>CM057816.1:93814802-95032302 GCA_030067965.1 Latrodectus elegans | reverse complement strand
AACATCCCACGTGATTAAATCTTTACCACTTCATTAAGTCAGCATACATTTGTTGTTTACACATTGTGTATTTGAATTATTCTTTATCAGAAATCAGTCTAAAGATTGCAAAAAGTTATTTTGTGTGTGAGAAACTTATTAATCTTATAAGTTCCTACTTACAAGAGCTGTTGGAAGTATTGTCGATAAAAAAATTCGCTTATATGATTTTTGCAAATGTTTACTTTGTTAAATCCATTGATTTCTAAGAAAAAGTTTTCCATTTCTGTGACTGAATCTGTATGTTGGCGGAAAAATTTTAAAAAGTCAATCAACTGAAACGAGATTTTGTATAAAGGTGAAGCATTATCTCAGGCCCAAAATGAATAACCCATCATATGAATACATACTGGATGAAAACGTTCGCGATACATGAAAAAACACAGCATAACTAATATGTGACAACATCAGCGCTAAGTTATCGTTTTCCTAACATCCCAACATCAAGTGTTAATATTTTCAAAATCCCAACATCAAATGTTAATATTCCCAACATTCCAGCATCAAATGTTATAATATGTAAAATCAAAAAACAAGTTTTCTATCTCCAGTTTAGATCAGCAAGAGGTCATCAAGGACATAGAAAATAATATATTTGTTCAAATATAACATATATATAACTATGAGATTTTCATTACAAACACGAAGCTTGCTTTGAAATCTTTGGCAGATTCAGTTTTCTCTTTCTGTTCAAAATGTTTGTCTTTAAATCCTTAGGTCTGCTTTCTTCTCTCTTTCTCTCTCTATCAGATTTTCTTCTATTCATTTTCTTCTTTCAAAATTTCATTGAAGATAGGTGGAACATAAAAGCTCTAGTTTAGGTTCTAGTAAATTTTTTTGTAATATGTTCATAACAATGTGAATTATATAAATGCCTCCATAAAATTTAGTTCTTCCTTACTGAAATGATGAAGCAGCAAGGATGCACAAATAAGTTTTTGCTCCGACCACCACTTAGGCTAAGTCGGTCCTTATTATGGCCTATATATTGATTATTTTACATTTTATTGAAAACAAGAAATTTTAGAGATAAAATGGTTGATACACATCACGCCTTGTTTAAAAGTTATAATTTCATATTTAAGAAATAAAAAAAAAGCCGTGAAAAATATTTAGCATTTTAGTTACAAAGGAAAAATATCATCAATAATTTTTGAAACACTGGTGTTATTAATTTCTCGTTATCATAAATCCATTATCGTAATCCATAAAAAAATTAATTTGTGCTTTCATTGAAAAGAGAAATTTATAAAATATTTTGATTTTTTTAAAAAATTTTTGGTCTTAGAATTAAATAATAAATATCTTATTTCATATCTCAAACTTTGAGCAAAATTTGGGCAATAGGAATAGTTTTCCATTGTGCCCATAATTAAAAATATCTTGAATCAAAAATGATTATTAAAATGTATGGAATATAAATTTTAAAATAAATTTTATTTCTCTTAATTAAGATTAATACAGGTTTCAATAGTCTACTTAAAAGTACGCTTCCCAACCATATTGATAAAATGAGAAAAATTTTCGAAGAGATGCTGACTCTATAACATGACTTCAAATTTCCCTTTAAATACAACATTAATTAGACTCCAACTGAAGGGAATTTACATCATTTTCAAGGCAAATTCTTAGATAGATGCTTAATAACAAGAAAAAAATTCTAAATAATTATTTTACAGCTAGTATTGTCTTTCAATGTATTTGGCATTTTTTTGTAACGAAAAAAAATTAAAATTTTCCTCCTGGATAAAAAAAATTTTTTTTCAATTAAAATTCTTTACTAAATTTAAATGCTGAGAAATAAAAAATAAAGAATATAAATTTCATTAGATCTCTCTCTTATGTTGACAGGATAAGATCCAATGAATAAATTCTTAAATATTTGTAAAATGGAGAAAAAGGATTTTGTGTTGTTCTCATTACCAATTTTTTTTTTAAATTAATGATTTTATTTAAAAAAAATTTTGGTTACCATCATTTAATTTCTTTTACTGTAAACAGATGACTATAAATGATACTTAGTTACTTTTTTGCCCATGGTTAATACTGCTTTACAGATACTTTTCAAATGCAAAGTATTCTACTTGTTACATTTTGCCTACCTATTACAATATACTCAACTAAAGCATGGGGCAACGGAACCAAGTCAGACTTTTACCTTCAGTGCTCCACTCTTTTCTCAGACAACAAAAGCTATCCTTTTATTCTATCTATGATAATGTCCCTCTCCGACACGATTCTATATTTTGTCCTAGGGAAGTGAAGAAAAAATTAGGTTGAGAAATCCAGTTCATTGCTCAGCTTTTAGAAGTGAGCAAATTGCCATAAATGAGGGCCTTGGATCCATTATCTCAAACCTTTGTTGGATTCCTCTTGTATGACAGCTTGAGTTCTGCTCAATACCTTTCCAACTGGCAAAGAGTGCGAGATAATACTAGTATCGCAATTACTAACAGCTCAAGCCTGTCTCGTCCTTCCGAGAAGTTTACTTTCAAAGGATACCATGCAGACATCCATGGCTAAATGAAACAGCAGACTTGTTAGCTAAAGAGGATTCTTGGTAGCATTTAAACGACCCTGATTCTTTGATCTACTCTGAACTTTCTTTGAAGGCTACAAGATGAAACAGTGGTTTCTAGAACATACCTTCAGGGCACCATAGGTATCAGCTTTGCCTCTCCAGTGCAGCAGAAGTTATAGGAAAGTCATTACAAGATCCAAAAGTGGACTTTTACGATCTCAGTATTGCAGTAACAGGAATAAAACATTTCCCATTTGGATGGTGTGTCGCAGAGAACAGGCGACTCCGGATCATATTTTGGATTATCTGGGACTTTCCAGACTAGATCCTTATAGAAAACCAATCATGGTTTTGGACTTTCTGAGAGTGAATAAATTCATAGACCTGGTTTAGCTCTATTGAACCCAGGAGATAAGTTACAACAATATTTTGTTTTGTTATGCTATCTATCGGATTAAAAAATAATGACAAAGTTTTCATAAATAAATTGAATAAAAATTAAATTTATAAATAAATAGATCAAATAAAAAATAATTAAATTTATAAAATTTTATATAATTCTATAAAAATTTTTACATAAGTAAGCTTAATTTAAATCATATCATTTATAAATGAACAGTCACTGAACGAGATAATATATTTTATTAGTGTATTCTTACTTATGTAGACAATTTTCATCGATTTCTGTCTTCTTATTTCAGAAATGGCAGTTTAATAAAGTTATAAATTATTTTTCTTAATTTAAAAATATTTATCACTTTAAAAAATATTTCAAAATTATATTTGAATTTGAAATAAAGTACTAAAACTCCATTTATGTAGAATTCAAAAAAGTAAATTGGTATAAAATGACGATTATAAATATTTAATTTAAAATAAAGTAAAACTAAATGTTTATAAGAAATAATGACATTAAAATAAAAGCTAATAAAAATTGTTTAATACAAAATAAAAATATCAATCTTTTCTTACATTTAAAGAAATGTGATATATTTGAAAAAGAATGATAAATACTGAATAAATGTGTACCACAATTACTAACTTTTCCAACTCATTCCTTTCATTAACCAAAACGAAATGAACAGCAAATGCTTATTTAACACATAAATATTGAACACATAAACATCTTATTTTTAAATTCCTTATTTTTCCTCACTTTAAGAATGCAACTCCACCCCGAGACGATTTCCAATTCACAAATCACTCTTCTTATGTCTGGTACAAACAAAAGGGAATTCCTAGGCTTCTGGAGAAGATGTGATATCAGAAAACGTAACAAACTTGGAATTTTTTTATCTATTCCAGAAAGTTGAAATATCTGGCAGGCCTTTGGTAACAAAGCAAATTATTTAACTTTTCCCTTGTTTTTTTCTTTCCTCTTGGAAGTAATGTTTGCAGGATTAACTTTATCAATTTTTCTTCCATGAAGATTAACTAATGATAAATATTTACAAAGGCCAATAAGATAATTTTTTAATATTAAATATTATCTTTCGTTAAATTATTAATAATTATAAAACAAATGAAATTCATTATTATATTAAAAACTAACCTTTTTTTAAAATTTTATAAAGTTTATTAATTTTACAAAAATATGTACATCGAAGATGTAGCTCTGTAGTAGGCTCAAAAGTTGAAAAAGAAATTATGTTGACAAATAAAAAAATATCCTCCTCAAGAAAATAAGGCATATGATGTGCAAAACATTTGAGAAATCTGAGAGGTTATAATTTGTATTAATACTAAATATGAATTTTTTTTTTTTATGAAAAGAAGGTTAATCTGTGGTTTGGGTACCCCTTTCTCGCCAAATGGGCAATAGACGTGCCAAGCGTGGTAACCCTGGCTTTTTCATCCTAAATGCACTCCTTGTGTTAAAAAATACACTAGAATATGGGGAAAATATGATAATTTGGTACTTACCTATTATCGCAACCATATTGGCGGTATTATATAAGACCGGGTAAATTCTAAAAACTGAATACGCTGACGGGACATGGCGCGTGTAGTTGAAAACTAAAATGTGATAGAAACAGTATGAAAGAAAATAATAAATAATATATGAAGAAAAATAATAAGTAATATTTATCTGCATAATTCTTATATCTTTATTTAACGATATATCAATTACGTTTTCGTGGAAAATATTGAGAAATGGTTTTAAAATACAATTAATTTTTTTAACATTTTCTTGGTCTTGTCACCATATAAATTCCGCTAAGTAAGACTCAAAATAGTGCCTTACTATACTCCGTTGTCTCTTGTTCCTGCATTTCGTGGAACCCCACATTCTTTTGATTGTTTGGGAATGCACACGTTGTTTAGTTGATTAGGGGTCGAAAAAATTATATTTGTGATTTACTCGTAAATGATTAAATCCAACGATTGCCAATTGATCAGTGTAATACGCTCTCCAACTATCAGAATAAAGTGTACTCCCTTCCTCAAGGGATTCAAAAATTTTCTGGAAAAGCGTGCTGCAGTTCCAATAGGAACGGTTGTTAAAAATGCTTGTTTGGTCTCTCGACAGATGCCACCAAAAATCCATTGCTCTGGAAATATTAGACCCGAATTATTTTTCCTTTTCGTGAACAAGGCTTCATCTATCGCCACAATGCGGCCAGATCCACCTATTTTTGTTCTTTCTTTGCTATCCATGAGAAGAACACAAATCTCTCTCATATAATTACTCCAGTCTGTGACCGTTTTGTCAGCTAAATTAAGTTCTTTAGCACAAAATTTTTGTCTGTTGTTAATTCTTTCCACCAGCAATACATGAATCTTACTGATATTAATAAAGGGATATAACTTCCCTCAAATCAGAAGTGGTAACACTTCTTATTCCCGCCTGTTGATTACTAGTTGCAACGTTGCACTTCCAAAAAATCTGTTTTCCAAAATAAAGCTTCATCGGGTGAGAATTGGTACATTTCCTAACATCTGGTAAAAAGTTATATTTCTGTAAAAGTGCAATGGCATCGTTTCCAGAATTCGGTAAATCCCAGATTCGCATTTTAGAATTCGCGCTTGCTATTTTCAACAAACGCTTAGGCTGAGAAAGGTGGCAAGCGGAGAAATTTGAAAGGAAGTAAATGGTTTCCAATTCAGCTCCTTAGATGCGTGCGACATTGGGGTTGCAAATTTGGCAAGTTATCCAAGAAGTTGGCATGGTTGCGATAATACGTAAGTACCGATAATTTTTCTCCGTATTCTAGTGTATTTTTTGTTATACAATTCGTAAAAAAAAAACATTGTTTTTGTTTTCGTTGCCATACCAACGGTGAAATTCATCAAAAACACGGATTTTGGTTTCGTCGCCAAAGAAACGCCGTTTCTGCGTAGGGTCTATCGGAGCATTCAACTCCGCGAGACAAAACGCAAAAACGCGCCAGTTGGCGACTTTTTGAAAATGCGCCAAGCACGGGACCCAAAGCACATTTTCACCGAAAAGGAAATTGAAATTAAAAATCTCATTTTTCTTATATTTAAATATACCTTTAAATTAATTTAGGTAAAAGGCACCCAGGAACTCATTCTACATTTAAATGTACTTCATTTAAAATTATTGAATAAACTGATTCGTGTTTATAACTTACATAAACACACATACATACAAAGAAATCTAATGAAGATTAATTTTTATTGAAGAATTATTTTAGATTTTTAAAAGTTCAAGAATACATTATTACATTTTGTGTATTTTTCACAAAATTATTTATATGAAAAATATTTTATTACTACATTTTGATTTGTGTTGATGGTTTCTCAAGTAGTAAAACAGCTTCGCCCAATATTAGCAATCTTGCCGAGATAACCCCAATAAGGGACCAATGATGGGCGTCAAGTTTTCCCCCATTATACAGCATACCAAGATAAACCCAAGAACGAACCTATTATGGGCACCATGATTTCCCCAATTTTGGGCATGCCAACATAAGCCAAGGTTGGTCCTATCTTGGGGGCTAAGTTTTCCCCCGCCTTCCATGATAAGCCATTATTGGTCCTGGAAAGGTATCCAAACTGTTAACCATCTTGGACATTTGGACATGAAAAGATTTTCCAAAATATATCATATGTAGAGTTAACTCCAATATGACTGCCGATTTTTCTATACTGTTAGTTGCATTTTTGTTTATCAGGATTTTTCTAATTAAGATTAATATTTTTGAATTTTAATCATTTAGAAACTTTGATAATTGAAGTTTAATGGGAACCGTTTTCAATTTCAATAAATTTATAAGAAGTTTTAAATTAGTCATAGCGTTGGTGAGTATGATATTTCTTACATTTAAAATAACAAATTTTTGATAGTATGAAAAATTTTAATTTATTTGAACTTAAGATTATAATCAAAATGAAAATAATTCATAGTTTTATGTTTAGATACATTATATTTTATTTCTTACTTGCAATTGTTTTGTGTATTATTAACCATGAAACTACCCCAAACCCCGATGTTATTATTATACATATGAATAACATAAGTATTTATCTACATTTATTCACATATAAATTTCCAATGAATGTATTTACTGAATATTATTCCAAAAGAACTACTGTTTCGATTTATTTGGCTTCTTAGCACTTTGGAGATGCCCCTGGAATTCATTGTTTTATTTTCTGTGGTGTAATTATGTATGTAATATAGCTACTGAGTTTTATAATATCATAATATTAGAGTATTTTCCGATTGGTTTATTCATATACTTATGTAAATTTATATTTTACACTTCACATAAAAAGCTGATTTGAAAAAACTGCTAATATTTGTATGTTTCTTTTTCTAACATTCCTATTAAAGGTTAGTTACCATAAAAATTTTTTATTTTATAAAAATTTGTCTATTTTAAGAATTTTATTCAACAGCCATAAGTTTTATTGTATTGCAATTTATTTGGCTTCTCAGCACTATTCCTTGGAATTTTCTATTACCTTCATTACATTTATGTATGGGGAGTATTCCTTAATTTTATAATGTGTTTTTAACATCCTAATACAAATAGTTTCCATTCGACAAAGGTCTTCAGTAATGTTTTTCATTTGAAATTTCGGTTAGAGATTTCTTTCGCAAAACATTATTTGATTGCTCAGTTACTTATTGGTAAATTACTTATATATATTTTGGTACAATGGATAAATTCTTTAATCTTTAGACACCAATTATCTGTTTCCTGTGTATATTAAAAAACAGCTTTAAATGATAATATACTTGCTTCATTATGCAGGGAAATTCAATTTACTTAACTCAAATGTGTAAGTATCAAAAATTGTATTTAGGAATTAGAGAGATTACTAAATTTTATTTATATAAAGTACTACTATATAAAAAATCTCAATGGATAAGCAAAATTTAAAAAAAAAAATTAACTCATTTGTGTCATCAGCAAGTTATACGCCATTGTCGCTTTTAATACGAGTGTTACTCTGAAGTTTTTGAGATACGCGCATTAAAAAATTTACATAATAAAATAACGGTTTAATTTTAAAATACAAAGTATTTTAACACAGAAGACGATTTTTTATTGACTTACTTTAACTTGTTTAGCGTAGAATAAATTTTAAACAGAAGAGAAAATGGAGTTGACGCGAGAACATTTTCGCGCTATGATTTTCTGCGATTTTAAAGCAGGATTAAATCAGGAGAATGTGTTCAACGGTTACAATCAGCATTTGCTGATGAATCTCCAGCTCGTGCTACTGTATTCAGATGGTTTAGAGAATTTAGAAGAGGTCGCAATTTTCTTCCGGATGAAGAACCCACAGGAAGGCCGCCATTGGCAATAATCCCGGATAATGTGTTTGCCATACGAAAAATGTTAATGGATGGTAATCGCTGTACCTATCAAATGATACATAAGGAACTTAACATTGGATCCACAGTCACACACAAAATCATTCATGAAGAATTACATATAAAAAAGTAGTTTGGCGTTGGTTTCCCCATAATCTAGCTGAGAGCCAAAAAGAGGAGCGTGTCAGGATCAGTAAAGAAACTCTTAAATTGTTAAATGGTGGTGGCCACCGCATAATTTCTAAAACTATAACGGGTGATGAAACCTACATATCGTTTTTGACGTTCCAACACGACAAGAAAGCAAACTATGGGTCTTTGAAGATGATCCCACGCCGACAATGGTGAAAAAACAACGCGCACTGATAAAAAGAGATGTATGCCGTTTTCTTCAGAAGTACGGGATTGGTCAAAGCCATCAAGTTGGAAAGACAGAAGACAGTAACAGCAAACTGATATACCACTAAGTGTCTTTCAGAAATTCTACAAGAACTGAATGTTAGGAAACCAATGCTTCAAAAGGACAATGCATCTTCACACACAGCCGGATTAACAGTTGAGTTTCTTAAACAAAAACAAATTAAAGTGATCGAACATCCACCGTATTCACCTGATCTAGCTATGTGCGACTTTTGGTTATTCTTTAATCTAAAAAAAAACTTACGTGGACGTCGTTTTCATTCCGAAGAAGAGATTGATGTGGCTATAAATGCATTTTTTTCATCTACTCCAAGAAATGAATGGCTTGAGGCATTAATCTGTGGAAAATTCGTCTACAAACGTGCATTAATTCTGGAGGAGACTACTTTGAACAGACCTAAAATTTTGTAAGTATAACTTTAAAAACCTAGTTGTATCTCAAAAATTTCAGAGTGACCCTCGTATTGTTGACCATGTTTTTTTTTTCTTTTCAATATTTCTATTTTATTTATTAAAACTATTTGCTATAGATTATTCAACATGTTTACATTAACTATGAAGTCATTCTTAAATTCAGCATTATACATCATTAGCTTATTTGCGTGTTAATTTCCATCATAAATTTTTTTAAAAAGTAGGCGTAGTTGTCCATAACTTACCAAGTTTCACTGCACATTAGTATGGATGAAATGTGAAAAGTTATATGCAAAAATCTTCAAAAAAATGGGTTGCCAATATGTAAAATGTTACTTTGGGGAGTGCATGTGGTGGAAATCCAAAGATAAAATTCATATTGCTTTCGATGAGAAATTAAAAGGAAGTACATACAATACAATACATTATGTATACAACTACATATAATATAGTGGTCCTGTTGCCTTTATAAATAAATTCTCAATTCATTATTTACTGATGCACTAAGTCCCTGCCATTTTTAGTGTTTTAAAAGTGTAATAATCATTTAAATAAGTAAATTGCTCGAATAATATAAAAAATTTTAATTGAATAGCAAATAAAATTATTAATAGTAATAGATGAATGAGATCAGCAAGCATTTCGTTAAAAAAAAAAATTATCTAAGTTATAACTTTGCTTGACTATACTTTGAAAATTTCAATTTTTTTAAACATTTTCCATATTAATATTCATGTTGCTAATGTATTTTCTAAGTAAATGAATTTAGTCACTACATAATATTGAGTACCCCACACACAAATAATATGTATCATTCCCATTTTTAAAACCTGAATACTTAAATTTTTTAAAATATTGGCCCTAAATTATCACTTATATGGTTAAAAAACATAAAAATTTAAATTCTTATTTTAAAATAACTTTTTTCTATATTTTTCATAAATTTTATCAAATAATTGGAGCAAACTTACATGTCTTGATTCTTCTATCTAAACTACGTACATGAAAATGAGCATTCAACATATTTGATCAAAAGTATAATGTTTTTAAAATGTGATCAGGTTTAAAATTTTTTTTTAGGTTTGAATATCATCATTATCAAATGCTGATGGCTTATATTTAAAAGTGAGTAATTGTGTAGAAAATATTGTATTCAATGGATCATAGCTAAAATAACTCATTAAAATGATATTTTCCAAAAATCACATTTTACATTTTCTAATTTAATAAAATCAATTATATTTGGGAAAACATTGTTTGCTTTTACATCACACACAAACAGAAGCAATATTTTCTATAACACTTTAATAATTATTGATTCCTTTGGTATATTTTAGGTATTTCTGTGGTAAGAGGAATTCTAAGAAGTTGTTTTAAGTGCCGATGGCTCTTCAGACTTCAGCCTTGACATGGTCGATGTCAGCATCTTTTTCGCCAATGCAAACTTAAAATCTAAATCCCACAGGAATATCTGTTGGTAAAATTGTCTCAAATTGCACTTATAAGCTAATGGCCATGAAGGAGGCTTTGAACTTTTGCTACTCCAAAGTAATACAAAACTCCAATGGACTTTTATTATTCTTGGATTCTAGACCTGTCCTCCAAGCCATTTAAAGGTCCAACTCGCACAAGATATCCGCATTTTTCAATGGATACCAAAGTGTGTCCACATGGATAGCAACGAGAAAGCTGACATCCTTGCCAAAGAAGCCTGAGATAATCCTCAATTTTCCAACAACCTGATCCTCACTATTGCTGATGAAAAGGCCATGCGAAAATTACTTCACGCTTCATCTTGGAAGCACTCCATCTCTGCTCTAAACTGTAACTGTACCATCACCATAATCATTGTCAAATTAATAAATAAATACCTCCAGGGAATGATAAGATCTCTTGATACCATATAGAAGCTACAATAGCTGTCCTCACTGTACAGACACTGAACTCTCTCCCGACCATATCTTTAATTGCACTGACATATTGGCAAAGCTCTTCAAGATCCATCTCCATTCTCCACACAACTCCTCTATTCCTAAAACGTTATAGATGTGACAAGAGCTGTCTTGGACTCTGTTAAATCAATTTGATTCCATTACTTTACTTGATAGGACAGTAACAATTCCAGGTGAGTCGTACATCCACAGATCAGTTTATTATATCCATCTTGAACTGACTAAACTAAAAATTTCCCTATTAACAACATCATATTTTGAATTGTAATTACATAAAAATTTTCTTAAATAAAAAATGATGGATTGATAAAACTTGCTCTGTATTTAAACTGCTGCTGTGGATTTAGTATTACTGAAGAAATTTTATTCTTAATTATGATTTAATATGAATTATTAAAAATCTAAAGTTGTATTATTGTAATTAATTAATTATATTGGAAATGATAACCTCTGGAGAAAATAATAGCTTGTTTTACATTTTCAGCAGAAATTAGCAACCTGAAGAAAGATTTTTATTTTTTAAATTATATAAAATATATATAATGTAGCTTCAGTGTCAATATGTCTAAAAATACGTTTATTTAAGTTATTTAAAAATTAATTATATATTAAAGATTGGATTAATGGTAATTTTACATTTCTTTAATAATATAAAGTATCCTATATTTATTGTTAACATTTGAAGAATACAAAAATGCTTATTTTGTTCTACGTTATAGAACTCAACGAATATAATCTAGATACATCATATTTAACACTTATACCAATTTTTCCATCCAATTAAAGTACAATATTTTCTTGGTAATATAACACTATTTATGTTGGGCATTAATTAGTAACTATTCCTAAAATGGTGCTAAGTACCTTACATTTGTAACTCTTAAGTGAGTCTCATAAATTTTAGTTTATTTCCACCTTGTAGTGGTTGAACTGTGAATTGCACATATTATTTCTATTTAGTAAATAAGTAAAAAGTAATAAATTAATAAGTAAAGAATAATAAAGTAATAAGACTTTTTTAGTGTTCAAACTGCTACTAATTTCAGTATTATTATAAATCACAATGAAACTTCTATAAATTACCCTGAATTTCAAAATAACTATCAAATAACTGAAACTATACTTATCACTAATTTTTAATTATTATTTCTGTTAAAAATTATAAACAAATATTAAAATAGCTTGCTTTACATTTTTAACAAAAATTTGAAGATTGTGTAAATTACTTCTTTCCAAACTGTATGAAATATTGGCATTTAAGTATTATAGCAACCATGCCAACTTCCGGGATAACTTGCCAAATTGGCAACCCCAATGTCGCACGCATCTAAGGCGCTGAATTGGCAACCATGTGCTTCTTTTTCAAATTTCTCCGCTTGCCACCTTTCTCAGACTAACTGTTCTTTGAAAATGGCAAGGTCGTATATTAAAATGCGAATCTGGGATTTACCGAAAAAGACGCCTTTACACTTTTACAAAAAATTTAACGTTTTACCAGACGTTAGGAAATGTATCAGCTCTCACCCGATAAAGATTTATTTTGGAAAACAGATTTTTCGGGAGTGCAAAGTTTCAACTTGTAATCAACGCGCGGGAATAAGAAGTGGTAATTGGTTACCGGAAAGCCGTACTCCGTTATTAAGGGCAGTAAGATTCATATATTGCTGGTGCAAAGAATTAACAACAGTCAAATTTTGTGACGGAGAACTTAATTTAGCAAACAAAACAGTCATAGACTGGAATAATTGTATGAGAGAGATTTGTGTTCTCCACACATGGAATGCAAAGAAAGAACGAAAATAGGTGGACTTGGACGCAGTGTGGAAATAGATGAAAGCCTGTTCACAAAAAGGAAAAATAATTCGGGTCAAATATTGCCAGAGCAATGAATTTTTGGTGGTGTTTGTCGAGAGACCAAACAAGCAATTTTTAGCTACGCTTTTCCAGAAAATTATTGAAAACATTGAGGAAGGGAGAACACTTTATTCTGACAGTTGGAGAGCGTATCAGAATGATCAATTGGCAATCTCTGGATTTAATCATTTAAGAGTAATGCACAAATATAATTTTGTTGACCCAGAAACGGGTGTGCATACCCAAAAAATGTGGGGTTCCGCGAAGTGGAAGAACAAGAGAAAACGGTACAGCAAGACACCATCTTGAGTCTTACTTAGAATTCATAATGTGAAAAATCAAGAAAAAGATAAAAAAAAATCGTTTTGGTTCTATTCTATAAAAACCATTTTGCAATATATTCCACCAAAACTTAATTAATATATAGTCAGGTAAGAATTATACATATAAAAATTACTTAATATTTTTCTTTATATATTATTTTCTTTCATACTGTTTCTCTATCACGTTGTACTTTTCAACTACGCGCTCCATTACCGTCAGCGTATTCCGTTTTTAGAATTGGCCCGGTCTCATATAATGTAGCCAATATGGTTGCGATAACACCCAAGTACCGAAGTGTTTCTGATATGACATGGATCTCAGTATTTTATGCACATAAAAATACATAAATATATCACAGATATATAGTTTATATTATTATCATAAAAATTATTACTTAAAGGTATCACTAATGGTAGTTTTGTGTTTCACTAGTAACATATCCTATAGAAAGTTGTTTACATGAAAAATTACCCATTATTATTATATTTGTTTATGTTTAGTTACACAATATAAGAACATTGGCTCTACACATCAAGGAGTTTGAGACTCGATAATTATGACCGTTTCCAGAATAGTGCTATATAATTTGCTTACAAATTTTCCTCGTATATATATATATATATATATATATATATATATATGGGATGTTTTTCTTTCAGCTGTTCCTTTTAATATTTTTTACTGTAACAAATATTCTTAAAATGAATAGTTGAGGTAAATCGTAAATTATTTTACTATACGATCAAATTCTTCTAGTTGCAAGAGTCAACTTTTGATGTCGTATCCAAAAACAATTTTTATCTTGAATTTTTTAAAATTTAAAAACTATTTTGAGTTAGAAAAGAATTTTGATTACATTTTAAATATAATGTATGGATGTGGAAAAAGTATTATTGTTCTAATAATTTTCTATCTTATAAGTTTCATATATCTAATAAGTTTTCATTGTTAAATTTATAGGTGGTGTTTTAGTCTTGACCAATTATAGTGAAGAAGTAGCTTTAGTGATTATAGTGAAGAGCAAAGTTTAAAACTGAATGTTAAAATGGAAGTGTATTATCTAAATTGCAAAAATATATGCATTTTGTTTAATAAAATATTTTAGAATAAACTGTTCTACTGTCTAGTTAATATTTTCCGGATATGTTATTTCTACACCTGGGCAACTTTTGTTGAAAATTAATGCTGAGCTATAATGAATAGTAAATATAGAAATAGAAAAATAATAAACAAATATGCACAGATTTGTTCATATTTATGTATGAATATTATGTATGAATATTTTTAATTAAATGAAATACAAATTTTGATACTTTTTTTGTATGATATAGAGCTATAAATCAGAAAATATAATAAAATTAAGAATTTTTTTCTTTGTCAGGTTTGGTTTATTCGTCGCTCAACAGTCATTTTTTGCACTCGAAGGCTAATTAGACTGGGATCTAAGGTTTAAGGTGAGTAGTGTGCATTTGACAGAGCTGGCGCAGTGATGTTTAGACCATAATGTGTGCCCATAAAAATTCCCAACCCTTTTTAAAAACAATGGCTCGCAGCGCCACCATTAAATTTCCACCCCCTTTTAAAAACAATGGGTGTCAACCTCCCCATTAAATTCCCACCCCCTTTTAAAAACAATGGTGTAAAAAGCTCCATAAAATTTCAACCCACTTTTAAGAACAATGGCCCAAAAACCCCCATAAAATTTCCACCCTCTTTTAAAAGCAATGGTGTAAAAACCACTCACAGAAATCAACCCCACCCACTTTTAAAAACAATGGTGCATATACCCACTTTGGAAATATAATGGCTCCACTTTAAATATAGCTCCCATAAAACTTTTCACAAAAGCGCAATAATTTATTCACGAAAAAGTCGCTGAGACGGCAGGGTATGCCCTTCAGTGAACACCCCCTTTTTCTCAGATGCCACGCCTCTTTTAAAAATATTTCTTAACTTCATATAATTAATTTTCCCTACTTTTAAAAAAGTAATGGCAAACACTTGTCCATATTTTGTCCATTTAAAAAAAAAAATAAATGAAAATAAAAAATTCTGACCCCCCATAGACCCGTTTTTAGAAGTCATCTGGAACGCCCCCTTCGGTGAGCACTCCCTTTTTTCTCAGCCAAAAGGTAGAGAGATATTTCAAGTATTTAAAGACAACAAATATGTAAACAAAGAAATGGATAAAAAGAAAACCCATTTGATTAAAGTGTGTACTCGCATCTCATTAATTTATAGCTTTCGAGCAGAACTTCAGAAGCTTCAATCGATGATACCCCCAAATGAAAAGGTCATTGAACACTTAGGAAATTTAGAAGAAAAGTTTCAAAAAATAATTGAGAGTCTTGATGAGAGCTGAAGAAAAATATTATTTTATGAATACAAAATGGAAGTCTTTATCTTTTAAAAGTTCGAAAACTATTAAAAAATATATTTCTATTTTTTTCCCCGAGCACTATTGAACGCAACCTCTTTGGGGAACAGGACATTTCTTAAAAAAAATAGCAAAACGGCCCGCCAGGTCAGTGATACCAGAAGTCCAGTTCCAACAGCTGTTTACGAATTCTAGAACCGGAGTTCCAGCATCACTGACCTGACAAGCAGGGCCTGCATATTATATAAAGGACAACACAAACACAACATTTAATGGACATAGAGACCACAAGTCTCAACCCACCACTGATGTTTCGCTCCGTGGTTCGATCCACAAGTCTCAACCCACCACTGATGTTTCGCTCCGTGGTTCGATCCATAAGTGAGCGTAACGCAAATAGCATTACACTATTCACGAAAGCTGCTACCAAGCCGAGGCTGGGGATCGAAACCGCGATCTTACGGTTGCTAAGCTTAGACTTTGCCACGGAGCTACTGGGTACCCGACAGAGAGAGAACATCTAAGTAATATATACATGTCACGGAAGACGAAAAGACGCTGAAATATAGCTTTAAACAAGTCATTTCTCCCTCAGAGTTTGAAAAATCTTTAAAATATCGAAGACTGCAATTTATCTGATTGAAAATTATCGTCAAAAACACTTCAGAAATTAAACGTAAACAGGCGAAAATTTTTCTATACTAGATTCCGAGTCCAGTTCGTGCTGCCATCCAGTGGTAGTTAAAATTAAACGTCATCCAGACAGGAAAAAAAAAGAAGAACCCGTTTCTCTCACGACTCAAGGTCACCGCTTTCAAACCGCTTCCTCTTTTTATTCATTTAAAGAAATGAGAATAATAATAAACAGAAATGGAAAATACTTACGACTTATTCGGCGACATGATAGCGCTCTACGGGAGTGTGAACTGTAGAATGACTAGTTTAGCGAGGGTGTGTCAAAAGTTATTCTCATGTATAGAAGAAGAAGAAACTGAGAAATATCAAGAAATTCATTCCCTGATTTTAAAATATGTTATTCAAATGCATCAAATATTGCATGAAGAGAAGAACAAAAATGTTCGGAAAAGGGGGTGTGATATTTTATCTAAACTGGGCAAAATTCTTTAGATTTTAATGATTTTTAAACCATTAAAATCAAATATCGAATTGAAACATTTGGGCTGGTTGAGACTTCCCGACATCCTTACTCCCCAAATACACAAAGAAAAGAGGTTTCAAATCATTGAGTTTTAAATAATCTGACGCCATTTTATCACATCTTTGTGGTAGCGATACGAGACAATCAGGCAATTCTACAACTATTCTGTTTCCATATCTTGTGGTTACCTGTTTAATTTCAGTGACAGGATATTTTTCGTGGATGTTGAGATCCCTCATTTTCCTGAATGTCTTTGCTCCATCTTCTATAGAACTGAGTGCGTTTAATTTATTTAACAATTCCATTTTGCGTTTATTATATGAGAAAAAATTTTTATTTCTTTAAATGCGAAAAATTATGTACTTACCCACACTCATAGCTTTGATTTGTCTATTTTTTAATGATTCTATCTCTTCTATATTTAGTATGCCAAGAGGTATGTGAATAAGTGACCCATTCTCTAAGCGAATCAAAATTTTATCAGTATGGACTACAATATCAGAAATCAGGTATTCTCGGTCCAGCTCTTTATAAGTTCGAATACGCACAGAATTAAGTTTCTCCATTTATTTATGGAGCTAAAAAAATTCTAACTTTTCAATGTGTAAATAGGGTTTCAACTTACATTGTCCTCCTGTCAATACTGATAAAGTTAATACATCATTCTGTTTCCCATACACAAATAAAATGATTGATTCTTCATTGACACGTGTTTCCTTATCGAGAAGGACCTCTTTACCTTTTTCTAATCGTATCTTTGGTTTCTCCTTCATGTTATCACATGCTATGAAAATTGTTACTTTCATATACATATCGAGTGGTAATTTTAAGTTTGAGTCTAAGAGTTTCGAAGTAAATCTATTAAAGAAGAAAGTTTTGAAACCACTTCCCGTAAATTGTATTCCTCTATCTGTAGAGGCACAGAATGTCTTAGTATCAACATAATATTTATTAGCACAATCTGTATCATATTGAGGTCTTTTCACACCCGAAATTCTTTGATTGTGAGCATAATAGTTTTTATTAATTTTATTCCATAGAATACAGTAATAATCAAGATGTTTTTTAGTAACTACATCGTTTACATTCACAGGCTCTTTCACATTTGATATCACTTTATTGTTAGCATCATAACAATCATCTTTTAAAATCAAAGCATTATTTTCAAAATATTGTTTGTTGACACCATCGTGACTAGCGCTTGGATCCGCAAGATGTGCGATTGCTCTATTTTTAGCATTATAAGCCTCCCCATGGAGCGTTAAAGCATTACTTTCAAAATATCGTCTATTCAACACATTTTTCTCAGATTCCGGATCTTTCACATTATTTATCGTTTTACCTTTCGCATCAAAATTTCCTTGAGGTGTGTGTAGTAAACTTATGTTTCGCAACTGGTCAACCACTGTATCTACATAATCTCTAGTTGTAGAATCAGACTTGTCAACTGGAGCTAAAAGATTGATAATTCTTTTTCCTTTTGCATCATATTGTTGATCATTTTCTGAAAGGACTAAACTTTTGTTTGACAAATCTCGAATGGATGACCTCAGATTCTTCCTACATCTGTCTACGTAAAATTTTGTAGTCACGTCATTATTTTCTAAAGGTTCTCCAGCATTCCTTAATATCTTTTCCTCCATATCATAATTACCATCATGTGTCAGTTTAAACCCTATTCCTGGAATGCCAGGTGGCCCTTCTTTGAGTTCTTCCTCAAAAAGTGGATAGTATGCTGTCATTTCTTTATTTTAATATGAATAATTTCAATAGTCTTTCGACTATTAAAATTAAAATTCAGTTCCATTTATAGCTTTAATGTTTTGATCATGGTAATATCTTGATTCTTTATGTTTAAGTAACACTTCTTGCGTTCTCGCAAGATGAAATAGAAGACATAATTCTTGGTGGTGTTGTTTCTCAATCGCCAGTTGAACTCTATAGTCAGGTTATTCATGTCTGTATAATTTTCATGGTGAGCCAGGTTGAAGCAAATGATTGGATATAATTTACCAAAATTGGAATAATTGACCATGCACCCTGTTTCTGGTGTAAGGGTGTTGAGTCCAGACTCCAAGAGCTGTGTATAGGCGATTGTAATCACCTTTCTCAAAATCCATCATGTAACTAACAGTTGGAACCCTTACATTATTAACCATCAACCAACATTCCATCATATCTAAGTTGTCGAATAACATGTTGTTCTCTTTTGCATTTTCATATCTTTCAGTGTATTGTGGTATGACGTACAAGGACAATACTTCGTCTGAAGTAGCATTTATGGAATAAGACCCGCTTGAATTCTTTAAGAAAATATTCGACTTTACAATGCTATGTTGGTTCCAGTTTATTTCAACAGGCTTATCTGATAATTTTAACTCATTAAATTTTGCAGCTGCTGAATTTTTAAATCTAACATAAGGAAGCCAAAGTGATAAATCTTCCACAACAACTTTGTAATCCTTATTTTGCTCATCTGTATACACCATGTTCTGACTATGATTTCTCTGAAACTCAAACTTAACTTGGAACCCTGTTATGACCTTTTGTATTCATTGAAGAAATCAAATACGTATTTTAACGGGATCCAAATAGTGACAGTTTTGCTATTTTGAGTAAGTTTGCATCTCTCTTTGAATCCTTGATTATACTCGTCGTTAGTTTTTAATTTTCGAAAAATTCAGTTATCTTAGTTGTATCTACCAAAGTCCCATCATATTTCAAGGGTTTTCCGTCCGCTGTGTCAGACGTATCTACGTAGAAGAGCATATTCGTAGCTTCCGAAGTAGAATAGTCAGGAGTGAAATGAATTAGACCTAACACATGTCGCATGAGAGCGGAATAATTAATGTTGGTTTCGATTTCAGTGTTGCCCAATGTAAATCTGTTGGCGTTTATTAAACCACCTCCATTCACGAGAGCTACATTATCATCCGCTATTGCTGTTCCATTACTGTTAACAATTTTTAGCTTTTGTTGTAAATATCCATTAGAATATAAGATATTGGAGTTAGTGTCATGTATAAAGAAATGGTAAGTGGCATTCTCAGTAGAACTATCGCTGTTTTCATGCCTCACTTCTCTATACTCGAGACTTTCGATGTCATCATCGTAATAGTAATCGGTGTTGTTTAAATCAAATATTTTATTCATTTATTATAAAAACAATTTTTTTTGTCTTAATTTAATAGCTATATAGCTATTAAATCAAAATTCACAGAAATTTCAGTCCAGCTGCATGTTTTTTCTTCTTTGAAAATATTTCATTCAGCTTATCATGGACAAACTGTTTGACTAACGCAGACGGATTCTGTAAAAAAGCATCTGAAAAGATCCCTCTTCCTTGTATCTTCTTGCTCTTCCTTCGAAGTCTATGTTTATTCATTTCTTTATTTATAGGGCAATAAAATTGTATTGTACTTCTTGCTTATTGAGGAGAATTAAATCACCTCTATGGTTCGTTATTCTCATTCTGATTCTGTGAACACTCTCCATCCGGACAGGAAAGAATAGAGGTTTTTCAAATGATTTTATGATTTGACTGCCGGGATGATTAACATTCGTAAAGGAATAGATTACGTTTGAAGAGTGAAAGCCGTTAATGTAGGCTCCCTCCGCGACATCACAGTGTATATAAATGTTATCATTCCCACCGGATAAGTCGGCAATGTACTTTCCTATTTGTTCAGACTCTTCATATATTTCAGGTTCGAACCCTAATAGTTTATGCAGGTTTTTACATTTTGTTAAATCGATCTTATACCCATCTTTTAACTTGATGGCTATTCTTTGTCGTTCCTCGACTATACCAAATAGAATTGGTGGATCGTTCCCAAAAAATTTCAGCATGTAACGGTTCAACCCTTTAACGGTATAATTTCCATCTGGGAGCGATAGATCAAACCACTGATGTCCATCATAGTATGAAAAGGTCTCATCTTTAATGTTATCCCAAGAAACGTACATTGAAAAGGACTGAAGAGCGATCTGCTTAAACCTAAATGGTCTGGAATATTCAATTGTAAAGTCTTCTGACTTTTCAGAGTTTTTCGAATCCAATATTAATAACAACATTTATTTATAGAGAACATTTTTTTCATTATAGTCACTAGGTTCTTGGGTAAAGGAATACAGAACATCTTCAACAGATTTACCTTTGTTTCTTTCACTAATATACTTCATACAAAAGTATCCACATTTGACAGAGGCTGGGTGTTGTAAAAAGCTTGAGTTATACCCTATTTTTTTCCCAGAACTTTGTAGATATTTCTTAATACTGGTGGGAATTTTGTAAATATGTTCTGCTAACGGATCAAAATATTCGACAGAAATTGTTATTAGGATCGTTATAGTAACCTACCCAATGTGTACCAGGTCCTGTAGCTATGTCCAAATTAATAATGCCGTTCTCAAATCGTCTCATCTTTTTAGGTAACAGATCTGGAAGTAAAGACACCCCTAAACCCTTTTTCTTGCTTCATATTGTCTTCAATCACTTCGTTGGATATTCCCAGTTTTGATAGACTCCCTTTCCACGGGTTTTGAGCACAACCTGATCCTGAAATTTTATCCAAAGCTTTCTTTGCTCCCCATCCAGCTGCCCCACTTGCAGCACCTAAAGCCAACGCCTTAGCTCCGGCAATTAAGGCTGGTAAAAAGGAGCTAGAAAGGCTAAAAACCCACCCGTTTTCTTGAGCTGCGTCTTGCTGATAGTAATTCTCTTTCCCTTCCCGATTTGAGCTATTTGTGTTTGAGTTAAGTACATGTCATAGTTAGATGGTTTTGTCCTGTCTATTTGTAGGAAACTTCTTCTCCTTTCTGGTATGCAGATTTTAATTTAGCAATCTGATGATCACTTAAGTGTATTTTAGTTTTTACGTAGTTACTCATTTATTTAATAAGAAATTTTTATAGTATTCTTTTACTTGCTCGTTGTTTAGAGTTCCTTCTCTTAATAATGCATCCAGTAGATCGACGATTTGAGTATGTAACTTTTTACTCTTGGATCCATTGCAAACTTTATCGGTGAATCGAGCCAAAATTTCTAATTTGTCTTCCACTCCTTTACCGAGGTATATTTCCTTTCTTTGTAAGTCCCTCAGTCGCTCTCGATAATCTTCTAATGTAATCATATGTTCCCTTAAATAATCAGCTTTAGATAATAGTCTATCTTCTCTTTCCTCATCTTTTTTGGTCATTCGAGCTATCTGACTCATAAGGTTTCCTTTTTGACGAGCAAACTTTAAGTGTGTACTCTTTACTCTATTGATAACTTCTTGTAAAGTATCCTTGGATTCATTGTACAACTTGGAGGGTCTTGGAAAGTTATTTTTCTCTAAAAACTCTACATCCAAATCTTTATCAAAATAGAAGATATCCGGAGTCACTGGAGATGGTTCAATCGCAAGAGGAATCTTATCAACAGCATCTTTTATAGCCTTAAAATGTTCTTTTCTAGTAACATCTTGTTGGTGAAGTTTCTCGGTTACAGGCTGGTGAAATTCAGACAAAGTTTTCTGGAAACCTAATTTTTGTTCTAGATTTTGTTCGTTGTTCTTTCTAATCTCCGCCTGAATCTTAAACACTTTCAGGTCATTCTTAACTTCTTCTCTTAGCTTCTTGTTTCGCTCTTTTTGTAAAGCATTCATTTATTAATAAGCGAAATATTTTTTACTGCAAGCAAATTATTTTTTGCTGAGAGCAAATTATGTTTTTACTGACAGCAAATTTTTTTCAACATTAAATAAAGATGATTGCAATTGAAGATTATACAGAGCCAGAAGAATTAGCCAATGAAAATCAGCATTATTTATTACCGAAACACCCTTTCAGACTTCTGATCGCTGGAGCTTCGGGTACTGGTAAAACGAATTTATTGCTGAATTTTATTTATGATTATCTCGAGTTTGATAACTTGTTCATTTGCGCTAAAGATATGTTTGAACCCAAGTATACTAAACTGAAAGAAAAGTACACTATGTTTGATGGTGTGGATATTAAAGACGTATTAGCAAAGTATCCCAAAAAGAAGAAAAAAATTATGCTCGAGTTATATGAAAAATACGGCAAGAAAGAAACCGTATTCTCCTCTGATACAAAAGACTTTATTACAGTGGACGATCTGGACCCCTCTTGCAAAAATGTTGTTGTCTTTGATGACTGTGTGACAGAGAAAGACCAGAAGAGTATAGAAGATTTCTTCATCAGAGGTAGGAAGAAGAATGCTTCAATCATTTACCTCTCTCAATCCTATTACAGAACGCCCATTGTCATCAGGAGAAACTGTAACTATTTAATATTTTTCAACCTCCAGCAGAGGGAGATTCAGCAGATTATAAGAGAGGTAGATGGCAGTTTGACGAAAGAAGAGTTCAATCGATTGTACAAAAAGTGCATGCAACAACCATATGATTTTTTATGCTTGATTTAGTGAATCCGTCCTTGAGATATCGGAAAAAATATTTCATCCCTATAAATAAAGATGGAAGAATACTTACGGAAGAAAATTTACGTGTATAGAAAGAGCTACCACCATTATCATAAGATAAAAATTTCGCTATCCATTACAAAGTTCCTCTGCAGTTCATTGGGTTTATCCGCTTTTGCGATGGTACCCTTAGCCGCTCTGAGCTTAAGTGCCGGAATAGTTGAAGTTATCGAAAAGTCCCTGAATATCGTGGAAAGGAACGAAGAGTATAAGCAATCATACAAGTTTTATAAACAACTGTTGAATTCTTTCAAATCAAATGCATTAACAGAAGAAGAGGTGTACAGTAGAGAGGATGATTTCATTAACAATTCAGTCTACTTACCCAGAGAAAAATACATGAAACAAACCCAACTTAACGGCTATGAATATGTGTGTAAATAATTTTTTACATATAAATAAATGAAGAAAGGAAAAGGAGTTATTAATTCTGCAATTAACAATTTACCGTTTGAAATGCATCTGCCTGGTCACCAATTTACAGGACCAGGTACTCAATTGCTCAGAGGTAAAACGAGATTAAATCCAGATTTAACATACAAAGAATGGAGTAAGCCCATTAATAGAGTCGATGAGGCAGCCTATAAACATGATGTGTGTTACCTAAAAAACAAAGATACCGAAACAAGAAACAAGGTGTGCGACTCAGACATGATAAAAGAGCTTGAGGATATTCCCAATCCAACTCTCCGTGAAAGGTTAGATAGAGCTGTTGTGAAGCCAATTATCAAAGCAAAGAAGACATTTGGAATGGGCTCAAAAATATACTGCCTAAAATGTAAAACCCACACTGAGACGAAAGACGTACAGCACGCTACCTCTAAGAACGGCAGACCTATGATAAAAGGGATCTGCACGGTTTGCGGTTCTAAAAAGAGTCGTTTTTTACCGCTAAAGGGGTAACTGAGGACCCCAAAAAAGTTTATTATGATCCAGAGACTGGATATTGTGGTATAAACGAACTCAGTAGAAAAACAGGTTTAAGTCGAAAAAAAGTCTCAGATTTCTTACATCAACAAGATGTTTACACAAAACATAAACCACTCATCAGTAAGTTTAAAAGAAGAAGAACTTATGTGTCACATATTGATGATCAATGGCAAGCAGATTTGTTATTTCTAAAGCCATTTTCAAAGTCGAATGATGGCTACAACTACTTGTTAACAGTCATTGACATTTTCAGCAAATATGGGTGGGCTGTGCCTATTCGTAGAAAAACGGGGGAAGAAGTGACTAAGGCATTTAAGAAGATATTTAAAGTGAGAGTTCCTCTTAAAATCCAAACTGACAAGGGGACAGAGTTCATCAACAAAGAGACACAACTTCTGTTTAAAGAGAACAAAATCCACTGGTTCACAACTGAAAACGTTGAAATCAAATGCTCCGTGGTGGAACGATTCAACAGAACTCTAAACGGTAAAATTCGGAAATATTTAGCGGCTAACAATACCAATAGATACATAGATGTATTGGATCAGTTAGTGAAAAATTATAACAACTCTTACCACAGAAGCATAAAGATGATGCCGGTTGAGGCCAGTCTAGAAAAAAACAGTGGTGAAGTCTACCGCAATTTGTTCAAAGAAAAAGTCCTGCATAAACCCAAATACCAAGTAGGAGATATAGTTCGAATATCAATATATAAAACGACTTTCAGAAGAGGTTATGAGGCAACCTTTACAGAAGAAATATTCGTCATCTCTGAAGTATTAAAAACCGATCCAGTCACTTATAGAATAAAGGATTTAAACAATGAAGATGTAAAAGGAACTTTTTATGAAAATGAGCTGGTAAGGTATGATGTGTACAAAATCGAAAAAATTCTCAAAAAGGTGGGGAATAAATACTTGGTGAAGTGGTTAGGTTATCCAGAAAGTAGTTGGATAGATAAGAAAGATTTAGTTAATTTTTTAATAGCTGACAAAAGCTATTAAAAATTCCAGTTTAAAGCTTCGAAGACGGTTCGACAGATTTCTTCATTCTGATCAAGCGTTTTCTTCATTTTGGGTAACTTAAGTGGTACCTGAAAATATCTTTTCCGTAACAGATGAAATAAAACGTTTTCTTTGCTGATTAAGTTTTTCCGCTCTGGAAACAATTCTTCATATTTATGGATAAATTTTAGAAACTCAACCAAAATCTCATCTTCTAAGGGGATATTAAACCCTTTTAACCATTTAGTAAGATTTTTCACTCTGCTTTGGTTCCTCTGTTGCATCTTCATCATCAAATATAATTGCTCTCCATCTAGAGGACGTTCATTAGGATTGTATCTCAGCTCTTCATGACATGTCATACACACGTAAAATTCATAATTATCTTCTGTTATATATTCATGCTCACACTTTTGAGTTGAAGGCACTTTGTTGTCTTGACCAAAGTGTCTTAATATTTCCATCATTTCATCTGACATTTATTATTAAAAGTATTCCTTTTAACTTCTTTAATATCTTACGCACTTTGTCAATTGGGTGGAGAAAAATCTGAAAAAGTTCATTGAAAGTAAAAGCTGCTCCTGAAGGGCAGCTTAATAAGAAAACAGAACAACGATCCTCTCATTAAAATTGAATGATCAATGTTTTAAGTATTTAAAGAAACGAGATATATATATAGATATATAATAAAGATGGAATCTAAAACCGTTCGACAGTTGCGAGACTACTGTCGGGAACATAATATTCGAGGATACTCGAAGCTTAAAAAGGCGGAACTGATCGCCCTCATTCATCGCCTTGATTCATACTCAACGAATCATAACGGCTTTCCCAGTTTCCACGATGACTTGTTTAGCAAGCAAAAGAAAAAGAGGGGGCGTAAAATCAGGTGTTGTGGTAAGTTATTTAAGGAATCAAGCATAAATAAGCACTGACAAACTAAAGCCCATCAAAACTATAAACCCCCTCAGGAGTCTAGGCGAGATCAAAGAAATAGCATGACTGTCAACCAACTACGTGAATTTTGTCGAATGCATGGCATTACGGGCTATTCCAAGTTAGGCAGGAAGGCAAACATTATAGCATACATAGAAAGAGTATTGTTTAACCGTCACTTCGCATTTGATTCTGATCTATTTTCAGATTCACGAAAGAGAAGGCTATATACCTCCCAGGAAGTTGAGACAGCCTTTAAGTCTCGTTTGAAGACATACAATATCCAAAATGAACACAATCTAATGCTCCCCAAAGACTTCTTGAACGATATTTCATCACTGGTCCGGGGCCTCATAACAAAACACCTAAAGAGTCTGCATGGCTTGAAGGTCAATTTCCAATTTCTCTGTGATTATCAAAAAGGGAAAGATGAAGAGATGGAGAAAAACTTCAAAACGGAAAATGAGGTCATCTTAGAATCAACTGATTTGGTAGACTATTACAGATCAGTTATTCAAAAGCTTTTGACAGAGATGGAGGAGTTTGTTGCAAGAGGTTCAGGTTGGACGCTTGCTAGAATTAAAAGCATTGAGGTGAGAATCAATAAGTTTAACCCACTGAGAGGATCGTCCTACATTGATCTACCTAAAAGAATTAAAGCTAAAAAAGCAGTCATTAACGTAAAAAACGAAGATAATAAGTGTTTCATGTGGGCAATACTTTCTGCACTACATCCAGTGGAAAAAGACGCTCAAAGAGTCACCAAATATAAACCTTATGAAAATGAGCTAAAGTTCGAAGGTATTGAATTCCCAGTGAAGATAGAAGATAGAATAATTAACAGGTTTGAGAAGTTGAATAATATATCTGTGAACATATATTCATATGAGAATAAAAATAAAGACATATACCCCTTGATGATAACTCGAAATAAAGCAGATAAACATATCAATTTGCTCTACGTAAAAAATGAAGAAGGGAACAGTCATTACTGTTGGATAAAAGACTTGTCAAAATTAATAAGTGCTCAATTAAGTAACCACGATGGAAGAATATACCCATGTGAAAGGTGTTTATTATTTTATCGCTCTGAGGAAGATCTGCAAAAACATGAACCGGATTGTAGAAAAAATAAGGCTGTCAAAATAGCAATGCCGAAAGTAGGTGATTCATTAAAGTTCAAAAATTATCATAAATCATTACGAGTACCTTTTACTATCAATGCAGATTTTGAATGTTTAACAAATAAGATGGATACCTGTCAACCTGATGGAAGCGCATCATACATACAAAAATATCAAAAGCATGAACCTATGAGTTTTTGCCTTTATATCAAATATAAACATGAAGACTACAAAGCACCCATCATTTATAGAGGCCCTGATGTCACTAAAGTATTTTATGATACATTAAAGACTGAGGCCCTAGCGATAAAGGAAATTTATGACAAGCATCAACCAATCAAGATGACTGCTAAAGATGAAGAGCACTTTCAGGGAACTGATGTATGTCATATCTGCGAGTTGAACATCGGAACAGAGCCATCACCCCATTCAGACGAGGACTATGAAAAAGTTAGAGATCACGACCATTTACTCGATCCGTCAAAATGTGAATCAAACTATAGGGGTCCGGCTCACAGTGTATGTAACCTACACTATCGAAACCCTTCCTTTATCCCGGTTTTTATCCATAATTTATCCGGATATGATGCACACCTGTTTATAAAAGAACTAGGAGGTGATAATGGAGACATTGACGTCATACCTAACACCGAAGAAAAATACATCTCATTCAGCAAAGAGGTGGGGGCAAAAATAATAGAAACTGGTGAAGGAAAGAAAGCCAAGCTTCCTGGAATAAAATTGAGGTTTATTGATTCATTTCGATTCTTGGCCAGTAGCCTCGACCGTTTAGCGAAGAATGTGAAAGAGTTCAGAGAGACGGCCAAATACTTCCCAAAGGACAAGCTAGATCTTGTCACCAGAAAAGGTGTATATCCATACGATTATATGGACTCCTGGAAAAAATGTGAAGAAACCAAGCTTCCCTCACAAGAAGAATTTTACAACAGAATGACTGAATCACACATATCACATGAGGAATATGAACATGCCAAGAAAGTCTGGAATGCCTTCAACATTAAAGATTTAGGCGAATATTCCGATTTATATGTAAAGACTGATGTACTGATCTTGACTGATATTATAGAGCATTTTAGGGATGTCTGCATTAAGACCTACAAACTGGATCCTGCATGGTACTTCACTGCACCTGGGCTCTCTTGGGATGCTATGTTAAAGTCCACTGGTGTAAAGTTAGAGCTATTAGACAATTATGATATGGTACTTATGCTTGAAAAAGGCACCAGAGGAGGTGTATCTCAGTGCTGTAACAGATATGGGAGAGCTAATAATAAATACATGAAGGACTATGATAAAACTATGGAATCTAGTTTTCTAATGTATCTCGACGCTAATAACCTATATGGTTGGGCAATGAGCCAACTCTTACCATATGGTGGTTTTAAGTGGGGGAATGATGATATTGATGTAACCAAAATAGCGGATGATGCGGATAAAGGGTACATCCTAGAGTGTGATCTGCACTATCCTGAATACTTGCATAATCTCCACTCAGACTTGCCATTAGCCCCTGAGAACCGAATACCCGATGGTTCGAAGCAGTCTAAACTGCTAACAACCCTGTATGACAAAGAGCGATACGTCATTCATTATAGGGTTCTAAAACAATATTTGCGGCTGGGGCTAAAGTTGAAAAAGGTGCACAGAGTGCTGGAATTCAACCAGTCTAATTGGCTACAGAAGTACATTGACCTGAACACTCAGATGAGGACCAAGGCAACCAACGAATTTGAAAAGGACTTTTACAAACTCATGAACAACTCGGTGTTCGGAAAGACGATGGAAAATATCAGGAAACGCCTCGATATCAGACTTCTGTGCGATTCCAAGAAAGCAGAAAAACTTATAGCTAAACCGAATTTTAAAGGTAGAACTATATTTGATGAAAATTTGGTGGGTATACATATGAACAAAACTAAAGTTGTCTTTGATAAACCCATCTATGTTGGGATGAGTATCTTAGACTTATCCAAGCATTTAATGTACGACTTTCACTATAATGTGATGAAACCAAAGTATAGGGAGGATGTTAAACTGTTATATATGGACACGGACAGCTTCATATACGATGTAAAAACGGAGGACTTTTATGAAGATATGAAAGGAATGATTGACTACTTTGATACGTCGGATTACCCAGAAAATAATAAATATGAAATGCCAAGGGTAAATAAAAAGGTTCTGGGGAAAATGAAGGATGAGCATGCTGGAAAAATTATGGAAGAATTCGTCGGATTAAGATCGAAAATGTATGCCTGCAAGACTGAAACAGACTTGGTGAAAAAATCCAAAGGGGTCAAGAAGTGTGTTGTCAAAAATAAGATCTCCTTTGAGGATTACAAGAACTGTCTATTCAAGCAAGAAGTACAGCACAGAACCATGAATCTCATTAGAAGCACAAAACATCAGCTTCACTCTATACAAGTAAATAAGATTGCCCTCTCCGGGGAAGATGACAAGCGTCATATATTGGAGGATGGTATTAACACATTAGCTCTCGGCCACTACACTACAAAAAACTGTGAATAAAAAAATTTAATATAATAAATGGCAAACGAAGTAGATTGGAACGAATTTTCAAAAAAAACTCTTTCCGAAGATGTTTTGAGGGGACTGGCAGAACTCGTTAACTGGCGATATGTTTTCGAGTTCTCACCTCTGAGTGAATCATTCATAGAAGAATATGCTACTGAAGAAGATTGGACAATCATCTCTAAATACCAGAAATTGTCGGAACATTTCATGGAAATACATGAAAACGATTTAGATTGGAAGAGCTTATCCAGGTATCAAAAAATGACAGAGAAGTTTATGGAAGAACACACCAATTACATTGATTGGAGAGCAATATCCCATTATCAAAATCTGAGTGAATCCTTCATTCAAAAATATCATGAGAAACTAGATATGGAGCTAGTATCTGCTTTTCAAACACTTAGCGAAAATATGATGAGGGAGCATAAGGATCGACTGAACTGGCGATATATTTCACGATATCAATCTTTCGATGAAGACTTCGCTATGGAGTTCCAGAATAAAGTAGACTGGTGTTACATCTTTAAATATAAACTGCATATTCTGTCTGATCAATTCTTCACCCTTCATTACAGAAAAATAGTCTGCATATTACTAGCCGAAATATGTAATCAAGAAGTATTTATAAACCCTTTCAATGAACCATGACGGGGAAAAAACTAGAACTATCATTTTTAATAGTTTTCGAACTATTAAAAGATAAAGACTTCCATTTTGTATTCATAAAATAATATTTTTCTTCAGCTCTCATCAAGACTCTCAATTATTTTTTGAAACTTTTCTTCTAAATTTCCTAAGTGTTCAATGACCTTTTCATTTGGGGGTATCATCGATTGAAGCTTCTGAAGTTCTGCTCGAAAGCTATAAATTAATGAGATGCGAGTACACACTTTAATCAAATGGGTTTTCTTTTTATCCATTTCTTTGTTTACATATTTGTTGTCTTTAAATACTTGAAATATCTCTCTACCTTTTGGCTGAGAAAAAGGGAGTGCTCACCGAAGGGGGCGTTCCAGATGACTTCTAAAAACGGGTCTATGGGGGGTCAGAATTTTTTTATTTTCATTTATTTTTTTTTTTAAATGGACAAAATATGGACAAGTGTTTGCCATTACTTTTTAAAAGTAGGAAAATTAATTATATGAAGTTAAGAAATATTTTTAAAAGAGGCGTGGCATCTGAGAAAAAGGGGGTGTTCACTGAAGGGTATACCCTGCCGTCTCAGCGACTTTTTCGTGAATAAATTATTGCGCTTTTGTGAAAAGTTTTATGGGAGCTATATTTAAAGTGGAGCCATTATATTTCCAAAGTGGGTATATGCACCATTGTTTTTAAAAGTGGGTGGGGTTGATTTCTGTGAGTGGTTTTTACACCATTGCTTTTAAAAGAGGGTGGAAATTTTATGGGGGTTTTTGGGCCATTGTTCTTAAAAGTGGGTTGAAATTTTATGGAGCTTTTTACACCATTGTTTTTAAAAGGGGGTGGGAATTTAATGGGGAGGTTGACACCCATTGTTTTTAAAAGGGGGTGGAAATTTAATGGTGGCGCTGCGAGCCATTGTTTTTAAAAAGGGTTGGGAATTTTTATGGGCACACATTATGGTCTAAACATCACTGCGCCAGCTCTGTCAAATGCACACTACTAAGGTGGATTCTGAACCACTACAAACATCCATGCCAAAGGTGGGATTCAAACCCACGAACTGTAGAACCGAAGGCAAGAACGCTAACCATTCGGCAGCCAACTCGGCTTTTCTTTATCAGAGCCTTATGAGGAAAAATGATTTCAAGTGCGTAGTTCTCAACTTAGTTTCTTGCTGAAAACAATTTGTAATTTAGTTGGAATTCTCTTTTTAGAAAAAAATAATTTAGAAAAATATAAATATTGTAAAACAACAATGTGATTATACACAGAAAATGAAAATTTGAATACATAGTTTTTATTGCTAAATTTATAAGTGCTGTTTTAGTCTTGATAAGTGTTCAGCAATACAGAAATGTAATCTACTTTTAATATCTATATGAAGACCATATATTCGGTTTGGTTTGTCGCTCAGCGGTCATTTTTTGCACATGAGGGCTAATTAGACCAGGACGTACGGTTTAAAGTGGATTCCGAACCACTACAAACATTCATGCCCAAGGTGGGATTTGAACCCACGAACTGTTGAACCAAAGGCAAGAGCGCTAACCATTCGGCTGCCAGCTCGGCCTCATGTATTCACAGTTGGTAGGCAGTAAATATTTACTTCTCTTATTTTGTTGCATGTTAATCTCAATATAATGTGATTTTCCTCATATAACAAGAGTTTGTAAATTTTGCTAAAATTGTAAGTATTGCTTAAAAGAATAACAAATCTGTCACTTGTGTTTACTTTTCAAAATGGAATGCAATTATTTTACTCATGTAAGATACAATAATACAGGTTTAAATGAAAAAAATTCGAATTTATTGTAATAATTTGAAATAGATACCTTCAAATTTAGTAATTCAAATTCTTTGTTATCATCATAAGCTACATATAAAGTAGGCAAACATATAAGCCAAGATAGGACTTATCTTATCTGCCTAAATTGGGCAATTTTGGTAGCCATGTTTGGTCCTATCTTGACAGCCTAGATGCGTCCAATGTATGTTGCCAAGCTTAAACTTATCTTGGTAAGCCACGTTGGTCCTATATAACGAAGTGTAGAGCATTCAGGATTGGCCCAATATAGGTCCTAGGCAAAGCCACGATTAGCCAATTTCTAGAAATTCATTCTGGCTTGTTGTTTGTTTTTAGTTTGTCGCTAAGGGTGTGGGCTCTCCTAGGATATATATATTTTACGTTATTATATTCAAACCAATAATGTAATTCAAAGAGTTTGACTAAATTAAGAATATGAAATGTTTGTGAAATTTGCACCAGTTTTGTTGTATATTGATGATTTTCAATATTAACTAATAATTATCAAAAATTGTCAAGATATTACACTTTTTAATATAAATCAATATAAAAATTACATACTTGATAAATCAAATATTGTTATAAATAAGTAGTCTTAATTTCATGAAATAATATTGCTCATCAATCAAAATGTAAACAAAAATTCAATATAATGTAAATATGGATATATCGAACTCCCGCCGAACCAGATTAGCGAAACAGTTTTTTATATTTGGCTACTACTCGCCGGATAAACCATTTATTTCTGTGCATGCGAATTCAGTAGTAGAAGAAGAGATACATTTCTCTTCTATAAATGACATTACTTCTAGTTACTGTACTCGCTTTCTCATTGGCTTTTCATCACATAAACGGGTATTTTCAATCGAATGTATGGTAGTAATTATTGATAATCTTTGCTACCTCTAAGAGCCTTGCTACCCCTTGTGCACACTTTCAGCCGAGTATATCGCATGGAGAAAGATATGGTGGTCCATGGTATATTGTACTTGCATGTATATCAGGATATCACTGGTTGTACAAGGTATTTGGCAAAATATACTCATTACAGGTTCTTACTTTAAAATACCGGTTGCAATATACCGATTACTAGTACTGTTCCCTATTCCTATGGATGGCGCCATCTTAAAATAATTTCAATTTTTATGGTTTTGAAAATATTGTCTATAAAAACTTACAATCGTGTACCCCTTGATATTTTAGCGATTTTTTAACGCCAATATGTAATTAACACGAAAACTATTACACCAAATCTCTAAACTAAAATAAATTGTATCGCCAAGCCAATGGTATCCAATTCTACACCGAACTCACGTTGTCATATCAAGAGCAAATTCAGAAGTGAGTAATTTGAATTGAACGGGCTTAAACCCACTTATAAATGATATATTTAGATGTAAAATAGATATGTGAATTTATTTGCGAATGAATTCGAATGTATTAAAAACATAATTTTTCATGTCTTGTTTCATTAAGTGAAAGAAAAGTCAAACATTTTTTTTCTATATGTTGCAAGAAACATTTTTTTTTTCACCATTATAGACAGACTTATTTTTACAACATTATATCTCTTCGATGGAAATAAGTTTTATGTTAAAAATAAAATGTATTTATTTCCTTTTTTACTTATTTCACAAAATCAATCATTGGTAAAACAAAGCATATATTGCATTTGTTACTCATACTTTGCTTTGGTATTAATTATTTTACATTAAAAACTATTTATCCGTTGGTACTTTCTTATCCATTTTTTAAATTAACAAAAGATAAATTAAAAATATTAGATTCTATTTTTTTTCCAGAGGAAAATTTTAATTTTTGTGATGGCTGTATCTTTACAAGAAAATGCCAAAAACATTTAAAGACAATACTAGCTGTAAAAGTTATGTAATTTTAACTTCTATAGATGTTTGAAAATGAGCAAAAAAACAAGTTTTAACTTTTTTTCTTTTTGTCAAATATTTATATAGGAATTTTTCTTATAAATGAATCCTTGCTGTTGGCGTATAATTAATGCTGATTTGAATCCATGTTCTAGTCAGCATCTCATTAAAATTTCCCACATTTTATCAATATATTTTATGAAACATACTTTTAAGATTTATAAATTTTTCAGTATCCTACTTAATCTTCAAGTTAATCAAAATTTATATTCCATATATTTTAATAATCACTTAACTCTCGGTATTTTTTAAATTATAGGTGCAATGGTAAACTATTCCTATTGATTAAAGTTTGAGTTATGAAAAAATATGCATTTAAGGCTATCAAAATTTAACAAGAAATCAAAATATTTTTCAAATTTCCTTTCAATAAAAACATAAATTATTTTTTCAATGAATTTATGACAATAATACTAAATTTATCATTTATTATGTATATATTTTTTCTAAAATATATTTTTAATAAAATGCTCAAAAATGTAACATACTTTCTATGGTTTGATTCAGCTTTATTTGAGGCCCAAGTCAAAATCTTTAGCTTTACTGGTTCATTACTATAGTAATGAAGAACTGAATTATATGGAGCATTTAATTTTTCAACAGATTATTGATGTATAACAAGAAAATTGACCGGAATTTAAAATAGCTGTAGAGTCTGCCATCTTATCAATGATCAAACAAAATATCATTATGCCCATTTTATTGATTTTCTGACGTTTATATGTCCCTCGTTTAGAGGATACAGCATATGACAAGATGTTTGGTTTGTACAATAGATTAGTAAGGAAGATAATATAAAACTAAAGGATTTTACACTGTAATGGTGTTTTGTTTCAAAAAAAGTTTATTAAAGAAAGAAATATATACATATATAAACTTTTTATTCAATTTCGGAGGAGGTGATGCACTATGATGAAAGACTCTGAGTATAGACATTTGTAAAGTTGCCTTCTGTCCCTTGGTTGATGTAAATTATCTTAAAAATCAATTCAAAATAAAAAGAATTCTTTATTTTTTTTTCAATTATTAATACAAAAAAACCAGACCTTTTACAGACACCCTGCATTTCATTTTATGCACTGAATAAATACTCTTTTGTTTTCAGTTTGAGAGTCATTGTTAATTCTCGTTATTTCATTTACAAAAATCGATGCAAGTAGTAAATATTTTAAATTGTCAAATTTATTAGCATAAAAAGAAAAATTACCTGGAAAACATAATTGGACCAATAGTTATTTTTCTATTCAACACAAAATTAAATATGTATTTTTTTCTAGACTTAAAAAGATAACATCTGTTGTACCACGAAAGTAAGTGTCTCAGAAAATGGCTGTGGTACAGCAGTTGTGCCAATGATTTTTTTTCTTCTCAAATTTCTTTGGGCAGTTGAGGGAAATTTAATAGCTGATCTTTTGTGTGTGAAAGTCTTAAAAATTGGGGACTTGTCTAATGTGAGAATTTTGTCGAAAAACAGCTTTATTGGTTACTTTTTTTAAAAAGGGAAGCATCTTCATCCTTACTTTGGCATTTTTTGCCCCATTATAATCAGTTACTTTTTTGTTGCTAGAAATAAAAGCAAAATAGAAATGAACATACTTCCAATCATAAATTGAGACGCTATAAATATTTAAGAAAGTTACCTTATAGTTGTGTCAGTCTTTCTTCTACATAGTTTTAATTTTTGTATAAAATAAAATTAATAACGGTTTTGATTTTTAAAAATAATTTAATAAGCATAGTTTTATAAAAGCTTAAAACACTGCAGATAAGAATTTATTTCCGATATAAAGATGTTTTCTAGCTAATGTTCTGATAAGAATTTTATAAAAAATATTTTCTGAGGCTGATATGAATATATTTTGGAACTATTTTTGAATGAACGTTTTTCAAGTTCTCAATCATCGAGAAATGAACAGAATATTACTATTTATTGCATGACGAATGTAATTTTATTAAATAATCAACCTGAATGCTACATATAAAGTAGAAACTCAAGATTTGTCTGGCTATATTCATTGTGCAAAACATTTCATATTTAGTTGCAGAAACATGCAAAAAGATAGTCCATTTTTAAGCATTTTCCCTAAAAGTAAAAGATAAAAAGCCTATATTTTAATCCATTCAATATAGAAATTTGTCATAAATAAAAGTATTTAAATCAAAAGGAAACAGAAATCATTACTGTATTTAACAACCAGATTACTTTTAATCGTTTTCAAATCCAACTTCAGCGATTTGCATGTACTTACTTATAAAAAGAAATGCTTGTTCAAAATATCTTAATTTACATTTTTAATACCAGGCATGCTGTTTATAGGAATGTTTTTGAAATATTCAGTTAGTTTATTACTTATCATTTTTTATTATAAATTATTGCAAATTCATAACTTTAAAGAATTCTGTAATTATTTAAAACAATTATTTCAGAAAATCCTCTGTATAAATTAATATACTCCATATAATAGTTTTTGAAATGGACTAAATTTGTTTCACACGCATGCATGTAATCTTAAAAGTCTTATAACATTCCTTAATTCAGTATGTAAAACAAAGAATGGAAAAAAATTGATTGCTTGTCAATAAGTATAGTATTTATGGTAAACACATTTTCATGAAAATTATCCCAACCTAGTGCAGTGTATCACCCTCATAAGATAAAGATTTGTTACAGTGAAAACCTCAGCACTTAAGTGGTGTGAAAATAATCCTCTCCTTTCGGTCTAGGGGGTAGGAAATGTCATCATCTTGCTCCCCCGTAGGAGCATTTTTTTTAAATGGTGATGCAAAACTCAAAAGGTTAAGTACATTGTAAAAATCCCCTATCATTTTTAAAAAGAGAGTCTTGATTAGCACAAGACTGAAAAAGTATCATTTTACCAATTATTCTGAATACTTTTAACTTCCAATTTACTATTATGTAGTTTTAAGATAGTATTATTCTCAAACTTCTAATTTTATTAAAGGAATTTTTATTAATTTTTACTTTTCAGTATTGAAGAAATTTACATTTCTTATATCATGTGTTCAACACTTACTTTGATTATGGATGCTTATAGTGAGTGTTTCAGAATCTACCTGAAACTGGGTAATTTTACAGCGTTCTAAATGCAAAGTTTAAAAACAAAGACTGTTGAGTGAGCATCAAATTAAAGAAATCACTTGTTTCTTCTCATTTATGTCCCATATCTTAAAAATGTAATCAAAAATATTGCAAGCAGTATTTAACCAGTTAATCAAATTTCAGTTTTATGTAATCTTCTTTAACATAATAATGCAACTATTTTTTTGAGTTGAATACGTAGGTAGTTTTTTTCATAACTTTTATTGCATTTTCAACTTAATGTTTTTATAAATATTTCAGAATCATACAATTACTTTTTTTAATAAAGTAAAGATAGAATTCATATATTGAACTAAACCTCATTAGATAATACTAAGTAAATAATGGAAATTTTGCTAGAATATAATTCTTATTACTCTTACCATATCATTCCTTGTATTCTTAGATTCTTCAACATCCTACTATTTAAAAATAATTTTAATTTTCTGATATAATTTAGTTGAGTGAAATGACAAACAAATCAGTTATCTGTAAACAGACACAGAGGAAAGTAATTTATGAAATAATAAAATATTAACTGACTGAGCATCCACAACATATCTAGTGAGTTGCAATAAACTGGTTAATTAGCAGCCAGCGATGGCAGAGATCCGTCACTACTTTCCTACCTAAAAGCAGGTTTATCCCATAAAATCGGCCACATCGTATATTTTCACACAGTAGAAACCGCTTCCTTTTTCTTTCTTCCTAATAAGTGGCTTAATGGATGAGTCCTAATGACTAGAACCCCACTCCTTGAAGTCTTTTCTTTTGAAAAGTAATGCTGGGATTGATTCTCACATCAAGTATTTAAAGTATTGATTATTTTCGCTAAGATTCAACTCTAAAATTTAGTATTTGCAATTTTACAAATGAAATACAATTTGTATAATAAATATTTTTTTAAATTTTAGTCTTTAATAAAATTAAGTTTGGTGATTTTATTAGTACAAATATTTTTAAATTTCTATATGCCTTTAAATTTATTTCTGCTAATGCTTCCCTCTTTTCTTAAGTTTATTTTTCTCAATTTTCCTTCATTTATTTTAGTTCATTTAATTCAGTTTTTATTGTTTTAATCACACTTTACAAACTAGTTATGATTGAAATAATCGAATAAATTTCATAAATGGTAATTATTTAATTTCCAAAGAAAGAGCTCTTGCCTGTATTAGTAAAATTAAATTTTCCCTAATTAATAATATTGTCTTAAGTTATAATCACTCAAATTAATTTAATTTATAGTTTTGTTTTTGTACATTGGTAAAAATATTTACTACATTTTACATTTTAGTTTATCATGACTTTAATTTCTTCTAATATGCATTTGAAATATTGCTCGTAAAATAGAAGTATCATTTTAAAGCATAATGTAGCATGGTCATCTGAGTTAGTGCCAATATTATACTGAATAATCACTATTACAAATAGTGTAGTAGTGATTAGTTGATTATCATTTCTTTTGAAAGAATAATAATATTAAAACTTAAGTATACCAAAAATATTAATTGTTATACTGAAGTCATTATATCAATGTATCAATATTAATTAGTAATATTTTTTTAACATATCGTATTATTACAAATTTTCACTAGTAAAAAATAAACAAATGAAATTATGATATTTATGACATTATCTCTATTATGACTTGAAAGTCATATTATTTTTTATTTAATTTTTTGTACATATTTCATATAATTTTTTTATAATATTTTAGAAAATGAACATTCTATAATAGAAATTTATAATATCTTCAAAACAAATAAAATTTATGATTCAATTATTTTTTAAACAGCAAATTGTTCTTCAGCAAGTTTATATAATTTTATTTGATATTTAAATATTTATTTACATTTTTATGTTGAAAATAGTTATATACACTTCAAAAGATTTTCTTTTCAAATTATGTAATAGTGATTAATTGAAATCACAATCATACTTCATATAAAGAATTAAATTTTAAACTTACAGAAAGTAATTATTTTATTATAAAATTATTTTTAAAACAAATTACTAATATGTTTGTTCAACAAATAAATATCCTGAAAATGATCAATATTAGATAAAAAAGGATATTTTTAAATTTAATAATCTTAATTACAGAATTTGTTGCAAAATGATTGTCAAATCTTCCTGACTATTCTTCTTTGAATAAAAATAAATTAATCTATTGCATTTATTTTTTAAATAGAAAATTGTACATTCGATACAGAATCAATTGTGTCATTAATATATAAAAAGTAATGATCAGCATATTATATCTTTTAAACAAATTATTTTCTTAAGAATTAAAGTTATAAAAACAAAGAACATTCACTCACATGCAGAAATATCTTAATAAAAAGCTAAATAGTAGAGAAGCGTACAGAGGGTAAAATGCGCCTAGCGTATGTGCGAAGAATGTGAAAAAGTGTGCCAGACTGGTTTCCGGTTCGGATTACCTAGGTATGACGTGCTTTTCATTTTCCATGCGCGTTTTGTATGTAACCCTTGAAACTATTACAGAATAATTTTGAAGCATTGAGTTTCGATGTTCGATTTTTGGAGTTTTTGTGTTGCTTGCGAAAATTAATAAGTATGGATGAGGATTTATTTACTTTACGTTTTCGCGGAATACGTATGGAGAAAGAATCATCAGGAAAACATAATAGAAGATTTTTAGATGCGATAAAAACGCTATATTCGCCGAAAAGTAACGATTGGGAAAAGTAACGAGCGATGAAGATAAGTTGAGTAATTTTGTTTTTCATTACAATTTTAGTCATATATTTAGAAACTAAAGTTTTTATAAAAATGAATGTTTCCATAAGTAAATAAAGGTTTAAGTTGTGTGTATTGCGTTTTTCATGTTATTGTTAGAATGTGCCGCGTACTTAAATTTCTTTAATGTGGGCGTAACTGCTCGTTATTTTAAAATTCGATGCTTAACAAAAAATGAAATTTGTTAACGTTTGAAATTTAGCTTTATTGCTCGGTTGCCTGTAGTTGGTAGCGCTACACTGATGTTTTTTTTAAGGTGGGCGCCATTGCTCGGTATATTAGAAATCGAATTTAAATTAAAAAAAATCAAATTTGTTAATGTTCGAAATTTAGCTTTATTGGCCAGTTGGCACTGTAGTAGGTAGCGCTACACTGATGTTTTTTTTTTTAAGTTGGGTGCCATTGCTCGATATATTAGAAATCGAGTTTAAATTTAAAAATATGAAATTTGTTAGCGTTCGAAATTTAGTTTTATTGCCCAGTTGGTACTGTAGTAGGTAGCGCGACACTGATGTTTTTTAAGATGGGCGCCATGGGTCGATGTATTAAAAATTTTGTTTCTATTTATTAGAATTTTAAATTTAGTTATAATGAAATTTTCAAATTTTTAATATTTGGAATATGGAAAAACGCGCGATTTCAAAGCTGAAGCTCAAACGCGATCGTTATTGGTTGACGGCTATTGCGTGTACTGACGTAATTTAGGTTGGCGACAGAGCTGTAGAGTGCTTGGCGTGAAAATATGAAATCGCGCCAATCCAGTACGAGTCTGTCGTCATTTACCGAAGCATGTTTTCTTTTGTGTCCTATTTATTAAAATAATACTTGTGGTTATATAAAATTGTAAGCATTTATTATTACAAAGAATCTACAATTGTTTCATCAATTGACATCGATTCACTTTTATGTTTAAAATCCCGGAAACTAATGAGTAACATTTTGTTCTTGGCATTTGTATTTATATTAATGTAGATTGCAAATAGCACATGGACGGCACTTTGCAAGTTTTGACCTGTGGTGTACACTTGTATTATAATCTATTTTTCTATTCAATTCTGTGTTTGAACTGAGTCAAATATTTTTAGTACCTATCTAGTGAATGATGCTACCTGCTTAAGTTGATTGGTAAATCCAAGCCAAAATTTTTGTTCTTTATGAAAAGCAGAAAATTTTTCCTCCACCCCTTGTGATAAAAGACAACAGTCGTAAAGTATTCCATCTTAATACAGATAGATATTGGTCCCGTTTCAAATCCATGGAAATATACAATTTCAAATCAATAATGCATCATCATGTTCATAAACTATGTTTGCTAATCTACTTTGAATTCTGCAGTATAGTTTCTTCAATTGCTTTATCATTCGTAAAAATCGATTTTTAAATGTTATTCAAATATCTCTTTCAGTTAAAAAAATATATTTTCTTAAATTTATAATTGGAAATAAATTTTTTAAGAACCTTCAAATTTTTTATTGACATTGCTAACTATGTTAAATATTTTATGTAAATAATATAGAAATCATTTTAAGCAAAATTATATATTTTGTACATCAAAAACGTAAATTAAAAGCAAGAAGAAAATTTAGAACAAATTATTGCTTAAAAAATTCTTATTTAATTTCGCGTTTAAAATTTTTTAAAATGGATAAAACAAAATTCAATTTATATAGAAGTGGTTACAATGGTATTTTACATTTATTTTTATGGCAAGTAAATTTAATGATTCTATAAGATATTTAAATGAAAATAAATATTCGTAACTAACAAAACTATAAATCTTCATATAATTTTTTATACTGTTTATAGTTTTATAAATAAGTGAAATTCTAAACTGATAAATAATTTTACAAAGGATATTATAAATATGAATTATTTACTCCTAATTTTTCTTTAATTTTGAATATTTTATTACAGATAACTTTTTATTATGTTCTACGCTTTTCACAGTAAATATAAAAATTTGATACCTATTAACTTTCTAGACCTGATACTACCTGTTAGTAAGAAAGTCTCCACTGATTCTCAGCTAGGCATGGCTAACCTAGCTACTATCGAAGAGCAAATTATCCATCATCTGTTTGGTTCCATGTATATACAGATGGTTCAGCTGTGGATTCCATTAGAAATGCTGGTGCAAGAGTATACTCTAAGAGTTTCAGGCTTTGCCAGGCTGTTGGGAAATACTATAACAGTTATAATGGTAAAGTAGCCGCTGTTCAATTAGCACTTGAAGAAATCAGAAGGGTAATGAGAACATAGTATTTTTTATAGACTCTCAGGCAACCATCAGGTCTCTCTCTTCAATTGCTCCTAGCAGTATTGGGTTTGTTCATCTCTGCCAGATGGCAATTAGTTCTCTACTAGAAGAGGGATGTCAAATTGTGCTGCAATGGATACCCAACCACTGTAGTATCGCAGGAAATAACACAGTTGACAAATTGGCAAAGGCTGGCTCAGATCTACAACAGCCTTCTCCAGCTTTGGAGTACTATACTGTTAAAAGGGTTATTAAGTCAAATATAGCCTCTTATCGTAGAAATGTTTATAAGATTTGCACAAAAGGGAAAACATGGGCTTCCTTACTAACAAAGCCTATTCCGTGCAACCTCCAGAGTTGTGGGAGTGGTTAATTTTCACCTTAAAACTGGTCATGATTACCTGCAAAAACACCTTCACTGTTTGGGTTTGAAAGAGTCTCCAATCTGCCCTTTTTGTGGCCCTAGACTTTCGGACGTCGCAGTTTGAAAATTCTGCGGAAGATGACTTTTCATTCAACTCAAGATTGTATTGGGCTGCCCGACAGAGACTAATGGTTGAAAAACCAAGTTCGGGCATAGGATTAAAAAAAAAAAAAAAAAAAAAAACTTTATTTGCATTTTAATGTATATTTAATTCCACTTTAAATATATCTTGCTTATACATTTTTTATAATGAAAAGAAACCCACTGAAATCTAAGATTACAAGAATCAAAGAAAAAATTCACTGTATTACAGTTCTTCATATAAAATTTAAAAATATAAAAAGTATCTTATTTTGTATCAAAAGAACTAAGTATAAAATATTTGTTGATATTTTACTATGTCGTACATGAAAATTGTTATTGTTACAAACATAAATTGAATTTAAATGTTTCTATGCAGAGTGCGCAACAATTGAACAATTGATTGAAAAATTTGAATTCGTAAACAATTATTAATTGCTGAAAATAAATCCGTTCAAAATATTGTGTAAAATTGTCGCTGCTTCTATTGTACGGTAAAAAAAAAACTGCTAATTTTTTATTTTCAGTAGAAAAAATAAAAAAACTTTCATAACTGAACACATTTACTTTGAAAAACAATGTAGAAATTTAGATCAATAAAAAATCAGAAATCTATAAATAAACAATTTCCAGTCAATTTTTGATGTTTAAAATTTCTAAAATGCAAATTTAAAATCTAATAAACCAAATTCTAAATTGAAAATAAGCATAAGAAATGATTTCATATTTAAACCGCATATAATTTCCTATGTAAAGGAAAGAAAATTTTTTATAAAAAATTGGAATATTTTTTTTTTATGAATAAAAGTAAAATAAGTCAATTAAAAAAGTATAAAAATATGTAAAGAAAATTTCTATTTCTCAATTAAGTATCAAATTTTTAATTAAGAAACTATATTCTCATATATACAGTCTCTTTCAATTCGAGACTCGATAAAAGTTTCACTTTCATATTATTATCTTATGAATGAAAACATTTTTATTAATGAAAAAAAATGACGTCTTAGTACATTATGTATTATTTAAACTGAATTAAATCATAAGTCCAAAAAGAAAGCAACTCATTATAATTTTTATCATTTTACTTTTGCATTTATTTTTAATTATATCTAAATTTGAGTTCTCATACGATGGAAAAATATTGAAAAATAACTCAAATAATAAAGTTGTGTAAACAAATCTTCCATTTAAAATAGAATAAATTGACCTTAACAGTTTAAACTTCTTAGAACATGCACTGTGAAATTAGATAAAACAGATTAACTAATAAAATTAATTTTTATGCACTTTTTTGTGTAATATTGTACCAAGCTTCGAGGGGTTCGTGTGGATTGAGAGTTGAAGAAAGCAACCACTCAATGAACAGAAGACTTTTATTCGTAAAAATTCCACTAGAAATACCAGCTGTAACAATCACAATTATACAGCTACAATTCGTCGGATAAAATAAGTAACAGCTTCCAATCACAGGTCTCAAATACCTCAGGTAGAGAACAGCTTCTCTAAACTAGCAGTCACGACTAATCGTCTTCACAAAACTGATTGTCCTTACAAAATTGCCTAACTATGTCGGGCTGCGGTATTTATACCTGACATGGCCGGGAAATCTACTAATTTCGCCAAGCTTCTGGAAGCTTCTAGGCTATCTCGCTAAATATTGGTCCTAGAGCTTAGGTCATGGATGTTTCCAGAAGTATCTATTTCTCGCCAAGTCGCCGAAAATGTCGCCAAGTTTTCTCGCCAAAACATCGCTAAGTCACCACCAAATCAATAGAAAGCCCGCTTTTAACGTATAACACGTCTAAATACCACAATTTTTGCCCAAAATGTGAGTATTTCCGATCTGTCTGAGATATTTTAAGACATACAATAATTATAAATTTGTAACATTGTCCCCCTCTCAAGGACTGCACGTCCCGGGCAGTATAATCCCCTGATAGGAGGCCAAATTTAATATATAAGAATTTATATTTTAAGAGGATACAGAACACATTACATACACAAACAATTAAAAATACAAATAGAAAATATTAAAATTATCTATACTATTTACAGACTATGGTATATAAATTTTACTTTACATTACGATAAGGAATTAATCTATCATAATGTACTACCTTTGGTTTTGAAGAAGACGATTTCCTTATACGAACCACGACGTCATTCAGTCTTTTTAGGACAGTGTAGGGACCTTCTCAGTTGGCTTGCAACTTTGGAGAAAGTCCTTTACGTCGAATCGGGTTCCAGAACCAAACTTTACCACCTTCATGAAATTCATGTCCTGTCACTCTTGTGTCATACCTTGTCTTCATTCTTTCGGTCGTCAGGTTGATTCGGTCTCGAGCAAAGTTATGGACATCTTCAAGACATGCCTGAAGGTCTCGAAGGTATTCATCTGGCGATGAAGATGTATCCGGTGGACGACCAAACTGAAGATCACAAGGGAGACGAAGTTCGCGACCAAAGAGCACTTGTGACGTAGTGTGTCCGGTAGTCTCATGGACAGCACTACGATATGCAAGCAGAAACAGTGGTAGTTTCAAATCCCAATCTTGCTGATTTCTGGAAACCATAAGTGAGAGATTATTTAAGATGTTACGGTTAAACCTCTCTACCATGCCATCCGATTGTGGGTGTAATGGCGTGGTCTGCATCTTGTCTATTCCGAAAATTTGACACATTCCTTTAAACACAGCAGAGGTGAAATTTGTCCCTTGATCTGAATGAATTAGTAAGGGTGCGCAGAATCTGGAAACCCATTGCTGCACTAGAACCTCGGCTACTGTAGTCGCTTCTTGATCAGGGATTGAAAATGCTTCAGGCCACTTAGTAAAGTAGACCATGACAACTAGGATGTATTTGTTGCCATTTGAAGATCGTGGTAAAGGACACAAAATGTCCAATGCTATCCGCTCAAAAGGTGCTCCTACATTATACCGCTGCAACCTTCCTTGGCTGATTCTTTGGTCTCTTACGTGGCGCACAGTCATCACAAGATTTGCACCATTTCTCTACATCTTGTCTAGTTTTGCTCCAATAGAAGCGTTCTCGAACTTTCTGTACAGTCTTCATTACTTCGAAGTGGCCTCCTGTTGAGCTACTGTGCAATTCTTTCAAAACATCTGAAATTCTTGATTTTGGAAGAACAAGCTGCCATTTGAAATTACGTCCATCATCGGACTCCCACTTCCTGTATAATACGCCATTTCTAATATGGAGTGAGTCCCAAAGAGCCCAATATTGTTTAGTAGCAGGACTGTAGGTGGAGTTGCCTTGCCAACTTGGTCTCATACCGGAAGAGTCTTTTAATTCAAAAATTGGGTATATATCTGGGTCTTCTTTTTCGGCTTCTTTAAGTCCTTCATCACTCCATGGGTCTAGTTTCGATGGCGGTGTAATAATAACTTGGCGTACCGAACGATTTACTAATTGATAGTTCTTCTCTACTCTAGAGCAATATCGGCAGCTTCCATCACACGGCTTCCTTAATACTGCATTAGCATTTCTATGAGGAGTTCCTTTGCATTGACGTATTTCAAACTCCTGGATTCGTTGAATCATTCCCTGCTGTGGTGGAAGATCATTTCTATCATCTTTTGGTTTTGGGCAGTCTCTTCGGACGTGTCCGACTGCGCCGCAAATCCAACATTGAATTTTCGTGTTTCTGCCACCTTTACTCAATTCTAAACTACGGAATTTTCGCCGCAGATCTTCTATTTGTTTTCTCAGATCATGGTCTGTATCAGTAGCAGAGGCGGCTCTGATTGAGTGCCGGTCTTTACGCGCTGCCTGCTGGGCAGCTTCTATCTGAAGTGCATAAACGCGTAGACTACAGCAGATCCGATATCTTTGACATCGGCGAGTCTAATTGCTTTCTGTATCTCTGGATCCCGCACACTATCGATAAAGTGATGGAGAGCCAGATCTTGACGTGTCTCAGCTGGGCAGTCAGAAAATGCTAAATGGGAAAGTCGCTGAATATCGGCAGCCAAATCTTGCAGAATTTCACACGCTTTTTGATAGCGGGATTTTAACTGCAGTCTGCTATATTCTTTAATGCACTTTTCTCCAAACCACAGCTCGAGCGCTCTTGATAAGGCTTGGAAATCGAGCCTCTGCTCTTCCGGAAGCGTCTTGAGGATGTCGGCCGCGTCTCCTCTTAAAGAAGTTGCCAGATGAAAACCTGGGCTCGGGATCCATTAGCTTCAGCTACCATCATAAACTGGGTCTTGTATACTTGCCAGGATGATTTTCCGTCGAATGTTGAGAGGTTAAACGTGACTAGGGAAGGCATAAATGCCACATAGTGTTCCTCATGTCTGTTTGACATTTGTTTCTTCAAGCTTTCAATCTCCTTATTCTTATTGTCTAATGCTTCTTCAACGTTTTCTTCGATCTCCAAAACCTTAGTTTCAACTGAAGTTACCTTAGCTTCTACTGCATTCATCTTCTGAATGATGTTGGAGAATTCTTCTGTAACACTTACAATGTCCTTCTTAAGTTCCTTTTTAAGCTCCTCCTGTCCAGATTTTATATCTTTCGTCATCTCGGTTTTAATCTCTTTTTGTCCAGCTTTCATCTCTTTTTGTCCAGCTTTCATCTCTTTTTGTCCAGCTTTCATCTCTTTTTGTCCAGCTTTCATCTCTTTTTGTCCAGCTTTCATCTCTTTTTGTCCAGCTTTCATCTCTTCCAGTCCAGCTTTCATCTCTTCCAGTCCAGCTTTCATCTCTTCCAGTCCAGCTTTCATCTCTTCCAGTCCAGCTTTCATCTCTTCCAGTCCAGCTTTCATCTCTTCCAGTCCAGCTTTCATCTCTTCCAGTCCAGCTTTCATCTCTTCCAGTCCAGCTTTCATCTCTTCCTGTCCAGCTTTCATCTCTTCCTGTCCAGCTTTCATCTCAGCCATCTGCTCCGCTAATTTTCCGAGAAGACTTTTCATTAAATCCATATCCATTTTTCTTGTGACACGTTGCATCAACTCTTCAACCCCGCTTCTAACACCAGTTGTACCGAGCTTCGGTGTTCGTGTGGATTGAGAGTTGAAGAAAGCAACCACTCAATGAACGCAAGACTTTTATTCGTAAAAATTCCACTAGATATACCAGCTGTAACAATCACAATTATACAGCTACAATTCGTCGGATACAATAAGTAACAGCTTCCAATCACAGGTCTCGAATACCTCAGGCAGAGAACAGCTTCAAATGAATAGAATATTCTATTAATTTATGTAAGACAACGTAATATTATACAAATCTAGCAGACTCTTAAATATATACTAAAAAACTTTAAAAAGTATATAATTTAAAAATAATTGTCTTTTGCAAATATTTATACATCAGGGCCTTTTGATATGTACCAAATTATTTTTCAGTTATATTATATGTGTATAACTTTCTTTGCAAATCTGTTTAATTTCCTTTTTTCCCATATGTTTTTATGTCATTTTTTTTATATATATATATAAGATATTACATAAAAATCTTCTCACTTGAGTAATTACTGTTTCTTTATTCTTCAAAATATTTTTACTGAAGATTTTATATTTTGCTTTTTAATTAACTTGTTTATTTAAATTTTTCTTTAATATATATATTAAATGCTGCATGTTAGCTACAAAAATCAAGTGTATAAGAACTGAAATAAATTATTGCTTTTCAGAATAGGTTGGAAATCCCATGAGTCTCCAACAGTTGATGGATATCTAGCTGGTAGTAGGTGCTTTTTTGTAGATACCAACTAGTAGCTTACAACTAATTGAAAGTTTAGGATAGTAATTGTTAATCGGGGATGAAACCCATATCCACTTCTATACAAGTCCATAAGTAAATGAATTTCATCACTGTAGCTTAGTTTTTCTCTTGTTTAATATTCTTCCTTCCATATTCCCAACAGAAAATGTTTGCGGCTAGTGGTTTTGTACAGAACATGCTTAATCGTCCAACCAGTAAGGAACGATTGCTTGCTGCTGCCTTAAACTTAGAATGCTGTAAAAAGATGAAAGTAAAATATAAGAAACACCCTTTTGATTACTTAGACTTATCAGAAAGAGTTCCAGAACTAGAATACCTTGAAGCTTCTAATAAAATATATAAATGTATATTAAAACACTGTAATCAGAAGCATCTCATGGATTTTCAAAAATGCTACTTGTCCGACTCAGATAATTCCTTGAAATATTTTCGCAAGTATTTCAAAATTTTGAAACAGTCATTTTTACAAGATTTGTCTGCTATGCCCATTGACTCATTCATTTATGTGTTCAATCTAATGTTCCAGCAAAAAATTAATGATGGAGCATTGTGGAAAGACTTTTTGTATCTAACACATGAAACTCTGGGAACACTTAAAAATTTCATTAATTTCATGGAACCTCATGTTCTTGAGTTCATGTTGGAAAACTTAAAAACTGTAAAAAATGAAAGCAATACATATTCCTATCATCACATTCAAGAAATGCTTCCAGTAAATATATGTAGGTTCCCTTCACCTTTCAACGCCTTGAGTATCCTGCTACGCTTCGGACATGAAAGAAATTTTAACAAAAAGTACCTGTTATCCAGTATTAATGCTGGTTGGTATTTGTGTTTTGAGCGATCGTAAGTATTTATATTTCATTGATTGAATTTTGCAGTACACTGCATATGATGTTGAGTAACATTATTTTTATATTTTAATTAGATGAGTAAAATTCTATTAGAAAAGATTGTCAAAAATCAATTTAACATATAAGTATTTATCTGTATATAATTTTGATAGATTATATACTTTTATGTTAATATATTCTGAGTCATGAAATATTTATAATTTCAAAGAGATGAGGGAATCTGCTTTCCAACATATAATTTATACATCTTCTAACATTTCATTTATATTTTTATGCTGAACATCTAATAGCAAACTACTTTTTTAAATGATTATAGTGGTAGTCAAATTTCATTTAGAGTATTAGAGAGGGTTTAATTTCAAAATTTTTCAGTTTTAAATTATTTTACAGTTTTTATTTTCTAAATGTATATGTACTAATTCCTATAAATAGCAGAATGAATTTGTGTTAAAAAATTTCAAAAACTGTTCTCAAACTACATAAAAAAACATCTTATTAATGTTTTTTCTTATTTTACTTAGTCTTGATTAGAAATGAAATTTAGATGTAAGCCTGATGATTAATTAATTAGATAAGATGATCCTGAAAGAAAACAAAGGAAATTTTATGGCTTATTTACATATTTAGTTCTCATATATTAATAAAAGAAACCAGCTGTTAATATTTATTTTAATTGTATCACACTGTTTACTGCTAATGCTTCTGAATTTTACCTAAATGATTACTAATCATTAATAGGTAATACATGGATTGCTTTTGTATCAGTAATTTTATTTAATTGACTAAAAAATAATAAGCTGATCTATTTCACCCAAAACATGGATTATAACATTTTTCTTACGACCCATAACTTCTGGTCAATCTATTAAAGACTGTGTATACACAGCATGTAAATTTTTTCGAACCCTGCTCAAGTAACAATATCAGTACCTGAGCTGGTACTTTCCACGCAATTGGAAGGACATTGAACACTTAAAAATTTTTACTGTTTATAGACCGCTTGTCTTTATTTAAGTCGAGTCTAAACCCGTTATTTTCCAGCAGAAGACGGGTGCCATTTTTTCTACCTGACTACAACTTTATCTGGTTTTTTATAACTATTTTGATCATTTTTGGAATAAATTAAAATTAATATTTTTATATATTTTATAAATTTTTGTATGTATGTATGTATATATAAATATATATATACATATATATATAATGTACACTACTGGCCATTAAAATTGTTACACCAAGAAGGCGACATGCTACAGACGTGAAATTTATACGAAAGGAAGAAGGTGCTGTGATATGCAAATGATTAGCTTTTCAGCACATTCAGACAAAGCAGGCGCCAGTAGCGACACCTACATTGTGTTAAATGAGGAAATTGTTCAGCCGGTTCCTCATACACAAATTGCATTTGAACGTTGTTGCCTGGTGAAAAGTTGTTGTGATGTCTCATGTAAGAAGGAGAAATGCGTACCATCAAGTTTCTGACTTTGATAAAGGTCGAATTGTAGCGTACCGGGATTGCGGTTTATCTTATCGCAATATTGCTGCTCGCGTCGGTCGAGATCCAATGACTGTTAGCAGAATATGGAATCGATGGGTTTAGGACGGTAATACGGAACGCCATGCGGGATCTCAACGGCCACCTATCACTAGCAACCGAGAAGACAGGCATATTATCCGCATGACCGTAATGGATCGTGCAACCACGTCACGAGCCGTGAGTCAAGAAACGGGGTCGTTTGGAAGACAACAAGTGTCTGCACTAATAGTTCGTCGACGTTTACAGCAGCATGGACTCTAAGCTTGGAGACCATTGCTGCGACTTCCCTTGACGCTGCGTCATAGACAAGAGTGCCTTCAATGGTGTGATCAACGATGAACCTGGGCGAACGAATGGCGAGACGTCATCTTTCCAGATGAATCCAGGTTCTGTGTACAGCATCATGATGGTCGCATCCGTGTTTGGCGGCATCGTGGTGAACGCACACTGGCAGCGTGCATTCGTCATCGTCATACTGGCCCATCACCTGTCGTGATGGTATGGGGTGCCATTGGTCACCTCTTGTTCGCATTGACGGTGCTTTGAACAGTGCACGTTACATTTCTGGTGTGTTACGATCCGTGGCTCTACCCTTTATTCGAGCCCTGCGAAACCCTACGTTTCAGCAGGATAATGCACGACCCCATGTTGCCGGTATTGTAAGGACCTTCCTTGATACGGAACATGTTCGGCTGTTGCCCTGGCCAGCACGTTCTCCAGATCTTTCCCAATAGAAAACGTCTGGTCAATGGTTGCCGAGCGACTGGCTCGTCATCAAACGCCAGTCACTACGGTTGATGAACTGTGGCATCGTGTTGAAGCTGCATGGGCATCTATACCTGTACATGCAATCCAATCTTTGTTTGACTCAATGCCCAGGCGTATAACTGCTGTTATTACTGCCAGAGGTGGTTGTTCTGGGTACTGATTTCTCAGGATCTATCCATCCAAATTTTTTGAAAATTTAATCACTTGTTATTTCTATTATAATATATTTGTCGAATAAATATCATTTTGTTATCTACATTTCTTCCTGGTGTATCAATTTTAATGGCCAGTAGTGTAATTAAGTATGAATAATAATTTTTTTCCTAATTTGAAATATTTAGTAGCTGAATTGTTAAATTACATTTCTTAATGTGAATCCTCTTATAACACAGTTTTACTCCAACTTAAATAAATTTGAAAAAATTTTTGACTTCTAACATTATAAGTAAGTTGCAAAAATGTTTGAATAATATTATACTTGTACAATGCTGTATAACATGATTTTTTTATTGTGTTTAAAAAAGTTTAGTTTAAATAATGGTAGAAATAAGAATAATAAATCAGAGTAATGCCTTTACATGAAAATATGTAAATAAAATGTCTTTATTTGATGCTCCATATTCTTAGAGGAAGTGGCATACTTCACACTCTTCAAGGTCTGTTACTATTAGATAATGTTCCATGTCATTCATTTGAGTCATCTTAATGTCAAAATAGTGTTATGCCGCCAAACACTACTTTCTTGCTCCAACCATTAAATCAAGATATGTTTTATGCCTTTAACACCTATTACACACACACAAAACACTCTGCAGTGGAGATTAAAAATCGGTGGGAAAGTGATAAATATAGATTTTTGGAAACAGGAGTTGTATCATTGTTGGATATTTTTCTCTATAACAATTAAAAGCATCAAGTGTTAATGCATATCAGAAATAAATACAGCTATGTTCCATGAAAATTTTAATGTGTTTGATAATTACAAAATGAAAGTGGATATCACAAGAATTTACTTCATCAATCTGGTGAAGGTTTGTGAATATGGATATTGAGGACATTCAGAACTATCAAGGCAAAAAATTAAAGATATTTGTTACAAAGGCAATCCGAAAATGGAAATCAAACTTGTTCTGATGACTGCAAAGTCGAGATACATTTTGTGACACACACTATACATACATAATTAAAAATGAAATCTTGATATGATTCTCGTGTAATTCATCTTTTGCTAATCCTTTTGCTGTAGAAAGCTGGAAACTTGTAAAATTGCCTATATCCATTACATTAAACCTAATGACGTTAAGAACTACTAAATCATAAATGTTTATAATTGCCATAGTTTTTATATGCTAATTTTTTTTTTATTATCATATTTTTCTGTATATAATCTGTGAATTCTGTGTTAAAAATGTTTCAGATTTCATTATGCTGTTAAATGTCACCGCAGATAATAAGATGAAAAAGCATTCTCCATCAGAAAAGCTATTTATGTTTTAAAAAATAATTTTAAAAATCAGAAAAGCTGTATGTTTTAAAAGTAAATAATTGTGCTTAGCTAATATATTTCAACTGTAATAATTTTCATTAAATTACGTTCACAAATGAATAAAAAAGATGTTACTACGTATTTGGCTATCATCATTTCGAGTTTCGTCTTGAAAATAGTCATGTATTGTCATGTAAATGCTTCCAAGTCAGTAGCTATGCAGAGCTGACGAATGATCTGCTGATACAGAAATTTTATTTTATGGGGGATGTTATTTCTAATCTGTATCAGCATAATCGGAAGTTATATGGAAAATGAAATATAATTTTTTTCGATCTTAGAAGAGGTAATTTTATTCGAAAACAACTTGCCCCATTTTGCTGAAGATTTCGTAAGAGAGGCCCCAATTCACTTTCCTTGTCTATTGAAATAGAGTCGAGAAAGTAAATTTAATATTAAGATTTGCTATATTAAAACAACACTAATAAATTTGAAGGAAAGTTTTCTTAGTAGGTTTAAAGACTTCAAAAACAGCAAAGCTACTTTTGCAATAAAATCTCTGGCTCACGGTAGCAGAGCTTAATTTTTCACTCTTTAATATTGTTACAAGTTTATAAATAATTATTGTATTTGTCTTAAAATATCTCAGACAGATCGGAAATACTCACATTTTGGGCAAAAATTGCGGTATTTAGACGTGTTATATGTTAAAAGCGGGTTTTCTAATGATTTGGTGACTTGGCGAGAAAACATGGTGACTTCGCGACATTTTTGGCAACTTGGCTAGAAATAGATACTTTTGGAAACATCCATCACCTAAGCTCTAGGACCAATATTTAGCGAGATAGCCTAGAAGCTTCCAGAACCTTGACGAAATTAGATTTCCCCGCCAAATCAGGTATAAATACCGCAGCGCAACATGGTTAGACAGGTTTTGTACACACAGTCAGTTTTGTGAAGACGATTAGTCTTATTGTATCTGACGAGTTGGAGTTGTATAATAGTGATTGTTGCAGCTGGTATATCTGGTGGAATTTTTTTTACCAATAAAAGTCTTTAGTTCATTGAGTGGTTGCTTTCTTCAACTCTCAATCCACACGAACCCCGAAGCTCGGTACAACTGGTGTTAGAAGCGGGTTTGAAGATTTGATGCTGCGTGTCACTAGAAAAATGGATATGGATTTAATGAAAAGTCTTCTCGAAAAATTAACGGATCATATGGACAAGAAGAGATTAAAACCGAGATGACGAAAGAGATAAAATCTGGGAGGAGCTTAAAAAAGGACTTAAGAAGGACATTGTAAGTGTTCAAGAAGAATTCGCCAACATCATTCAGGAGAAGATGAATACAATGGAAGTTAATGTAACTTCAGTTGAAACTAAGGTTTTGGAGATCGAAGAAAATGTTGACAGAAGTTAAACAGAGATTTCTATGGACAGATGAATGTGAGAAAGCTTTTAAACAACTGAAGGAGGCGTTGACATTTTCGCCCGTTCTTGCATATCCCCAGACCGGAAAATTATTCATTTTAGACAAATGCCAGCAACGAAAATATCGGAGCTGTTTTGTCGCAGGAAATTGATGATAAAGAATATGTCATTGCTTATTGTAGTAAATGTTTGTTGTAATCGGAGCGAAATTATTGTACAACCGGGAAGGAATTGGTAGCAATCGTTAAAGCCATAGAACATTTCCACCATTATCTCTATGGAAGAAAGTTCTTGCTTCGGACAAATCCCGCATCCTTAACCTGGCTTTTAAATTTTAAAAATCCAGAAGGACAGGTAGCCAGATGGATTCAACGAATCCAGGAGTTTGACTTTGAAATATGTCATCGCAAAGGCACTCTTTATGGAAATGCTGACGCTTTATCAAGGAGACCGTGTAATTGAAGCTGCCGATATTGTTCTAGAGTAGAGAAGAACTATCAATTAGTAAATCCTTCGGTACACCAAGTTACTGTTTCACCGCCATCGAAACCAGACCAATGGAGTGATGAAGGACTTAGAGAAGCCCAAAAAGAAGACCCAGATATAAATCCAATTTTTGAATTAAAAGACTCTTCCGGTATGAGACCAAGTTGGCAGGACATCTCCACCTACAGTCCTGCTACTAAACAATATTGGGCTCTTTGGGACTCACTCCATATTAGAAATGGCGTGTTATACAGGAAGTGGGAGTCCGATGATGGACGTAATTTCAAATGGCAATTTGTTCTTCCAAAATCAAGAATTTCAGATGTTTTGAAAGAATTGCACAGTAGCTCAACTGGAGGCCACTTCGGAGTAATGAAGACTCTACAGAAAGTTCGAGAACGCTTCTATTGGAGCAAAACTAGACAAGATGTAGAGAAATGGTGCAAATCTTGTGATGACTGTGCGCTACGTAAGAGACCAAAGAAACAGCCAAGGAAGGTTGCAGCGGTATAATGTAGGAGCACCTTTTGAGCGGATAGCATTGGGGATTTTGGGTCCTTTACTACGATCTTCAAATGGCAACAAATACATCCTAGTTGTCATGGTCTACTTTACTAAGTGGCCTGAAGCATTTTCAATCCCTGATCAAGAAGCGACTACAGTAGCTGAGGTTCTAGTGCAGCAATGGGTTTCCAGATTCTGCGCACCCTTACAAATTCATTCAGATCAAGGGACAAATTTCACCTCTGCTGTGTTTAAAGGAATGTGTTAAATTTTCGGAATAGACAAGACGCAGACCACGCCATTACACCCACAATCGGACGGCATGGTAGAGAGGTTTAACCGTAACATCTTAAATAATATCTCACTTATGGTTTCCAGAAATCAGCAAGATTAGGATTTGAAGCTACCGCTGTTTCTGCTTGCATATCGCAGTGCTGTCCATGAGACTACCGGACACACTACGTCACAAGTGCTCTTTGGTCGCGAACTTCGTCTCCCTTGTGATCTTCAGTTTGGTCGTCCACCGGATACATCTTCATCGCCAGATGAATACCTTCGAGACCTTCAGGCATGTCTTGAAGTTATCCATAACTTTGCTCGAGACCGAATCAACCCGATGACCGAAAGAATGAAGACAAGATATGACACAAGAGTGACAGGACATGAATTTCATGTATGTGACAAAGTTTGGTTGTGGAACCCGATTCGACGTAAAGGTATTTCTCCAAAGTTGCAAGCTTACTGGGAAGGTCCCTTCACAGTCCTAAAAAGACTGAATGACGTCGTGGTTCGTATAAGGAAATCATCTTCTTCAAAACCAAAGGTAGTACATTATGATAGATTAGCTCCTTATCGTAATGTAAAGTAAAAATTAGTATACCATTGTCTCTTTGTAAATAGTATAATTTTAATATTTTCTTATTTTTCTGTATTTACATTTTTAATTGTTTGTGTATGTAATGTGTTCTGTATCCTCTTAAAATGCAAATTATTTTATATTAAATTTGGCCTCCTATCATGGGATTGTACTGCCAGGGACATGCAGTCCTTGAGAGGGGGGCAATGTTACAAATTTATAAATAATTATTGTATTTGTCTTAAAATATCTCAGACAGATCAGAAATACACACATTTTGGGCAAAAACTGCGGTATTTAGACGTGTTATGCGTTAAAAGCGGGTTTTCTAATGATTTGGTGACTTGGCGATGTTTTGGCGAGATTTTTGGCGACTTCGCGAGAAATAGATACTTTTGGAAACATCCATGACCTAAGCTCGATGACCAATATTTATCGAGATAGCCTAAAAGCTTCCAGGTCATTGGCGAAATTAGTAGATTTCCCCGCCAAGTCAGGTATGAATACCGCAGCCCGACATAGTTAGGCAGTTTTTGTGGAGACAGTCAGTGAGTGAAGACGATAAGTCGTGACTGCTAGTTTAGAGGAGTTGTTCTCTGCCTGAGGTATTTGAGACCTGTGATTAGGGGTTATTATTTATTGTATCTGACGAATTGGAGCTGTAAATAGTGATTTTATACCAGCTGCAAATAGTGATATACCAGCTGCAAATATTGATATACCAGCTGCAAATAGTGATTTTTGCAGCTGGTATATCTAGTGGAATTTTTTTACGAATAACAATCTTTTGTTCATTGAGTTGTTGCTTTCTTCAACTCTCAATTCACACGAACCCCGAAGCTGGGTACATATTGATATTGGCAGCTTTGAAACGCAATTGCTTGATTCTTAATAAGTGAAGAATTGTGGAGTTCAAAATCTAGCATCTTTGTGCCGATGTTGAGAGAAATAAAAACTAAGTTTACAACACAAGTGGTACGATGCAAAAGATCTAGAGAGAAAAAATATGTTGATTTTTAATACTCACGGAATTGTATTCCTGATTCATGTGATCTGAAAAACTAGCTGTTGGCATTCTTTCCTTATTTAGGTCTACATATTCACCTAAACAATCATGTTTGAGCATGAACAATATCATGAATAAATTAAGAAATCGGCCTATCATGAAAACTTTAAATCGTGCCTCAAATTGAAAAAAGCTACATCGTATAAACCTGAATTAACCTTACGTTCCAAGAATTCAAGGCTCATTACAGTTATTACTACAAATACTCATTAGAGTGTGGTTATTTTTTTTAAAAGTGCCATTTATATTATCTTACTAGTGATATTTTTAAATAAATTTTATCTTTATATAAGAATGATGCACCAATATTTATTTACTGTTAGTATATTAATATAAAATTTACTGTTAGTTAAACAAAGACTTATTTAGCAAAGTTTATGTTAAAAAAAAATGGCTCTTTGAATAAATTCTAATTGTAAATTACCAAGATTCAGCTCTTTTAAATGATAAGGCTAATAATAGATACTGTCCCAATAATAGAAAACCAAATGTTTTTCTTAATAAATATTTTTTTTCTAACTAATTTTTATTTTTAATCATACTGTGTTTTTTTATTTTTTTTTATGCGGCATTTATATATTAATAGTATACAGTTAGTCACAAGTCTCTGCGTACAGACTAAATTTTAAATTAAAAAAACCCTTAAAGCATTGAAAAATTTATTTTAATCATTGCATTTTTTTCTTATATTAGCTACAATTGTGTAAGCTTAAATAAAAAGTAAATAACATAAGTGTAATACTTTTTTAACAAAAATATATTTTGTCAAAAAAACTCAGAAATTCCCTCCAATAAAGTCTGCGTACACTTTCAAAAGAGCAAAATATAAGTTTTTAAAATTATTTCAATACTTTGTAGCACATCCTTTATCCTTCAAAACAGCTTGCAGACGTCTGGGCATTGACTGAATTAATTTTTCAATATTAGCCGATGTAGATTTCGCCCATTCTTCCTGCAATTTACTAATTAGCCAATTTCGCGACGTAATATTGTGTTTTTGAATTCGTTTCTTCAATTTTTCCCCACAAATGTTCGATTGGATTGATGTCTGGTGATTGTGGAGGAGTACTCAACTGTCTTGGAGTGTGATAGAGGAGATATTCCTTTACAATTTTAGTTGCATGTTTCGGGTCGTTGTCTTGTTGGAAAATAAAGGTATTAGAAAGGTTTAAATTTCGGGCACATGTCTCGTAGATTTTTCTTTAGAATATCCAGATAAACATACTTATCCATGACTTTATCAATAATGTGAAGATTTCCAACTCCTTTCGATGACACACCCCTCACACCGCTAGCTCCATGTTTGACAGTTGGATTTAAATTTCTCAAATCCATTTCTGTTCCTGGTTTTCTCCATACAATAGGGTGGCCATTAACTTCAAATATTGTAAATTTACTTTCATCTTACCAAATTACATTGTTCCAAAAGTCCTTCGAAGAGTTTAAATATGTTTTGGCAAAACCAGTTTTCTTTCTATTGGTCTCGGAAATGTATGGCTTAGACCTAGGTTTGCGTCCATGATAATCGACCTTTCGCAGCACTTTTCGTACAGTTTCAGGAGAAATTTCCTTGTTGCTAGTTAAAAAAAATGTCTTTTGCAACGCTTGCAGCAGAAAGTTTAGGATTTTGTTTAATTCCTTAAAGAATTTTTATTTCTTTCTGCGTTAGTTTCTTCGGTCTCCCACATCTTGGTTTTACAACCAGACTACCAGTGTCAAGGTAGTTTTGAATAACTCTTTGTACACTAGAAAATGGTTTTACCAATATCACTAAGAGTTTTACCTTCATCTCTCAATTTTATAATTAGTTTTCTCGTAACTAAAGGAATTTCTTTATTGGTTGTCATTTTCGTCAAAGAAAATAGGAATAACAACTTCCAATCAACGTGAAATTTGCTTTGGAAATCAATGACCTTGAAAGTGTAACCTTCTTTGCATTCTCAAGTTTGAAATTTAAAAGTTAGATAAGAAATTCCCGCCTCCTTTGCGTTGTACGCAGACTTTATTTGCTTTAATTTCTGGGCAATTATCTTTTAAAAATTAGTGTGCATAAAGTATTAGATATGAAAATGTTACAGTTACATAATTTCAAATTCCCTTATTGAAACTAAATATTTAAAAAATAAAACTTTAAGAAACTACCCTTTTCGCACTTTAAATTTCGATTTGATATTACTTTTTCTTCATGTAAGCAGACTTTATTGACTAACTGTATGTTGTTAAAAATTTCTTAACATTGCTTGTATTTGTCATAAAATATCTCATGTAGGTCTAAAATACTCAGATTTTGTACCGAAAATTGAGCAATTTAGATGTATTCTGCGATAAAAATGGCATATCTTATGTTTTAGTGACTTTTACGATTTGGCAATCAACTCGAGATTCTTGACGACCATTTGTCGAAAAATAGATATTTCTGCAAATTTCCGTAATAGAAGCTCTATTACTAGTGTTAAGCATGATGACGTAGAACCTACCAGAAAGCTTTGCGTAACTTAGATTTTCCCGCATAGTCTGGTCCACATAATATAAAAATTGAAGACGTCTTGAATTCTTGTCTAGTCCATAGAAGTTGTTATCTGAATTAGACTTCTGTGTTTGGAGGCTCTATTGGATCTGTGTATTTCTGGTTTCGATTGCTTGAATATCCTTTATTTTGTAAAAATTGCTAGAAGCAAGTTTTATGGTTTTTAAGAATTTTTTTTTTTTTTTTTTTTAAATCCAACTCTTAATAAACAAACCCCGAAGTGGGGTACAATATTTTGGAATGTTAATCGAAAAATAGCTGCCAATTATGTAACTTTTTTTATTTTTTACTCGAAAGATGACTGATAAAAATACGCCGCTGCAAATTATATACTGGGAAATATGTAAATTAAAAGTTCTAAACAAACTGGTAAAATCCTATCGTTTGGCAAGATTTTCTAAAATGTCGCCTATGGTGAAGTTACAATATTTGCAAATAAAATCGTAGTTTTCAAAATCCTGATCACACTCTGACTCCAACTTTAAATATCGTAACCTAGCGCTATTTTTAATTTCAAATATCGACTTTTTTTTTTCCCCGTGTGCCAGCTAGGTTGACAATATGGGGTGCGCTGCTCCATTTTTTCATACTGAACCACATTTGATGTGGAGTCCGACTGCTTCAGTACACATATGCCATAGGACCCGTTTATAGGGTAGGCAACCTTTCATACACAGAAAGGACAAAGACAGGGTAGATAAACAAAGTAAACCCATGCCCGAACCGGGATTCGAAGCCCTATCCGCAGGGTCAGGGTGCTCGGTGACTATTCTGTTATACTTAGTAAAGAACTACAAATTTAACCGCTAAATAGTAGAGAAGCGTACAGAGGGTAAAATGCGCCAAGCGTATGTGCTAAGAATGTGATAAAGTGCGCCAGACTGGATTACCTAGGTATGACGTGCTTTTCATTTTCCATGCGCGTTTTGTATGTAACTCTTGAAACTATTACAGAATAATCTTGAAGCATTGAGTTTCGATATTCGATTTTTGGAGTTTTTATGTTGCTTGCGAAAATTAATAAGTATGGATGAGGATTTATTTACTTTACGTTTTCGCGGAATACGTATGGAGAAAGAATCATCAGGAAAACATAATAGAAGATTTTTAGATGCGATAAAAACGCTATATTCGCCGAAAAGTAACGATTGGGAAAAGTAACGAGCGATGAAGATAAGTTGAGTAATTTTGTTTTTCATTACAATTTAGTCATATATTTAGAAACTATAGTTTTTATAAAAATGAATGTTTCCATAAGTAAATAAAGGTTTAAGTTGTGTGTATTGCGTTTTTCATGTTAGTGTTAGAATGTGCCGCGTACTTAAATTTCTTTAATGTGGGCGTAACTGCTCGTTATATTAAAATTCGATGCTTAACAAAAAATGAAATTTGTTAACGTTTGAAATTTAGTTTTAATGCTCCGTTGCCACTGTAGTAGGTTGCGCTACATTGATGTTTTTTTAAGGTGGGCGCCATTGCTCGGTATATTTAAAAATCGATTTTAAATAAAAAAAAATGAAATTTGTTAGCGTTCGAAATTTAGTTTTATTGCCCAGTTGACACTGTAGTAGGTAGCGCTACACTTATGTTTTTTTAAGGTGGGCGCCATGGTTCGATGTATTAAAAATTTTGTTTCTATTTATTAGAATTTTAAAACTTTTACAGTATTTAGTTACAATGAAATATTCAAATTTTTAATATTTGGAATTCGGAAAAACGCGTGATTTCAAAGCTGAAGTTCGAACGGGATCGTTATTGGTCGACGGCTATCGTGCGTAGTGACGTAATTTAGGTTGGCGACAGAGCTGTAGAGTGCTTGGCGTGAAAATTTGAAATCGCACCAATCCCGTACGGGTCTGTCGTCATTTACTTAAAATATAATCACAACTTTCTTTAATTTTCTTTTAATTAATCAAAAAAATAATAATAATACAAACTCTAAAATTACACTGTATATAATAAAATGAAGCAAGTTATAAATCTAAATCAATTACGTATATAACATAGATTTTTATGAAAACCTGGTTTTCTAATTAACTGGGCATTGATGCCTGCCCTCAATTAACACGCATTATTCTAGTTTATCGAGTAATACATTTCAACAGGAAACTTCTCGAATATTTCTACACTACACTTAATAAAAATTGTACATATTTTACTATATAAGACAGCAAATTTAAAAAAAAAAACTTTCGAAAACAACTTGAAACTATAAATTACAAGTTAAGCAACTTAAAAAATTGGAATATCTTATTGACTTTTAAATTTTGAGAAAATAAACAAAGTTTCCCATAACCATATAAAAATAAACGTAGATAAAACAATACGCATCATAAGCTCTAGGGGTACTAAAACTGCTAATGGATAACGCTCGTTCGTTGTAATACGTCATAGAATCGCCCAACAAATACATTCTGATGCAGTAATGTATATATTTGGCTCATTTGACACCCATACCAATTCACAGGGTGAAACCGTATCGCAAACTTTATTGCTCTTCCAAATCTTGCCAAATCCACCTCGTTTTGATCACCTCTTTGTGAATTTCGCATTAAACACGTGTGTGTAATCTGTTTATTTTCAACCAATATATATTTTTTTCATTGATATTCTTCATTTTATAAATTAATATGTGAAATGAAGTAATATATTTTTTATAAGAAGGAAACAAATAGCGTTGTATTTCCGTATTTGTTTTCTCAAGTAGTGTTATGAACGCTATGCTATAAAAATGCAAAAATAAAATTTCTAAGATTTTGACCATGTTCGTATATAAACCTATTTTCTTAAATCTGCAAATATAAATATACAGGGTGGTGCAGAGGAAACGCATGTTTTTCAATATTGAATTACTGGGACACAATGGGTTGAAAATAATAAAAACAAGTATGATATGATATGTTTTTTAATGCAGTTTTTGAAATTACATACCATATTTACGTTCGGAAAATAATGTCTTTGAGATGATGTCATTCTTGCTGGATACAAATTTGGATCCTCTTCTGAAAATTACGGACGGCTCTCTTCAACATTTCATTCGGCACGGCTTCAATTTCCTGATGAATGGAATTCTTAAGGTCATCGAGTGTGCGAGGCTTGTTGATGTACACTTTTGATTTCAAATATCCCCACAAAAAGAAGTCACATATCGACAGGTCGGGTGAGCGAGGGAGCCAGTGAACATCACCAAATCTCGAAATCACATGTCCTGGGAACATTTGTCGAGCCACTGCCATGGATGCTCTCCCGTGTGAGCTGTGGCACCATCCTGCTGAAACCAAATGTCTCTCATGTTCACTTGACGCCTTTCAAGTTCTAGACGAAGGAAATTGTTAAACATTTCAACGTAGCGAGCTGATGTAACAGTAACTGCAATTCCTTCCTCTTCAAAAAAGAAAAACAAACAAATAAATAAAAAAATAGGGTCCAACAATCCCCAACTTTGAAATGCAGCACCACACTGTTACCTTTAAACTGTGCAGAGGTCTTTGGTGTAATTCTTGTGGGTTATCCGATGCCCAATACCGACAGTTTTGAACATTGACGTAACCTTCAAGATGAAAACGTGCTTCATCACTCATGAAGATTGTAGCATCTGGATCTTCCTTAAACATTTCATCCATTATGCGACAAAACTCTCTGCGCTGTACAAAATCCCCTTCATTAAGCTGCTGGACGATCATTATTTTGTACGGATGGAAATTGAGGTCATCATGTAAGATGCGGTGAAGCGAACGACGTGACATACCCAGCGCTACAGCATGTCGTCTAGTCGATCGTCTAGGACTAGTAACAACTGCCATTCTGACTCGGTCTACATTTTCCAGAGTATGAACTGAACGGGGAAGATCAGGTGGTTTCTTTTTCATCACAGAACCAGTACTTCTAAACGCTGCAACCCATCGGAGTGCAGTATTTCGATCAGGCACTGCACCTCGACGTCCAACTCTAAAATATTGACGGAAAAGACGTTGCATTATTTCTAAAAAACTGCTGGACAACGAACACACGATGTTCTACGCTCCATAGCGACTGAAACGACATTGTATGGGCCGTCTGCCAACATTCGTTCAAGGTCACTATCCTCTCCTGTCGCCGCGTAATAACGGTTCGAAAAACGCGTTTCCTCTGCACCACCCTATATTACAATATGTGTATTACTTTTTATCTGACTTAATGCTTTATTATTTAACGCCTTATTTTAAAATATATTTGATTATTTTATTCATTGAAATACCATACATCTTTTGTCTTTCTTGGTGTTGCATTCTAAGTGACCAGCAATGTATCCTCATGGCTTAAAAACTACAACGCAAGCACTTTAGAACCGTTGTAAGTTAATCGATTGTAGTTATAATTTTCCTTTGTAAATTAATCGATTTATACCTATTATTTCCACAATTGAAATAGATTGAGTTTTGTTATGTTGGCTTTGTTCTCAGTATCAATTTTATGTTTTTAGTTCTGCTGAATTCAAAAATAACTTGTTTTGAATCTGTATGTGGCGCTAAACAAGACTTTATTTTTGTGATAATCATTAGTACCTTGCGTAACATAATGAAAATAATCAAACATTAATTATTTGTTTTTAATTTTTAGACTGTTTAAAGCGTCATATATTTCTGCTGCATTATGTGATTGTTCGTCAAATCCCGAAATTAAAACAAATTTCAATTGATATTACTAATGAATATTACATTCGATAACACTTAATGCGCTAATTAAATGCTGAATGTTCATTCGACATTTTCTTAGGCGAATAAAAACGAATGTTGTGAGCAACATAGTAAGAGCTAATTCATTACACATCAATCAAGAACGTGACTCGAAATTTTCAGATAATTGCATTATCTTTAGATCTTGAGGACAAAAATGGCGGTTTTATTTGGTGTGAAGCATGTGTGGATGATAAATCTTTTGCTTTTTGTGTTGTAAACAATTTAGAGTACATGTATAGCAGCGAGCCCCGGACTGTACCTTACGTTAATGGTTTTGGAATGCCTCGCCCATCACCAAGTGGTTGTCATTTTGAACCACGGTCAGGTGACGAGATCACCGTCCTCTCCACATTCATGCCACACCAGCAGAACGACTTTGAAGGTTACAGATTAACATGGATACGACCCAAGCCACGTAGCTCCCGTGATGGGGAGTGTGTGGTCACCCTCTCAACCACTGCCCACGATAAATATTTCACTTTACTGATCTTAATCATAAGCTGCACGAAGCTACTGAACCACTGGAGCTCTAACACAAATTTAATGTAACAAATCTGGGATTTTTGCAAGTTTCGATTCATGCCAGTTCACTTAATCATAAAAAACGAATGAAAGAAGAGTTAAATCAGACTATTTTTGTTTTTTATATGAATGTGTGTAAAAAGGGGGATCGTCAAATTTGCTACTTGCATTTTTTCTCCTGCTAACATTAGATTAAAAATTCAAGATAAAGTTTCAAAGTCTAAAGCAATAATTTTGCTTATAGCTGTAAAATGATATATTTTAATCTGAATCTTACTTTAAATTTTGATGAAACTACCGTAATTGGATATTTGCAGATCTTATTGGTCCGAAAAAGAGTGCAAGATAATTAATAGTTAGTGAGAAGTAATGGCGTCATAGCGACATTTCTGGTCATTTGCAATAAGTTGATAATTTGTGATTCTTTTTTTTCCCTCTTAGACATGCACAAGTCTAATAAAAAATTTTTAGAAATTGTGTTAAATTTTATTTTAGAATATGATTTAAATATTGAAAAGTTGCTCCAGTATTGTTTTCTATGAACCGAACGTCAATTTGTCTTGAAAGTTGAATGCTCATCTAAATTCTTTTGAATTTGATTGATATTGGCACATGTAGTTTATGCATTATGAAATATGCCATAAAGTATTAAATTTAAGTTTGAATTGAAATAGTTATATTTACTATCTGCGTGAATGGTTTACTTTGTCCGCTGCAGGAGTTTGTTCGATGTTCAGATTTCTTTCTTTCGTCAGTCAACTCTGTGGCTGACCACCTGTTCAACCAAAAACGAAGTAAAAATGCTGAATCACAATGGTTGACTCTAGAACCTATTTGCGAAGGAATAATTGAACAATATCCAGTGCTAAGAGAAAATTTTCACTACAATGCCCTAAAAATATTCTAAGAGGTGAAAAATATCTTATTATTTCAAAGTTTTTAATAAAGTCATTGAATTTATTATATTTGCATTTTGTTTATTTTTGCAGCATTTTTTTTTTCTCCATATCTTTTACTTTTCCTGAAAAATTCCATTAATATACTATTTGCTTAGTAAGCGAAAAGAATAGCATCGCGTATAAGTTTTTGAAATGAGTTGGAAAAAAAAGGGTGTTTCTGTGCAATGTAAACAAAAAAGCGAATCTGGTTACCCTCAATATTTAGATGTTAGTTCAGCTGTAAGTAAATTAATAACTTATCCTAAGAGCGTACGTTTTCTGCTGTTGTTGTTACTATGACACTTGGACAAGTCAAGCTCACTATGCGAATTTAAAAGTCAGCATGCGTCTTTCATTTAACCAGAGCACCATGAAGAAGAAAGTACGACTTGGCTCAAAATTTCTCCGATAGATGGCACCACGAGAAAATCCACTCCCTCCGTTTTGACATTTATCTGGAAAGAGGGAAGAAATTTTCTTCAGACCATTACACCCATGGTAACTGCTCAACGACTGACCCCAGGAGTTTTGAGTCCTGGATTTAACGAGCACCTATATCGCTTGTATTCAGTGTGGTCTTTGGCGGCAGTGGGAATCAGACCACGCTTTTTCAGAAGGATTATTAACAGGAAAAGTTGAAATGCTTTTTTGCATGATGTATAGTACAATCATTCATCAAGAAAAGAAATTTTAGTGCCGTTTTCGCTGCACTTGCACGCTAAAAGAAAAATATAATGCATTTTATGACAAAGGAGAAATTCAAATGTATTGTTTGTGAAGATTTAAACTAGCAATTGAAAATGTTTCAGCAGAAAAATGGCATTAGTAATTACCGGAATGAAAATTTTTAATTGAAATATCTTTCAGGATAGTTTAACTATCATTTTCTTTCAAAATTAGTTAAATCATGTCTAATATTCTATCATAAAAATGATACGTATAAATATGCGGGTTTCTGTCAGTAGCAGTATTGACTTAAGAAAGGTTCTAATGAGACACTGATGTCCGATCATTAAGAATTTGTAACGGTTTTATATGTAGAAATGGATCTGTTGATAATATAGTATGGAAATCGATGATACAGTACATAAAAATGCTTATTCTCAATATGCTTATTTCAGGGAACAACAAAATAAAGGAAAAAATAAAAAGAAGAAGAGGGAATTGCTTATGAAGCAGATATAGAAAATTTTTGTCTTTCTCGTTACTGAAGAAAATAGTTTTTTAAGTATTGATTCAAGAGTTCATAGGAAAACTAAGAAAAGCTGTTACAATTTAATGATTTCCTGATGGTAATGTTGGATGCTGCCAATGATAAAGTTAAAATTTTTAAAATAAAACTAGCTATCACTGGACAAGAATAGCACAAATTAAGAAAGAAACTTTATTTTTTTTATCTCTTAAAATATTAACATTTTTATAAATAAAACAGAGTTCATTAATATTTTTGTAAATATAAAATAAATATTACATTTCATTAATTTTTCAAACATAGTATTTAAAATACGTATGTTAACTTTGATTAACTAGATAATCTTTAAAAAGTTCAAAATTTATAACTAACTTAATTTTTTTTTATTCAAAATTTTCAATTTTGTGTGTTGACAAATTTAAATATTTTTTTTTTCTTCTGTACTAAAAGTTGTCCTGAAATATCTAGAAAGTCATTGTGAATTTTTTTTATGCACTACTGTGTGCTTGAATTCAGAATATAGAATATGGGTGCTTTGCATCTTGAATTCAGAATATGCAATCGTTTCAGTTTCATGATCAGTTTATTACGCAAATATTTTACATTATCTTTCTTAAAGTGACTTTAAAGCAATGAGAAATTATAAAAATCTTTGTGCTGAAAAAAAATTCAAGCACAGTGTCATTAATTATCTATTTTTTGGTCTAAGACCTCTTTTGAAATCCCACCTAATCAGGAGAAGGACAAAAATAATGTTATACAAGACATTGATTGAACCAGTTCTAACCTACGCCTCAGAGACATGGACCTTAACGATGAAGGAAGAGAAAATATTGGCGAGTTATGAGAGAAAGGTCCTAAAACCTGTTTTCGGTGCTGCCCTGCAAAATAACGCCGGGTGAAAAAGGTATAACTTTGAACTGTACAAAATCTATGGAGAAGAAGACATCATTAAATCAATAAAACTATCTAGCATGAGATGGGCAGACCACCTCATGAGAATGAGTATAGAGAGAACACCACAATAAAGGTCTTCAACACCACCCCTTTCTGTAGTAAACCAAGAGGAAGACCCAAAAAGACGGAAGGACTGCCTGGAAGAAGACTTCAACAATACTTAAAGTCAAGAACTGGAGGTCGATTTCTAGAAAGGGGCGGAATGGCAGAGACTTCTGAAGAAGGCCAAGGTCCACAAAGGGCTATCGTGCCAATGCATGTATACATCTGAGGAAGATATATATTTGCATTGGCACGATAGATATTGTGACCCAATGCTGATGATGAGAATATTCGCTAATGAAATAAGTTGAATCAAAGGAGACGTAGTTGTGTTGTTGTTGCACCAGCATGCTTCCCTGTACCTATCTCAGAGTTGAGCTCTATTAGTTAGATAGAAGCAGCCGGGTGGAGTATTCGTGATTTTGTTGCAGGGACCAAGTAGAAGACCCCCTATACTTGGGCTGCCATGCCCAGTTTTATCGTGCCCCGGCCACCATTCGCGGATACAACGGATCTTTGGTTAAGCCGGTATTCGAACTCACTAGCTTTCGATAATGAAAACGGCGCCCTAACCAACCAGTCTACCGCATCTTCAACGGAAGCCTAGTTCCATCGGCTATTTAAATTTATATTATCTTTTTTGTTTATTAATTTTTTTAATGTTAAAACCATGAAATGTTTTACACGCGAGCGATTCAGTTTTAAAGTCTCCTTAAAATACTAAAAAAAAAATAGATTTAAAAAAATATTTTTGTCTCTCTCTTTTTTTATTGCTTATGCGCTAATGCGATTCAGTTATATAAACTTAAAAGTGTCTTAAAAAGTTAAAATCATGGTACTGTAACGTGTTAAAAAAGCGAGGATCATTACAGCGCATGCGCGCCAGATTCTGCCGCCCTCCTCCTTTTCGATTATATTGCTTTTGTTTTTTAGTTAATAGAGTGTATTTTCGGAGAGACAACGCACTGGAGGTGCGCTTGTGGCAGCGTCCGCCAATGATATTGTCATCATTATTAAGTTGAAAGTTGTATTAAAATTTATGTAAATAGTAAAAATTATGTGTACTTAAAATTTATTCTCATCAATAAAATAAATTAAATTGTTTTCAATTTCCTTGCCACCTCCACGCTACAGTACAAAAATGAACCTGTCCTGTCACCAGAATTTTATCATCTTAACAGCGTTGAGAAAAATTCTTCAGAAAGCAAAAGAAAGTGCTTTATAAAAATAATATTGGTAAATGCGATGCATATAAATTTTTATAAGATTCAAGTTTTTCAGGGAACTTGTAATTCATAAAGTATTGTAGCTTCAAATAGCAAATAATATTTATTTTAGAAATATCTTTAAATAATTACAAGTGAAAATGCTTGCATTTTAAACTACATTTTTATTCGTATTCCTCAATGGTATTTTTAATTCACCTTTCCTAAAATGATTTTTCCCCCTGTTGTAGATTTTTATCTGACAGTTCTGTATCTGTTCTAGATACCATATGGATAGGCAGGTGTTTACGATGAAGTACCCCTTGAAGAGGATTCACTACATACTGCAGATGTACGCGGTTCTCAACACAGGAAACCCTGAAGAGAGAGCCATCCGCTTAAATGTTATCAAGCAACTTTTCAGAGCCATCCCCGATCCCTTCATCACAAGCCAAGAAATTGAAGACTTTTCGGAAACGTTTCATCCATCCATAAGGACAGAAAGCTTGGAGTGCTTTGCTTTAAAATTTAAGCAAGAGTTTGGAAACAACGAGTCCAGTCCACGATCTTTGCGCCATCTGTCGCGAATCGAAGTTAGAAGCGCAATCAACGAGAATGGAAAGCTGCCGGAAGGAATAGAAGAGTTACCCCTTCCCCCGCTTATGAAGGATTATTTGAATTTAATCAGATAGAGAAATAAATACTCGAAGTATTTTTCTCAAGACATTTTTTCAATTACTCTTCAGCGTTTTTACCTGTATAACTGTTATAAATGGTGTTTTTCTCTACTTAAATTGTTTTTTAATTGCTCTGTTTTGCTTTGTGTTTTCCCCACTTATTAATGTTTGAAAATTGTTGTATATTCTTTTGCAACAAACTGGAATGTATACATTTGTTGATTTAAGAAATAAAAAGATTAACCTCTCATGGTAAGATTCTATATAAATATCTATTATAAATAAAGTAAAAATAAATTCGCATTCAAAAGTAAAAATTCTATTATAATTTCCGGAAATGAGCTTCTCACTTAATAAAATTTATAAAAAAATATAAAAAATAACTAATAATAATAATAATAAATTTTAAATATAATAACTAAGTTAATTTGAGAGCAATATCACCTAGTAATTCATTGTCATGTAATAAAATATTGTATTTATCTAAGAAATTCATAAAACGGAAACAGATAAAAATATAAAAGAAGAGTATATTACATTCACGAATACTCGTAACTCGTGAAAAGGAGTCGATATAAGTTATACGTGAGTACATTACTTTAAAATAAAAAACCAGTATACATATTAAAATGTATATTATTTTTCCTTATAAAGTCCTGTCATAATGATATCTAATAATCTAACTTGTTTAATACTTCCAAAAAAAATTTTTTTTTTCTGAAACACCTTGAAATAGTCATGAAGGAATTTGAAAAAAGTCTCTTTCCACCTAGCCATTTGGAAAAAAAAAAAAAAAAAAGTGTTTTGTGACCAAGTCTAGACTAGAGTATATAGGAAAGTAATGGAATCAATTTCGCTGTTGCAGACCAGTCAACTGGCATTATTGTGGTGGTAAAGTACCTTTTTCTTGGACAAATGGGGCCACTCTTTCAATTTTCCATTAAAATGCTCTTATAAATTAGCATGATCTGTCTGGTTTTCCCTTTTTCTGGAGAATATGCTGCTTGAGTACCAGGAAACTTATTCTGCCCGATGAAAACTTTTTTAACTTTTTTGGTTGTTAGAAGAAATCTACTCTGTTTAGACTTCTTCCATTTTTGGTATATAATAATGAATTTCATCTTTTGTTGTACAGTGTTTCTCAACTGGATTCACTCCCAGGATTTGTAAAATATTTCGGTACGTCCTCGCGGCTTAATAGTTCGACCCATTGGCATAATTTTTTCACATACATAAACTTGAAAACAAAAATAACTATAAGAGAATGAAAATAATTGTATAAATTACAGATATTCAGCGTACAAGTTATAAGCGATATTCAAGGAAGATTAACTGGTGTACGGCACGGCGATTTATGTACGCAATCACCAGTTTGTTGTATTTTCACCATCGATCCTACTATTTTCTAAACTAGCAAACTATTGTTATTGTAATGTAGGTGCTGTTTGTTAATCAGTTGGCGGCCGATGACACTTTTGATTTTGGGCAGATAACCGGATATTTCGCGGAGCTGCGTTTGAGAAACATTGGTGTAAAATATTCAAAACCTGATTCTGCTAAATTGTTCACTTTATTTTATTACTGTATATCTTTTTATCTGTATATATAATTTCATCTCTCTTGAATACTATTATTGGTGGCCCTTACATACTTTTCCACGAACTTCCTGCACATTTTGGTATATTTTTATTCATTTCTTCAAACATACGTTAACATCACTGAATACATAAACACGAAGATGTTTCTTGCGAAATTTACGCGGTACGTTTAAATATAATTCCTTAGATTGGGGGCAAACGAGCGCGATGATCAGATACATAATGCTATCTAAGCAGACATTCTTATGTTGCTACACGATGTGACTGTGACGTAGATAAAACGTGTTATCTGACATATAAATGTTTTAAACTAAGGAGAATTTACTTGTATTATGTTTGCATTTTCGAGATCGACTCCCAAATCTTGTTTACATTTTTTTTTATTGCCTACAAATATTTGAATTACATAACATTTTATTTAAGCAAGTGCATTACCATCCTTAACAATATAAACAAGAATAAAGATCAATTTCTTCAATTGACGGAATCTATTATATTAATTGTAAATAGAATACATAGTATTTTAACTATTTAAAGTATCAAATATTTGCAATTAAAACTAATAATAATTTCAATGCAAAAGCAATACGTATTTAAAACAAATATTTAATTATATGACAATTAGGCTTTATTTATTAGTCAATATAAATTTTACATTACCTGTAACAGTCTTTTGAAAATTTACAACAAAAATACGTGAAATTTCTTTAATTATTTGATTTATCGAAACAAGCACTGTGTCTCTAGAATCCCAAAGGCATTGGTGGTCTATATAAATTAAATAAAATACGTGAACAACGGAAGAGCGAAAACATTTAAATTACAAATAACTATGTTTTTAATCAATTAAAATTACCATAAAAGATTTATATATAATAAATTCCTCCTTTTTAATTGAAAATTTGTAATTTATTTCCATTTCAAATCTCTAGAAACGAGGTATAATGCCTATAACTTGGTCGAAAACACCAATTAAAGCTGTCGCGCACAACGTTGCCAGATATTTCAAATCTGATTGAAATCCAAAATCGTCATGCACTCCACCCAATTTTCTGACTTAACTACCACAAAAATGACGTCATTCCATCAGAAGTGTTTTACGCGCGACGCTTAGATTGTCGCACATGACACATCGGATAAATCTCAAAACAAATAGAAAAAAATAAAAAGGCTATATATTAATTATTATCTACCTAAGAATTAATAGCTAAAATACATGAAACACAAACAATATATATATTTTTTCTTTTCGAAAGTGGCGAAATATGTTATATTGTCAAGAATGAAATTTGGAGAAAAAAACGAATTTTATTCATAACAAATTAAGGAAAGATTTTGCTTTTCAAAGTATGTACCCTATTGACCCTGCATTTTTGCCTCTTAAGGTGTTGTTTGTTCAGCTCCCAGTTTTAAGACCCTTAAGTTTAGAGCCAGTGTATTTCCTGGAGGACCAGTTTTGCAACATCATCGGAGTACTTTATTAAAAAATGTCCAGCATAAGGTAAAACTCATAGTCAGAAAAGACTAAGTTTGGTGAGTTTAGAGAAGTTCCAATTATATTTATTTTAAATTTGTTAGTCATTTTTGCATTGTGTGCTCTAGCGTTCTCTGCAGTAGGATATCAATCTTGAAATTATAATTTATAGCATGTGCAGTAAACCACCATTCACTATCTTCTTCCTTTATTTGTGAGGCTAAAATTAATCGTATGAAATTTTGAAAATTAATTTAATAGTCTTCTGCTTAGTAACAGATGAGTCCAATTCGGAATTTTTTGGGCGATGAAGAATTGTTCCCAAGATGACGTATTGTGACGTGCGAGAGGACTAAATACTAGGGTTGCCAAAATATAATTTTTTGCATAATTCTTATTGATCTCCCTATGTATGACATAATAAGAGCCAGATTGCCAGATACATAAGAATATCCACCAATAAATCACTAAACTAAGAATTTGGCATCCTGGATTGTACGGCATATGTGCTTCCAATTCATTTAATTTTAAATGTAGTCTGTGATGCCCTAGCTTTACCAGAGAGTCTCTGTAATCCTTTTATAGTTTAATCATTCTGCACTTGCTAGACCCCACCTTGATGGAAAGATCTCTAGTACGTGGTTCAGATTGCCTGTCAACAATTTCTTTAAAGAATGAAAAGTTAAAATCTTTCTTAGAACCTCTTGTCCTTAGAAATTTAAATTCAAGAAATTCTAAAGGATCAATAAGCTTTCCGAATGTGATAGATAAAACTGTTTAATATGGACAACATGATTGTATTTTTGAGACTCTGGACCCGAAACAATCGTCAATAAGTGATATCTTAAGTCTTGGAATTTCCATTTGAAAATTTGTAGCTTAGACTGAACACTGTGTTTGACAATTTTTATATAATTTCTTTTCAACTCTATGTACCACTAAAGTGAATTAACGTTACATATCCATTCCTTTTAATCAAAGTTTATATCCTACGTTTAAAACACATCAAAATGGAAGTCATCTTTGACACTGAAATCTGCAAGCGGTTAACAATAAATTCTCTTTTTTCCTAACTGAAATAGTATTTATAGTACCGTAAATAACTGGTCAATAATTCGGTAGTTTTCATTGTATCCCACACAACTAGAGACTTCTAATGAACTTTCAGAAAACATCCACCATATTCACTGGATGTCATGAATGTTAAACATACGTCTACTGGAAGTCTATGATTGGACGTTCATTGGATGTTTGCTGGTGGACGTCCAATCGACGTTGCTGTTTTCTAAAATTGTGTCTGATTCACTGCTTTCTATAACTCATTCGCTAGCTCTATGTAACACTTAAATGAGTTGGTGTTGAAACCGTCAACATAAAGTTCATCATTTGCAGTGGAAGTGAGCAATCAGTAGAGGGAAATTGTGTCCTTCATTTTTCGATAGTTAAAGTAACATTAGGTCGCTAAAAATAATATATTCTCAGTGTTTTATAAATAGCTAACATAAGTGTTCACTTGATTTAACTCAGTATTCTTCCAAATGCTGAAAGTTTCACTAATTGTGATGCCCTTCAATTATACAATATATTTTCTGCATGTTTGTAAGATATATGATTCTAGCTTTGGTAAATCATTTTCATCAATGAATTCCCTGCATAAGATAATTTTAATGATGAAATATCTTAAACCAAAGTGAATTTAGTTATTTAAGCGCTATCCCATACAACCAGGAACGTCTAACGGACGTCCAAAAAACATCCATCATATCCAGTTTACGTCATGGATGTTAAACAGGCGTCTACTAGTAGTCCATGATTGGACGTTCAGTAGATATTTGCTGATTGATCAGTATGGACGTCCATTAGACGTCAACTTACGGATGTTTATTCGTGGACCTGTGTGGATCAAAAATAGATGTCGACTGGATGTCAGTATTGGCTCCTCTGATGGATGTAGATGATGATGACATGTAGAAGAAAAACAGAATTTTACGTGGATGTAGTTTGGATATTTATTTAAATTTAATAAGATAGTATTATTTTATATTATATATAAATGCCCTTTAGGTCTGATTCACATTAACGTACCACATTTATTATTCATTTTTTTAAAATAAATTTATTCGAAGTTTTTGTAATAATTTAATTACATTTGAAGTGAAATAAATTGTTACAAAATTCAAATAATTTAAACGATGACTTAGTATTCGTGATTATTGTTTCCAAGTATATTTTTCGTTAAATTTTATATAAGTATATTTTTATTTGATTATCATAATGATTACATAAATGAATTCCAAGTAGAAAATGTAAAAGAAGTTCAATTGATAATATGAAATTGTCAATGTTAAATCCCAACTTTTTGATTGACGATTGAACGTTTTGATATTATTTACAGCATAGATTGTTTGTGAATCAAGGAAACATTTTCAATATCAATTTTAGATTATAGCCATGAGTATTATTGTATTAGTTGGCAGAAGACGAAGAATAAATGGTACCAAGTTTTGTAAAAGTATGAATAAATTTTATGAAAGAATTCTAATAATTTTCTTGATATAAGTTACATAGTAAATTACGTTTGAAAGATATTTTTTACTAACTATTATTACTGGTACATATTATATTATTATTATTTATGTGTCTTTATTGGGAAATGTTCTCTTCATTGAACAGTTTTTCTGATTTAACGTTCATATTTGTAATTACATTATATCTTAAAAGTTTATGGTGATCTTCAAATGCCTTTAAGGATCGTATAAATGATTTACATCTGGAATGTATTATAATAATTAAAATGTATTATACATAGTATATAGCTTAAATTTATACAACTTAGCAAGTAAATGTGGTTGGTTTTTCTAATATATAAATATACAAAATATGAAAATTTAGTGTTTTCAAATATATAAATTAGTAAACATTTTACAAAATAAAATTTAAATCCTTAGTATATATTTGTTCTCGGAACTTAAAGGTTGAATTGAAAATGGATGCATGTAATGAGATGAAACTTATATTGGAATGTTGATCTCCGACTACCTAAAAATAATATTTTGCTATCCTTATTGCAGTGTTTTTAAAATGAAAGCAGTTAACACTGAATGGATCCCTATAAAGTTTATCTCGATGTTTATGAGATGTAACATTCCATTCCAAAATACTTTCTGCTTCTAAAAAACGAATGAAATTGTCTTCTTTTTTTAAAATTGTCATTTTTTGTCAAGGTGAGCGAGATTACAAAATGTATTCAAAATAGACAACAATTCAGAAATACTGTTATTTATGTTATCACTGGGTGTAGAGAAATAAGCATTATAGACTTCATTTGATTTATTTTTAATTAATCCATACACAAGACTAATTTGTAATTTGATACATCATTTTAAGGTGCAGTATCTTAAATCATTTTACAATGTATGCTCTCTCATGTGTTAAATTGTTAAACTTACATTTGCCCATTTAAATTGAAACTTCTATCAAAAGTGATTTTTTTAATTTGGACTTCAGTTTGTCTTATATAAATATTTAATTCAAACTTTTCATTTGTTTTCATAGCATTAATTTTTTGTTTGTCTTTTTAGTAAGTTTTCTAACAATGTATGCATTTTAATGTGTTTTTAGAACTTCATGTTTAAAATGAAATTTCAATCCGATATGATTTTTTCCTTACAAATTCTGTGGTTTTTCCTTTATTTTGATGTATGAAAAATATAAGAATTTATAAATAGTATAAACACAAAAAATATGGTTACTTGTGTATTACCGTTATCAGAAATAATTTTTTTTATGTATAAATAAAAATTGAATTTTTTTAAGTGAAACTTCATTTGTATTATTATTTTCTTTTGTTATGATTTGGCTTGGCATAAAATTGGCTGTGGGGATGCTAATATATTAATATCAAAAATATCTAGTTTTATTCTACTTTGTTGCATTGGTTTAATATTTACTTTTTCAGTTTTACTAAGCAGGATTCCTAAAAATCAGGCTCATGTTTTTCCTTGTTAAAAATCTAAACTATTTAGTTGATCAGATGTATACCACATAAACTCATTGAAGCAGATGTTAAATTATTTATAAAGAGCGAAAAGAGCCGGTCATTCATCTTGACCTATTATGCTTTTATCTCACAACGATGGTATGGTGCTCTTTGCTCTGATTAAAATTAAAGCTTCTAAACCAAGTGTGGCAACATAGCCACAGTAATCCCTAAAAAACGGCTTAAACGCGTTTATTAAATATCCGATAGCATAACAAACTCGGTTATCAAATGAATAAGGCCTGACACCAACATTCAAATCGATGTGCATCCATAAAACTGGAATGTAACTCATTCATGCATATTTTATTTCTCTTGAGACACAATTCTGTGACACTGTGTGTCTTCTTGGAAAGTAAAAAAAGAAATGAATATTAAAAAGTTTTTTTTTTTTTTTTTTTTTAATTTAAAAAGTTTTTTTAAATATCTAGCTTCAGCTTTTTTAATAAAATTTCACAATTTGGAGTTAGGTTTTTCAATATAAGGTTGTCACATATTCAACTAAAGGTCTTCTGAAGTGGGTGATATTAAAATTAACACTACATAATGCAAATAGTGAGACATTATGACGTAATCATGTTGGTTTTGATTCATTTCATAGCTTCCTTGACTCCAGCGTAAAAGATATCTTAAAAGTCGATTGTTTTCTTAAAATATTTAACATCTTCTGCAAATGCTGCTCCCTCTTTCTGTGATGATCTGCATTTTAACTGAAGTCGATAGCTCTTTCATATTTTCGTACAATGCATTTATTTACCTATATTCACGCGTACAATGGGAGGATTAAGACCACTTAAAATTTCCAGGTTGAGCTATTTAAGTCGATTTAGCTGAGCCGGGTGAAGTAACTCTTTTTTATTGGTACTTTTTCGGTAAGGGCATTCCACTTATTTTTGCCAATATTGGGGCAATTATCACTATATCAGATAAATTTTATTACTTTATATTTTAACGACATTTATTTATATATTTTAACGACAAAAAATCAGATATAAACAGAAATAACTTTATTAGAAAAATATATACTTCTGTATTTTTAATACAGAATGTTGTATAAAAACACAGAAAAATAAAAGAATACAGTATTTTATGAAGAATGATACTAAACAGACGGCTAAGACACAAAATTCGATGGATGTTAATTCCCGACACCACAAAGTAAGTAAACAGAACAGCAGTCGTGAATAAAAAGCTGGATAAAGTAATTTAATTTGGAGTTTAAATAATTCTCGACGTGATAAAACCATTTTGGAATAAAAGGGTAATTTAACTGCATTCAAATAAACTGGATAAATTATTCAAACACATTTGTTTTTGGAGAATTGTCTCTTTTCTGTTGAGTTGAAATCGCAGGCCTCTCATCTCTTTTCAAACTCCGCATGTTAAAATCTTTTTCTGTAAAAAATAAAATTCAACGAATTTTTCGAGTCTTAGTTTTACAATCTGTTTTTTATTATATCAGCTATATTAATTATAAAGAAAATTTTTAATGTTGGCGTGAGCAAGGAAAATAGCCTTAAGATTGAAAAAAATTGTTTAGAAATATTGAAATTATTAATTTAGAATTCTATGAATGAAATTTCTAAAAATTTAAATCGTCCTTGCCAATTTAAACTAATTACCAAGTGGATGTTATGTCTTTTTCATTTTGCTTTTTCTGCTGTTTTATTGCTCATGTGTTAATGGCTTGAGTCCATCAAACAGCTTCTCAAACCGATGAATTGGTCCTTATATAAAATCATTTTATTAACTAAATGAACTTCGACAGTTTTCTCAGACATTCGATGGAGAACTTCATCTTGTTTCCAACAGTTCAAAGAATAGGATTTGAAAGCTGGCAGCAAATTCATTGACAAGTCGGATTTATAACGCCATCTCAGTACTATGTGACGTAGATGGAACGTTATATGACGTCATGGATATTTTAAACTAATGATAATCTCTATGAAGTGGCGAGGTCAGGATCTCAACTTTAACGAAAGACACAATCACTTTACGGTTAACAATTTTTAAGTAACGAATTTATAATTAAGTAAAAAAATAGCTGGTCAAGCAATATCTTTAAACCTAAACGAAACTACTTGGTGTCGACGAAATAATTTAAATAAAAATTATGCCAGGTGGCAGACCCTTAACTGAAAATTATTTTTTTATTATTATACAATCACTATTTAATACCGTGCCAAGTACTGTTGGAATGATAGAAAGGAAAGTTCAACAAGGATATATTTAGAAAATATTCAAATAAATTTATTCTCATGAACAAAAGGAAGTCATTGGACTGGAAATGAAAAATAAATGCCATGAAAAATAAAAAAGGAGATTAAAATGATCAATTTTTTTTATTATTAATGTTCATAATTTTGTATAAGAAGCTCTTAATGGAGACTTACCTTAATAATGTAATAAAAACTTTACATCGTCGGAAATTGTACTAATGTGTTGAAAGATTACATCTTAAAAACGCTTAGGAAAAATGCAAAAATGTTTTCCGTATATTTAAATGTCTAGCTAAAGCTCCTAGATAAAAGTACCAGAATTTCCTTTCAGGTATCACTAACTCAAGTATGAAATAAAAAAGAAGGGAGATGATATGGCTTCATATGATTAGGAAAATAACATTTTGTCTTAATAAGTGCATTTTCATTTATTGACTGAAACACCAGGAAATTTATAGATTCATTGACAATTGCTTAGTGTGTCTTCAATGTGGAAAGTTCTTTTCAGTTTAAATTCATCTTTTGTTTTCGAGTCAAAAGTTTATTTGAAAATTTTGCTTGAAAAGACAATGGATTTTGTATTTTATATTTCAAAAATGTTGTAGATAAGAACAACAAGATGCCTGTGAAAATGAAATGACATTTCTTGCGTTTTTTATGTAGTGTATATTAAAGGATAAGTATATACCCTTAGAAATTTAAATTATGAAAGTTCTTGAAAAATGCTAAGATAAAAATAGAAATCTATAAGAAATCCTTGTTGAATATTTGTGGTATTAGTTTCTTTTTTTTTTTTTTTTTCTTTTTCTTTTTCTTTTTTTTTTTTTTTACAATGTCAAAGAATCATAACATTCACATTCATTGTCAATCAAGCACTACACGTGACATAGTGTTATCAGGAAAGAACCAATCACGCTCTGGCACATGATATGGGATGATATCTCTGTAACCAATCACACTCTTACGAGGAAGAATCCTTCACTTATTATTTGTTCTTCAATTTATTAGTCACTTCTTGCAATGTTTTAAGGCATGCAGTGAAGAAAGGCTTAAATTTTAATTAGATATAACACATAATTATCTAGTATTACCATTTTTAAATCATTTGTTTCCTATAATAAGTATGCTAACATCTGTGTGCAATCTTTCATGTGAGAGCTACAGCTAGTTTAATTGTTGTGATTTGCAAATAAATGCTTAAATCTAGTTGTTTCAAATTTGGAGACACTTTAAGGGACCGTGTCGGCATCTCAACTAGTATTGTTCTACGCTACTTCTAAATGTGAAGAATATTTTAATTTGACGAGTTTATAACATGAATAAATCTTGTCGATAAGGAAGTTTTTGCTATATTACATATAAATCGCTCTTTCTCGATGTGAGAATGAATCCTTGTCAACTAATATCTACTGGTTATTTTTGTGATGAATTGTATTAGTGTAACAAGAAGAGATATTATTCTTCGTTTACAAGGCTTCTGTTTCTTATGACTATTTATAAAGATAAAACTGAACTGCAAAGTCAAAGAGTTCAACAGTTTCGTAATATTCTCCTTCATTATATTTTCGATATGTTTCATTCCTGTTACCATTTTACTACGCTATCGCTTTGCATTGCGTATTTTCCTCCATCCTTCTTTGGAGGCTTGTGATGATTATTCGTATTCTTTCTTCCAATTCAGTGAAAGTGGGGCGCTTCGATTCGTCTTCATCCCAACAAGACAGCATAACTTCATACCTGGAAATAAAAATAAATTAATGTATGAATAAAAAGAAAATTTTTAATGTTGGCTCAAGCAAAACTTAAGTTTTAAAAGAGATTGCTTACAAATATTGCAATTATTAATTTTAAATTTAATTAGTGAAATTTTTAAAAATAACTAACTGGATGTCTATAGCAAAGGATATAAGAGCTTGAAATTCGATCCTGATGAAGGAAAAGGCTTGGTAACAGTTTACAATCGGATACCAATTGATTTTTAGTGGTTTGTTTACACCAAGATACGTGCCAAGATGGGAAAAACAAAATAGCAGCTACATAAAAGCTATACAAAGATAAGAGTGCCAGTACAACCAAAAATTAAAGTTTATTGCCAAAATGTATCGCCAAACCAAGTGGTGCCCGATTCTACACCAAGTCCTGTTTTTTTTTAATCTTTCTATTCTATTGTCAATGTGTTAAAGGCTTGAATCCATGGAAAACGGCTTTTCAAACCGATGCCTTGGCCTTTATATAATAAAATCATTTTATTAATAAAATGATCTTCATTAGTATTATCAGACACGTGGTTAACTTCACCTTGTTCGCTGCTCTTAGATGAATGGGGTTTGAAAGCATTCAAGAAATTCGTCGTTAAGTCGGATTTACAAAGCCATCTCAATGCGCGATGTCGTATTAATTATATATGATGTAGGTGAAGCGTTATCTAACTTCACAGATATTTACCAATGAGAATTTTAATACAGACTGGGACAAAAGAAACAACCATTTTATGGTTAAAAAAATAGAAACTCTATGAAATGTTTTAAAAATTAAGATAAGTCAACGAAATATTGATAAATTTTTGTATTAATATTAGTGGAACAACATGAAATGTAATAAACAGTGAAATTTTAAACCATGAAAAGATTGAAGAAGCACTTTTTCTTCAGTTCAATATTTATGAAATATTAACAGAAATCATTCAATCTAACATCTGAAGTTCTGCACACATCGGTTCTTAAGTTCAATGTCTCATATATTCAAATTTCAACTCAAACGTGGATGTATGAAGTGATTCACTTTTAAGAATTTCTTCTCCCCTTGCACAATCAATACATTTTTGATGAGGATACTGCATTGTTTCCTTTCCAACCACTCAAATTACATTGCTGGCCACATAAATTGCAACACCAAGAAAGAAAAGAGATATCACAACAAAATTTATTTTGTAGATAACATGTTGACTAAGTATCAAATGATTAAATTTATATACTTCGGTGAAGAGTGGCTCCTGCTAAAATCAGTAGCCAAAGTAGCCGCAATTGTTGAAGATCACCACTGCCACACGACTCGGCAATAATTCAGAGATTTTGCATGTAATTTTAAGGGTACAGAAGTCCAAGCAGCTTCAACACGTTGCTAAATTTGGTCTGGTGTGGCAACAGGGGACGTAATCTGAGTCAATCATTGAGCAATCATGAACCACATGTTTCCTATCAGTGAAAGATTCGGAGAGCGAGCAGGGAAGGGAAGCAATTCAATTTGACGATTGACGTAGAGCCCTTGAATAATTCGTGCCATGTGTGGTCTCGCATTATCTTGTTGGAATACGACTGCAGCTAATCCCTTAAGGTAAGGAAGAACAACTGGTTCCAGCATCTCGTTGATGTAGCACTTATTGTTTAAAGTACCGGCAATGTATATTAGAAGAGTGCGAGAGTGATATCCAATACCGTGCAATACCATAATACCCGGTGCAGGACCAGTGTGTCGGTGCATAACGCAGCTGTTCAGCATGCTTTCTCCATGGTATCTCCAAACTCGAATACGACCATCTTAGTGTTGCAGACAGAAGCATGACTCATCAGTAAAGATAGTTTCCTTCCATTCTGCTGTCCACTTCCTTTTTTTTATCGCACTATTTTCGGCGGAGACGCCTGTGGTTCTGTGTCATGGGTAGACGAAGCAATGGAGGTGTTGCGGGCAGACAACTCAGCTGTTAACGGCGTCGAGTAGTACGCGCAGACTCTGGATGATGATTTACAGACTGAATGATCTGTGCTATGGTTCGTGATATGGCTGAGAGATCCGTTACCACCATGCGCGTAATTTGGCTGCCATCACGTGAAATGGTGCACTGATGTGGATGTAATCAAACACGTCGCTCCGTCGTACCCTCCTGCTTCCAGCGATCTAATATCCACATTAAAGTCACTTGGTTTCGTCCAACACGACTACCGATTTCCCTGAAAAATAATCCACAATCTCGGTAGGCCACTATCTTCCCACACTCGAACTCGGATACTTGATCATAAAATCATCACGATTTTCTAGAAGGCGTAATTGATAGTTATTATAAACCACAAGAAAAACACAATGGCCGAACTTGAAATCGTCGAAATCTCTAAACCTTATATAGAGATGTGAAGTGGCGCCAAATGAGCGCTTGATCACTGAAATTCTAACCAATTGCATATCTTACCTTCGCTAATGCATGCTGTAGATTTCATGTTATTTGCCTGCTTCCTTCAGGGTGTTGAAATTACGGTAGTTAGCAGTGTAGCATACAAATCTACATACCACAATAACAATAATTTTCAGAAGAAAATTCGTGACGCTTATGAATTTAAACGTTCTATATTTATGCATATAATGAAATTAATTTTTTTTAGTTTAAATATAAAATGATTCGGTTTATTGGTCAATCAACATTTAATTTCCACACTCAAGAGTTGATTACATCTAGATTTACAAATTAAAATGGCTACCGAAGTATTATAAACAAACATACTCTAAGTGGAAATCGAATTTAAGAACTGTTGAATGGAAGGGAAGTTCTCTCTCGGCAAACCTGTTTATTTCGAGGTTTAGATTGAAACCACTCACTCACTAAATGGAAAAAGAGTTCTTTTTTATGACTCCCTAGCTCACGCCTTAGTGAAATATTATTAAAAATATTTCCTGAGAATTAAATTTTATTTTTAAATAAGAATTAAATTACAAATGGATAAAAAAAAGTCTGAGAGGAGTAAGTCTTTCTTAAGTACAGGAAAAAATAATGTTGATTATAATACTAATATCGTGCATAATCATAAGTTGCAATAATGATTAAAATTTATAGAAATTGTATATAATTTCAAAAATTTATATAGAATGTATGCAATATTGCTTCATCTAAAAATAATAAAAAATTCTTATTAAAAATTTTCATTATTTTCTATCAATAGGTTCTAAATTTTGATTTAAATATAATGTATGGCTAAATATCCCACACACACACACACACATATATATTATATATATATATATATATATATATATATATATATATATATATATATATATATATATATATATATATATATATATATATATATATATATATATTGTGTTATTAAAAATGTAAAATACTAAATTTATCTTTATACTGAAATTAATAATTAATATATCATTGTTGCACTACTGTACTATTATTTTTAATATTATTATTTACAATATTATATCATTTCACACATGGACTTCTTTCAGTGAATAAATATTATACATATAGCCCATATGTAAATTGAAATATGTTTTCAATACATTGTTATACCTAGAAATTGTTTTAATTTTATGAATCTATTCGAATGCATGCCATACATCATTTCATAACACAGTGAGGAAATTTCAGCCGTTGTGGCTCAGAATTTTGTTCTGCGTGGCTTCTGAGGTAATGAGATGTTGGTGCCCGCTCCTCCCAGGAACACCCCCTTGCCACGGTGAGACCACTAACAGGACTAAGGGGGTTTTGATGGTAAATATAACAAACATGATACTTCAGATAACATTTCATGCTTTTTTTAAGCAAGCTTTATTCATAAAATACTAGATTTTCTACTTGAGTTTTGTAACAACATTTGCTTTACTTGCTACAAAATATTTTTCCTTCCAAGACAAACAAGTAAAGAAGGCTGCACGGAAGAAAATAACGAACAATATAAAATAAAACTGTGAAATGCCGATTATTTCTCACTTATCCTGGATGAAAACTCACAAGAGGTTCGGGCAGTGGGAAGTCTGTGGCAGCCGTCTCCCAGACTTCAGGTATCGCAGGATGTCAAAGTTGTCGATGTCAGGATAAGGAACAATACCTCGAGTCATCAATTCCCAGAGAACCACTCCAAATGACCACTACGACAAAACAAATAAGGTTAACAAGCCAATCACATCCATCAGCATTAATATGAATTAAAATAAAATGAAATAATTAAAGCATAATTTCTCACTAGTTATTAGTGATATAGCAACAATATTTAAAAATCACTGTATTTATACAAGGCGCTTCAAATAAGTGAAGGTTTAAAAAAAATTTGTTACCATATTACACAATTTTTCTATAAAAAATAATTATTAAGTGAAAGTAAAATTGTTTTTGTTCCATATTTAACTAATGGTTTCTATTCTTGAATCTTTAACCTTTTTTTTATCAATTAATACGCGACAAATATTTGGAGGACAAACAGAATTAGGACTTTATTTGTATAACTTTGTGATATTTCTACCTTAATATAAATTCAAAGAGACAAATTAATCTATTATATGCAGAGTATTACATGTATTAAATGTTATGAAAACAAAATCAATGATAATTATTTCATGATGGATTTATGATGAATAATAGTTTTCCGATCTCATTTAAAGTTCAGAAAATGTAATGCTCACAACATCCGTCTTCGAGGTGTAGATGCATTTCTCCAGACTTTCGATGGCCATCCACTTCACAGGCAGTCTTGTGATTCTGTTGCTGCTGTAGTATTCCTGTTCGTAGACGTCTCTGGACAGCCCGAAATCCGCTATTTTGACAATCATCTTTTCATCCAACCTGCGGGGCAGAATTGTCAAATGCAGTGTTTATGTAAGGTATCAGTTGTTATCGTTAAGTAACATCTACATAATTTCACCAAAAAATATTTTAAATGAAGTTATCTTCTTAATTAAAAGTTGTTGCAGTCAATTGGTATTATTTTGTAAAAATATTGTTTTAATTTTTCTTTCGTATCATCATAAAAATTTCTTTCAACATAAAAAAATGAATTATTTGATTTTCATAAATCATTGTTTCATTTCTAAAATTGAGTTGTATTTGGCTAAAATTGAATAGCTTTGTTTTCCTCCTCTCTTTAAGAAACGAATATCATATCCAAAATAATTTTGGGCATCAATTTCATTTATTTAAGCAGATATAATTATAAAAATATAAAAAATTTAAATTATTTTTTGCAATAATATTGCATATTAGATATTAATTTGTTTTGAAAATACGAATAAAAAAATACACGAAATCATAATAATAGGAATTATTTTCAATTCTTTTCTTTTAAAGTTAATTTATACTCACTTTTAATAGTAAAACAATCATTTTTTTAGTTCCTTCGAGTATGGTATTTTAAATAAACGTTATTATTTACAGCACACGTGGAAAATAGCATAAAAATTAAATTCCTTTTCTTACAATGATTTATTCCTTGATTTCAAACTTGTATATGAAGTCTGAACTGTCCATCATTCTCTCTAGAAAATTAACTACTAATAAATTGGTGTTTATATATATATATATATATTTGTGTGTGTAATCTTTTGGTAAAACTGATTAATTCGTTGATTATTTATAACCACCTCGGTAAATCTGATAAATTATTGTTTATTTACCGGTTAGTTTTTAAAATTCTCAACTCGTAATGGGAAATGTCGAAAGTTTCAATTACTTTGTAGAGTAATGATATGTTGACTCGAAGAAATCATTTCATCTTAAGAATTTGAAGAGCTTGATAATAATTTAGAATAAAACTTATACTATTTCAATTCAAAAATTTCAAAAAAAGTGGCTTTTCAGTTTTTTACTTTCACAAATCTTATATAAAACAGATATATATATATATATATATATATATATATATATATATATATATATATATATATATATATATATACTAGTATCTTAAAGCAGATGAATTGGATAATGTCGTAAAAAGTATTGAAAGGAGCAAAATGATGAAAAAAATTATAAAATAAAATGGTTAAGTATAAAATGAAAGTAAAATAAATTCAGGTTTATTCACTTTTATTTATTTAAATAAATTATTAATAATTATAGATTATTTTTATGTCTTAAACGAGGAAAAAAAAAACAATTACCATTATTTGGACTCATACAAAACACTTCCGTTTTAAAAACAAACTAAAATCATATTTTATCTTAAAAACACACACACGTGTACACATTTATTTACATTTTTAGCTGTAAATTTACTTATTTAGATACTTGAGACTATTATGAGATTTAAAAATTCTCAGTTTAACAATTTTTTTTTATGTTTACGAAAGTCAGATTTGCGCTCTCTCTTGTAAACACATCATTTATATCATTGACTTTCATAAAGAGGATTTTCTAACACCATCTCTAATTGATATTATTTAATCAGACAATCTTTAAGCAAAATAAATTTTTCTTCACAAATTGAGAATTGATTTTTAGTATAACCGTGATGATTTTTCTTGCATTCTTCATAAAAGAGAGAGATAAAAGTCTTCTAATACTTTTATTATCATTATTAACTTCTATTATGTTCTAGTTTGAACTTCTATTAACATTATTATCAATTTCGTGGAATCACTTTTAGTTCTGTCAATACCTGTACTCGTATTTTAACTGCGTCACCCAAAATATCAGTAAAATTTAAAATTTTAATATATTTCAAAAAAATATTTTTTGCCAGCGATTTTAAACATTTTTTAGAATTTACTCAATTTTTCTTTACTTATTCTTGCATGGTTAAAATATGTCTGGTTAAATTGGCTCACTTCATCATTCTCATTCTAAATAATAAAACTAACCGCAGAAAAATGTTCATTTAACAACGGATTATCAATTTTCACATCTAAAATCATCTTTTATTTCGCTGTTGCTTTTATCAGAAACTCTTAGCTATTTTGTTTTAAAGCTTAAACTTCTATTCTAGGTTATTTTATAGAGTCAATCTGGAAAGATGTTTTCAAAGCTACTTTTAAAAATTTCCCAATATTGTTGCATGAGTTGTATCAACATACACCTAATGTAACAATATAATAATAGTGTAAATTCAATAAACTAGTGGTTACGTATAATTATCGGGGATTTTTCAAAATATTTCAAATTACTACTACATTTGCTTAGTGTGATGAGTTATCGAATATTTATCACATTTGTTAGTTATTTTATGAAATGTCCTACTAACATGTCTATAAAGGACCATAACTTCCCAAAATTCGTTCTGTTTGCTTGGTTGCATGGCTTCTGTCATTACGTAAAAAATGCGTGTTGCTAAGCAACACGCATTTTTAAGATAGTTATTGGCGGTCTCACTACTGATTTTAGATACAAGTGATTTTTAATGTTATTTCTAATATAAGTATATAACCTATAACCAAAATTCATGATGCACGTTTATAAATAAACCAGGATGTTAGACACAGGAAGTTAAAAAAATTACAAAAAAAAAAGTTTTTAATAAATGTGATGTTAAAAAACTTTTACTAATGTAATGATGATTTACTTAAACTTGTGTGAAAGTTGTCAAAAGAATTTAAAAGAATCCAAGAAAAGACTTGTTGTTAGGCCAAGTTTTCAAAGAGAAGAATTCGAGTTGCAGGTCAATTTAACGGACATCCAGTAGCAACCAGATTAAAATATCAAATTTATAGTACTAATTAGTAGTAAATTTACAGTAGTAGAATACTTAATGAAATAGTTGGATGCTCTAAGAAAGCAAATGAGCAGAAGTTTCAAATCATTTTAATGATATGTTTTCCTTATTTGGAGCTTCTAGTTTATTTCAAAATGACAACAGTATCGAGTTCAGTTATCAGTTCTTGGCAGAAGCTTCCTAAATGTGACCGGATATAAATGTTGTGCATGGTAAAGCCAAGCATAGTCAGACTCAAATTATAATTTGGCTCCCAAACCGCGATATATTGAAAACATAATGAACTTTTGCTGATTCATGTTGGTTATAGAAATTGAATTCTAGAATCATTTGTATTTTTCTCATCAGCGCTTCATATCCGTTTATATTTTTGTTTGTTCCAGTTAAGTATGATTACAGATTTTAAGATTATTTGTGTTTTTATTATCAGCGCAACATTTCTATGTTAGCCACGTTCATGTTAGCAATGATGACAGAGTTGTGAAATCATTTTTGCTATTTTTAGTCAGAATTGCACCAATATTTTCATCCATATATTTCTAAATTTATCAATTAATTCAATCTTTTATTTCACGAAGAATCTTTATCTCGAAACATTCTCTTCGGTACATAAAACACACAAAGTGAAAAAATAAAGAAACACCGAGAGAGAAAGGAACATCTATGTCCGAACCAGGCTTTGAACCTGGGGCATATTGGTTCGAAGTTAGAGACGCAAAACACTTAGCCATCGGTTGGTTATTGGACATTATATATATATATATATATATATATATATATATATATATATATATATATATATATATATATATATATATATATATATATATATAAAAAGTGAACAATTTTTGAAGAAATTTGGAAATTATAGATCTTGATAACAATTCAAACTGGAAACAATAACAGTATCTATACGTCTGTTTATTAATCGAAACAGAACTTGAACGGTATATAGATACAGAGGCCAAAGTAGTTTTACCATGAAATTATACTTTATTCACCGTTGTAACTGACATATGGTTAGGATGGCATGGGAGCCAGTCGCTGGAAAATCACTGAGCAAAAGTTTTCTATTAGAGATCTGAAGAAAATGGTAGCCAGGACAGCAATAATAAATATCCTGCATTGAAATAGTTATGTACTATAACACTAACGTGGAGCCGTTTTACCTTGCTTAAATGTAACGTCTTTGAGATCTTGAATAAATAGAACCACTGATCTAAGAAACATAACGGCCACTCTTAGGTAGTGAATTTGAATCCAGACTCAAACGAAATCCATCATGTTCACTAAAGTTGCTGGGGCATATTAAAAACAAAGCAGTGTCCTCCAAGTGACATGGTATCTCTAATGGTCGCAGGTCGAGTATTGAAGGCTTTTACGCTTGATTCCTGCGTCTAGATTACGAAGACTCCATCCCGGCTATTTCCAACTAAATAGTAAATCCCAACTTTGGGTTAGGTATCGGGAAGTACACCGGTGCACACGGTTATTTTTCAGTGACCCATTAATATAAACAAAAGGTGATTAAGACTTTTATCCGATGGTCACCAATACAACCATGGCAAATTTGGAAGCACATTGGCAATTTGTTTTATCTATATAAGAAAATATGATATCACCTTATATAAGATCAACCAGGATTAATTTAAATTATGATGTCATGCTATTCCGGCTTCCATACTCTTCCTTGACCACATTAATGAAAGCGTTTTTATCTGTCATGTAGAACAAGGATGGTTGAAGCCACTTTAGTAACGTGTCTGTACGTTTCTTTAAGGGTACGTGGATAATATATCTGTCATATCAAGTGTTAGTGAATGTGGGCCACTGAGATCCATCATGAGTTTTTTCATGAATTTCCTGAACCCTTCGATTCCTTAGATTTCAAACAAACTGCATCAACATTTTTCAAACGAGCATCACCACTGAAATTTGATAGCTCAGAATTTTAATAGACTTTAATTTAATCCCAACCAGAATTTCAAATTTTATAATAAACATTTCTATTTTTTTCTTTACATGAGGTATTACAATAACAAATCAATGATTAAATGTAATGTGCTGTAGCGTACCGAGGTGGCAAGGCAATTGATGACGATTTCAATTAAATTTAATTTAATTTATTGATGAGAATAAATTTTAAGTATATACATAATTTTTACTATTTACAAATATTTTAAAACAATTTCCACTTAATGATCATGACAATGTCATTGGAGGACACCGCCACAAGCGCACTTCCAGTGTGTTGTCTCTCTAAGAATACACTTTTCTGAAGTAAACAATAAACAATATAATCGGAAAGGAGGAGGGCGGCAGAATCTGGCGCGCATGCGCTGTACTGATTCTCGCCTTTTTAGCACGTTACAACTCCTTCCCCCTCCGGAAGGACTTTTACATGAGTAAAAGTCTTACAATTATATACTCAAATAACTAATAACAAAACATAATAAGCTTAACCACAGAATTATAAAATAACATGAAAAATTTATGCTACTTTTATTTTTGGTATAGTATTTTAAAGAATAGAATTTTTTATTTTTGAAATTTAATATGATACAAAATAAGACAATATGAATAAAGAGAAAATGTTAATAAAAATAATAACTGAAAATTTTCTATTTATAAATTCTACTAAGAACATCAGCATTCTTATGCAAAACCCCCTTTCGATGGATTAACTCAAAATTAAAGGGCTGCAATGCTAATGCCCAACGCATTAACCTAGTGTTTGAACAAGCATTAGAATTTAACCATACTAATGGGTTATGATCAGTTTCAATTTTAAATTTTTGTCCGTCTAAATAGCATTGCAACTTCTTTACTGCCCAGACGATTGCAGCACATTCTTTCTCTGTGGTACAGTATTTTTTCTCTGTTTCTGTAAATTTCCTGCTAAGATATAAGATAGGATGCTCTTTTTCTTCTTCATCCAGTTGAGAAAATACTGCACCCATTCCTTCATTGGATGCATCAGTTTGCAATATGAATTCTTTTTCATAGTCAGGAGCGTATAACACTGGGTTTTCACTCAGTTTATTTTTCAATTCTTTAAAAGCTGTTTCACATTCTTCCGACCACGTTATCTTTTCTTTCCTTGACTTCCCTTTTAATTTATCTGTCAAGGGAGCTGCTATAATGGAATAATTAGGAATACATCTTCTATAATAACCAGACAAACCTAGAAAAGCCCGAATTTCTGTTTTAGTTGTCGGAACTGGAAAATTTTTAATGGCATCAATTTTTAATTCTGAGGGAGTTGTTTTACCTTGGCCAACCATATGACCTAAATATTTGACATATTTCTGAGCAAAAACACATTTAGGTTTGATCTTTAAATTTGCTCTTTCAATTCGTCGAAAAACATCATCTAGATGCTTAAGGTGGCATTCCCAAGAATTAGAAAATATGGCAATGTTATCTAAATATGGAATCGCAAAAGATTCCATTCCTTGTAACAATTCGGTTATCATTTTACAGAAAAAATATGGTGCATTCTTTAAACCAAATGGCATTCTAAGTGGTCTGTAACAACCAAAATTTGTTACAAAAGTCGCCAATTGTTGAGCTTTCTTAGTAAGGGGAATCTGCCAATAGCCTTTTGCTAAATCGATTATTGTAATAAATTTAGCACTTGAAACAGTTTCCATCCTTTGTTCAATATTAGGGAGTGGGAAATATTCAGTTTTTGTAATTTCATTCAATTTCCTGTAATCAATACAAGGCCTTGGTTCTCTACCAGGAACTTCTACTAATATCATGAGAGAAGTATAATTAGACATTCCCGCCTCAATAATTTTATTAGTTAACATTTTATTTATTTCAGTTTTTAAAATTTCATTTTGTCGGGGTGACATTCTATATGGCCTGGCACGTACTGGTTTATTGGAAATCAATTCGATATCGTGCTCTACAATATTTGTTAATCCAGGTTCATTCGAAAATATGTCAGAATATTTACATAGCAATTCACTTAAGATTCGAATCTGTTCTTTACTTAATCTCTCTACTAAATTATTTTTTGAATTAATTCAGAACAATTAAAAATATTTGAGTTGTTTCCAATAAATGGGAATTCAATTTCTAAATCTGGAGGATCTTTCATTTCATCTAACTCAACAAGATTTATAACGTTGGATCTACTGTAATAGGGCTTTAGTAAATTCACATGATAAATTTGTGATTTCTCTTTCTTATTAGGCAAAGAGACAATGTAGTTAGTATCAGAGATTTTAGATTCAATTGTTCCTGGGCTATGCCATTGAACAGCTAATTTATTTGCAGGAGAAGGTGCCAAAACAAGAACTTGGCTTCCTTTTTAAATTCTCGTTTAACACTGTTTCTATCATAATAAGTCTTTCGCTTTTCTTGACATTCTTCCATTTTTTCCACAGCTAGATTTTGACATCGTTTTAGTCGATTGATAAGATTTAAAACATATTCAACAACAGAATTTTGCTCTTCTTCAGGCTGTAACCAGTGTTCATAGAGTAAGGTTATTGGTGTTCTTAAGATTTTCCATAAACTAATTCTGCAGGGCTGAATCCGGTTGATTCGCGAGTTATAGTTCTTAAAGCAAACAAAGCTGCATGAATATGCGGCTCCCAATCTGGGGAAGATTCTAAACATAATACTCTAAGAATTCGTTTGATAGTTCTGTGGAATCTTTCTACAGGATTACTTTGTGGATGATACACCGAACTATGTATTATTTTTATTCCAAACCTCTCAAGAAATTCTGTAGTTAGAGCGCTCATAAAAGAGGTCCCTTGATCATGTTGGGTCTCTTTAGGAAAGCCCATACGGCTAAACATTTGAAGCAATGCATCAACAACTGATGTGGATGATATATCTTCTAAGGCAACAGCATCTGGATATTTGGATGCAAGACACATAGCAGTAAGAATATATTTTTTTCCTGAATGTGTGACAGAGGCAAAGGACCTACATCATCTATATTTATCTTTCTAAAAACTTCAGATATTATTGGTACTACTTTCATAGGAGCTTTCTTTTTCTCTCCAACTTTTCTGGCTCTTTGACAAGTATCACAGGACCTTACAAATTCTTCTAATTCTTTGTAACAATTTGGCCAGTAAAAATTACGAGCTAGTCTGTCTTTTGTTTTAGTAACTCCAAGATGAGCAGATGTACCTTCATGACAAGCGAGTTTTAGTTTTTCTCTGAACTCCTTAGGAACAACTAATAAACAATTTTCATGTCCTAATTTATCTACTTTTCTTTTAAGTAATAGTTCATTTTTTATTACATAATTTGTTTTATTGACTTCTCCCGACTCGATATTCTCAGCCTGTTTAAACAATGGTTTGAGATCCTCACTTGTTCTTTGAATTTTTCTTTATCAATTTTAAGCAAGGAAACTAAAGGATCATCCGACTGAGCTTCTGGTAAAACTGTTAAGTCTTCCTTATCCACAACCTCTTCATTGGAATTTGTATTCAAACCTTCTTTTGTTTTGTTTGAGTTCATCTTCAACTCCTCTTCTACACGTTTCTGACTTCTAGTCTGCACATTATTTATCTCATCTGCCAAATTCTTATTTTCCTTCTTTTCTTCTATTAATGAGGCTGTTCGGTTTCCTAATAGGTATCTACCACGATCCAATTCATTTGTAATAATAGCAGCCTTTGTAATAACATTTCCTAAATCACACTCCAACACAATTCCTGCAATTGGTAAACATGTGGGATTCAAATCTAAGGGTTATTGTACCCAAACATGTTCACTAGTCATATCATTAGGCAACACATACTTCCTACTAACAATATCTATTGTGGCTCCAGCATCTCTCAAAATTTCACATTTAATTCCATTCACTTTCCCAATAATTGTATATGGTTTGAGTAATTCCTTAACCATTTCTTCTCCTACATTATTTATAGAATTAGGGACGTGTCTTTTAATTAAAGGGCATTGTGGTCTCAAATGATCAGTAGAATTACATTCAAAACATTTCAACAGTCTTCTTTTTTCAAAACTTTTATCTTTAAATCCTTCCTTAAGATCTTTCTTCTCTGTCTTAAAAATTTTCATTCCTATGATTATTATCACGTTTCACAAACCTTTGAGGAGGGCTATATGATCTTTGATTTTGATGTTGACTAGTTTTCTTCTTCATCACATTAATTGGTTTGATAGTTTTCTTAATGTCCTCAAATTCTTCTAATTTCTCTGCCAAATGAAGTGGATTGTTTATACTACCCCATTCATCTAAATAGAATTATTTAAATTCTTGTGGAGTTCTCTTTTTAATCTGATCCGTTAGGATTATATCACTTAACTTTTCAAAAGTATCAACTTTAAGTCCATTGATCCACCCATAAAAATAATTATAAAGTTCATGATAATAATCTATCCAAGTAACATCATTTTCCTTTTGATGTTTTACAAACAATTGTCTAAACTTCTCTGGGGTCAATTTAAATCTTTTAAATAAAACTTCTTTAACATAATCATAATTCTGTGCTTCTTCTTCTGGCTCACATGCAAGTATTTGAGTGATTTCATACGGCAGTAAGCCTAACAAACATGAAACCCACGATTCTTTAGGTATTTAGGCACGACTTGCCTGGCGTTCAAAAAGAATTAAATATAGACTAATATCTTCTTTTACATCATATCTATGGATCATTCCTTGAAGATCTTTACGAAAATGTTGCGCATCTTCGCTGGGGGATCCATTTGTAAGTTTCAATTGAGCTTCTAATCTCAGCTTTTCTAATTCATGTTCCCTTTCTGGTTCTCTTCTCCGTTCTTCAGTTTCTATTTGAATTCTCTCTTTCTCAATTTGTTCTTGTTTTTTTCTTTCATCGATTATATAAAGGAACAATTCTTTCACAAAATCCTCTTCATAGTTAGGGCTCTTAATAATTGCTTGTTTAATAGATATGCTAGATAAGTTTGAGTCAACATCTACCTCGAGCTCCGAATCTAAAACTAACAAGTCCTGCTTTTTACCTTTTCCCAAGAATGACATAGTTAATGGTTAATCTAAGCTTAATTTAACACGTTTCTAACAAAACCCAAATACTTATTTAACAATATTGATTGTTTCAACTTCACATGAAATTATAATATTTCATAAATTAATTTTTGTTTTCAATTGGAATACAAAAGTAATCTACCATTTTTATGCACACAAAATATATAAATATTTCAAAAACAATATCTAACTTAAAATATTTCTTTTATATTATATTCAAACTTAAGATAAAATTTCAATACTTAATATAATAATTTCGTTTCACTTTTGGAAACAGAATTGGCTTAAAAACATATCATATACCTTAAAAATCAATTTTTTTCTCTTAGCAGAAATTAATTATATTAAAATTCGTACAAACCTGTACTGTAGTCTACGATACACTTAGAACATGACCTAGACTAAAAAATTTGCATACAAGAATAATAACAATTTAAATATACGAATTTTAAGAAATAAAGAAATTCGTTATATCAAAATTTAACAGTAATAGTATGCATATATACGATATAAATATCAACTATTATTTTTACTCAAACTTATATGTCAATAAAACGAAAATACTAGAGAGACTTTCATTTATAACATCACAAATCAAAACTAAACAGGATAGGATACCCAATAAAAAATAATTCTAATCAAATATTTCTGCAAATGTGCAAGAAATTTTAACTAACAATATATAAAATTAATGAAATTATATATCATATACACAATTTTATTATACAAAACACTAATGTAAATATAAGAATGTTTTCATTAATCATTCAAAACGAAACTTCTTAACTGAGTTTAGAAAATAACAAACACAATTTATCGGTGTTTTTAAACCCAAAAATAATTCCTATCAAATTACATCAACATTTCAAGTGAAAAAATTATATTTAAATATATATATATATATATATATATATATATATATATATATATATATATATATATATATATATATACACTTATTTTTGATTTTGAATTCGATTTCGAACTCTCACTTTCACACGAAATTTAACTTTCTTTTTTCACTTTTTTCGAGATTTCACCGAAAAAAACACACGCACACAACACTTCTTGATTATCACACTTTTCTTGATTCCAGGAACAGGAATTTTCAATACACAATTCCGAAACTGTATACTTGGCCAGGATGGATTCGAAAATCAGAAGTAGCGCAAAATTTCTTAGATTCTCATCACAAAATTTCGGATGGAATTAAATCACAAACAGAAAGCTATTTTCTTTTTGTTCCAAGGGCTGGAATCAAAACAGCATATTTCTCTTCCACTGGATGGAATTGAGCATAACAGGAAACACATCAAAATAGCAGGGTGCTATGGATTGAATTAATACTTCAAGCTGGAGGCTTCTTTTCCAAGGGTTGGAACTAACCGTTTCTCTTCTATTCCACAGGCGGGAATTTAACTGGAAATCCTTTTTTCTTTCCACTCCAAAATAGCGGGATGCTAAATCTTCTGATTCCAAGGGTCGGAATCGAAACCACGAAATCAAACTCAACAAATATCAATAGCAGGTTGCTATCAATTTATCTTCTGCTGTCGGGATGACAACACTTCTCAGAAATATCTTTTACTTAGAATCACTCATTAATTCTTCAGAATTATTCGAAACAGTTCTATCCGCACCGATGGCTCCATTTAAAGCTGTAGCGTACCGAGGTGGCAAGGCAATTGATGACGATTTCAATTAAATTAAATTTAATTTATTGATGAGAATAAATTTTAAGTATATACATAATTTTTACTATTTACAAATATTTTAAAACAATTTCCACTTAATGATCATGACAATGTCATTGGCGAACACCGCCACAAGCGCACTTCCAGTGCGTTGTCTCTCTGAGAATACACTTTTCTGAAGTAAACAAAAAACAATATAATCGGAAAGGAGGAGGGCGGCAGAATCTGGCGCGCATGCGCTGTACTGATTCTCGCCTTTCTAGCACGTTACAGTGCATACGAGAAACCAACTTTAAAATATCTATTTAAAACTCTTTGTAAGTATCGCAGCCACTATTTTGCATGAATTTGTGTGTGTGTGTGATGCAAAGATAATCATTTCCATATAATACCATTTTTTGTGTCTTTTAATTTCGCACAAATAATCGCGTACTTGTTTTCACGACTTCCTGGTGTAACAGTTATAGAAGCAGCATTTTATTTCAAAACCATTTAATATGGTATTTTTGCCTAAACATAAAATTATTAGTGTTTTATTAATTTTCAATCGATTTCGAATTTTAATTGATTTTATGTTTAATGCATATTTTTAAAGTTATTTTTCCTAGAATATAAATTATTTCTAAAATTTTTAAAAAAAATGTCAAAAACAGAATAAAAAAAAATTCTAAATTTTTAAAACTTTTTTTCTTTTTCATGAGAATTTAAGCATCATATTCAAGTTAAAATAGTCAGGAAATTATAGCAAAATTTGACTTTTGTAGAAAACATTCAAAAACATAGTATTTTATTTAAAAATAATCTCTTCTTTTTAACATTTTTGCAAATTTTTGGATAACTCACATGCAGTTTCTTGCTGCCAAATCTCTGTGGACAAATTTATTTTTAGCCAGGTAAGCCATTCCAGTAGCTATCTGAAGGCCAAACGTCATTAACGTTTTTCCTGTGAGGATCTGGTGAAATAAAATAAGTTGAATTTCATAAATTAAATGTATAAATATTGTTTTAATAATGAGTAATTCAAACATTTTTTTTGAGTTTATATTTAAGCAAAAATAAGTAATTTGTTTTATTATTACGAAAATTTTAATCTGTTTATTATATTAAGAAATAATCGAAATCAGCAATGTTGATCGTTAATTACATGTTTAATGTAATGATAACATCTTCCACTGTCTAAACTCAGCTTGCAAGAGGATATTTGAATAATAAGGCTACATATAAAATACTCAAAATAATTTCATTTGTAAATTTTGCGAATTATCATTTCAGCTAACTATATGAGGATCTACGAAACTTGAAAGAATTCTCATCAGAAAAACGTCATACAATTTAGATCTAATCATATTCATTATTTATCACATTTGCTAATAATATATAGCCGCGACCGAAGTTAAAGTAGTCTTGCCCCAGATATAACCCTTAATTTAGATCTAATCGACCTTATTTTTTACTACATCACTTATAATATGAAGTTATGAGTAAACTGAAAGTGGTTCGGCATCTTTGTAAGTTAAAGTGTTGCGAATGATTATGGTTGCAGTAACTGTTGATGGTGCTTGGAAAAAACAGAAGTGACAATGAAATGTAAGGGCTATACAGAGAGAGATTTATATAATCAAGCACATTAAAATTAATCGTAAAAAATTTGTTGGCAACAACTGCCGTAGGAATCCTTTCACCATGACAACCAAGATTTTCGAGTTCAAACCAATGGCCACCTGAGTTACGGGAGGGCCCAGATTAAGATGGACAGGCTGCGTTTAGTGAGGTCCTACTAGTCACAAACTGAAGTGCTCTGGGGAAGTTAAATGGAATGATAAATGATTCTAGGGAAGCTGCAGACCCACAATGGGCAGTCATGTCAATACGAAAACAATTATAGTTTTTTTTTTGTTGGTGTTGAAATAGATACATTTTAGAGTATTTCAGCTGGCATATTTGGTACAGATGGACCAAGATCTATTGATAAAAAAGGATTGCTCGGTTTATGATCCCAAACATTAACTAAACTACTTAGTTTTTAGCTGAAATCAGAACAGAAACTCGATACAATTAAATTAAGAGAAAAACTAAGCGAATATTAAGCACACAGGTGCTGAATTTCATTTTTGTAAATGACATTCATTTAATATTTGGACATACACAAATTTATAATCTTTCACAATAATGTAACACATATTTTTATTTTATTTTATAAAGATTGGTAAAAGTGTCTATGTTTATAATATCGAATGCAAACTTTGAACTATTTCATGTTTCATATAAGGGGTTAAATAAACTTGTTCTAAAACAATCGAGATCGAAAGCTTGTTTTCATTTAAATTTCACTGAATTGATATTTGATGGTTTATAGCATTATCTTTAATTCAATACATGGTGGTTTAACATCCCGGGCCAAAACCAAAGACGTAAAAATATCGACCACAACCAAGTATTGAGTTAGTTGAAAGTGAAGCAAGGACCCCACCACAGGCTTATTATATGACTGTCTTGGAAACTTCCAGGGTCAAAGAGGTAAAAATATCAACCTCAACCTAGTAGTGAGTAATTGAAAGTGAAGCAAGAAACACATCACAGGCTTATTATATGACTGTCGTGGACACTTCCTGGGCCAACACCAAAAAGGTAAAAATATCGACCATAACTAAGTATTGAGTTAGTTGAGAGTGAAGCAAGGACCCCATTACAGGCTTATTATATGACTGTCGTGAAAACTTCTGGGCCAACACCAAAGAGGTAAAAATATCGACCACAACCAAGTATTGAGTTAGTTGAAAGTGAAGCAAGGACCTCACCACAGGCTTATTATATGATTGTCTTGGAAATTTCCAGGGCCAATATCAAAGAAGAAAAAATATCAACCAATTTCAACATGACGGCAGTCATTTTCCTTTACCATCTGAAAATGTAAAATAACATGTTCCACTGTCGACTTCTGTCCATTCTGAAAAAATATGACAGACATGTCATGAAATGTTGTATTTAAGACAGATAAAGCTATTGGATTATTCCAGCTTTAAAGGTTCTTGAAAATCCTCAAAGTCAATAGATACATGGAATGAGGTCTGACCATGAAGGAAATGCATATCATGAAAGCAATGTCTAATGGCATGTTTTCCTGAAAATGACTTTTTTTAAAGGTATCTTTGACACAAAGATTAATGCGTAATGGTGCCTAGCTTGCCTAAATATTATGCATGCTTGCAGATCAGGAATTCTTTTTAAATAAGGATTCACATCACTGAAAAAGTATGTAATTTTGATTGAATCATTGAAAATCCCTTGAAAAAATACAATGCGTGAAAAATTTAAATAAACTTTACCATACTGATAATATTGTAATTTTCGTTGACTTCAAAGGAACCTGAAGAATTCAACTGGATTTTTAGTTCCGAAATACGGTAGTTGTAAGCATTCACTGAACTTCTCAAATGAAAGTCATTTGTCCAGAGTATATTCTGAGGTAATTCTGAATCAACATCGATGTAAGCAAAAACCTGTTAAAATTATAGGAAAGGAAAGTTTGCTAAATATAAAGCTTGTAAAAACGATGACTGACTATAGAGCGCATGATCTGCTGGACAGTTAAATGTTGCATATTCAAGCCAACCTGGCAGCCAAATGGTTCGCGCTCTTGCCTTCGGTTCAACAGTTCGTGGGTTCGAATCCCAACTTGGGCATGGATATTTGTAGTGGTTCGGAATCCACTTTAAACCGTAGGTCTTGGTCTAATTAGCTCTCGTGTGCAAAATATGACCGATGAGCGACAAACAAACGTTGCATATTCAATTATTCCTCCACTTGATTAAGAATTTTAATGTCTGCTGACAACAAGAATAACTCGTGACAAGTAGGCTGGTTATTTGTAGTTTACTATAGAAACATGAGCTGTCCATTTTAGATAGGGGTTATAGGTATTAAATTGGAAGGATTTAGGCTTTTCATTTATTTCTAATGCCCAGCTTCTACAAGGATATTCCGTCTTACAGCACTACAAGAGGCGGAAGTGATGGGTGGCAACCTGTATAGTGCTGTTGCCAGTGTGTATACCTTCGGTGCATCAAAAGTGGATGGGTCTTCGTAATTGGAAAGAGAAATTGGCAGCAGTCATGCTTGTGATAGACAATACTAATATGTAGATTGGAATTTTTGACCATTTATACTTGAAGCGCAATGATATTTATTCTTTTTGTGGAGACAGATTTTTTCTAGGAATAATCTATTTTTATCAGATTTGGTTATTATTAATCAAAGTTTTCCGAATTTCAATAAGCTTTTAAATCCCTTTTACAGACGGAAATTTTATTAAAATAACTCAGGCAGAATTATCATTTTGATAAAACAATTTAATTCATAAAGATCGATCTCACAAACGTAACTATATTCCAATTAATAATATCGAGTAGATTTAAAGAAAAATTGTGGAAATTTCTATTTTTATAACAAGTACAGTGACATAGGGACAGAAATTCATGTTTCTATTAAAAACTTTTCATTTGTAAAAATTCGAAAAAAATTTCATATGGTAAGGCGAATAACTAGACTGAAAGAAATCCTACAGTTTGAATGTTTGTTCCTCTCGTGTTAATTTTAAAATATCCGTTTTATAAGAACCTCAACTAAAAGAAATGAGATGCATTGTGATAGAATGCAGTCGTTGTCTAAGTTTCAAATAATGAAGTTTTAATCAAAAAGTGCAGTTCATTTTAGCGTTTGTGCAATTTAGAGAACAAGAGTTGCTATGTTAGAGTATAGATAAACAGATAATTTATTCTAAATTAAAGAAGAATCAATATATATATATATATAAATTCATAGCCATTTAAATACCGTTTTAAAGAAAAAATATAACTATTTTTTATTCACTCAAGCAAATTCGTTTCGATTCTTTGTGTTCTAAATAAAATTTCATAGATTTCTCAGTTATAGTTTCATCTGTAGACAACAGTTGTCAAATAATGGTCAACTTTAATGAATTTAAAATAAAAGAAACTTAAGATATGAAGTATTGAAAGTGAAAAAGGTCTTTAAATTGTATTGAACAACTATAAACTTTTGAAGAAGTAAATACACTACTGGCCATTAAAATTGCTACACCAAGAAGGCGACATGCTACAGACGTGAAATTTATACAAAAGGAAGAAGGTGCTGTGATATGCAAATTATTACTTTTCAGCGCATTCAGACAAAACAGGCGCCAGTAGCGACACCTACATTGTGTTTAAATGAGGACATAGTTCAGCCGGTTTCTCACACACAAATTGCATTTGAACGTTGTTGCCTGGTGAAAAGTTGTTGTGATGCCTCGTGTAAGAAGGAGAAATGCGTACCAGCACGTTTCTGACTTTGATAAAGGTCGAATTGTAGCGTACCATGATTGCGGTTTATCTTATCGCTGTATTGCTGATCGCGTCAGTCGAGATCCAATGACTGTTAGCAGAATATGGAATCGATGGGTTCAGGACGGTAATACGGAACGTCATGCGGGGTCTCAACGGCCACCTATCACTAGCAGCCGAGAAGACAGGCATATTATCCGCATGGCCGTAATGGATCGTGCAACCACGTCACGAGCCGTGAGTCAAGAAACGGGGTCGTTTGGAAGACAACAAGTGTCTGCACGAACAGTTCGACGACGTTTGCAGCAGCATAGACTCTCAGCTTGGAGACCATTGCTGCGACTTCCCTTGACGCTGCGTCATAGACAAGGGCGCCTTCAATGGTGTGATCAACGACGAACCTGGGCGCACGAATGGCGAGACGTCATCTTTTCAGATGAAACCAAGTTCTGTGTACAGCATCATGATGGTCACATCCGTGTTTGGCGGCATCGTGGTGAACGCACACTGGCAGTGTGCATTCGTCATCGTCATACTGGCCCATCACCTGGCGTGATGGTATGGGGTGCCATTGGATACACGTCTCGGTCACCTCTTGTTCGCATTGACGGTGCTTTGAACAGTGCACGTTACATTTCTGGTGTGTTACGACCCGTGGCTCTACCCTTTATTCGAGCCCTACGAAACCCTACGTTTTAGCAGGATAATGCCCGACCGCATGTTGCCGGTATTGTACGGACCTTCCTTGATACGGAACATGTTCGGCTGTTGCCCTGGCCAGCACGTTCTCCAGATCTCTCACCAATAGGAAACGTCTGGTCAATGGTTGCCGAACGACTGGCTTGTCACCAAACGCCAGTCACTACGGTTGATGAACTGTGGCATCGTGTAGAAGCTGCATGGGCATCTGTACCTATACGCCTGGGCATTGTGTCAAACAGAGATTGGATTGCATGTATAACTGCTGTTATTACTTCAGAAGTGGTTGTTCTGGGTACTGATTTCTCAGGATCTATCCAACCAAATATATATATATATATATATATATATATATATATATATATATATATATATATATATATATATATATATATATATATATATATATATATATATATATATATTTTGAAAATTTAATCATTTGTTATTTCTAGTATAATATATTTGTCCAATAAATATCATTTTGTTATCTGCATTTCTTCCTGGTGTAGCAATTTTAATGGCCAGTAGTGTATATTTGATATATAAGAGAAATCATAAAACTATTCTGTACATTATTTTTAGTTAGAGAAACAATAATGGGGCTATCAATAACAAAACTCAATGGGTCACAAGGTGCTGGAAATACAGGTGGTGACACAAAGCACACTTACGTTGTCCTCGTTGCGTATGTAGGAAAGAAGATCGCCATGTTTCATATAGGGGAGGACAATCATGGGCTCACCCCTATCGTCGAAGCACACACCCAAAAGCTGGAGAACATTTACGTGATTGAAATTCTTCATGATCAAGCCTTCTTGGATGAAATCTTCGACCTTCTGCTCCGGGGATGAACCTGCATTGAGAATCAGACGAAGAGGAGGAAATAAAAACGACATTCGTAGTTTTCTTAATGAAATGAAAATTCAGATTTTGTTTGATCAGGAAAACAGCATATATAGAGTGTTGATAGTGAATCAAAAGAGGGATTGAAGAATAGCTTAATATTTTGATATATATGAGCAATGGATTTATACGCACTATTACGAAGAGTCTTCACTGCAACCACGTCTTTCACTCTTTTGTTAGGGTGCTCGAGTTCTCCTCGGTACACGCATCCAAAATGACCTGAAAAAGATGGATAGAAAACTCATTTGAAAAGTGGCATCAAGCAAAATGCTCATTGTTTGCAATGTCCAGTAGCTAGTTTCCGAACGTTAAACATTAAAAATTTTTTTTATTAAATACGTGCCTATATACAATGTTCAGTAGTATTGCTTAATTATATAGTAGCTCATTTCTGAAGATTTAAACATTTATAATTTATGTAAATAATTGTTTGAAATGTTGAACAGCATGGCTTATAATGTACAGTAGCTAGTTCTAAAGCATTAGGCATATATAATTTATTTTTTTTTTATTAAATAAGTGCTTAATATGAGGTAGCAGATTACTTTCAGAATTGTCAAAATCGAAAACTATATCTATCTAAAAATACGGACTGTAAATTCTTACGTGTGATTCCGTATTCTAATAATTGTACTCAACTCAAATATTTTCATATCATTCATAGGGAAAAACAATAAGCGGCATTATAATAAAATACCTACAAGTTGAAAAGTATCGGATTTTCTGATAAAGGTTTGTTTTCCACTTGGAAGCATAAAACATTATATTATAATGAAAAGAAAATGTATTATTATTTTCCTTTCGAGACTGTATTATTAAATGCAAGAAATTTTTACTTCTAATAAAGGGGTTGTTTTTTTCATCATTTCTAACATTATATCACAATAAAAAGAAATACATTTTTTTTTTTTTTTTTTTTTTTTTTTTTGAAGTTATTTGTTTTAATGTAAAATAAAAAACATTTTGCTCTTACACAACAAAAGATGTCTTAAAATAGAAAATCATAGTTTTTAAAGGAAAATAATTACTTACTTTAAGACCTTTTCAGATGTTGCGTTACCTCATTTTACATAGCATTGAAATCGGAGTTTGATTTAACAACATTTTCTATGAAATAATTACTATAGACACCGTTAGCACTAGACACCATGTCAATGTACAATTCAACATTGACATGACATGTACAATGTACATGTCATGTCAATGTTTGACATTGTAATTTATAATTTTGGCATAATTTCATGCCGAAAACATTGTTAAATTACTACTTTATTAAAAATTAAATCAAAATGCGTTGTGATATTGATTTGGTTTTATAAAAAAATCATGTTGCTATCGTTAAATGAAAGGAAGGAAAACTGAAATTGAAAATAAATCAGATGTAAAAAAATTTAAATTTAATTAAGGTTAATGCATTTTAATTTATCTTAAATGAATTAAAAGAGAGAATTAAAAGAAAAAAAAAAAAGTATATCTCCTTTAAAATTTATAAAACTTGTAAATCTCTAAATGTATAACTGTTTTCAGTTATACATTTAGAGATTTACAAGTTTTATAAATTTTAAAGGAGATATACTTTTTTTTTTTTTTTTTTTTTTTTACCTTTTTTGAATTTTTTAAATGAAATATTATAAAATTATAATTCAAAAGATTAATAGATTTCGAATGAAGAGAAAAATATAGTTTCTAATTTTAAAACTTTCAGTTTAACATAGTTTTTTGTCAAACAAATTGTAAAATAAATGCAAAAATCATAGAATTTTAATTAAATATTCACAGAAAAGAATCCATATTTAGTATTTTATGTTTTTAACAAAATATTTCAATAAACGGTATCTATGGTTTGTCCCAAATTCACAGAGACTCAAGTCTTTAATTTGACTATTTTGCTCACCTTTTATAGATCTAAATTTGTTCTGTTTGACATTGTAATTTATAATTTTGGCATAATTTCATGCCGAAAACATTGTTAAATTACTACTTTATTAAAAATTAAATCAAAATGCGTTGTGATATTGATTTGGTTTTATAAAAAAATCATGTTGCTATCGTTAAATGAAAGGAAGGAAAACTGAAATTGAAAATAAATCAGATGTAAAAAAATTTAAATTTAATTAAGGTTAATGCATTTTAATTTATCTTAAATGAATTAAAAGAGAGAATAGTAGGTTTACTATATAATATTACCTAAGGAATTTAGTTATGGTTTTCATTCTTTACATCAAATATTTCTTTGGTGCGAAAACATTACAAAAACTTTATCCCTTACCCATTCCGACGATTTCCGATAGCTGCAAGCGTTCTCGATGAATGCCGATGTTCTCCGACTGAAGCTGAAGTATGGTGTCTTCGGAGAGAGCCAGCCGCTCTCCCAAGACTCGAATGTTTTCCGAATGAAGCAGCGGCGCAGTTTCTTCCCCCTCAGAAGACATTGTTTCCTTCAGTTCGATCTCCTCTGTAGGAGTGGTCGGAGCGCATGTGGGAGACGGTTGTTGGCTAGGCAACATATTCCTTTGAATAAAATAATCTGCAACCAGAATATGACATGAATGGGTAAAATTGAAAACAAAGAATTTAAGGTGTATGAATTTAATCCTTTATAATAATCTAGGGAACAGACAGAGCCCAAGAGTTCCACCGTTTTTTGTTCATGACCGAGGTTTTTCACTTAGTCTCTCTGAAACTTTTCATAAATCTTTTCCAGACACATGAATTCTGGTCTCTCTTTTCAAAGATGGTTTGGCAAGTGATCTTGCCCAAACCATCTTTGCATACCAGATGGTTTGACCAAGATCACATTAGTAAAGGGAATATTTTTCTATTTTAATTAGATGTGGTGTCAATTTAACCCTATACATTACATTAAATTGTGTGAATAATATCTCTTTAAATAATCAGTAAATTTTGAACTGAGTTCTTCAATAACTGCTATTCTTCATACTCCCTCAAACATGCGTCTTGAAAATTTTTTCAAGTACAGAAAAAATTTCTTTAGTTTTTTTCAGTTGTTGCCCACGTTTTAGTAGTATGAAACCTCATAACTAATTAATTTTGACAGCGTGTAGTGCACAATCTAACGGCTGATGGCGATCACAAGACACTTTTAATAATATTTATAAGGCAGTTTGTAAATATCCTTCTGAAAAGAGTTTAGTAGGTATTTGTTGTTGCACCAGCATGCTTCCCTGTACTTAGCCCAGAGTTGAACTCTACCAGTTAGAGAGAAGCAGCCAGGTGGAGTCCTCTTGATTTTTAAGCAGAAGACCCGCAATACTAGGCAACGTATCATTTCACTTATAAGACATTGTGACCATTTCCAGTTTTAAGCTGACATAGCCATTTTAAACGAACAAGACGGATTTTCGGATAAGTCTCGAGATTCAAACTCACTGCCTTCTGATAATGAGAACGACCCTCTAACCAACCAGGGCCCCTTGGCCTTCCTTTCATAGATAGTAGGCCGTATTTACGCGTCACAAAGGAGGAAGCCCAGAAGACTCCCAAGCACCCATCTCAACAATTATGCATGCAGAAAACAGAAGTCCTATTCCCTCTCCCATGGCTGTGATTAAGACTGAGATCTTACGCTCCGAAGTGAGTTATCCAACCACAAAGCCTCGTTGAGTTCAAGTGATGTTTGGCAGTAGGCTAAATAAATATTAAGATAAAATATTTGGATCTTTTAGAAAGTTTACAGTTATGTAAATAATGAAAGCGCTGAAATTTATGCTGAAAAAAGCACGAGATTAATAAATTGTTGCTCATATTCTCATAATTATTTATTGACTTATGAAAGTTTATGAAATGTCGAGCTTAATTTACCAAAATTTATGGTTTGCTTATAACACGAGGCTTATGAAATATTTCTGAATCAACTATATTGGAGCGAAATCGGGTCTTATAATTTAAAATGTAGAAGATATTGTTAAACTTCGAATAAAAAATGTAAAGAGAACGGTATAAAATATTGTAGATGACTTCAGAAAATAATATACGCCGTAGAAGAAACTGGTATGACATGACTACAACATTTGCAATTCTAATAACAAAAAATTCAAACTATGGGAATTTATAATCCATTCCTGCTATTGAATACTCACAGTCAATGTATCAGTTGCGTTACTATTGAAAAGGGAGGTGTAAATAATCAAAATGTTTCTTGTAGCTCATGTCACTTCACGCTAAGCTCAGCAATGTGAAGCCTCATTTGCCGCTAGCAGTGATTGGGAGGGGGATTACATTCTATCTCAAGGGGTTGTAGGAACTCCGTGGGTTGGGGTCGTACCACCGTTCATCTGGGATGTCCGAAATCCTTCACAGCAGGTGTTGCAACAGCATGCTTCCCTGTATCTCGCCCCCTGAGTTGGGCTCTACTAGTTAGATAGAAGCAGCCGGGTGGAGTTTTCGACATTTTGAAGTAAAAACCTAGGAGAAGAGCCCCAATAGTTAGCCGGCAGCCCGAGACGTATCATTTCACTTGGAGGATATTGCGACCCCACCCAGTTTTAACGGAGCCCAGCTGCTTTTAGCGAATACGAAGGATCTTCGGTTATGCCGGGATTCGAACTCAGTACCTTCTGCTAAGAAGAAAAGTAGATGCCATCTCAGGTATGACCTCGTCACCTTAACCATGGTTCAAAATCATGAGGCACTTACTGATCAGCGAGTATTCTAAATCCATTAAGCTTATTACACAGCCCGGAGCTCGCGTGCACCGATATGTAGGTATGTATCAGAGCAATGCGTGCTTATAAATTAACTACAATGCGTAGAGTATTGTACATGTAAGGAATTAACATATTCAGTGTCGTGGTTGTACGTTTGATATATAAAAATATATTACGGAGATTTTTAGACTCGTTTTGTTAGTTTTTGTACAAGGATGTCGAACAAATTGTAACTCGTGATTCTGAATGCTTCAACTGCACCTTCATTCAAGAAGGAGCTCTTTCGGATAGAAAAGTCACGTCGAGTCTTATTTTCTGAAAGTGTGGTGAATCTGCTCTACGCAAAAATAATTTCATGCTTCAAATCGCAAAGTGAGGCTATCACACCCGAACAATATGTAGTGTGCCTAAAGCCTCTTAATTTGCCAGCTTTTGCATCACTAATACTCAAAATAAATTTAAAAATCCGATTTTTTTTAACTCTGAGTCATGAGCAGAAATTGTAACTCGCAGCAGAAATTAACGAAATAGACTACAATAAACCTCAAGAATAGATCAAGAAGAAACAAGAATAGACCATGAATATATATATATATAGATGAGAATAGATCTAGAATAGAGACAAGAATGGATCGAAAGAGTTCACAGCACTGTCATGTCTACTAATGAGAATTCCGCAATTCCAATTCTGAGTAACAGCAAAAGAAATAGGCAATTGTAAATTTCAATTTTTGATAATCTGACTTTTATAAGTCGAATAATTATAAAAAAATTTATAACATAGAGCTGAAGATTAGATTTCGATTATTGTCATCAACATTGTTATTTCTGCCAATCGGACTTCCTTAACGCAAAGTTATAAATAAAGAAGAAAAAAATTAATTATTCTAGAAACAAAGTATAGCGCGCAATAGAACTGTAATGTGGAGGAACTTCTGAATCTTGTCATCAGATGGCGCTACGCCGCCTTAGTAAAAGAGTTGATATAAATATGTATATATAATCAGTGAGAATAAAGCCATGTTTAACGTAATATCGTCGTCAACATTTTTCGTTTGAAAATATACGAAACCAAATTCGAAGTATGCACACTGGTGCATCGGCCGAGAAATATTGTATGAACTGTAATTTGTTGAATCGAACTATAGTTTATTTGTTGCTGAACCACGATATTTCTAATAAGTCGAACGTCGTAGCATTGGTGGGGTAAGCGAAGTTTCGTTTCGGTTTTATAGTAAATCGTATCGGTTTCGTATAGCTTGAATTTCGTATAGAATTCGAAGTTGAAAGTTTTGGTTTGTATGGTTGAAGTAAAATTTTAGTCGTAGTACATTTGGTTATTGTTTGTTGTTTTGCTAAACTTTGAATTGTATTATTTGAAGTGATTTAAAATTTATTGTTTTGAATTTTTTCGTATGGTTGAATTTGATATTTATAATTATTTCGATTTTATAGTTGAAATGAAAATTTGAATTAAAGTATTTATTCGTTAACGGTTTGTTGATTTCATGATCTTAAGAGTTCTATTAATTTGAAGTTATGTAGAATTTGTTATTGTAAACTTGTGTAGAAGTATTGTATTGTAAAAGGAATAATGGCTGAGAAAAAGGATTTAGAGAAATTTAAGAAACAACGTACCTCTCATAGGAGGCAGGCTACAAAATTAATTTCTAAAATGGACACTCTTTTGACTAGCTCAGATGTTGAAAATGATGAGTTGGAAGGTCTTTTGATTCAGTTACAAACTAAAGACGAACAGTTGAAAGCCGTAGGCAGTAAAATTGAAAATGCTTTGGATCTCGCGGAAATTGAAAAAAATCGATGAGTACATTGAGATTGTTTTTAATTCGGTAAAAGTTAGAAAATTAAATCCTTACAATCCGTGACGAAACAGTTAAACAGTGATAGTATTCGGCAAAATTCATCAAATCATACCAGAAATTCAAATGCAGATTTATTATGGAGATCCCGCGGAATATTTGAATTTTTGGAACCAATTTGAGAACGTGGTGGATAAAAACACATCGCTTTCAGAAGTGGAAAAATTTTCGTATTTATTCAGCTGCCTAGGAGGAGAGGCGCTTTCTTGTATACATGCATTTGGGTTTGCATTATCAGATGATAATTATAAATCAGCCATTAAGTTACTAAGAGATACATTTGGCCAATGTGATGTGCTGATTAATGCCCATGTATCGAAATTATCAAATATGAACCCGGTGAAGACTAGTTCTAATTTGCAGGAGTTAAAAAATTTATATTTTAAATTTCAAACACAAATTCGTTCTTTGGATAGTTTGGGCATGAAATCAGAAACTTAGTGCAATTATTTCCTAGCGATCTTGCATTAGAATTTAGTAAAACTCTAAATTTCTAGTTCTAATCATAATTTTGAAGAATTAATGGCGTTTTTACACAATTCTATCAGTGCGCGTGAAAGAACCATTGGAATGTACTTTCCTTCCCCCCTCCCTCTTCGCGGCGCTAGCTTTCAATCTAAACAAACAGTTCGCCGACACTTTGGCGCCGTTAATCGCAATAAATTAGTATCACCGACTAGTGTATTTATGACTAATGCAGCTCCCAGCGGTTGTTTATTCGGCGCTCAAGCTCACTAATCGCATTTATGGGAGAATTCGAATACTAAAAAAAGAGGGATAAACTTTTGCTTGATAGAAGATGTCTGATGTGTTGTAATCTAAATTGTGTTTTATTAAGAAATGCAATGGACCGGTTTTCTCGTTTTGTAATGGATTACATGCAAGGGCTATTTGTTTTAAATTAGAAAATTCAAAATCTCAGAAAGGAAAAAATGACGAAGAGAAAAAATCTAATGAAATCGTAGCTACTACTGCTGCTAATTATATGGTAATCGATAAGAAGGGTGTTTTATTGCAATGCGTAAAGGTAGAAATGATCGGACCTAAATTATCGGATTGTATATTTTCATTGTTCGATAACGGTAGTGAACGCACATTTGTCAAGAAGAGTATTTCTGAGAATTTAGGATTAAATGTTGTTGGATCGGAAGAATTGAATATTTATTCCTTTGGAGCTAAAAAACCAAAGTTGCAGGTTTGTCTATGACAAGATGCTACTCCAAGGTAGAAGTAAAACTGCGAAATATTTTTGGAAATGAGGTGATCATACAGGCGTTGGAAATTGATGAAATATCGAAAACGTTGATTCGAATTCCAGATCGGGATATGTGTGCTGAATTGGAAGATAGGGGATTTGCTTTGACTTTTGATTTTAATGAGTTGTCTAGCAAATGTCAGATTTCATTGTTAATAGGAGCTGATTATTACTGGGATTTGGTGAAAGGATTTCAGCGTTTGAATTCGTCAATGGTGGCTTTAGAAACTGCGTTTGGTTGGTCGCTTCAAGGTTGATGTGATGAGTTGATTGAGTGAATGTTAGTGAATTTCGTTCTTAGTGAAAAGGAATCGGTATCTGCGGAAATGAGACGCTTTTGGGAATTTGAAAGTTTAGTAATTAGGGGTGACGATATAAACACAGGTGAGAGAACAAGAAGTTTTGAAAGGGTTTAATGAATCGATCCAGTTTGTTGGAAATAAATATGGTGTTAAGTTGTCTTGGAAGGAAGGTATGCGAGAGAATTTGGGGAATAATAGAAAAGTGGCATTGAGGCGTTTTAAGGGTTTGGTCGAGAGGTTTAAAAGAGATCCGGAATTATATAAAGAGTATCGCAAGGTTGTTTATGGTTATTTGAAGGAAGGAATAGTTGAGATTTGTTCGTCGGAAGGGTTAGCTGATGAGTCTTCATTTTATTTGCCCCATCATGCAGTCGTTCGTGAAGACAAAGTCAGCAGTCGTCTAAGAATAGTGTTTGACGGAGCAGCTCATGCAGAAGGACAATATTCATTGAATGACTGTCTCCAAACAGGAATAAACCTGTATCCGAATTTATTTGAGCTCTTGATCAAATTTAGAGAAAATTATATAGCATACATAGCTGACATTCCGAAAGCATTTCTGCAAATTTCAATAGATGCAGAAGATCGACGTTTCATCAGATTTTATTGGACAGAAGATTTGAATTCGGACAAGATTGTAGTGTTAAATTTTACGCGTGTTTTATTTGGACTTAAACCTAGTCCTTACCTACTCGCCGCTACGTTTGAATATCATTTGAAAAAAAATAAATTCATATACAGAAACTTGTACATCACTTTTAAAATCTTTCTGGGTAAATGATCTTGTTGGAGAAACTGAAAAAGTTGAAGCATTTCTGAAAATTACCACAGAGAGCGTGGAAATATTGAAAATCGCTGGAATGGTGCTTAGAAAATGGCAAGCGAATTCCACAAAACTTCGAGATGCTTGGAAAAGAGCAGGTATTGAAACTCACGAAGACAAAACCATCATGGCCGAAGGTGGTGCTTCGACAAAGGTTCTGGGACTATCCTGGGATGCAAAGATATTATCTTTTTTGACGTCAGCAAGTTGATTAACATTCTTTCTAGTGGATGCAATACGAAAAGATTCATTTTGCATATTCCGGGTCGCATTTTTTAACCAATAGGATTTTTAGGACCATTTATCATTAGATTAAAGATGCTACTCCAAGTAATATGGGCAGCTGATATTGACTCGGACGATAAACTTCCATCCTCACTAGACCAAGTGGCAGTCGTGGTGTAGCGATTTGGAACACTTAAGTAGCATCAAGATCCCTAGGTATTATCTTACTGAATGTAGTGTATATGAATTTACCTTATTTGAAATTCATTCTTTTTCAGATGCGTCTGTAGCAGCGTATTATATCTCCGAGGGACTACTCGTGATAACAAAGTACTTGTAAGTTTTATATGCTCGAAGAATAGGGATGCTCCTTTGAAATTATTGACTTTGCCACGTTTGGTGCTGATGGGATATTTATTATCTGCCAGATTAACTAAACAGGTGAGTAAGTGTTTAAAATTCGAAACGAAATGTTATTTCTGGACTGATTCGAATATATGCGCGTGTTGGATAAAGGGTATGGCCGATAACTACAAGCCCTTCGTCAAAAATAGCGTCAAAGAAATTCAAGAATTGACTGAGCATTCAGATTGGCTTCATTGTCCTGGGAAGGACAACCCCGCTGATATTGTCTCAAGGGGAGCAAAGGTTTCGAAATTGATCGAAGATCCAACCTGGTTGTTTGGTCCAAAATGGTTAAAAAAAATCCTCCAGAATGCTGGCCAAGGTCTGAAGGTAAAGAAGAAATAGATTTTGAATATTTAGAGTTTAGAAAACTCCCAGATGACGTTTTCCAAGGTCAGTGCCTGGTTAAAGAACAAGGAAATCTAATAGATATCACTAAATTTAGCAATCTTGAAAAATTGATAAGAGTCTATGCTTGGGTGAAGAAAATTGTTGAAAAGTTTAAAAAGAAATTCGACGTATGCAGTAGATTAACCACTGTTGAATTTTTGAAAGCAGAAAACGATCTTATAAGATTTGAACAAAGGAGATTTTTCAAAAAAGAATACGAAAATTTGAAAAACGGCGATCCAATAGAGAAAGACTCCATCTTGTTCAGCTTTATACCTTTCTTAGATGAGAACGATATCATACGATTAGGGGGAAGGTTAAGAGTTCAGTGATTTAACAACGGAAGAGAAGCATCCTATTATTCTTCCGAAACATTCCTAGTTGACCACTTTAACTGTTCGTAGAGAACACGAAAAGGTGATGCACAGTGGAACAGCGTACACATTGGCAAGAATTCGACAGTATTTTTGGATTCCCAAAGGACGTCAGTTAGTGAAGAGCGTCATAAAAAATGTCTGATATGTCAAAAATATCTTGCAAAATCTGCTGATCAAATTACTGCACCTTTGCCAGAAGACAGAATTAATTCCACGCCACCATTTTCAGTTTGTGAACTTGATTTTGCCGGATGTATCTACATGAAAATTGTTAAAGAATTTAAGAAGTCCTATATAGTTATATTTACATGCGCCGTAATTAGATCCATACATCCTGAACTTGTAAGTGATATGACAACATAATTCTTTCTACTTGCACTTTCGAAGATTCTTAGGCAGACGAGGAAACTGCAAAGTTATTTACTCAGATAACGCGAAAACCTTCAAAAAAGCTAAAAGGGAAATTGAAGACCTTTCGAAGATATTATCAGATAAATTGATTTCGGAATTTTTCACTAAAGAGAGAATTGTTTAGAAGAATATAGTAGAACGAGCTGCATGGTGGGGAGGGTTCTATGAACGCTTAGTAAAATCCACAAAAGACTGTTTGAGAAAGATTACAGGAAAGGCTCTACTGAATTTCCAAGAAATATCAACCTTACTTCTAGAGGTAGAAGCCGTCTTGAATATGAGACCTTTAACTTCCGTTTACAGTGAAAACAATGAACCATTGCCTCTCACACCTATGCCTTTTTTGAATTTCGGCAAAGAACCATGTTTTCCTATCAATGTCGCAGAATTATCAAAACACGAATCGAACAGATAGATCTCTCTCCTTAAAAAAAAAAAATATATAAATCCGTGTTGTTGAAACAAATTTGACTCAAATGGAAAAGACATTACTTATTAGATCTTCGAACTGCGCATACTTTAAAAAATCCAAATTGGAAAGCAGAATTGAAAGCAGGAGATGTTGTTTTAATACAAGAAGATTCTAAAAATAAACTGCTCTGGAAACTGGAAAAATCAAGAGAGCTATTCGTGGACGTGATAACGTTCGTCCGTATGAAATCAAAACGTCGACAGGGGGGTCTTTTAAAAAGATCTATCCAGCATTTATATCCTTTAGAGCTATAGACAATCTTTGAAAATATCTTAGAACTCTAAAATTCTACTTTTTTTTCGTATTTGATACTATATCTTAAAAGCTTAAATTTAATTCAACTTAATTTGTTCAATTAGTTTATATTTGTATGATTTAGTTTAGTTTATATTTGTGTTTTTTTATTATTGTGTTCTTATTTAGATATTATATTTAAATTTGAAGAATTGTAACGGTAAGTTACGAATTTGATTCTTTTATTTGATTAATTTGATATTGATCATGAACTCCTTACAGAGTTCAGGTGGGGAGTGTGTGGAGAAGCATCTGAATCTTGTCATCAGATGGCGCTACGCCGCCTTAGTAAAAGAGTTAATGTAAATATGTATATATAATCAGTTAGAATAAAGCCATGTTTAGCGTAACATCGTAGACGACATTTTTCGTTTGAAAATGTACGAAACCGAATTCGAAGTATGCACAGTAATATCATTCACAACAATGTTTTTATATAAACGGGATCCATTTTACGTTGCATATACCCAATTCCACTTTCAGGATTTCAGAAAGATAAATTGAAGAAGAAAAGAAAAAATAAAGGCTCAAGAAAAGAAAAGGTAATAGAAGGGTGAAGATGAGAGAGAGACGCGTCACTTGAGGAATTCAAAATCATTTTTTTAAATTCCTAGGTGTTCAGAAGTTAGTGCTGAAGATACAGGAGAATAGATTACGAGTCAGACACTGAATTGCAAATGATGGTCAACTAATTGAAATTGTCGATTAAGAAGATGGCTTATTTCGAAAACGTCATTTATCCCAATTTTTGATTATTCGAATGGGGTCCGGTCCTAATTGATTCGAATAATTAGAGTTCTACTGCCTATTTTTCAAAGAAATCACTGCACTGCAAATTGTTCAGTCAAAGAAAGTTTAAGTTAAGAAGAAATCTGCTTCAAACAAAAGTTTGAATGAACAATGAAGTGATTTCGAATGTTGTTAATTTGATTATTTCTCAATGAATACACTGTTTAACAACAACGAAAATATATGGAAAACTAACCATTCCTTGTCACATCTGTCATAGGTGTGCTGTGCAAAACGTCTCGGTTGGCTGTGTCCTTCCTACCCACACACCTCCTCCTGAAATACAGAAACCAAATACATCCTGCGGATATTAAGACTATCCCGGCAAGCAATAAAACAACCAGCGTTAAGTTCGATTCCTCTTCAACCAGCTCTATAAATCCCAGATGCCTCTGAGCAGAACTTGCAAATACCTTAAAATAGAAAAACTATACTTTGAAATATACATTCATGATGATATGAGAAAATTTAGTATAGAAATGAGAGTAATAAGTAAAGCTATAATTAAATTTTAGTTACCATAAAAGAATGTTTTGTAATATTGCTGAGGCATTTTTACTCACGTCAACAGATAATTTAGATCCTTCTGGGAGAGAGAATAAATCCGAAGGGAGAACGCAGACCAGTTTCTCTGAAGATGTCTCAGTTATGTTGCAAGCGATATCACCTCCTATGGTCACGTTCACGTCACTGTGTTTATGAATCAGATCCAAATATTTTCCCTGGTAAAAACCAAGAACAGTTTTAGATAAAAAGTTAAAATCAGATGTACATTATATATTATAGGTATGGGCATAATTAAACTGAGAAGTTAATTTTTACATTAAAATTTTTTATGAAAAACTGGAACATAATTATAAGTAGAATCTACATGAAGCATTTCCTTGAAAACATTGTATATTGAGTGACACAACAACTAGTATGGGCTAACAATATTTAGTCCCCAAGTATGCTTGGATTTTCCACTTTTATTGAAGCACTGAGGGAATGAAAGGCTGAGTTGACCTTGCTCAGCCCGATGATCGAATCTCGTAGCTGTGCCTTGAGAGCGCGAAGCCCTACCACTGCGCCACACGGCTTCATATTAAATTATACATAATAAGAATTATTTTAGCTTTCAGTGAATGTTCTTGAGAGATCTACATATGACGGTTGGTCCAATTTTTTCAATAATATTTGCCCATGAAATGAATCTCTTTTTTGAAATAATCTGCTCATTTTGATTAATTCTTACCTCGATTTCAAGAATATTTTCATCGTGATTGATTTTCTGGAACCTTTTGTAGAAGGGCTTGTATTCCGGATCGGGATAATATTGTAATATCATCTTGTCATCTTTAGTTCCATCCATGAAGAAGATTAGTTTGGCGATCAGGGGAGCGTTCTCAGTTAGAGGTTGTATTTTGGAATAGTCCCTCAAGTCAGGCGTCGAACAGGTCATCCTCGTGCCGAATGAATCTTCCACCAATGAGCAAGGCTGAAACATTAAAGATTGAAATGTCATCAATCCCAAAACATACTTTTTCTCCCACATAAATTATGACAAAAGGAAATTTTCTGACACATTTACGAAATTGAAAATTGAATGTGGGAAACGTAAATATTATATGTATTTTATATAATAAATATATATATACCCACCGAAAGAGAGAGAGAGAGAGTTTATCTGGGATTGAATTGAAAATAATAGCACAGAACGGAAAAAAACGTATTACAGATCTTAAACATAAGAGATATTAAAATAAAATATTTTTGTTTTCGAAATTATAGTTACAGCAATTGTAATTTATTTAAAACTATAATTAAAATGCAAATGAAAACCCAGGAAAGTTGATTACAGTGTGTTGTAATCGATTCAAACGGTAAAGTTCCAGACATCTTCACACTTTCAGAAACAAAAAATGCGAAATTCTTTTCTCATTTTTAAAATTTTCATTTATGTTACCTCAGAGAGAGAAACGGAAAAAGATTTGCATCATTTTCTTTCTACGTTCTTATAGTATAATTTACTAAAAGAAATTAATGATAAGGATTTTTTCTGATATTTAAAAGATATTGTTTCCTCTGATTGTAGCGTACGTATTTACGCTTTCTACGATACGCCATAAATAGGAATAATGAAAGGCGGATGAAAAGAATTCCGTAATCAATATGTTAACAAAGTTGAAATATTCAAGTTCTTTATAACTCTATCCATCTGATTTTAGTTACACTCCGTAAAATTTTATTTCGAGGTGGAAACAGAGTTTAGGAGAAAGTAAAGTACATAGTAAATGTCATAATTCTTTGAAATTACCTAATATTTCCCAAAACTATAAGCGTGTTCCACACTGAAATCTATACATGCCACGAAGTATATATGCAAACATATATACAGTGGTGGCCAAAATTGTGGACACTTTTGGAAATGTTTATGATTTTGAACTTTGTATGCTTATATAGAAAATGTTACGTTTCGCAAAATGCAAACTTGTATATATCATTTTAAAGAGAATTTATTACTGAATTCATTACAAAACACATAATTCAATTATTTGCAATACAAAAAAAAGCTATATGTACTTTAATATATAAATAAAAAAACAGTTATGAAATGGTTTGTAATGTCTAGCTTTCCTGACCAATCATTGTTCTTGTTCTGAGAACCAATCAAATGTTAGTAATTGACAGTAGGAGCTGACATTATGTTTACGCTTGAAATAATTCGTTATTTTGCTTTGTTTTTTAGAAGGAGGACCTGTTTCTTATTTCACTACAATTACAAGTAGGAATTTTTGTAAAAATTTTTAATATTTAGTCGAGAAGCAATGACATCAAATAAAAGAATAGATTGGACACCTAGAAAGAGATGTAATATTATTGTGTTAAGATAAAGTGGTCTTTCCTATTCTGGAATTGCAAGACAGGTGGGTGGTTCAGAGATTACATCTAGATGTATACGATACCAGGAGTTTTGTTTATGATATCAGGAGACAAATTCAATAAAAAACAAAAAAGGAAAATGCCGAAAAAGGTGCACCATATCTATTGATGACAGAAGAATAAAAAGACTGTCTCCAAGATAGAAAAATATCAGCGGTCATCAGAAGTGATCTGAATGATGCTGATGTTTCTGTCAGTTCAAGGTTAGTCGGTTGCTTTGTCGCTCAACGGTTATTTTTGCACACGAGAGCTAATTAGACCGGGACCTACGGTTTAAAATGGATTCGGAACCACTACAAACATCCATGCCCAAGGTAGGATTTAAACCCACGAGCTGTTGAACCGAAGGCAAGAGGGCTAACCATTCGGCTGCCAGCTCAGCCTGTCAGTTCAAGAACGATCAGGAGAAGATTAACAGATGTTGAACTGAGAGGTAGAATTCGACAAAAAAACGCCTTATCTTAATTTTCAGCAACGAAAAAAATGACTACAGTGGGCAAAGGAACATATTAATTGGACAGATGATTAGTGGTCACAAGTTATATGGAGTGATGAAACTAATCTATCGTTATTCGGTAGTGATGGGCGAAAATATGTTAGACGCAGAATAAGAGAAGAGCTACATCCTGACTGCATTCAAGCAACTGTGAAGAACCCAGTTAGTGTTATGGTTTCGTCATGCATGTCAGCGGATGGTATTGGTCGCCTTCATGTCATCGATGGGACACTGAATGCCAGAAAATACATTGACACTATTCTAGAACCAAAACTTCTACCTTCCATCAGAGATCTCTTTCCCAACAATGTTTCGTTTATTTTTCAGCAGGATTCTGCTCCTTGCCGCACGGCCAAAATATCGAAAGAATGATTTCGTACAAAGAGCATTAAATTGTTCTCATGGCCAGGAAACAGTTCTGACCTCAATCCTATCGAAAATTTGTGGCACCGTTTAAAAACTCTTGACCGAATGAGGCGCCTATCAAATAAAAGAACTAATTGAGGCTATAATTGTTTCTTGGCATCATGTAATAACGAAAGAAGAGCTTAAAACTCTTGTCAGCTCAATTGAAACGTCGATGTGAAGCTGTAAATAAAAATAAAGGGTACTCTACTAAGTACTGATAACTCACTGCAATCATCACTATCTAATGTATATCGATAACTATTATCATTTAACTTTTTTTATATTGCAAATAATTGTATTTTGTGTTTTGTATTGAATCCAGCAATAAATTATCTTTAAAACGATAAATACAAGTTTGCATTTTACGAAACGTAACATTTTCTATATGCATACAAAATTTAAAAACAAAAATTTCCAAAAGTGTCCACAATTTTGGCCACCAATATATCTATATATTACCTCTTCAAATTTTAAGGCTTTCTTCGCTATATGAAAAATCATCTTCATTGTCGGACTCGCAACGCCGTCCAGGTAACGTCCACTTACTGTAATGTTTATTACGCTACTGAAAACGAAAAGAAATTTAAACTTAAGATTGGCTGATGAAGAAAAGTAAGTCATAAGTATGAAGAAACGATAAATAAAAAAGAATATACATTTTAATATATGAAGATTTAATTTTAATAAATATTTTATTATTAATTAATTGAATAATTTATAAATAATAAAAAATAATTCAAATAAAAATGTATTAAAAAATATAAAATAATACAAAACACCACATGAAAATAAATTCAAGCGCTTTTCTAAAGGCAGACCACAGAAATGAGTTTTTTCTGAGTCAGTGATCGAAGCTCCGGTCACAGTTACTGTTGGTAAAGGTGAGGTGCGTGTTGCGTTTCTGCGTTGTGCTTGGAAGCTTTCTGTATTTCCCCTTGGTAACACGCGATTGAGGCCCACTCACAGTGAAAAATCTCCCTGTAAATAAATTTTTGGGATGGACATAGAACGCCTTGAAACAGCCTTTGTACCCCAAATTATGTCGACGTCGAAGTAACATCGCCATCAACATGAAATTGCAAACTTTTTCTTCTTTTATCATACATGATGCATTAGTCACAAAAATCTTGCTAATCATATATTTATTAAGGAAAATGCTCAAAATGAAAGCATAACTTAGAACTCAATTACAGGTAACTGCTTACAACGCTCTTACTTTCACAAACAAGTTTATAGTTACTCAGTATTTTATAGAAATCATTGCAGCAATAAGATGATGAATTGAACGGGAAAAAAGATTATTTCTCTTGCTATTAAAATATTTACAACAAAGTATACACCTTGTATTCAGAATCCTATTCATATCCGAAATCACAAATCCTGTTTTCAGTTAGAATTCACACTTTCAATGTTTTCCAGATAGCACACCTTGCTGCATAATTTGGCGAGGCCCAGCGACTCAGTAGCTTCACGCCGATTCTCGTGAGATCATCATAGTGAAGCATCATTTGCCGAGGGCAGTGATTGGGAGAGTATCCACGTTCTCCCTCACTAAATCGCTGGGGATCCATCGTTCGGGAACGTGATTGCGTTAGTTTGTGGATGTCTAAAGTTTAACCACTGGAAGCAGTGGGTAGGCTTCCAGCTCAGATGTGACTTCGTCATTTAACCGTGGTTCAAAATTAAGAGACACTTGGTAAAAGGTCAGTATTCCAAACCCATTAAACTTAAGGTAGAGTCCAGATTTTCTACGCACCGTTATGTATGTATGCAAGTATTAGCTAATGCAAGAATAATATATTTCAATTTTGAAACTGTTAGCACTATTTCAACCGATTATCTTTCCTACACTGGAAATCTCATAAAATATTCTTAATTCTTTGAGAGCACGTAAATTTTAAAAATTTAAAAAGCTCAATTAGGTTTAGCCAGATGAGTTAACGGGAAAATAGAAAACACGTCCTGATGCTCTTTGAACCAAGCACAGTTACTAGCAGCAGTATTACACTACGCATTATCCTGCTGATTGATGACATCGTGCTGAAGGAAAACAATCACATATAAGGTTGGACATGACCCTCAAGGACAAATGAGTACTTGTGTTGATCCATCATTTCTTTTACGAGGATTAGTAAATTCAAAGAATTTCAAGAAAACATTCCCCAGACCTTAATGTTTCCATCTCCAGCATGGACCGTTCGGGAATGGTTTCAGGGTGTTAGCTTTTAGAGGTTTCATGTTCGTATATGCCAACATCCATCTTTAAGATAGGGCATAAACCATGATTTATTGGAAAACGCTATCTTTTACACTCTCAGTGGACTTCCATTTATGGATTGGCGTGCAAATTCCAGTATTCGTAGTCAATGAACTGCGATCAGAGTAGATGCGAGAATCAACCGTCAGCTCTGGAGGCCCAGATGCAGTAACATTTGGTTGGGGAGAACTGTTGGCAGCTCCTTGGTGCATGTGGGAGATCAATTGTTCAACGATAGCACATCTATTCACCCGAACGCATTTACGCAGCCGCAGTTCACTTTTATCACCTATGACCCATAGTGCACCACATGTGGCTCATCGCTGATGCTAGACAGCCCATTTCACCTTACATGGTATACTTTTCCCATGGGCACTTTATATACACTCAGCTGTCACCTGCCTTCTGTGTTTGGTTATTTAATGTCGACGTCGAAAGTAGGTGGTGGTCACATTAACTTTATTGGACTAATATATATATATATATATATATATATATATATATATATATATATATATATATATATATATATATATATATATATATATCGATACGTTCGCGATTTATTAGAAGTCATCCACGTGACGCAACTTACCTAATAGTAGTAGCATTTGGGTGAATCATGAAAATTTCCGGATTTGGCATATAGAGGAATGATGCATGCAGAGAATCAGTTTTTTCAGGTGAAATCTCAGGTTCTATGATGGCATCATCAATTTTCATCTTGACTCGGGCTATATAAGGCACAGGATAATCTTTAGGAAGCGGAGCAGTAATGCACCATGACACGTTTTCAGATATGCTTCATAAAAAAAGAGATAGTTGGAAAATAAATTATCGGATATTATGTGATAATACATCCTAAGATAGTGATAAAAAATTATTTGCAAGTATTGATTAGCTTGAGCTAAATACAAAAATTTAGTTAATATGATTTCGCAAAAAAAGTTGAAAAAAAATATTATTTCTCATCTTTTTTCTAATAATTATAAAAAATAAATATTAGTAAAATAATTTTTATGTAAATTGAATATGAAACATGTAAATCAATCATATATATTTTAATTAGTAAAAAATCTCATGTAAATTCTTTTATGCCATAGATTTCATGGATTAAACCAGCAATTTTAAACAAACAAAATAATTTGTAAATGTAATAAATATTATAAATTTTCAAGTGTAATGATTTTTTCTTAAATATATATATATATATTTTGTGTGTGTGTCCTGGAAAGTATAATCCCGTTCTTCAGTGATTATGTAATAAATCAGTTTAGTGGGAAGTTAATTAAAAAATAAAATATGATTTCTCTAAAAATGGTTTTATTGTAAATACCTAATTATAAATTTAAAGTCAATGGACAATTATTTTTGTGGTAACTACTACTGAGCAGCATTTTAGAATTTTGTAGGAAAATTTTCACTTTAAATATTATTTTAAAGCAACGTCTTTGTCCTTTGAGTCATTAATAGTTCTTCTGCTATGCTGTGCAATCACATTCAGTTGATGGCATTTTTTGTCACCAATTCTTTCTTGAGATAAAAAGAATAGATTTTTCAATTAATCCATAACGGTATCTATAAACAATTTGCAACAAAATCTCTTTTTTGTAGCCAATTCTTTCTTGACAAAATGAAAGGCGAATTTTTTCAATCAATCCGTAACGATATCAAAAGCAATTGGAGAAAAAATTCCTTTTATGCCGCCGGTTCTTTCCTGAGATTATAACAAATTTTTTTAGATAATCATTGATATCGTATAAAATACCGGTCATAAAGCTTAAAAACAGATTAATAAAAATGTGACGGAATTCTTTTTTCAGTATTTCTCAAGAAGTGTCAACGATGAACATGTATGTGAATTATATTCTTTTTCTTGATAATCTGATGACTAAAGTGGTCCCAGACAGTTGCAATTTCAATACCTTATCCAGTGAAAGATAACTGAGTTGAGAGCTCTTATAAACATCAACTAAATAAGAATGATAACACATAAGTTTGAAGTAAACAGAGTGCGTCACCGCTTGGGCGAAATTCAAAATTTCGAAAAGTTTTGTTTTGTGAAATATCTTTCACGGGCAACAATAGAAAACCAGAAAAGTAATACAGAATTCTTTTATATAGTCATTCCTTAAATATCATTATGTTATATTTTAAACGTTTCTTAAATTCAAGTTTCAGTCTTTAATTTTTAATTATTATTTAAAAGAGTACAGGAAACTAAAAGCGCAAAAAGTTACTTTTAGTGGAAGACATAATTTTAAATTTCTAATGAGGAAATTATAATTTTTTATTAAACATTTTTAGAGTCTAATAACTTGTTCCATATTTTTTTTGACATATTTGTTAAACATGCTTATACTTCTTAGGTTTATTATAATTAATAAAAACATTTTGTAAAAATATTTTAAGAAATTTTGGCATTGCTTTAAGCACGATATACATCGAAATAAATATTCCTTATTTTTTAAAAACATTTTTTGCACATTTCGCCGCTATTCTTATGAAGAATTTTTTCGATTTTGTCAAAGAATTTTTCGCAAAAATCGAAAGATTTTATATTTTTTTAAAAACACCCCAAATTTTAAAATATTTGTTTTGACTACATAAAAATTGAGAATAAACTTCAAAGAAATAAATAAATTTTAATACACAAGAAATGATTCAAAGTTAATAAACTTTTTAAAATTCGGAAAAAAGTGTAAATAAAATATCTGAAAGAAGATTTTAATTTTTAATTAGCTTTATATTTTAAATTACAATCAAATTATTTTTATTTTTATGGCATCTTAATTTAAGCTTTTGCTTCTTAATAAGTTAGTCATTTATTTTTTAAAACATTTTGACATAGCTTAAGTAATGAATTCAATTAATATATTTATGAAGATTTTCGGCAATTTCAATCACATTGTGACTTTATTATAAATAGAGAAAAACATTTTTTTTAATAATTCAATACAAAACAATGAATTAATTTTGACTCAGTATTATCTGTTTAACGAATGAAGTCTATATTGTGTTCTACAGTTGACAAAATGTTTATTTGTACACTTCAATTTTGGAATTGTATAGCAAAATAAAATATAGTAACTAAGTTAAAATTGCAGAAAAATATAATCTATTGAGGTAAAATAATAATAATAAAATATCAACAAAAAAAAAACAATCACATAAACTTTAGTTGATTAATGAATAAAACTTTATAAAAACTATACAAAAAGAGCATTTGTACACTAAGTGACTAATTTTCAATGTAATTATTTTATAGAAATTTAATACTTTGTATGCATTCCATTGGCTTTTACAATTGCTTCAAGACGTCTTGGCATTAATTCTATTAACTGTTTGGTAGTTTCTTGATCTATTTCTTCCCAAGTTTCCATGAGTGCTTCTTTCAAACTATTTTTACTTGTAATATTTTTTTCAGACTTGAGGATCCAATAGCATCCACAAATTTTCAATTGAATTTATACCCGGGAATTGTGGTGGAGTTGTAAGGCGTCTTGGCGCATTATAAAGCAACCATGTTTTTGTAACTATCGCAGTGTGTTTTAGATCTTTATCTTGTTAGATAAAGAAAGTGTCTCCGATACCCAATTTTCTAGAATAGTCAAATAAGTTATGCCGCAACACATCAATATAACTGAAAGCAGTCGTTTTTGTGTCAGTAAGGCGTAATTTTCCAACCAAGCCATGAGCTACGCAGCCCCATACCATCACATTTCCACCACTATGTTTCAGGGTCTGAGGTACATTTTTACTATCAAGGGCTGTTTTATTTTTTTGCCAGATTTTTCGGATACTGGGGGATGAAAGAATTTCAAAATTACTCTCATCTGAAAAAATAACCTTTTTCCAAAAGTCCATCGGTTTGTATTTCATAGCAAATTCTAGACGCTTCTTTCTATTAACTTCAGAGATCATTGGTTTTTTTCTCAGAGTTCTACTCTTTAAATCAGCACTATGTAACACATTTCTTGTTGTTTGAGCGGTCACCAATACTAGAAGATGCGAGAAGGTCATCTGCAATTTTCTGAGCAGAAATTTGTGGTTTTCTAATAGCTGCTTTAAAAATACTTCGTTTATTTCTTGAAGTTAATTTACTCGGGCCACCTGGCCTGCGTTCATTTTCAACGCATCTAGTATTTTTATATTTTCTTACGATGTAACCAATAGTTGTAAAGGGTTACTTAACCATCTTTTGAATTTCGAGATAAGATTTTCTACTTTTATTAAGGTTAACAATACGAATTCTCATGTCTGAAGAGACTTCTTTTGATTTCGTGGTCATTTCTAAAATTTTCTCTGCGAGTGACCTTCATTGTTAAAAAAGACAACCTTCGATATTGGAAACTACCCCAAAAAATTAACTATCATGTGAAAAATTACATGAAATGATAATAATACTTTCCGGAGATATAGGTGTATCTTTTGCAAGAAATTGTCCACATTTGTAAGGTTTAGATTTTATTTTCAATTATTTCAAAATATTTTTTTCGTTTACTTAGAAATAAACAACAAGCTCACACATCACAAGGAATAAAATAGCTGATTATATGTTTCTAAACTTTTAAAAAAAAGTAGTGTACAAATAATCATTTTGCCTATTGTGTATCATCGACGAATTCAGCTTTTATTTAAATTTGCATTACGTATGTTCACACATAAAAAGTATGAACAATTATAAATTAACATAATTGTTCATACTAAATTATGATTATTTAAGATGAAATTCATTATAAAACCGACAGAACTTTTTATTTTTCCATGTATTTTGAAATAGCACAATCGAGGTTAGGAAATTTATTTAAGGCTCAGTTTTTGCTCAGTTTAAAGAAATAAATTATTTCAAAACTAAGAAAAATAATGTTACTATAAATAGAAGTTTTTAAATCGTAACTAAAATTATTCAAAATTCATTTCCTGATTATTTTGGAAATCATTTTAGTTCATTTTACCCATCGAAATCCTTAGATTTCACTCGTCACCGATGACATTTAATCCACTCAACAAATATTCATGAATTTTCTTTGAGATAGTTGTTAACACTGGTATATCCTGGTGAGAAAAACTTATATAGGCAAGAGGTGTTCTTTTTACTACAACTCTATGAGAAATCATAGATGAGGCTTGAAATTCAGATTTCAGAAAAAAGTATTTTGTACTTTATTTACGATGAAAGCATTATTGTTGAAAAATTAATGCACTACACCAACATACAGTATGGAATCGAAGAAAAAATGCGTTATTGAACTCATAGTTCAGTTACACATATTGTTCAAGGGGAAGAACTACGAGAAGATGTTCCTTACAGTAGGACATGCCTTCCCTTACAACAGTCTTTCCCTTCTCAAAAAGAGATTGTCTTATACCCGTTTACATTGCCCTTTTTAAATCAATTTGAAATTACATCTGTTTTAACTTGCACATCACGCTAAAAACAGAGAATGCACTGCTTTACACTCAAAGTTGATTTAAGAAACATTGATTTTTGTTCAAATCCTTCTTTACTGTTTGTTTATAATAAATTATATTTTCGAATTCTTTCGCAGTTGAGCTCATTTGTTAAACACTTACAGACCAAAATGACATTAATTAAAGTTATGATATTTCAAATGAGGAATACGAAAAACAAAATGTTTTTGACCAATCTATTGCTTCCCAAACTTAATTTTTTGCTTTAATATTTGTAGCTATTTCTCTGTTATTATTTTTTTAAAATTTTACTTCTCTTGCATTTTTTGATGAGTTTCGTATTTTTTAACAAACACTGATGACAAAATAACAGAGAACAAGATGGCGCTAAATCAGTTAACGTATTTAAATCACAAGTTACATCGTGAGAAAGCTTTGCCAAAACTTAAACATTTTAAAAGTTCAGTGCGGGCAGGGTATTACAGTTTTAAGAGTAGTCATTCCTCAATTAGCAGATGTTTTAATTGTTGGGTGTGTCCTCGGAGGATGTAATAGTGCCACAAGACGTGTTTCCCTCTAAAGCACTCCAAAAGTGTTCTATGGGATTTATATAAGGGGAATATTCTGACTAATTCAGTCGTATAATATCCTCTCTATCCAGAAGCTGCTGAACAGTAGGATGATATGACCTTGGAGTGCCATCCATAAAAACAGAATTTCCTATTCAATCGAAACAGATGCTTATGGAAAAGGATTACCTCTTTACAACAGCTATCTCCGGTTATAGAATATCTGTCAAAAATGCAAAGCCCAGTCGATCTGGGGTTATTGCCTAGGGTGGCATTCTCTTCAGCATAATGCCTCCCTAGGTGATAACTCCAGAACAGCCATAACACGATCCTTTGATGGTGCCAGATTCTTAGGGGGAGCTTAACGTCCTGGTTTAGCTGTCCTGGCCAAAGGGGGCATGCAACAACAGTCATAGCGGCTTATTTCCGTGATGATACTGAGCTGAAGCCGCATTCCGACCTCTTTCCAAATCAAAGGGTGATGAGAATCGTAGTGGCTTTAAAACGAATCCCATACTTTAAGAAAATATGATTCCATTAATGAGGTGTCTAATTTTCGTGCTTCTTGCACCATTCAAAATGGTGATTACCACGGACAACTTTAAAAAGCATGGATAATCCCCATTGTGGGCGAATGGGCCACCTAAGTAAAAACATCTGAAAGTAGTAAACCGATACCGATATATTTGTGGCCTCATTATTGTATACATCTACTGAGCAATGGTGCTTGCTGGCTGGTTCCAGACTTTTTTTACTTATAGGATGATACATCATGCAGTTTTTACACAAGCGGCCACCACTTACCTTTCTAACAGCTGTATCTCTGTTAGAAAGGTTTCTGTTTGGAAGGCTTTCCAATGCATGAAATGACGCTCTTCTTGATTTCAGACTTTTCAACTTCCTAAGTGGTTACATTATATTCCTACATCAGATTTTCAATCATTCTTTAACGCGGGAATTCGTGAACAGGATTTTTTCTGGACATCATTCACGAAAGAAATCAGTACCACTTGCAGAAAATGCATTTAAACGCGTTTCCGCACTTCACATTTTTGTAGTCTTGAGCTGCAGTGTCACCTACACGTGTGTCATGTACTCTGATGATACCTGTACTGACGATACTGTTTTATGTACTCTGACGTTACATTTTGTTTCTGATTATTTCATAATTGCTCTGATTGTAAAATCTACTTTTCTGCAATTTTTCATAGCTATCTAATTAAAAATTCACATTACTGCAATTTTTTTTTTAAATTTTAAAAACAAAAAATTGCAAAAACAACAGAATTGTTTTATTGTGATTTTTTTAAACAATTTGTTTCTGCTATTTCTTAGATTGCTTGGAGAAAAGTATTTTACCTGTGAGCTTGACAGGATGTTTCAAATATCCAGATAGTCCTTTTTGATCCGGAATTCAGATGATGACCATAGAGTGTTACATTAGTACCTCCAGAAGCAGGTCCTTGTCCTGGAGAGATTCCGATTAGTTTTGGAACCTGAAGACAATAAATATAGTACATTTCACTGAATTACTTTCAGAAAATAATACAGTAGACGCTTATTTTTATGAACGTCTAATGTATGAAAACTCATGAACTCCAATAAAATGCAATGCATCGTTCGTTTTATAACATGTCCCAAACAATTTAACCTAATGGGATGAAACCTCGCCATATAGACCATATTCGATTTATTCAACATTGCAGAATTCCCTATACTTCCGATCGTTTCGCCAGAAAAGATCAAACTGTGTCTCCCGTATAATCTTTTCTACATTATCTTCAATAATCAGACTTAGCAATGCATTTGCTTATTACATATTCTGCCCTTGGATCTAGGTGGAAACGTATTCTGCCATACTCTTCGCAGGAAGAAATGGGGACTTCATCGAGAGACTTTTGAATCAAGAACTATCAAAATCATTATATCAATTTCTCAAAATTTATTAATTGATGTTACGTTTTTTTCAGTGTGACCTAAAAGCATTTTAGCATACAGCTCCAAAAGTGTTCTTTGTCAAAAAAAAATATGAAAATAAAATTTGCAAAAGATTTTGTGGTGTGTCAGAGCTTACCAATACAAGTGATTCACACATAAGTTCATCTAAATATTCTATAAATCATGTGTGACATCTGTTTATTAATTTTTTATTCCTCAATCATAGGTTTGGATAAGATAAAATAAAATTCTGCGCATTTGTTTGTATCCGAAAAAGTATTTTCATTATTTGCATATCATGTAATACAGTTTCTTGAAACTGCAACCTAAAATGAGACAAATGATAGAAGTAATAGAGCAACTTTTGATATCAGAGATCATGTTTCATATTCTTAAATTGAGTTTTGCCTCAATAAAATAACGACCGATATATTTTGAGACTTTAAAATGACGCAAAAATTCAAATACGTTATCCCAATCTGTTTCTATATTGGAATTTTAAAAATGCTCTTGGATATGTTGTGAGTAGTTATTCAAATATTTACACATTAATCAGTGAAATTTGTGACAGTAGGAAGACTTATTTAAATTTTTAATGCGCATTAATGTCTTGCTTTAGCATATGTGATTATAAGCATATTCTTTTTCTTTTATTTCCTGTTTCAATGGATGACATTCCTTTATATGTTTCAGAACAGTGCCTGCAAGATTAGAGCATAAAGATACTTCCGAGATACATTGGCGCACAAAGAAATTTAACGCCACGGTATTTGTACGGATATTGAAGCCTCTTGCTGAGCCCTTAAGATCGTTTAGTTTTATCTAACAGTCGTAATCGAAGTTATGGAATAAAAATTGGTAACATTTTGAGCAGCTTATCATCTCGAGACATTATTACTCATGTGTATTTCAATATTATAGGAATGAATAAGGATATTCTTTGATAAAACTTTGTTTGAAAATTGGTTTGAGGAAAACACAGCACACGCAAATTTGCTTTTGAGAAGCTGTTTTAATTAAAAAGCGGATGCAACTTCTGGTCAAACTGAATTAATGACTCATTGAAAACTGCTTCATATTCGTTATTTGTCAACATTCATGAATTTAACATATTCCAAGTAAAAAGTGTAACCATCATGCTTAAATGTTAAAGTTTGAATTATATAATATTTTGAAAAATTTAAGTGGAGAGCTTATTACATAGTTCACACTATAAGAAAAATTGCTTAGGAAATTTGGACTATTATTCTAAGATCCTTCTATATTCAATATTTTACTTGTCATATGTTACTAAAATCATATGCAGATATAAGAATAGTTTATTGTAATAATGTTTTGATTATTAATTGAGAGTGTCCTATTAAATTTTATTAAAATAGTATACAATATGGTGTTCAATAATCACTCATGATTTTTACCTCTAACCTTCAATTCAACTGGTTTGAATCCCACCTTGAACTTAGAAGTTTGTAGTGATTTAGAATCCAATTTAAGCTCTATGTCCTGGTCTAATTAGCCCTTTGTGCGCAAAACATGGCCGTTTTGCAACAATCAAACGATAGCATGATTTTATTTATTTTTATTTTTTTTTTTTAATGCATTTTAAGTTCTGCTGAATTTGTTCTAAATTATTTAGATGAGAATTTTCTCTCTTTAATTCACCTAAGCATTCATTTCATTGCTTTTCAAAATCTTATGAATTTATTTTATATAAGGTACAAGTTCTACTTACAACATAAGTAAAATAGCTGGCTTTTTTGTTAAGGCTATAAGATATTCCTTGGAACCATATTCCCCTGTCAAATATTCGAACTGGACCTTTAGTCGGCTTCGGCACAGGTTGTGAAGTACATTTTACGCTAGAAATTTCCATTAAAAAAACTTTAAAAAAGAAAGCAAAAAGTGCTCTTACAATGAATTTTATTAAGGGTTATGACTTCCTTCAACATTTGAAGTTTAAAATTTACTTTGAATGCTTTATCCTGATTTTCATTCTACATATGAATTTAAAACATAAACAAATTAACATTAATGTATTTGAAGAATTTTGTTACTAATAGAAAATCATTGCTAAACTAAAATGTGACAGAAGTCTTGAAAGATCTGTGACATAATATTTATATTTAACAAAAATATATGATAGAAAGATAAATAATATATAAAAAATATACATTTACTAGCGGATCAATATTGTTACGAAAAATGTAAATAGTGTAAGTTTTTTCATCAATGTCTCATATTTCTTTTACTGCATGTTCCATTGTATTATTATTGATTTGTGAAATTATTGCTTAAAGCATCAGGGTGCATCAAACCTTGTGCTTGTCGATCATCTTGTATGTACTTGCCAGCCCGATTAGGTACTACGAACGAAAAATATTTTAAAAATAACCATTAATTTACAGTTTTTAATTGTTAAAATATGGTAAGCATTTACAGTGATAAGAGATATCTGGCAAGACGTTATGAAATAATTGAGTTCAAGTTCATTTGTATAACTATGCCTCATGTATTCACAGATTAGAACTCAAAACATACCGGTAAGTCACCTTTATGAAAGTGGATTTTCAACCATGAAACATTTAAAGATGAAGGTAGAAAGTTTCAAATAAACACTTGAATGACTGTATGAATTTAAAAACATGTGTACCACAGTACAATAAACTGGTTGAAGACAAGCAATGCCAGCCATTTCACATTAATTATCGGGTATTTGTTTTACATTATACTTAATAATGAGGCATATCACTGTTTAACTGTAAAATTCTGTATTACTTTCCCATTACTTACCGGTTACCATTAAATGATATTTTATAAGTTTTGTTATTTGAAATCATTTTTTATGTTGGTAAATCAAAAGGAATAAAATTACTACTATTTTAATAAGATATTTATATTGAAGTTTTGAATAAAATTTGTTTTTCAAATTTAAAGCAGACAATTTTTAAAAAATAAATTTTTTATATTTCTCTCGAAAAAATTTATAAAATAAATCTTTAATAAAATAAAATAATAACGAAATAAAACTGTTAATTTATTTTTAACTTAAATAAAATATTTATCTTTAATTTCAAGAAAATTTAATCTAGTATTTTTCACGTATTTAAGGGTATCAAAATTCTGAAATGTATACAAATAAAATTAATAAGTAAATAAAATTGAATGAAAAATAGCACCAGTTATTGATGACCAAAAAACATCTGGAATATGGTTCGCTTTCAAGTTTTGAGTTCAAAATTTGTTTGAGCACCACTAGTCTAAACAATTTTGTTTTTTGAAGTTTGAGCATCACTGGTCGTTGAAAACAGTAGTTTTCAGAGCTGAAAAATATATCTTTGAGATTTAAAACACGTTAGCGATTTTTGGCGACTTACCGAACGTAAGTCCACATTTTGAAATTTCAAGTTGATAGGACAAAAGGAGTTCAGTTACTACAAGATTATTGTAAGAATATTCACAAACTTTCAAGGACTACATTGAAGAGGTATACATATAGGACTCAGCAAAGCACTGAGTTAATTGAAAATTAAGTAAGAATAACTTCTTGCCAAGTTTTCAGCTCGGGAAATTGCTATCTTGTTTCTACTTTGTATCATAGAAACTGTGACAACAGCGCCATCTTTGAATGTGAGGAAAAGAAAACAAAAAACTGCGAGAGAGAAGGGAGTCGAGTTACTACCATTGAGGAGAACAGTGATAAAATGAGTGAGGTGAATCAGCTACGAAAAGTAAACAGATTTTTTAAATAATAAAATCATACAGTCCATTTATTTAGATACCAGAGCTACCGAATATTTTCCTTTTAACCTATATTGGCTGTTTCTGCTTTACAGGACTAGTACATGTTCTAGTTGTTGTATATAGTCAAGCATTAATTGTTTAGTCCCTTGCAAAGAATTCCTATTGGATAATGTCAGTTAATGTGCGCCTACTAAATGCATACATAATGGTGCAAACGAGCCCTGGATTGTACCTTAAGGTTTAAAGGTTTGGAATACTCACCCACTATCAAGGGCTTCATAACTTTGAGCTATTGTCACGTGACGTGGTCATACCTTAGCTGGCACTCTCCTTTCCACATTCACACCACACCAGTGGATGGAGTTAAGATGTCATAGATGAACTTGGACACGTTTCCAATCACGGAGCTCTTACAACACAGTGAAGGAGAACTTGGTCACCCTCGCAACCTCTGTCTGCAATACATGATGCTTCACTTAGGTGACCTTAATGGGGATGGGCATGCAGCTACTAAGCCACTGGATCTTCCTGCAAAATACAGCCGCAGCTTCTGGGAATGGAGTGGTGCTTTTGGAGTCCCGAGAATCGCATCTGTCCATGACAGCAAATGAACGTTGTAGGTGGTGTACTGGATCTGTTTTTCATCACATTATAGTAGATAATCCAGAAACAGTTCTTTATTTCAGGTGGGAAAAAAGTGATGAACAAATGGATAACCTTTGAAGTTTACTGAATTCTGTGAGATCGTGAGGATGTCACTTGCTTAGTTTTCACACCGTTTCCAGTTCGTGTGAGTGAGCACGAATGGTTTTCTAAAATGTGTAGAACGTAATAAAAAAATCCTAAAAAAATTCTACTATGTTTATCGTTTGAACGTGGTACAAGAAATTAGCCCACTTGTAAAAAGTGCTGTGATCATCCAGCTTCACCGAAACATATTCTTGATTACGTCGGACTTTTCCAGGAGGATTTATTCTCAGATCCCCTGCTAGTCATCGACTTTCTGACTATCAACAGTTTATTGAAGTTAATCGGACAAATGTTAGATCCTAAAAGAGGATAAGCCACAACAACAGATTCCTGGTACGTTTGAGAAGTATTCTCTTCTAGAGCGCTTTTTAAATCATCACCCTTTAAAACAGTTGGCACACCCGATCGCAGCGCATCTTCAAGCAATTCATCACGAAAATGAATCTATTGTGTGGTACAGGTTTCATTATTGCTTCGTCTCCGAATGTCATGAATATTTTTTGGCAAGCAACAGCAGAGTTTCAGCAAAGTTTCTATTGATATATCAAGTATGCTCTAATAACGTCCTTGTTTACGGCCATTACTAAACATCTTTTCGTGTTCATAAATTATACCGAAATTCATAAAATTTTCTTGTGATTCCTTTTTGCTAATTAATGAGCATGTACATTGGCATTTGCAATTTCTCTTATCTAAAAGTGACAGCACTTTTCTGGTTACCTGATATATAAGAGATTTCTTACTTGAATAATATTTATTAATTTTTTTTGTGCAAAATTTCCTTATTATTTATTTCTTATGATTTCATCATTTTTATTATATGATACTTAGTTGAAAACAGCACCAAAATTATTACAAATTCATTACATTTAACTCATAAATTAAGAATTTTGTGCTTCAAACTTCCCGAAATATATAGTGTGTTTTCTGATATCAAAGGGTTGCTAGTATAAAGATAGGCTAAAATTGCATCTTACATACCTGAAATCATCCCGAGAAATTAATATGCATTCTAAATTAGCCACGTAAACGCGGATGTCTGACATATTTACAGCGTCAAATTTGGCACCCAAAATGTAAATCACCGTTCCACCTTGAATGGGTCCTGAAGATGGAATCACTGTCATCTATAAGAAAAAAATAACGATTATTTGAACATAAATCATAACATCCATTTAATTTTCCCATACAAGAACCGTTAACAGTACAATAACTGTGAAAGAATATGGTAATTATAATGCATACGAGTTACACCATTTCCTTCCCCATTAAATGGGTTCTGATAATTTTGAAAAACAACTAATTGAAAGAAATTATCTAATCTACCAATAAAAAAGCTATTAAAAGTATAGTAACAATAAAGGAATATTGTGCTCATAATTAGTACTTGTTATTACATTGAATGGGTTCTGAAGGGGTGTACATTGGAAACTATAAGAGGAAAAGAACGCATAAATGAGTCTTCCTATAGGACAATTATTACCTATGTAATAACAGTGAAAGGGGCTATTGCATTTTCATAATTAGTACACATTATTATAATTCATTTCTTCTTGAATAGACCCTAAAGAAGATACACTTAAAGTTGTAAGAGAAAAAGAAAAATTAATTGAACTAAATTTTAGCAACCATTTAACTTAACCACAAGAACTGTTAAATGTGTAATAACTGTGGAAATATATTGCTCATAATTAGTACGCTTTATTACACTTACAACAAATTTATCTTAATTATTTTTAATATTTTAAGTACCAACTTATAAATTACATTTTAGTTCCGATTTAGACAACGGTCTGTGATAATGATTATATAAAAGATAAAAACTAATTATATTTTTTGATGATAAATTATAAATAAAATTTTTTAATGTTAATCATAAATGGTTATTCCATAAAAGTTTCTTTTTATTGCACTGTTTTGATACAGGTTTTAAATCAACAAAAATGTTTTAATTATATTAAATGCTAGCATTCCTATATTTTCTTCAAAATGTTGGTTATTTCAAAACATGAAAATTTACTATCTGATGGCAGTAAAGTGAAATAAAAATAATTGCGAGAGACTTAATTGTGATGAACATAAATCTATGCAAATAAAATTCCTGTTCTAATTTCTGGGTTTATTTTTGTCTAAGATTGAAGTGAGGACAGATTTTACAAATTAGAATAAAATATGTAACAGGATGAAAGTCCCCGGCTAGCTATAAACAAATATTGAGGCCCAGGGGCTCAATAGCTTCACGCTGATATCAGCAAAGTGGAACATTATTTACCGCCAGCAGCGGTTGAGTGAACAACCACATTTTTCCTCACAGGGTTGCAGGAACTATGTGAGTTGTGGACGCGTCCGCGATCCTCTGTTAAGTCAATAAGTCCATCCGTTTATGCGGCGTGGATATGGAGAGGGAGGTGTGACCTCATCATCACCCCGCAGTTCAGAATTACGATGGGCGTGTATTCCAAAATCTGTTCTCGTTACAGTCTAGAGCTTGCTTGCACTACTATGAGTGTTAAAACGTAAATTATGTGTTAAGTCGTAATTTTGATTGCAGAGCTCAATTATCAAGTTAATTTTGATGACAGCATTTGATTATCAAGTTAAACTAACATTAACGCTTGTTTTTAGTTTACTGTAAAGTTGGTTATTCCAGAATTCTGCTCGCTTAAGGAATGGAAATAGTCTATGGCAACCCTTTTAAAACTGAAATCAAGAAATCGATGGAGAGAGAAAGATATTAGATCTTCCTTTTTTCTTCAAGCTCACAGTTTTCTTTCAACATTTTACATAACTTTTTTAATGAAAGCGATTTTAACTATTTTTCAATTAGACTTTCACAAATTCGCTGCATTGGCGGAAAAGCAACTTGTTGCATGCAATCTTCATTTTCAGCGATTTTAATGATAATAAAATGCTTTAGTGTACATTGCGGAATAATTGAAAATATGAAAAGAGCACAACTAGAAGAAAACTCTTTTAAGGAGAAGTCTAAAATTAGAGAGTACACTTTTAACAATAGGAAATGAAATGAAATATAAAAAATATCTGCTTAAAATTTTCAAACCTTTGTAATGATAGAATGAACTCCAAATGATATTTCCTTGCAACATTTTAGCCACATGACAAAAAATGTTGTTTTTGCAGCAATATTCTGCCCTATATTTAGACCTGAGTTGAGTTTCTACCAGTTAGGTGGAGCAGCGAGAGTGGGAGTCTTAGTAACTAAGAGGCAAGAGATCCTCATCACTTGATCCGCCACACCCAGACAGGACAACAAGATGTTTGTACTACTTAATTAACCTAGTACCACAGACTATTTACTTTTGAAGACTACGATGCTTTCAGTTCTTCATAAAAGCTTCAGTGAATTAGAGAAGAGTTCAGAATTTCCCAAATTCCTTTAAATGATCACTCAATACTAAAGCATCTTAAAATTTCAAAAGTTTATTTTATTAGCATATTATAAATACATACAGCATACATTATAATACATATATTGGATTACCAACTAAATTCCTGCCATATTTAATAATAGTTGTTACAAGATTATTATTCAATGAACATATACAAGTAGTTAATCAAGAATATATTATATTTTATTGCTTACAATGATTTCCCAAAACTCAAAAAGCCTTCGAACACAACTGGCCGGACAGAAAGAGACGCATCTATGAGATCAAAATTTATTTTTTTGAACTTGCATACCAACCAAGGGTTGTTCTTTCAACTATAGGACCCACTCCATACATAGCACAAATATTGCGAATCGCTCCTACCGTCTTGGAACCTTAATTAAGAGCAGAAAGAAAGAGGTCTAAAAAATGCTCATCATTCTTAATTTGACGTTCCATGTTAATGATATGTAAATAACAAGAAAATATGAATCTTAATAACAACGAAGCATATATTTAGGTAGAACAATATATTCTCTTTCGAATGAAGCTCAGCTTCGTGACAAAAATATTTAATGTCATATAGATTTTTCCAATTTGAAAAAAAAAATGACAGGAACTTATTTTCCACCCAATACATAAAACAATTCCTTATTAAACTCTGCTAGTAGGAGAAAATTCTACATTCAAGTGTTTTCCAAATATGGTTAATTGAATTTAGATGAGAGGGGAATACTTCTCTCTCTCTCTCTCTCTATTCATTATACAGTTCAACTTCAAGCATTTTCCCTACAGAAAGAGATCTAATATTATTGATTAAAAGGAAAATATTTATCGATGGTTATTTCATCAAGTGTAACTCGACCTCATCTTTTCAACTTGGGGGTCTTTAGGTTGCCATTTCGAAAGGATAGACAAATCTATGTGTCAATCTCTGTTCATTTTAGAACATGACATTAATACTCTTCTGTAGCAAAATATTTTCGGAAAGAATGTATGATTATTTTGAATGGTTTTTCCCACTGAAATACGTCAGGTGACATGAACCTAATTGTACTGAAGTTCACAGTAAAACCAATCGTTTTTCATTTGTTTTGCTACCAGTCTCGGCCTTGAGAAATCCAACTACGTCCATCTGCTTAGTGTTTTGAAATCAATGAAAATCACATGATTGATATTAGTTCCCAGAGACCTCTATAATTATTTATGATTATTTGTCTTGTTCTGGTGCTAAAAAGAGAACTGCTTTTGCAATTGAATAGTTTTGTCTTTCTGTCTCAGCGATCAGACTGTTTTAAACTTCTTCTCAATATTATTTGAGTAATTAATTAGTCAATATCTGCTTATATTTTACTTGGAAACTACCTTACTCGAATTGGTATAACTGCGTCAAATGATTCGCTGATCTTTAATTGTCAATTCTTGCCACTCCAACTCATAATCTGTATTTCATCATTTTCCCTCAGATTCAAATTGATTGGCATATCCAATCGATTTGAACAGTGGCAAATTATATTCTCTTGATACTTCTGAAATAATTCTTCCCTAAGGTAAAGACTGAAGTGATCAATTTTACGCATGAAAGTGAATCTCTCTCTGTTAATCCCTGCCCCCATATATCCGTTTCGTTGTTTTCGACGTCGCGAAACATGATTTGCAGGTGAAACTTTCTTGCGTTTTGTTTAAATTATACTTTGATTTAGAGGTACTTATCTGTTATTGAAATAAATATAATTTCGCTAAAATACCTGGAAAATAAGTGTTATCTCGTTGACTCTAATTACACTGAATTTTGGCAAGTATAATAACAAAAACATAAAATTAAAAATAATTGTAAAATTCATTATTCATTTCTAACAGTACAAAACTAAATAAATTACAGTATCAATAAAATGCTTTTGCTTACTCCGATAGCACAGTTTTCAGTGCTATGCTTTCCACGATTAAAGCATTCTTCCAGATGTGCACAGTGGTCATCGCACCACCCACACCCAAGAGGGTCATTGGCTGTTAAGCATGTCCGGCAGTCGGTATACAGAGAACAGGAACCGATCGGAAATTTCACTACCTGCAAGAATATTTTAAGGCAAATTCAATTTTAATAAATTAGATTTTATGAAATTACTTTTAAAATTATAGACATTTTACAAACTAATAATAATCTAATGCACTTTGTGTTTAAATTGCAAAAAAATTACATTGCATGGAAAAAAAAAATTTTAAAGCACATTTTTAATATATGGATCCAAATTTTATAAATAAGTTCAGAAAATATCTATATTGTATGCATGCGATCACTTCATTTTCTGTGGATGTGTGAAATTTTACCGAAAATATATATTTTAACAAGCGCTTGAAATATAATTCCCTTATATTTCAAGCGCTTGTTAAAAAATATATATATATTAAAATATATAAGAAATATGTAATAAAAATCTCTCTCTCTCTCTCTACATTTCATTTTGAAAATTAAATGGTTTTAAATAAAGTAGAATATAAAGATATTTTTTTATTGTAGGGATATTATCATATTTTCAAGATTTCTCTTTTTTCTCTCTCATTAAATTTCAAAATTTTTCTTCAAAGTAAGTCTACAAATGAAGTTGCTCTTAAATTAAATTAATATAAATTATTGTTTAATTTGAATATTGAAAATTTTGAACTATGTTTGTTTTACGAAGACAGTTCTTTTTTTAATTTTTATTAACAGTTTCTATTTTAAATGAAATACAACTCACTTCAATTTAAAAAAAAAAAAAACTGTTTCAATTTATAGATTCTGGAAGAGAGAGAATAATATTCTTGAGATTTCTTTAGAATCTTTTCAATAAACCAATCAATTAAAAAAAACTCTTATAATTTATAGAAATCCAAGAAGAAAGAGAACATTCTAGATTATCAAATTTTGAATAGAATAATCTAAATTTAGAATCTAGAGAAGATTAAATATTGGTCTAGAATCTTTATTCTTCTGTATAATTATTCTGTAGAATAAAGTTATTAATATAAGAGAGCTTGCTGAAAATACACAGTAAGATAAAACACATAAAAAAAAACTGACATGCGTGATGCCATAGGTATTGTTTCTTATGTTACAATTCATCCATCCACTAACAGACAATTTAAATTTATCAACAGGCATCAGAGGCAGCTCAAAATGCTTAAACTCCTCTTACGAGGGAATCGAGTCTGTCTTGGTTCACTACAGTTAGAAAAAATCAAAAAGTTAAACGTGTAAATCAGGCTTTTAAGCGACAAAAGCTAAGGAAGTGTTTGGGGTATCGGAATTCCCTTTTCCAAAACTTATAACTGACGAGGAAACTGGATAGTTGTATCAGAGAAATATACCAGATTGAGCAGATACTTTGTACAATATAAACATACTATAATGATATAAACAAAAAAAAATTTATTCCGTGCAATATAAATAACCAATTCATGAAAAAAAATATGAGGAAATCCATTGAAATCATGAGAAAAAAATTTGAAATTGAAATTCGGCTGGATGGTTAGATTTGAAAAAATTCAATTGTAGTTTGAACTCACGATTTAAGTGGAAAATTATACAAAAATCCTTCTTGAACTAGTGATCGCAAACGCAATACTAAGCACAAACACAGCGGTGCCAAAAATTGAAATTGCTTGGAGGTGCATAAAGGAAAGAAAATCGTATGATTAGATGCTAAAGATTTACACCGTTTCTAACAAATTGCCAAATCATTGCAAGCAGACCATTTTGATCTGAAAACTTGAGCTTTTTATATTACGAATAAATCACATCATAGCAATGCAGTGTGGATCCTCATTCTTCCCTGTACCTAGATATAGGCTCTACAAGTTAGGTTGAAGCTGCTGGGTAGGAGTCCTTGCAATTTCGAAGCAGGGACCAAGCAGAATACCCCAAATGACAGACTTGCCGACACCAGAGAAATCATTTGATTTGGAAAATATTACTTGCAGAAACTAGACTTATTCGTCTAGGAAAAATAGGCTATTTAAGTACACTCAAAGCTATTAAAAACACCCACGCAATAGACTGTTGTTGCACCAGCATGCTTCTCTATTCCTAACCTCATTTTTGTGCTACCTGCTAAGTGGGAGCAGCCGGGTAGTTCTAAATGAGAAGGTCTCCTTCATCATTTAAAAGTAGGCTCCAAGCCGCAGAAGATAATACTTCAACAGTAGAGGTATTATTTCACTTTAATTTGAGGGCACTGCGATCATTATAAATTTAACGTAGGCCTAACTTCTTTTAGCGAACATAACGGACTGTAAATCCAAGAGATATTATTTCCTTTGGAGGACATTGTAATCATTATCAATTTAATACGGTATTCCTAATTTCTTGTAGTGAACATGATGGACTGTCAACCCTGGTTACTTCACTTGGAGGATATTGTGACCATTACCAATTTAACGTACCTCTAAATCTCTTTTAGGGAACATGACATATCAGTGGTTAAGTCGAGATGAGAAAGCACTACTTTCTGATAGTGAGAAAGACACTCTAACCACATTAAGGTCACCATGACTAACTGTCATGGTGTTGAATGTTTTCCTCATTACCGTATAAAGTCTGGTCATAATGAATGATTTCATTCCATTTTGCAAAGGGTAATCTTTATGGTTCTTATGTTTCAGAAGAATGATATTTCTCATATAAATACAAATTGATTCACACTCCATTAATATGAAAGGTAATACACACAGAAATTATTTCAATCATCAAATTATTCACTAAAAATCATTTGTCATATTTTACCCAATTGGCTGGACTAAGCATCCAGTCCATGTAGGTCATTTGAAATAAATATGCTAAAAGAATCTGTCCTCTATAATCTTCGTTTAAGAATCTTTTGTACCATTTCCAAGAAGTTTGATATACTTCTGCACACTGCAAAAGTATATATATATATATATATATATATATATATAGCAACATCATATAACTCTAATTTTGATATGTCCCAATATATTCCAGGCGAATTTTTCTTAGGAAGGAATTCATTATCTAAGTTCACTGTAAAACCTTTCTCTTCCAATAGTTCCTTTATTTTATTTGTACAAGTGCATTCTATAATCAGTGGCAATTGGAATTTATTGTTAAAGAATAAATCACTGAATTTTCTTGCAAATACAACATATATTACGAGGATTACTCTGAAATTTTTGAGATACATGCAGACGAGGATTCACAAAATAAAAATAACGGTTTAATTTTAAAATATTAAGTATTTTAACACAGAAGACAATTTTTTACTGACTTACTTTAACTTGCTTAGCGTAGAGTAAAGAAGAGAAAATGGAGTTGACGCGAGAACATTTTCGCGCTATGATTTTCTACGATTTTAAAGCAGGATTAAATCAAGAAGAATGCGTTCAACGGTTACAATTAGCATTTGGTGATGAATATCCAGCTCGTGCTACTGTATTCAGATAGTTTAGAGAATTTAGAAGAGGCCGCAATTTTCTTCAGAATAAAGAACATACAGGAAGACCGCCGTCGGCAGCAATCCCGGATAATGTGTTTGCCATATGAAAAATGTTAATGGATGATAATCTCTGTACCTATCAAATGATACAGAAGGAACTTAACATTGGATCCGCAGCCATACACAAAATCATTCATGAAGAATTACATATGAAAAAAGTAGTTTGCCGTTGGGTTCCCCATAATCTAACTGAGCACCAAAAGAGGAGCGTGTCAGAATCAGTAAAGAAACTCTTAAATTGCTAAATGATGGTGTCCACCGTTTCATTTCTAAAATTGTAACAGATGATGAAACGTACATACCGTTTTTTAACGTTCCAACACGTCAAGAAAGCAAACTATGGGCCTTTGAAGATGATCCCACGCCTACAATGATCGAACAACCGCCGTATTATCCTGATTTAACTATGAGCGACTTTTGGTTATTCTTTAATCTAAAAAAAAACTTACGTGGACGTCGTTTTCATTCAGAAGAAGAGATTGACGTGGCTATAAATGCATTTTTTTCATCTATTCCAAGAAATGAATGGCTTGAGGCATTTAATCTGCAGAAAATTCGTCTAGAAAAGTGCATTGATGCTGGAGGAGACTACTTTGAACACACCTAAAATTTTGCAAGTATAACTTTAAAAACCTAGTTGTATCTCAAAAATTTCAGAGTGACCCTCCTATTATTCATGAAATGTAAAAAAAGAAAAGAAGAAGCTTATAGAATATTGTCCAGAAATATGTCTTACTTTGTTTCCAGTAAGGAAGATAATATTTTGGTGGTCTCGATCAAATGCATTCGACTTCTGGATCATTTTATCTTCTTGGTCCATCTCTGCTATGTTTTTCATGTACAAAACTTCACTTTCCCCATTTTCTTCACCTAACTTTACCTAAAATTTATTATTCAATATTTTAAAAAGCATCAGATTATTAACATGCTTAAAAAGAAATACAGTTAATAAAATAAAATTATCTTAAGAAAGACAAAAGTTCCTAATAACTTCTTAACACTTAACTAATTATATTATTCATAATAAAAATTTAGAAGTATTTATACTTTTTGTACAGATATTTACAAAAATTATTAATTCACCGGACATGTTGAAATGAATAAAAAAAAATTTAATATAATCCCAGCTTCTCTGGCTCTAAGCATCATCTCAAATTTTACTTATATGTTTTATAATTACATGAATTAATTTGGTAAGTTTAGTCTTTCACATATTTTTACTTAATTTTTGGCAGTAATTTTTTTGAATACCTTTATATGAAAAGAAAAGCCTTTAAAAGTTGTTAAAAATTTTCCCTTTAGCAAAATCAAATGAATTTTAAGTGTATTGAAAAAAAACCCCGAATATTTTATTTTATAAAATTCTTATTTTTGTGAATGTCATTTAAAACCGAATAAATGTTTTTTTTCCACCTTTTAAAACCTTGCCCATTTTCTGAAGAGTAATAATTTTCTAGAAACTTTAGACTGTTTTAAGCGATTTCATCTGAATTATTATTGTTACTTTGCATGTGTTCCTTGTAATGCTTAAAAAAGGAAATAATATATTTGCTAAAATCTCTAAATATTGATTGTAAATTATGTTTTAAAATAAATTTTATAGATTTATTGAAATTTAACAATAAACATATTGATTTTAGATATTCGAATTCTAATAATTCTAAACAATAAAAACAGTGTAAGATATGTTGTTGTTCTCGTATGCCAGTTATGCTGGCAAATTGGGGTGCGCTGCTCCACTTTTCCAACTGAACCGTATTTGGTGTGGAATCCGACTTCTTCAGTACACACACATGACATAGGGACCCGTTTATATTAGTATTTCCCCCATTTTCAACCTTTAATAATTAATTGACCTTTAATGATTAATTGGGGGAAATACTAAATAGTTATAAAGAAAAAGAATTTTTTATGAATTAAATGTAAATATATAACGTTTATAGGTTAGGCAACCATTCACACAAGGAAAGGACAAAGACAGGATAGATAGAGAGAGAAAGTAAATCCTTGCTTGAACCGAGATTCGAACCCAGGACCTCCCTATCCGTAGTCAGGCACGCTGAGCACTAGATAAGTTGGCCGGCAGTGTAAGATATATTATTAAATGCTCATTTCACATTAAATTCAGTGTATGCGTGTTCTTTAAACGGCTAAGAAGAAAATATTTATCTTTTAAACCGATATTTATATAATAGAAATAAGATAAATGTGTGCGTGTTTTATTGATATACATATTGAAGTAAATATATAAATCAAGTGCATTTTCCTGTACGATTTTGTTTAAAATAATGTGATTTTAAAATTCGAAAACTTATAACTGACATAATTTTAAACAAAATCATATTTTCCATTTTTGTTTGCGGATTAACATACAAAAGATATAGACATGTTATGCGTTAATATTTAAACCATCCTTCAACAGCTTTCAATGTAACACTTTTGACATGTTTCAAGAAGTTAGGTTTGAAAATGCACAGTGACACTTTTTGTTTCCTTATGCTTGTATTAAGTTTTATAGCAATTAAAATTTGAAAATATTTTAAATTTGACTACAGTAGAGAATTTCAATTATCTGAATAAGTTGGGAACCGGGCCTCAATCCGATAATCAAAAATTCGGTTGATTGGATTTTTTTAAAAAAAATACAGGATCCATTATAATTAATTATTAAAGGTTGAAAATGGGGGGAAAAGCTAAATATTTATAAAGAAAAAGAACTTTTTATGAATTAAATGTAAATATATAACTTTTACATGCTAAGTGCTGTACATTAACTGAGTAATTTTATACAGTGCCGTAAATGGTAGGCATTGCCAGGTGAACATCTCAGTCAGAGAAATCTGTTTCACTGCCTTCATACATTTCCGGGAAGCCAAGTCACGCATCCGCTTGACAATAAAAATTCGCATGGGATCACATTCAGGTTGACGCTCCATCCACTTAAAGTTTCGAATTGGCAAAAATGCGTCATTAGGAGATGGTCCCGCGTCTTTTTCAACGTGAACAATAAGGTCTTCCCATATATTTTCAGTAAGTTGACCACCATTTGCAATTTGAAATCCATAGTCTGACTCATTCTCCTATACCTTCAGGATTAACTTCTGACCATCCAGGAATTTTCAAAAGAATGTCTCTGAATTCCTCAAGTGACGTCATTCTTTTCCCTTTTCTTTTCTTGACCTTTCCTCATTTTTCTTCTCCTCTTCCATCTATTTAATTTCCCTAGAATTCTGAAAGTGATACGGATAATCAGTGATTCGATAGACGGAGTTCAGATAGTTAGAGTTCTACTAAATATTAATTTAATCGTATCTATTGATCAAAATTGTTTCTTCTTGATTGTTTGAACATATACCACACTTCAAGTAATGTATTTCCAACTTTAATGTTATAAAAAAGTTGTCAAATTTTTGAATAAAATCAAGTCTTTATTCAAGATTTGTGTAATATGGACTATGATATCAAGCAATGTATACATTGTTTTTAAAAAATGGCGTATTTTTGTTGCAATTTTTCCATTATGTAGTTTGCATGTCTAAACTCAATTTTACACAGTAATTTTCGGGGGAAAAATTAAATCGAAATCTAGTGAATAATTTGAATCAGGTGCTTTGTAAATTGAACTGCAGTGGCTCAGCACCTTCAGGCCGCTTCCCCTTAAAGCCAGCAAAATGAAGCATCATTTGAACGTAGCAGCGAATGGTAGGTGACCACATTGGGTTGGGGTCATGTCCACGTTAACATATGACGTTCAAAGTACTTGTGTTGATGTGGAGAAGATAATGCCAACTTAGGTGTGATTTCGTCACCTGACCGTGGTTCAAAAGGACGAGTAATGGGTGAATATTCCAAACCCGTCAACATCTAAAGTACCATAAGGGGCTCGATTGAACTGTTGTGTATGCTTTGTGAATTATTTCATGGACCACAAAACCATTTCTCACTGGTAAATGAATTCAGATTACTCCTGTTTTTAATTTTCAGCGCTGTGCTGCATGACATCTATTTGCATTCTGTTTTCTAAAAGTAACATTAAGGTAATGATTTATCGAAATAAATGATCTAGGGAAAATAAAAATGCAAATGTTTCCTTCTTCATAATGAGTATGCAAAAAATAATTTTACGTCAACCAATAATTAATGCAAATTCAAAATAATATTTTCGAAGGTTCATATAAGGTCATGTACCTTAACAGTTGTTTGAAAAACTGTACAAGATAACCTATTCAAACAATATGAGAAATATTTATTAAATAATGTGGGAAACCCCTCCCCCAGTGCTTCGAATAAATCAAATTTAGAAATTTCTCAGTATCAATCTGATTGGCTGATAAAAAGTTCTTTTCACTGGGTATTTTTATTTTTTATATTATCTATTAATTCCATTGGTAAGAAATATCCAAATAAGATTAGTAACTGATGGTATCAACACTTTAAACTATGTATTTTTATTGCGATTATGACATTTTTTAAGGAAATTCTCTATCTTTTCTTAGAAGGGCGAAAAAAATGTTTTATAAACTGTTGACCACATTTTTTCCCATGTGTGTCTGACGGATGAATTACTGAAACTATATTCTTTCTGTTTTTTAATGTCATCCTGATATCTCACTTCGCCTTCTAGCTTTTTTTTTTTCTTTTAAATGAGAATCATTTGTTATTGTTGGTTCAAAAATATAATAAGTGAATCGTGCTTTTTTATGTTTTCATTGTGTTTGAGCATTAAAATTCTAAATAAAAAATAATGCGTTTTTTTGTTTGTGAGTTATTTGTGAGTTTACACATTTATGTTGTTCTTGTTGTTGTTACTTATGACGCTTTGACAAGCCAAGCTCGCTTTGCCGTTGACAATGCGAATTTAAGACAATAGGGTGCGTCTTTCGTTTAACCAGAGCATCATAAAGGTGAAAATACGACTTTGCTCTAAACTCATCCAATAGAGGGAGCCACCACAGAATCACTCCCTCAATATTGACATTCATCTAGGGGGAGGAAAAAATTGATCCACAGATTAAAAAACACTTATATCGCATGTAGGTCTTTGCGGCATTGAGAGTAGAGCCCCACCACTCCGGACGAAAGGTTTATGCCCTAGTCACTACGCTATCACTGACTCCTTATACATTTATAAAGATTGTGTTTAGTTGGTTAAAATCACATTTAATCAACTGAACATTTATATTTAACAACTGGTTTCTGAAAGACAAAGTATAAGAAAATTTTCCAGATATATCGAATTTTGTTATTTAAAAAAAAGTTACAAAATATCCTAAGATTTATTTCGCTAATATCAATTTTTCAATAATAATTATTTTATCAAAAAATATATATATCTTGAATTAAAATTCAAGTTTTAATTCAGAAAAAAGGTTTGTCTGGAAAGTTTCGGCTTACAACATTTTGCAACCTGAGCAAGTACTTTCCAATTTAAAAAATACAATGTAAATTAGGACTCTCAGTCAATTGCTAGAGGAAGCAGGAAGAAAATCATAGAAACCTTATAGATGTCTCCATTACTTGTGCCGACTGCAGCAATCTTCGTGCCTTTCTGTGACGTCACAGCCAGAGACGTCACGTGATCTTGTATACGGAATTTGAATTTTCCAAGAATGTATCCGCGAGAAGCATTACGGTCGTAACCAGAAATGTCACAGTCAAATAAAGGAGGATTACTAAGCCTAGCAAACATCTGAAATGAAAAACAGAACAGCATTTAGACAATTCTTTTAGATATAAATGTTGTGATATGTATGCTTACAACACTGACAATCATTGCACGATTGAGAACTATTCAGCACCGAATGAATATTCTGCAAATTAGGAAATGAAAAAATAAGTAAGTTAATTTTATAAGTTTGAATGAAGGGCAGTACTCCCGAATTACAACCTAAATTCACATTAGTACACATACTTCCAGTAATGTGCTGGAAGTGTGCTTGAGTTTATTCGAATAAGGTTATGCCCGGTTGACAGCTTAACAGTTATCGATCTGGACTTCGGTTCGAAATCTACATTAAACTATGAATCCTGGATTAATTAGCCCTCTTGTGTAAAAAAAAATTATCGTTGAGCAACAAGCAAATAAAACTCATGAAGTTCATTACTCAAACTGAGCTAGTATTGCAGGATATCTAACGTTACTCAATTCACAGAGAATGTCTACAGCACTAAATAAGTCACAGAGTTAGTTCCTTTTTCTGGCAATATCACATATCTCACTACTTTTATGCAAGTGAATTCTAATTTTAATTTAAATTATATTCGTAGATTTATATTTCAATCTAGTAACATTACTTTAGGCAAATAAAAATTTGAAACCTATGCAAAACAGTAAATAAGTACAAAAATTATTAGATTTATAAAATTATGTGTCTAGTTTTCTACAAATGTTTCGTTTAAGAGCACATGATCTTTTTAACTCTTAAAGAGTACAATTTCTGAGATTCCCGCAAAATTCTAAAAATGTTTTATGTTTATTCTGAAAAAAACGATTTGTAGAAAATTCATCACAACAAAGGTTAATAAAACAAATTACTGAAATTTTCTTTTGAGGAGTTTCAAAATTTTAACCCCGAATAATACCTATTTAAAAATCATTCCTTTTTAGAAATAGTATTTCTAAATATGAAGAGGAATTTAAGCTGCCATACAAACTGTAGAATCGCATCGAGGAATATACACTACAGGCCATTAAAATTGCTACACCAAGAAGGTGACAAGCTACAGACTTTTTTACGAAAGGAAGAAGGTGCTGTGATATGCAAATGATTAGCTTTTCAGCGCATTCAGACAAAGCCGGCGCCAGTAGCGACACCTACATTGTGTTTAAATGAGGAAATTGTTCAGCTGGTTCCTCATACACAAATTGCATTTGAACGTTGTTGCCTGGTGAAAAGTTGTTTAAATGCCTCGTGTAAGAAGGAGAAATGCGTACCGGCACGTTTCTGACTTTGACAAAGGTCGAATTGTAGCGTACCGGGATTGCGGTTTATCTTATCGCAGTATTGCTGCTCGCGTCGGTCGAGATCCAATGACTGTTAGAAGAATATGGAATCGATGGGTTCAGGACGGTAATACGGAACGCCATGCGGGATCTCAATGGCCACCTATCACTAGCAGCCGAGAAGACAGGCATATTATCCGCATGGCCGTAATGGATCGTGCAACCACGTCACGAGCCGTAAGTCAAGAAACGGGGTAGTTTGGAAGACAACAAGTGTCTGCACGAACAGTTCGACGACATTTGCAGCAGCATGGATTCTCATCTCAGAGACCATGGCTGCGGCTTCCCTTGACGCTGCGTCATAGACAAGAGCACCTTCAGTGGTGTGATCAACGACGAACCTGGGCGCACGAATGGCGAGATGTCATCTTTTCAGATGAATCCAGGTTCTGTGTACAGCATCATGATGGTCGCATCCGTGTTTGGCGGCATCGTGGTGAACGCACACTGGCAGCGTGCATTCATCATCGTCATACTGGCCTTGATACCTGGCGTGATGGTATGGGGTGCCATTGGATACACGTCTCAGTCACCTCTTGTTTGCATTGACGGTGCTTTGAACAGTGCACGTTACATTTCTGGTGTGTTACGACCTGTGGCTCTACCCTTTATTCGAGCCCTGCGAAACCCCACGTTTCAGCAGGATAATGCCCGACTGCATGTTGCCGGTATTGTACGGACCTTCCTTGATTCGGAACATGTTTGACTAATGCCCTGACCAGCACGTTCTCCAGATCTTTCCCAATAGAAAACATCTGGTCAATGGTTGCCGAGCGACTGGCTCGTCACCAAACGCCAGTCACTACGGTTGATGAACTGTGGCATCGTGTTGAAGCTGCATGGGCATCTGTACCTGTACATGCAATCCAATCTCTGTTTGACTCAATGCCCAAGTGTATAGCTGCTGTTATTACTGCCAGAGGTGGTTGTTCTGGGTACTGATTTCTCGAGATCTATCCAGCCAAATATATTTTTGAAAATTTAATCACTTGTTATTTCTAGTATAATATATTTGTCCAATAAATATCATTTTGTTATCTACATTTCTTCCTGGTGTAGCAATTTTAATGGCCAGTAGTGTAATTTGAGAGAATAAATTTCAAGGGAAAGCAATAAATTAGGCAAATGTATTTGACATTTTTCACTTATATGTCATTTTATATTTTAAATTAGTATTTGTAAGTAATTCTAACGATATTTAATGTAATATATGTGTGCGGATTTAAATTTTAGACAAGATCGTACTATTTAAAAAAATTTTCTAAAATAGTCCTATATGAAAATTACATAAAAATATATTCTGAGACAGTCTAAGATGTTCTAAGACACACATATTTTAGGATAAAAAATCTAACTCTGATTTCTGCGTTTCAATAAATCAGTTTCATGGTAAGAATATTCATTAGATGGAAATCCATAATCGTAAAATAAATTTTCGAAAGTGAAATATTTTATTATACATTTCACAAAAATACATTATAAAACAGTTTTTTTTTTTTTTCTTTAATGATAAGTAAAGAAATGGTTGTGGGAGAGAAATTACCTCGCAAGTAAAGTTTTCTTTGGAATCTGGCTCTGAAGAATATATATTTTGAATATAACAGATTCTGTTAGAATTAGCGATCCAAAAACAATCGTGAACATAGGACATGGGAAAAGAGCAGATAACCGAGCCTTTCGTCTCATCGACAGCACCTTCTTCAGATGTTTTCCGTACGAAAGACACATAGAGCAAGTCTTCCGATTTAGTTCCATTCTTCCCCATATCCAGATACACTGCTGTGGCTATGTTGTACTCGTCGGATTCGTGCCAACAGGTCATAGGCTTTTCACCGAAATCTAAACTTAACGATAGAGAGCTGGCTTCTTCTATCAGCACACGAGTTAGTCTCGTTTCCAGTAATTTTGATTCCATTGATATCCGTTGAGTAGACACAAGATAGGAATATTTATCATGATTGAAGGCAACTATGTAATCCACCTAAAACAGAATCAGCATTAAAAAACTATACTTTAAGACATTAAATTTATATTGTTCGTGCATATTGTTATGAAAAGTGTAAATATTTGAAGGAATAACTTATATTCCTGTTTAACTATTTGTTTTTTTTTATAGTGTTTTGTTATAATTTAATTCGTGAAAGTACTGTCTAAGCAATGCTTATTCTATGAAAATTGCTGTTTTAAAAGCTAAGAAAAATCTGTGTAACTTCAAGCAGCTGGGCGATATTTTTTCATGAATTGTTGACATTTCACAAATAAAAATAACAATTTTGAATTTTCAAATCGATAGGACCAATAAGCGTCGAGTATCCCAAAGCTTACTCTATACTTATTATTATACTTTTCTGGAAACATCAAAGAGGATTGGCAACAGGTAAGTAATGAGTTAGTTGAAAGCAAAGCAAGGGGTCGGTTAGAAGCATGAGTTGACTTCTGCCTTGTTTCTACTGTGCATAACAGAAATTGTATAGATTTTCAGCTATTGTAACATACGACTTATGTTCTTTTGTTCTGGACCATCACATCCTCATTGCCACGAAAAAGTTCTTAATAATATTTTACGGCTAAAATGCAGAAATCAATCATTCTCTGAATTAATGCGCAAATTAACAAATTTGGTTCATTAAAAATCTTAAAATTATTTAATTTCCTAAATTATTAATCTGCGAAATACACAGGTAATCTGCATATTGCCTACTAAGAACTCTAAAAAAATACATTTAGTGAAACAGCAACGTTCTGTATTCTGTAACATAATGGCATTTATTCTTTTTTAGATATTTAATGAATTAAGTTAATGAATTTAAACAATGAATGAGTATTCATAAAATCAATCACTTATCAATTAAAAAATCTAGGATACTATTAATCAAGCTGTTTAAAATGTTACTGAATTAGTATATTTATTTTTTTCTGATTTTTAAAGAATGATACTATTAATAAATTGGTTTATAGAATAAAATTTTCCACCATCAGTTTTTGAACTTTAACGTTAATCATTTATTGTCATGTGACCTCAGTAAACTACATGAAATTCTTGATTTTTCACATTAAAAAAGCAAATTGTTAATCGACAGATTAGTCACATAACGCGTACATGAATAATTTTCAAGTTTTAATTGCAAAATACATGCAGAGAAAAATTACCCATTCATGTGCAACTGTTATAAAAATCTGTGCATACCTAAAAATAGAGCACTTGAAACTTATTTTGGCAGATTTTTTTTTTCTAATTTGAAAATACATTTTTTATAATAATAGCTGAAATTTTGTTTTTATTCTTTTTAAACTCCTTATAATAATTATTGTTGGATGTTTACCAAATGAGCTAATTAAAATGTATAACAAATAATATCAGCTGGTTGAAACTTACATACTTAAGGACATCTGGAAAACAAAAAGTATTAGCTACTACCGAAAATGAAAATTAAAACCACCAAAATCTATGATTCTCTCCTACAAATAATAAATATTGCGTCGTGACAGTCTTATGTCTCATTGCCGAATTTTCAACGTGACTTAAACCTGAATAGTTTAAAACGTGCACATCGCAGAAGTTATACTTTAGTCAAATATTTGATATGCTTTGCAAAATCAAAAAAAAAAAAATGTTTGGTTTAAGCATTTGTCAGTAGAAAAAATCAAATAAAGCTCTCAAAATGGGAGGAAAAATCATTCAAGACATTTATGTGAAAGTATTTATTTACCAAAAGAAATGAAACAAATGGTTTACGATTTTAATCAAATTTATTACACAGTGTGATTGATACAGCTTTGAATCCATTAAAAATTCCATACATAGTTGCAACAGAAATTAGGTTAGGTTAATTAAAGAAATATTTTAACAGAATATAAAAAATAAAAGGTTTCACTTCTGATATTAAAATGAAAAGTTAAATTGCTTAGTACATAAGATATAAGAAAAAAATTTAATTTCTAATCTAAAAAAATTGTGTTGCTTAAAAAAACCTGAAAAAGGAATGTTAAAAAAAAACATTTTTAAGCTATTAAAGAAGAATGTTTCACGAAAACTTAAAAAAGAGAGTAAAAAGTTGTAAAATAATATAATTTGTTATTAATGTAAATTCTTAAGACTTAACCTTATGGATTAAATAAATATGAAATTCTTATCGCATAATATTCAGAAAAAAAAATTATAGTTTCTATAAAAATATCATTAGTCGTACCATTGCACTCATATTGCTTTAATGTGTACTTAATAAAAAATAAATTCACACTCTTAAAAAAATCGAGTGGTTTTTCACCACTCGATGAGCGATTGATATTTTGTACTCCATAAAGTTGCAAAATGAATCCATTGCTTTGGGTCAAGAAGTTCTCTTTCAAACACTCTATTTTCCATTCAAAGCAATTTTTTTGACGTGTTTATGGCACAAAGAAAATGTGATGTGCTCTGATTGGTTTAAATCATCTCGTGGCTCCATGCTATTGGTTTTGTTTCGTTAAAAGTAGAAAAATTTAGTACTCCATTTTGTTAAAGCTATCTATTAGAATATTTAAAATATATAATTGTACATAAAGGAGGGCAGAAACATTGCGGTAAGTCTTTATTTCTTATAATTAATTGAATGACTAAATCAAATCTTCATATTTGTGATTTTTCACCATTATATAAACTATGGTATTCGAAAGTGTGAATGAACGAATTCTATTGAATTCATATTTATGTAATATTTATAATATTTGAAATTTCTGATTAATTGATTATATTTAACAATATAACAATGTGTTTGAAATTTTGTTTATTTCAAATACTATTGTCTGACAAAATTTAATTCATTATAAAATAATAGTAAATTATATTGAATGCATTTTTAAATTCTTTTATTTTCGAAACAGCGTGAAAATGACTATTAATTTTCTCGTTGATTCAAATATCCACACAATGTATATTATATGTAATACAGTGTATTGTACTCAATTGAAAGTGTACCGAATACAACATTTTTTACCTATGAATAAGAATAAATTTTCTAATAAAGAAAATTAGAAGCTTTTTAATTTAAATGTAAATACAGTATAAAGCAAATATTAAGCTGCAGAATATTACTTGACAGTATGTATTTTTTATTAAAATTTTACTGACAGTATGTATTTATTAAAATTTCAAAATAATTTTAATTTATAATTTGAAAACCAAGAACCATGCCTATTTTTCAGTGTTGCATTGCTTTCCATCAATACTTTTCTTACAAACAAAAGAAAAACCATCGGAATAGCCTTTCTTTGGGCTAATCTTCATTTTTGATCCACATTTTCTACAATTCACGTATTTCAATAAGCCTATTTCAGTTAAAAAATTAATTAATAATTGCGGATCTTGAGCCAATTGAAGTAAAAAAATTCTATTAACAATTCCGGGTTTTCCAACTGTTGGTCTAGAGCTTGAAACATTAAAATACCCATCATTGGTTTCTTTAATTTTAGGTAAAATAATATGTTGAAATTTCTGAACAATACTATGAGCATGACACATTATGGAAATGTAACAATAAATTAACAAAAATGTATAAGATAATTATAAATTAAATTAATAAGATAATAATAAGACAAAGAAACACAACTGAGGGAAAATCCCCTGATTGCACCAACAGCAAACAAAAGACAAATGGCTTCCAATTCCAATAGAAACGTGGAACAAAGAATGTCGAAGTAAAATTTAAATAGCTGTAAAATTTATGTAAAACACGAAAAAAAAAACGAATAGTGGCAGAAAAAAAAAAAAAGAATAGTGACTAAAACTGAATTTGGCAGCATTACAATAAAAACAAAAGCTGAAATCGGCAACACTATGATGTAAACAAAGGGCGCCAGATTTGGCAAGAAATCACATATGGAGATACTGAGCTTATTTTCAATTTGAGCAAATTTTCAATTTGAATTTAATAGTTTCAAAAAATAAATATCTAGTATTTATAATTCACTTAAACATAGTTTTTACATGTATGATACTATTGAGTAAATGACATTAAAATTCCAATCAGTATTTTCAGTTAAAATCTCATATTATAATTTTTTGGTTTTAAAGTTGATTTTAAAAAAATGAAAGTTAATTATTCATTAAACTACACATTAAATAAATTTTACTTGGTAATAAGCTTAAGAAATTTTAAGAATGTTTTTAAATCAATTTTGAAGTAAAATTATTTTTCTGCCAAAACTAAATCCTTATTAACTTCATAGTAAATTTATAATTCAATTAAAATTATACTTTGAATTTAATACTTTAAAAAATAAATATCCAATATTTATTCACTTGACCATAAATAGTTTTTACATGAATGATATTATTCAGTAAACACATATGTGTATATGTATGTACTTTTCTTTTCAGATAAAATGATTACAATTTGAAACGCCTAGTGAAATTCATGGAGAAGAAATATTTGAACTTATGGAGAAAATGTCTAAAATTAAATAACATTTTGTGATGTGTGAAAAATAGACCATCTATTGATCTATTCTATTACAGAATTTATGTCTCCAAAAAAGGTCCAAAAAAGGCAGCTTTCAATGAAACATTGGTAGTATAAAACCTGTATTTTTTGCATATTTAAGGACGAATTTTAAAATATTTTTGAAAGTACTAAACTTTTATATCAACATTATTTTCTAACAATGACACAATTAAGCACATCAAAATTTACAATCTCTTACATAATTTGTATATCTGCTCTTTTAATGGTAGAACATGAAACATGCTTGGAAGTGGTAGTTCCTACATTTCCAAGTTTTTTTATTGCATGTGAATAATATATTTTAAATTATTTTAATGCAAAAATATTTAGTTAAAGTTTTGCAGAGAAAAATATTTTTTAAACAAAAATGGAAGAAAAATCTCATTATTATTTTGATATTTGTTTCATGATTGCATGATCCAAAAGAAAATAATTAAAATTTATATTTTACAAAATATGAAGTATTGCATATGTCTTTTATTATATTGTAGTTTTCTATCTTGTATTTTTAAAAATCGTTTTACATGCAATGTATTTGAATATTAGTATATGTGATACAAAAACCTAATTTAAAAATTTTAGTAATTTGTAAAAAAAATGTTCATTTAGTTTCTATTGTTTTTCAGTTACAGCTGATTGATTCAAAAATTCCTTAACATTAAAAATAAATTTATGTATGCATGTATATATTTTTATTTAATGTTTAAAAATCTATTTTGTAAATTTTGATATGGGCTATATCTATTTCATAACAAAGAAAAAAATCCAAAATTATTTTGTATTTGTTTCATTGTATATCAATAATTTATCACTTTTCCCACATTCTTATAAAAGTTTTCAAAAACTACTGGATGATCATTAAAATTTAGCAACTTAAGTTACTACGTTTTAATTAATTAATTAATGATAAAAGCATTTTTAACAAATTACACTTGATTTAAATTAAAATAAAAAGTTCTATTAATTTAATACATATGATTATTCTCTTTATTACAGATAAATTTGGAATTTGATATCCAGAGGCTGACTGTTTTCTCAATACATATCCTGCATTCTATGCTCCTAGAATATTATCATATATTCGAAAACTTGTCCTGTAATATGGAATAAATACGTGAGAATTCAGGATGATAATATTTTTTAGGCTGAATATAATTCTTATAATAAACAACAGGATAATCTATAAATATTGGTCTTTATCTTCCTGTAACTTCAAAAATACATATTACCAATATTCTAAAATAAATTTTAAGCTATACTTTAAATAAAGGATTTTTTTCAAAAAAAATTAAATTATATTTACTTATATAAAATATTTATGTATTTTTTAAATTGTATATAATTTGTTGTATTAATAATGTTTGTAAAAGATAATTTTGTCCTTATGAGCCCATAGTAAACTAAACTGAAAAATAAGTACTGTGACGATTTTTTCTTGAGAGTATTGCTACACTCACACGTAAAACTGAATATATATAAGTAATGAAATAAATGGCTGAACAAATTGCTTAATATTGTATGTAATTTAAAAACCACTATAATTATTCAAGTCAATTAAAATGTCATATTTAAACACTGTACTGTTATATATTATTGACTAAAGAAATAATATCTTTATATTGTTCTTGTCTAAAAAAAAACATAAATCCTTAAAGAATTCAAAACCTAATTTCTGCAATAAATTGACAATATAAAAAAAATGAGTAATACTTCTATTAAAAGATTGAAATTCACTCTTTTTTTCCATCTCCTTTAAGGTACCAGAACAAGTTCAGAGCACTTTTTTTAAATACATTGCATATATACATTGTAACGATTTTTTCTTATTTCACTTTAGAAAGCCTTAATATTGAGCTACTAAAATTTGATATATTCCAATATTATTCTTCAGAAATTTAAATATGTATACAATTCTAAGCATTTTTTAAAAAAAATTATAAAAAATGCTACATCAAAAACTATTAAACATATATGAAAAAAATTAATACTAAATAATCTATATGTTGTTATCTAGAGCATGTACTAAAATTTTAAGTTCTTGTTAAAAAAATAAAAAAAATGCGGCCAGTTGAATATTTAATATTTCTGAAATTTCAGCCAAAATTTCTATGCCACAATTTGGGAATTATTTTAGTGATTAAAATTATTTTAGCATATTCCCTAGAAAACAATATACAGATCACGCTCATGAAATTCCATAGTGATATTATAAAATTATTTTGAGTTATTGTTTTTGAAGCGTGCAAATTATAAGTAAAAACCAGTTCTGAGAAAATCGCATTAAAAGATTAAAGTGTTGTGTCTTTATAAGAAATTCTCATATTTGCTGATTAAATTTTTTATTTGATTTCCGTAACAGTAATTATTTTATATATCTTTTAAAAGCTTACTAAATTTATATTTCAAAATTAAACACTATTTTAAACTAATTTTTAACATCATTCTGGCCCTTTAAACGCCCACTTCCGGTCTTTTAAATATGTCCACTTTTGGTTTCGTAATCTTTACGAAATCCTTTATATCTCGGAATCTAATTAACGTTGAGACAAAAACAAGTCTGTTTTAGAAAGCTACTTAAATTCCTTATTTAACGAAAGAAAAAATAAATTTATCATTTTTGGTCGAAATTGACTTTTTCAACGTGTTCGGGTACCTTTAACGGGGTGTGTTGTTACTCCTCTTAAAAGGAGTGGTTTACCCACATCTTTCAAAAGAGTGAATTTCTATCTTAAAGATTGGTTGAGTTTTGTGACAATGAAAGAGTGAAATTTCACTCCTTCTGAGTGAAATCCACTCGATTATTTTAAGAGTGCAGATGGTTAACAAAACGATGGCAACTTTATAAAGCATCCTATATCAATATGATGTGGGACTACCTTTGGCACGTAATACAACTTGATTTCACTAAGAAATCGATTCACACAAGTGCTGAATAGTGTTTGAAGGAATATTGCACCATTCTTCATAGGGATATTGTGAAAGTTCTGGAATGATGCCTGTTGAAGAGAAATCGATTTCTTACAGAGCGTTCTAAAATAGACCACAATGTTTTGATTATATTGAAGTCGGGTGATTGTGAAGGCCAAGTTAGATTTTAACTTAATGTTTCTGTTCATCAAGCCATGATTGGATAAGTTCCTCTACATAAATAAGTGAATTATCATCTTCGTAACCTCCATCTCCAGCAGAAAACAAAACTTTTATATTTAACTTTAAAGAAACTTTAAAGACTTGAGTTACACTTTTAAACTTGACATAAAAATCAAAACTAGAATGGAATTACAAATGTATCAGTAAAATAATCTGACCTATGGCAATTCAGAATAAGTTATAATTAAATTATTTACTATACAGGTTACTATAGTTTAAAAAAATATATAATTTTTTAACCAATGGAAAGATGTTAATAAACATTAGAGGTATAAGTACATGTATTCTTATATATATAGTAATAAATAAAAAACTTGAATAATATGAAACTTACTGACAGGATTTAGACGTGATAAAAAAAAGTTCAACAATATAGTACATCTGTATAGTAATGAGTTAAGGAAAAACAATGGAAAAAAAACAATAAGTTTTCATTATAAAATACAAAAAAGTAAATTATTTGCCACGTAGAGTGTTCTTTAGTAATATTCATGCCATAGTCATAAGAAAATGTATATAAATTTGTAATTTATCTGTTTATACGAATTTTTATCTTGTACGTAATTATTTTATCATAATATAATTCAAATGTATCTTTTATCGATAAGCACATTTAGAAGTTTTGTAAAAAAAATTAATTAAATAAAATAAAATTGGATCGTTTTGAAGCCATTTTACTATATCTGCTAAGGCGTTTGATAATATAAGCAAGATAATTTTTATGTTACTCTTTTTTTATTTTCCAACAAAATGAATATAATTTAAAAAAAGGAAAATATTACATCATTATATTGCAATTTATGTTCTTGATTGTCTATTAAACTTAAAAAATACTCTTATTAAAATACATTCTTTTTCATAAATATATTTTTTACAAACCAATGAATCTTTGAAAAGTCGATGATACTCTTATATTAAAATTATGGAAACAGTGATAATTAATGTTTTTGAATCAGAAACGACATCTAATTGTTTTTATTTTCTAACATGCGTTTTTAGGTGAAACTTCAAAATTATTGAAATTACATTCATTCCTTCATATTCATTTACGAATAGTTTCTCTTAATCACAAAACTTAGGGCTTAAAACACTAACTTCTTTCTTATAGTCAATCAAAATAATTATAATAATGTCATAATCTTACAGTGTAGTATGGGGTGGCTGAGTAGAAACAAGCGAAAGATAGATAGCAACGCAGGCTTGTCCTTAACTGTACCTTAAGGTTAATAGGTTTGGAATGCTCCTCCATCACCAAGCGCCTCATAATTTTGAACCACGTTCAGAGAAGGTCACGTTCTGAGTTGGCACCCTCCTCTCCACATCCAATTCGCCAATACATATTTTGAGGGTGATCACCGACGATAATTTTTATTACCCACATATCATAAAATGAATTTGCTTATCACCCCCTCGTCACTGAAGCAGATCGTGAGTCAAATAAAAAATTGAGAGTGGTTCATGAGCTAGAAACGTTTGTCCTCTTCTAGTGTATAGTCTTTAATCAGAACTAAATACGTTTACTTGGCAATATTTTCACCCGATATTTTACATAATCCAAAAATAAAATGAATTTTTCCGTTTTGCATCAATAAAAACCTTAAACAAGAAATAAACTTACTTTGTAATGAGGTTTGTAAGACTCCGAAAAATCAAACCCACAACGGTTAGGATGTCCTTGCGGATGACGGAAATGGAGACCGTATTCATCTTGAACAAGTATCTTTATCGATATCGTCATAGGAGTGTAAGGAAGGGGTCGACCATCATATGTTGTTGCAGAAATTAACATCAGGTGTCCATTGTACTCCTTATCGGCGAAAACTGCAACAGTCGATCCTCGACCAGCAGTGAAACCGAGTTTGTCATCCAAGGGTAGCACCCAAAGAGGTTGACTGATGTTGCTAATGAATCTCACTTGGCACAATCCTTGGTAAACAGACCCACAAGTGAGCAGAACAGGATTGCCCGCATGGTGTGAAATCAGGAGCACCTTATTGTCGTTATCCATCGGTAGTCTCTCGTGTTCACATGGGAAAGCATGGGGAAGGCATAGGCTGTTGTCCGATTCAGGACCAGTAGATACTTTTTCCTTGAGCTTCAGAAGACGGTCTAAGTGGTATATGTTGTTTCGAGCACCGATGTAGATGTGTTGTGACTTGCTATCAACAACAATATTCTGCACTGGGCCCGTTTGATGAATGTCTCTATATTCATAAATATTTGAACCTAGGTTGTGAGATACACTCGAGCGAGGTAAGAGGAATAAGATCACGAGTCGAAAACAATATATCTTTAAATAATTGATCTTCATCATTTTTGAAAGTCAAGATGGCATAGCTAAAAAAAGAAAGAGTTCTTAAATCACTTCGAAACACATTTATTTCAAATAAACATAATACCTATGTAACTGAAGAATATAATTTTAACCATTTCAATAATATTTTTTCAATATAAATTTTATAAATTATCAAGAACATATAATGAAAATTTACCTAATAGATTTCATAATGATGAGAAAAAAATACAGTAAAAATGTAGTATCAAAATATCAGTGAGATATTTTTATTCCCACAATATTAAGGAGAAACAAGTTGAAATATATATATATATATATACACTCTTAAAAATATCGAGTGGTTTTTCACCACTCGATGAGCAATGGATATTTTGTACTCCATAAAGATACAAAATGAATCCTTTTCTAGTTAATTGGGTAAAGAAGTTCTCTTTCAAACACTCAATCCTCGATTCAAAGCAGCTTTCACTCTTTTTTTTTGACGTGTTTATGGCACAAAGTAAATGTGATGTGCTCTGATTGGTTTAAATTATCACGTGGCTCTAAACTTTCGGTTTAGTTTTGCTAAAAATGGAGGAATTTAAGACTTCATTTTGTAATGGCGATCTATTTGAATTAAAATATATGTATTATTGGACAAGAAGGAGCGCAGAAATACTACGGTAAGTCTATTTCTTATAATTAATTGAATGACTAAATCAAATCTTCATATTTGTGATTTTTCACTATGATATAAACTTTCCTATTCGAAAGTATGAATGAATGAATTCTATTGAATTTATACTCATGTAATATTTATAATATTTGAAATTTCTGCTTAATTGATAATGTTTAATAATATAAAAATGTGTTTGGAAATTTTATTTTTTGTTTCAAATACTATTTTCTGCCAAAATTTAATTCATTATTAATGAATAGTAAATTATAATGAATGCATATTTAAATTATTTTAATTTTGAAATTGGGTGACTATGATTATTAGTATTATCGTTGATTTAAATATATCCAATGTATTTTATAAAAATATTATTTAATATAGTTTATTATACTGAATTCAAAGTGCGATTTATATCAAATATAAAATATTATTTAATATAGTTTATTATACTGAATTGAAAGTGCGATTTATATCAAATATAACATTTTACAATGAATAAGAATAAATTTTTTCATAAATAAAATTCGAAGATTTTTGATTTAAATGTGAATACAATATAAAGCAAATATTAATCTACAGAATATTACTTGACAGTATGTATTATATTTATTAAAATTTCACTGACAATATGTATTTATTAAAATTTCAATGACAATTTTTGATTTGATTGCTACTATGTAAAAGCATTCTTAGATAAAACGAAAACAAAATTTTATATGTATCAAAATCTACTATTAATTTGTATAATATTTTAGAATTTTAAACTAAAAATTTTGTCTATGGAAATATAATTTATATTTGTACTTTATGGTTGTCATTGTCATCAGTGAAGAAAAATATAAAAAACAAAATTAGCAAAAGTAAATCTGAAACATGTTATTTTGAAGATGATGAAATGCAATGTAAGGAAGAAATGGCTGATCTGGTATATTCCGTACAATGTGTAATCAAAACAAGTTTTATGGAGATTGAGAAAATGTTAACTATTGTTATTACTACAAGTATTAATTTCATTTTGCTTGTAAAATGTATTGAAAAGTTTGAAGTAATATTCTTTGTTTAATGTAAGAATTTGATAACTTAATTAAATGACTTGAAAACTCCAATCAATATTTTCAGTTAAAATCTCTTAGTAAAGTTTTTGGTTCTTACAGTTGGTTTTAAAATAATGAAAGGTAATTATTATTATTCATTAAATTAATATTACTTGGTAATTAGCTTAAGAAATTTTAATAATATTTTTAAATCTATTTTGAAATAAAGTTTTGTTTGTTTTTACAGCTAAAACAAAATTTTAATTATCTTTATATTAAATTTATAAATCATTTAAAATTTTCTGAATTTTTAATTTGAATTTAATTGCTTACAAAATAAATATTCAGCATTTATACTTCACTTGACCACAATTAATTTTTACATGTATGATATTTTTGAGTAAAAACATATGTATATATGTGTGTATTTTTCCTTCCAGATAAAATGGTTACAATTTGAAATGCTTTATGAAATTCACCTTGAAAAAATATTTGAACTTATGAAGAAAATGTTTAAAACAAAATAACATTTTGCGATGAAAAATAGATCATCTATTGATCTATTCTATAACAGAATTTATTTCTCTAAGTATCTAAAATAGGCTGCTTTTAATGAAATATAGGTTGTATAAAATCTGTATTTTTTGCATATTTAAGGATGAATTTAAAAATATTCAAGAAAGTACTAAACTTTTATATCAACATTACTTTCTAACAATGACACAATGATTTAAGCACATCAAAATGTACAATTCCTTACATAATTTGTATATCTGCATTTTTAATGGTAGAGCATGATGAAACATGGTGTTCATGAATTTCCATGTTTGTTTTATTGCATTTGAATAAGATATTTTAAGTTATTTTAATACCAAAAACATTTAGTTAAAATTATACAGAGAAAAATTTTTTATATAAAAATAGAAGAAAAATCTCATTGTTGTTTTGATATTTGTTTAGTAATCGCATGATTCAAAAGAAAGTAATTAAAATCTATATTTTGCATTATATGCAGTATTGCTTGTCTTTTATTAAATTGTAGTTTTCTATCTTGTATTTCTAAAAATTATTTTACTTGCAATGTTTGTGATACAAAAGCATAGTTTCAAAATTTTTTGCTGTAATTAGTTAAAAAAAAAATATTTATTTTGTTTCACCTGTTTTTCAGTTATAGTTTATTGATTCAAAATTGTTTAACATTAAAAATAAATTTTGTATGCATGTATATATTTTTATTTAATGTTTAAAAATCCATTTTGTAAATTATGATAGGGGCTATATCTATTTCATAACAAAATGAAAAAGTCCAAAATTATTTTGTATTTGTTTCATTGTATATCAATAATTTATCATTTTTGCCACATTCTTATTAAAATTTTCAAAAACTACTAGATTATCATTAATTTACTAACTTAAGTTACTATGCTTTAATTAGTTAATTAATAATAACACCATTTTTTTAACAAATTACATTTGCTTTAAATTACAATAAAAAGTTCTATTAATTTAATATATATGATTATTCTCTTTATTACAGATAGATTTGGAATTTGATATCCAGAGGTTGACAGTTTTCTCAATAAATATCCTGCATTCTATGTTCCTAGAATATTATTGTATGCTCAAAAATTTGTCCTGTAATATAGAATAAATACGAGAGAATTCGGGATAATAGTATTTTTCAGGCTGAATATAATTCCAGCACAGAATATAATTAGATATCTGATTTCTTGCATCTTTATTTTTTAATAAATAAGGCTTTATCTTTTTTGAAGTCTTATTCTTATGAAATTTTTTGGTATTAAAGTTTATATCGACACTATAATGAGAATACCAATATTATAAAAATTTTAGTTATTATGTTGGTTTTTTTTTCTTTCGAATTAAGTGAAGAGATTTGTCGAAGAAGAACAACGCTCAAAAGTAATCAACTACTCTTGCTCTGCTGAGGTCAAAAGCATTGATGTCGGATTTGCAAGATTGAAAAGCGTTTAATATTTTATAGAAATGTCATCATGTGTTTAATGTTAAATAGGATGTTAAACTTACTGTATTTTATGCTCTCATGGACTATATAAATTAAGAAATGGTTCAGTTAAGACTTTAATTTAAACTACACGTTCTTACCATAATCGATCAAGATTTAAATTTTGCAAAATACATGCATTAAATCGCATATCTTCTTTTTTTTCTTATTTTAATAGTATTCTTATTTTGTATAATTAAACTGACAATAAAACTGTCAAGCTCCAGTATTAATTTGACATCCTAAACATAAGAATTTCTGTATACATATTTTTATTTAATTTTTTTCTGTATTAAAAATTTGGTACTTACGTATTAACGCAACCAGGCCAAAATTTGCCTAAATCGCCAAATTTGGCGACCCTACTTACGGTAACCGTACGTATTATACGTGGTTTTTCGTGAAGAAATTATTTTGCTTTCTGGTTAGATTGAATGCTGTGAAATACGTTAACTATGGGTATTTGGGATCTGCATGCGAGTGAAAAAGATGCTTTTGAATTGTTACAGGGATATGGAATTATACCGAACGAACGTACATGTAAAAATTCCATAAATAAAACTGTATTTTGGAAAGCATATCTTCTGGAAATGTATCGTCGAAGAGTGCAATCAACACTTGGGTGTGAGAACCGGAAATTGGTTTGAAGGTAGTCGAATCTCATTTGTAACAGCGGTGTGCTTCATTTGTTGTTGGTGTAAAGAGTTAACCTCAATTAAATTTTGTGCAGAAGAGATGGAAATTGCTGATAAAACTGTTATAGATTGGAACAATTACATGGGAGATATGTGCGCTTGAAATGGATGAAAAAGAAAGAAAGCAAATAGGTGACGATATTGTGGAAATAGACGAAAGTTTATTTGTAAAAAGAAAAATTAATACTGGGCGTGTACTACCACAACAATGGGTTTTCTGCGGAATTTGCAGAGAAACGAGAGACTTTTTTGGTTACTGTACCTAACAGAAGCGCCGTTACCCTCTTGGAAAAAATTTGCGAAAATATCAAGGGAGGAAGTATTATTTATTCGGATTGCTGGAAAGGATACAAGACAACTGAGTTGGAAAATGCTGGATTTCTGCATGGGACTGTTAATCGCTGCAACCGCTGTTAATCTGCTGGGACTGTTAATCGTCCGTGTCGGGATCCACAATGTAATAACATTGTGGATCCCGACACGGTCGTTCACACACAACCTGTAGAGTGCATGTGAGGCTCAGCCAACAAAAAACAGAGAGGAACATCCCGTCATCATCTTAACTTATACCTTATCGAATTTATATGGCGCCAAACTAAAGCTGTAAATGTCGAACACGCGCGGTTTTCAATCAGTACTAAAAGCAATAGACAAAATATTTCCGCCGAAAAAATAATTCTGCAACTTATTCAAATTCGAAACCGGAAGTGCTTAATTGCTATTTTATATTTTAAAACAAAATAATGTAAAAAAAACTGTATTAAAAATTATCGGTAATTAATAAATGTACATTTTCTTTCTATTCATACTTTCTTACTCAAACTTACAAATCGCGCCAACCTGGTTGCGATAACACGTAAGTACCAAAAATTTAATAAATGTTTTTTTGTATAATCTCGCATTTTATTTTTAATTTCATTCCTAGTTTCATTGAAGTTATTTTCAATTTAATTTAAGCTTGGAAAACATGTCACATAAAACAAAATTTATTTGCAAAAATATAAGTCAGTTTTGTTCAACAGAATAATCTAAATATTTGTCTTTATCCTCTTGTCACTTCAAAAATGCATATTGTCAATATTCAAAAATAAATACTTAGCTAAACTATAAATAAATTACTTTTTCAAAAGAACGTAAATTATATTTACTTATATATAATATTTATGTATTTTTTATATATATTGTGTACAATTTTTTTGTACTAATAAAATGTATAAAAGTTAATTTTGTACTTAATGGGCCTATAGTAAACTAAACTGAAAAATAAGTACTGTGACGATTGTTTCTTGAGAGTGCTACACTCACACGTACAACTAAATCGATATAAATAATGTAATAAATGGTTGAACAATTTGCTTGATAATGTATGTAATTTAAAGACCACTATAATTATCCAAATCAATTAAAATGCCATATTCAATTGTACTGTTATATTATTGAATAAAAAAATTCTTTATAATGTAATTGTCAAAAAAAAACAAACATAAATCTTTAAAATAAAGAATTCAAAACCTGTTTTCTGCACTAAATTGTCAATATAAAAAAAATCAGCAATACTTCTATAAAAGATTGAAATTCACTCTTTTTTCTATCTAATTTACCTCTTTAAGCGATTTGTTGTTTCGCTCCTTAACAGGAGTGGTTTACAAATTAGGCTTATTTCAAAAGAGTGAATTTCTATATTAAAGATTGGTTGTGCTAAAAGCCTAACGAGCATTCACCTAACCAATTTTTCATTAAGATTACTTAAGCATATAGCCATGTCAGGATATCTAAAAGAAAATACTGCACTCAGTAACAAATAACAAGTTTATTAAACATTGCGCTTCGTCATTCTCTTACCGCCTCTCACGATAGACGTACATTAACTAATTGTTTGTTCGCCCTCTATAGTGGCGATCTTTTCATTTCTCACATTCGGCCAGACTGACCTTACAATTGTCCTCAATTGATATAACAATACTCGATTACCAATTAATACGACAAATATTAACATTAAAAATTATATTAAACACAGCAAATTAAATAAAATTATGAACTACGTAACTATGACATTATTTTTTATTCACACAAACAAATACTGTAATTATTATCATTAATATCATTAATAATACACATCTTTCATTAAAAGTAGAAAAATTATTATGTTAGATTAACAAAAAACTATAATAACATACATAATACACTTTTTTAGTAGTAATTCTTAATACAATTCTAAACTCTAATAAAATTACTTACAGAAGTTTACAAGAAGTTAAATGAACTTAGGAGTATTAAATCTTTCACAGAATAAATTTAACAGACTTTCATATTGTTTGATGAATATTTCAGTATACAGTAAATAATCTTTAGAGTCAATAGTTTATGATAAGTTCATTGTCTTTCAATTAAAAGTTTTTCTTTAAATAAAATTGGAAAGATCTCACCATTTAGGATCCCTCATTCAGCTTTAGTCCTTGCGAGAGGATCTATGTGGATTGCGTCTAGGGCTGTTCAGAGAATAGTCATCATCACTATTGGCACTATCGATATCACTATCTTCATCCAAATCTGGTTCATTTAACCATGGTTTTAGTTGACTAATGTGAGCTGTTGTTGCGTAGAAGTGTGGCCTTTCTTTTTTTTCTTCCAGCTGAGTCACACAGTAGACATCATTCGACGATACCTCGGTAACAACAAGAAGACCTCGGTACTTAAATTGTGTCTTCATAGGTTGGCCTGAAGATTTCGGAGTTCTTTTCATTACGACAATCTCATTCAAACGTCATAGCTGTACATCTCTTTTTATTATAATTCTTTATTTTTTGTTGACTTTCATCTATTTGTCTTCGAGATTATTCCTGCACTATAGATGGATCTTGACAACTCTGAGCTTCTTCATTAGCTAACTTTCTCAAAATTCCATCGTTGAATCGTGGAGAATAACCGTGAAGCAATTCAAATGGTGCCTTGTTCGTTGACTTGTTTACAAAGTTGTTCAAGTTCCTCTCAAATTCATGCATTTTAACATTCCAATCTTTGTGATTCTGATATTCCATATCAGTTGTTATAGTAGACAATATTGTTCTGTTAACTTTTTCAACCATTCCATTCGCACATGGTCGCTTCGTACAATTGAGAGTATGATGTATACCATTTTCAGCACAATATTGTTGAAATTGATGCGAAGTGAAACAAGTTTCTCGATCGTTATTATTTTTTCAGGTAGACCATAAGTGTTTACAAAGTTTTTCAGAGCCTTCAGCACATGTGATATTGACGTACTCTTTACTAGATTCAACTGGACAAATCTTGTGAAATTATCTATCATGACCAGAAATTCTTAAATTAAATCACACCATCTTGCAATCTGAGGATCGTTTGTTTTCTTAGAATTCATATATATCAGTGCTTGACAATCTGCACTGTTTTGAATTTTATGCCTAATAAATACTGCCTTAATCTTTCGAGAGTCCACACAATGGCCATCAATTCGAGCTTGCTTGAATGATACTTCTTTTCAATTTCAGTTGTCTTTTTGCTAACATAATAAATCAACCGCCATTTATTGTCTGGTCCTAAAATGCATGCCGGCTAAACCACTAGAGCTTGCATCACAATGTACTTCCGTTTTAGCTTGAGGGTTGTAATGGGCTAACACAGGTTGCTACGTGAGGCTATTTTTCAATAATCGAAAAGATTGCTCTTGCTCCTCTTCCCACTTGAAAGATTCTTCTTTTTGCAAGAGTCGTGATAAAGGTTCTGCCTTTTGTGCATATTTTTCCACAAATCTCCGAAAATAACCAGTAAAACCTAAAAATCTACGAATATCATGAATATTCTTAGAAGTTGGAAATTCTCTTATTGGTCTAATTTTTCTGGTGTTATTCCTTCTCTATTAACAATAAATCCTAAAAATTCTACTTCCTTTTTACCGAATTCACTTTTTGACAATTTTAAAGTCAAATTAGCAGATCTAAGTTTGTCAAATACTTCTTTTATTCGTTCAATCATATCAGTCCAATTCTTCGTTGGTATCAAAATATCATCTAAATAACGCAAAATTTTCTTATTTAACAATGGTCCTGATACTCGATACATTAATCTCTGAAATTCTGAAGGTGCATTTGCCAAACCAAAAATCATACGTTCAAATTGACCTGTTTCATCTGGGGTAAAAAAAAAAAAGCAGTTTTTAACTTAGCTTCCACTGTTAATGGTATTTGAAGATAACCATGAGCTAAATCTAATGTGGTGAAAATATTACATTCACCAAGACATTCTAATAAATCATCAATTCTGGGTGAAGGGAATTTATCTTTAATTGTCTGATTATTTAATTTTCTGTAATCTACAACAAGTCTATCCTCAGCAGTTTTTTTTTTCCGAACTAACAATAATGGACTGGCATAAGGTGATCTAGTTTCGGAAACTATTTGTTTTTAAGACCATCTAACCACTCATTAAAATAATTTTGCAACTTATAAGTAAAATTTTTTCATGCATTCTTAATTGTACGAGAATGTTCATAAAATTTCTGCCGAAATCTTTCTGGACTTAATTTAAATCTTTTTAATAATAGTTCCTTCACATAATAATAATCATTGACTTTATCGTCCGGTTCTCGGGCAATACACTGGGTTATTTCATATGGTAGAAGTCCTAAGAGATGGAAAACCCAATGAGCTTCATCTAAACCCATTCGTCGCACTTGTCTTTCAAATAATATAAGATAAAAACTTATATCACCTTCATTTACATGATATTTTTGCATAAGTTGTTGCAAATTGCAAGAATCGCGTCTTTTTTAATTAAAATTGTTCGCATTACCAACATTTCCTATTGCATTTTCATTTTGTAAACGTAATTTTTGCAACTCAAACTCACGAGCTGCTTCTTCGTCTTGTTTTTGGGCTAAGCGATCTTCAATAATACTCTCCAATAAAACTTTAACAAATTCTTCATAATTTTTTGAACTAATAATTATGTTCCTTAAATCTATTACCTTACAATATTGGGGAACGCTTTCTCCTAATTCAGTAGCTAAAGTAATTAAATCTTTTTGCCTTTCGCCAGAAATGAAGTGCTTTTAGAGCTTACAGAAATCAAAATCGAAAAAATATAAAAGATAACTCTCTTGCGTATTTTCGTTTCTTTTATTCCGTGTTGATGTAACTCGTAGTTTCAAGTACCTTTCGTCATAAATTCTTCCTTTTTTCTTCATCCAAAATTAATTCTTACTTATGAGGAGCGTATTCCGATTTTTAATCGTAATTCACAAGCATACGAGTTTCAATATCGGAAAAGAAAACAAAACAAGCATCAAAGGGTGATACATATCCTACTTCTGAAAGTTAAAGGCTTAACGAGCATTCACCGAACTAATTTTTCATTAAATTTACTTATGCATATAGCCATGTTAGGACGTCTAAAAGTAAATACTACACTTCAGCAACAAATAACAAATTCTTTCTGAGTGAAATCCATTCGAATTTTCAAGAGTTTACATCGAAAATTACAAAAATGTAATTTTAAAAATATTCAGATTTTGAAGTTATTTTGCTTTTTAAATAAAATGAAAAGAATAAATAATAAGTAAATACACTTGAACTCAACAGAAATCCTATATCAAGTACATAGAATAGTAAAAACGTTGTTTCGTTTATTGATAATTAGTATTTCTAAGTGTAAAAATTCATATATAATATTAAATACAAAAATGTTTTAAGGAAAATCCCAAAGCAAAATAATAGCTACATAATAAAAATATAAGAAAACATAAAAAATATCAAGAAACAACCAAAAAATTGACAATATATTTATAATAGCAAATAACGGACAGCTAAATATAAACTCACAACCTTAAAATGCTAAATGAAGGAACATAAGTCATTCTCTTATTTAGTTGGTGACACAAATAGTATTTATAAATAATAAGGTGTTAATTAAATTTCGAAATCAAAAATGTTATCAAAAGATTGATATTTAAATACATAATGCAATAATCCTGAAACTAACGAAAATAAAATGTCTTGAGAAATTAAAAACGCGAATTCATATCATCCTTGCCTATTTAAACTAACCATAAAGAGGATGTTTTGCCTTGTCTTTTTCATTTGAGTTTTTCTTCTTTTCTATTATCAACATGTTAATGGTCTAAATCGATGGAAAACAGCTTCTCAAACCGATGTCTTTATATAAGAAATCCTTTTTTTTAAGAAAATGAACTTCGACAATTTTTTTTTTTAATTTTGATTCCAACGAGTTAAAGCCATAGAGTTGTTACTTGATACGGGTGTTATCTCCAAATCAATTCTACTATTGTTAAGAGCATTTGTCTTATACCGACATTTGGAATCATGATTTCGGATACTCGTAATAATCAATGTTCTAGTCACAAAAGATTCATGAAATTAAAAAAAGGAAATAAGAGAAGTTTTAACGGATTTCAAGGGAACGTGCAATGACAACAAAGATGGTGCTGACCGTGCAAAAGGGATGGAAGTTGCCAGGAAAAAAAAGCTTAAATTGAAAAATTAGAAATGATAGCAATTACAGGAAATTTTAGAAGCTATATCACTAAAGATAGATTATGGTAATGATTTTGAAAACTTCTACAAACGGAAAAAAATAATAATGAAAAATTACTTTATTACTGGCAAAAATCAAGAGTGGATTTTTTTCTCGTCGCCGAAGGCATTCAATGGTGAACTTCGCGCTATTTGCTGCCGCTCGAAGAATATATTTGTAGGCTGACAGCAAATTCATCGATAAGTTAGATTTACCAAGAAGCCTCAATACGATGTGACGTAGATTAAACGTTATTTGACGTCATGGGTACTTTTAAAACAATGAGAGTTGTAATAAAGTGGCATAATCCTGAACTCAACCGGAAAGAAAGAAACAGCCACTTTACTATTAACAATAATCCTAATATCCTGAAAATGATTTTGGAATTGAAAAATAAATATGAGAAGAAACTATGTACAGATGAGAGCATAACATTGCTTCATTAATTACAGAATCAAATATGATATTAATTTAACAATTAAATTTCTAGATTATTTTAAACGGTCATTTGCATCAACCACTTTTTTCTTGAAATTGAAATGTTGCGAGATAACTATTTTATTATACTACTATAGATGATATAAACTGCTTAAAAATAAGCTTCTTTTATCTTATCATGATTAATTTTTCAAAACATAAAGAAAAAATTATTTCATGTGAAATAATTCTTGAGAAAAACATGATAAGTTCTCTTCTCACTGAGGAAATGTGGCTGTATATCATTACCTGTATGCATGAAGAGAATATGGGTATGTTGTAGAGGCTTTTCCTGCGTTGACAAATTTACACTTGTACAAATTTTGGTAGTTGTCAATGTTCATCGAACCACCCAAATGAATATGCGCTTCGTCTTTCTAAAATACATTCTAAGGTAGTTCTGAATCAACATCAAAGCAAGCAAGAAAATGAAGTGTAAGCAGTTTTTGACTGTTGAAATGAGATGGAAGCAGCTTCTGCACAATCTGAAGTTTGTAAACATAAGGATGGAAGGTAATGAACGTGATCTCCGAGGCAGGGCAGTTGATTATGGGAGTATATTAAAAAATTTTACTACACTACCCTCTAGACCGAGAACTAGTACTGATATATATATATATGTATATCAGAAATTTTGCCTGCTTGTACCTGAAGTGCATCACTGATTCTTGCTTCTTTCGAAATAAATTTTCTTCTTAAGAAATGAATATTAAATAATGCAGATTCTGTAAATTTGACAAGCATCAATCATCGAAGATTTTTCACAGTGAACGGACCTTGATGCATCCACTTCAAAGATCGAAATAACCTTAGTTCTATTACTGAGAATAAGCATCTTGTTAAAGTAGTCCACTTATCTGAATTCTGTCTACCGGAATCACTTTCAGAAAAATAGATTGAAGGAGAGCAGGAAAATGAGAAAAAGGGGAAAAGATCAAGAAAAGGAAGAGTAGGAGAATGGAGAAGATGAGAATGAAAGAGGCAGAGAGAGATGTGTGTGCCACTTGAGGAATGAGAAACATCTTTTGGAAAGTCCTGGATGCTCAGAAGTTAGAGCTGAAAACATAGGAGAATAGATTATTAGTGGGACCCGGGATTTCAATTTGCAAATGATGGTAAACTTATTTAAAGAATCGATGAAGATGAACTTAATATCTAAATTGAAGCAGACACGGGACCATCCGCTAATGGTGCATTTACCAATTTGAAACTATTTTGGAAAAGGATGAACCCTCAGTCCCCGAAGGCGACCACATGCAAATTCTCAAACTGATGAGTGACTTAGCTGCTAGAATGGGAATGAAGGTGGTGAAAAAGCTTACTCTCACCTAGATGTTCAGCAAGGAATAATTATCATTTAAAGTACTAACAGCACTTGTAAGTAATTTAATGTATAGCAGAGTTGCTTTTTCATTTAATTGATTGTAAGCTCTTTTTCTTTAAAAAGATGTATTTCTTCTCCCATTTTTCAACATATAACAGTTAATTTAAGTGGACCATTTATTTGAAAAAATTCGATTTTTTTATTATCCGAATGCGGTTTAAATTGATTAGGATAATTTTAGTTCTACAGCAGAAACAAACCCGGATCTAGTAAATGTAATTGTAATGTGATTAGCGATTGCGAGCACACAAAAAACAAGATCTTCCAGAGAGTTTCGATTTTTGCTTTTATGACAGAAACTTTGTGATATAGGTAGGCATTTGCGTTTTTTCTTCGAAACTGCTCTCGCACTCGAAGATAAATTTCGCAATGCGCTAATGTGTCTCCACTCGAATGTATGAAATGAGACATTTTGCTGCTTGAATGTTTTGCTTTTCTCTTCTTAATTGTAATATGTGTTAGTTTTCTAGGTTCCAGATGAGAGCAATAAGCTGGAATACCATCTAGGACAGTTGTTAAAAATAAAATTAAGAGCATTTTTAAGTGTTTTTATTAAAGTTTACAATTTATCTTACACAAATTGTCTAATTTAATGAGGAAAATTAACGTATAAATAAAAAATTGTTAATTCAAAATAACAACAAAATCGTAAATTTGTAATTAACTTTAAGAAAACGCTTTCTGGTGGCAGAGTTCAGAAGAATATCGGTTTTGTTTGTTCAAACGAATTCCCATCTTTTCATTGCATTCTACAGTAAATTTCATGCTTTTTAGATCTATTATAAATTTTCCAGAAGACAACTTCAAAATAGGTTTGGCTAATTATAGTTCTCTTGTGTACATTATGTTGCTCATTCTTTAAGTTTCGTTATGTTTGCTGAGTCAAAGAGAGTCATAATTGCATTAGAGTTCTTGGAAAATGAGACTTGTTTATAAATATTTCTTAAAAAATTAGCGTTCTGAGACAGACAGAAAAAAATGTGTTTTTTATTTAAGCAGAAATGTTTGAAAAAATTATCATAAGTAGCGATAAGAATATGTAAATGCTAATTTTGGAATTACTTCTCCCATTAATTCACGAGCATGATTTAATTAGGAATTTGTAAGATAAGGATTCATCTGTCTATGCCAACATTCTCTTAAATTCATTAAGTAATTTTTCTGTGTTTGATTTTCGATGAAAAAAATACATGGTTAGTATAAATGATACATTCATTTCCAGAAAGTTATATTATTATTACTTGCACACGCATGAGATATATGCGAAAAGCACCAAAAACTCATTTTGTATTGTGTATTTTTAGGGGCAGAAGAAGTCAATTTTTTTCAGATCGGCGAGGCAGTACGAATCAGTACTGGTCGAAAATGGAGGTCAAGCAAGAAAACTTTTTGTATCCTTGAATGTTCTAATGGCTCATTAGTTATAGATGTGCATTTGGCGTTCAGAAGAGATCATGGAAAGGAACCATCTTGTAAACAAAGATTTTAATGGTGGCACTTTCAATTCAAGGAAGCCAACTGTTAGCTACAAAATTTATGAAAAGGTTTCCATTATCGTCTTGAAATGTGTTATATGACTTGAGATGCACACAATGAACATATGTAGGAGGTGAATAAACTTGGTGAGTTAACAGCCATTTTCATGTCTTGCATTTGTTTACGCATAATATTTTGAAAATATAGCCTTTTCAAAACGAATGAATCCTGTATGCTAATCCTGTATAGCTTCTCTTTTGTTTTCCTTAATGTCTCCTTCTCTTTTGTCTTTTTTAAGTTCCAAATGTTATTATTCCATATATGAGTCTGCTGATATTGTTACTCATACTTAGCTGTGTAACGACACTTTAATAATTAGGAATAGTAGGTGGTAAACAAGATGCAGTTCTTAATTCTATTCTCCAAAAATCAGAATCTAATTAAATAAAATATTTAATAAGAACTCTAAATTCTATTTTGTCACTGCAAACAAAAATAAAACAAAAAAAACCCCATCATTTTAATCCTTTACCATATTTATCTGAATATTATGTTAGAGTAACAATTTTTAGTCGATTTTTTTGTTTTAACATATTTTTATCTCAAACAAAGAATCAGATATAGCGAAACACTTATGAGTTTATTAAATATTTAAATTGTATCGAAGAATAAACCCAGGAAAAGGGAAATAATTTACTAACACAGAAAGAAACATATATTCGAGATTTATGAAATAAAGATATATTAGAAATTTGTTTGCACAAATTAATTAATGAAAGAGGAGATTGTTAGAGGAAATAGACAGCATTAACTACTGCAAAGGCTGTACTGGAGTATCAGGCATACATTTTGCAAAACGTCCCAATCTTTTTAAAAATTTTTATCAGTTTTTCCCTTAACAAAATGTACCACAAAAATATTCGTTTTCAATTATCAGATGCTAAAGAAACTATTTCAGAAACCGTATACCTGATGTACATTTGAATGAACAATGTTGTACATAAATACAAACAAATATATATATATATATATATATATATATATATATATATATGAGTAATTAACGATCAAAAACTGCAAGCAATATTTTAACAAAATAAGCGAATGTATAAAATATCTTGATAAGTGCCAATTAGAAAAAATTTTTAAAATTAAAAAATATTTCAACTATACAATGTAAGTCATTTTATAGAATAGAAAAGAAAAAATATTTGGAACAAAATATTTGTATGTAAAAATTAAAATCAAAAGCATGAAAATTGACAAAAATGTATCAACATAAACGAAATATCGAATAAAAGCAAAGGGATAAATAACGACCCTTTTTAGCAGGGGAATTCTAAGGGGAACTTGAGAAAAGAAATTTCGAATTTCGTTTGTGTAAAAATTCTAAAGAATAAAGAAAACACATATAAACTAAAAAACTTCAAACAAATATATCACAGGGGAAAAAATTAAACGTAAGTTTCTCAAAAATAGTTAATCATATTTAGCAATCTAAAATGCTATAATTATTTATTTTTCATGTGTATGCATATAGATTAAGTATGTATGTGTATGTAAGTGACGAATAAGTCTTAAATATCTTGAACAAATAAAAATGAATAATTACTAGAAGTTAGAGTAAAAATGAATATGCCTAGGGATTGTTTAAATTCTATACAGATTCGTTATAAATCAATGTATATAGATAGTTATAGAGAGAGAGAGAGAGATATGAATATTTCGCCACAAAAAGACTGGAAGCTGCTATTAACTTTAGTCATTACATACCCAGTGGGAACCTGAGACAGATAAGAATATAGATAGGTAGATATTATGCCATATATTCATCATATATTTTACTCATTCTCACTTTTTAAAAAAAATTTTACTCATTTCTTTCATTTTCTTTTCCTTTTGGAAGTTTATTGTTGAGTGCATAAATATCAGTAGTGACTCAAGGAAAAATAAAAATATTTATTCCTTTTCTGTCTGAATTTGAAACATTATCTGTATAGATTGTAAAAGTCAGCATTTTATTATTAATCAGTATTTAATTTTTGCAACATTTTTTATTACATAAAATTATTGAAATTGGCTTATATTTACTATTAGCACTGATTTAAAAAAATTGTACAAATCTGAAATATGTTTTATGAAAAACTTATACATGTACAAGAGTGACAGCAAACAAAAAAATCACATTATTATTATTAAGAAAAGCTACTTCATCCTTACTGTAAGTATTTAATTTTTTAGGAATTTTTCAATTGGAATTAAAGATGTAGAATATATTTTTCGTTTGTAAATTTAGCTTATAGTTTTGAAAGTTATGTCATTTGAATTCGATGTAATTTAATAAAATTATAAACGGACAGATATATATCACATATATTCGTTATATATAAAGAATCTAAATAAAGTGTAAGAGAAATGGTTTTTTAATAAAACAAAAACTATGAGATCAGCGTTTTATGACATGAAACATTGTTTAAAATGTTTTGTTTATTATTTCCTAAAAACATATCACAATGAATAAGAGACTAAAAAATGTATTATTTATTATTTAATAGCATATTATTCTATTCAAATATCTGCTTTATGGGCTATGAATGTAAAAGTCGCCAAATCCGGTAAAGCTGTTAGGAAAAACTTTAAATAAAGAAAAATATCCCACAATTTCTTTTAATGTAAAGCAAAGTTTCACTGAACAACATGTATTAAAATACGCATTTTGAATTAAAGGGATCATTTACTTATAAATATAAAATTAGTTAGAAATATTTTAATCTAAACTGTTGAATGTAAGATATTTGAAACGAATTAGATACGTATTTTATAATTCGTATTTAAATTAAAATTCGTAACCAAAATGTATCATGTTAAAAAAAAGTTGAAAGAAATTGAATCGTCTAAAAAATACAAAATTTATAAATAAATTAAAAGAAACAGAATATTAAATACTTTTTAAAGTCCATATATTAATGGAAGAAAGACATATTCTTAGAAAAGTACGGTTATTTTTTACTTAAATAATGAGCAATAAATAATGGTTTTATGGATATTGCTCTAACATTAGAAACACATTGATGCAACTTTACTTTGAAAAAAAAAAAAAAAAAAAATTGCAATTTTCCTATGCATTTTAGTCTTAAAAATTTTAATCAAATTTGAATCTTACCTCCCAATTTTAACATTATTTATTCCACTAAAATGTTTTATTAACAGTAATAAAAATTCGTAGCTCTTAAGTTTTCTAAAGTGAAAGAAGTGGACAAATTTCTCCAGTAAATACACATGTGTAGCTCATCGCTTGTAGCTGTGTTATAAATGAGACATTGATAACAGAATTTTCAGATTGTGAAACTTAAAATCTGAAGGGGTTCCTAAAGAGCGATAAACTGTGACGTTTATCAGCATCACATGTTTTCTCATAACTCTAATCAAAAGAACGATCAAATATTACTTCCTTAATAAAAAGATTTTTCTTCAAGAAAACACACACACACAAAAAATTCCTTGCCGATTTAAACTAATTATGCAGTGGATATTTTCTCCTGTCATTTTCATTTTGCTTTTTCTTCTAATCTATTTTCAATGTGTTCAATCTTAAAAGCAATATCGCTAACGATTTGAAGACTTGGAAACTAATTATTCAAAACAACAGGTAATTTTCAAGATTTTGAAAACTTTTGCAAATGGTAAAAATTATTAATAAGAAAATACATCACTATTACTGGTAAAAATCTTGAATGAATTTTTCTCATCGCGAACGTCACTCAGTCATTCGACGGTGAACTAGTCTAGCTTACTGCCGCTTGAAGATCGCATTTGAAGATGACAGTCTCTTGACAATGTGACGTAGATAACGTCATGTGGGTATTTTAAGCCAATGAGAATTGCAATGAAGTGACGTAATCGTGATCTCATCTGGAAGAAAATTTTATGGCTAATAAAGAATTAGGAAGTAAGAACTGTTACTTTAACATAGCAATAATAATTGATTCGATTAAATTGAACTAGTTGTGAATTTTTAACGGTTTTAGTTTCGGCATTGTACAAAAGGGGGAACGATTTAAAAACTTGAAATTTCTAATAGGGATGAATTCTTTTATGAAATATTGAATAAAATTCTTCAGATGAGATAATAATTATCTATTACTTTAACATAGTAATTCTAGTTGATATCATTACATTTAACTGATAGACAAAATATAATTTTTTAGTTTTATTATGAAAACGTAAGTTTTAAAACAAAATCACTCCATGGAAAGATTTATACACACATTTTTCCGAAATAAAATCTTTATTTTGTGAATCCACCTAATTTTTATCCGAAATTGAATTGAGAATTGTTGCACAGAATGGAATGCTGCTCGCTGGGTTACCACAATTCATTCCGCAGTTTTATTTACAGTATTTGTAGTTAAATGAAAGGTTAGTTGAAGTTGTCAAAACTCACGTCATAGCTGTTTTTAAATCCCTTTGACGAGTTTTTGTATTTGGGGAATTTTTTAGTAGATGTCATCGTTTATCTGGTAACTTGGATTTATTATTATGTCATAAAAATTGAAAATACTAAGAATATTTTACAACTTTCTGTTTTGGATGCCCTAGCATTTATGTCATCGAAAGGAAATTTAGAACACTTAGTTTCAGTTATGCATCTTAATAAGAAATAATTTGTATTGAAATATTTGAAATTGATGTTTCTATGTTTCCTTTTTTAAAATTATTAGGTAATCTTAGTTGTATTTAATAATTTATAATTGAGTTTGGAAAATTGATGTTCCTATTTCTTAAAATTTGTGTATTTGCATTTTAAAAATTGTTGCTTTTTTGCTTTCCTTATTTGTATTCTTATTTGCAAACTCAATGTTCTTATGTTTTCTTTTGTAAAATCCTAATATACCACAAATACGTTTACGTTTTTTATTATTTATCCAGATTAATTTTATTATTTTTGCAAGAAACATTGAATAGCTGTTAGAAATCGATATTTCCCGGAACACAACAACTGGACAAATACAACGCTTCGACCTCTCCTTTATCCAACCAGTTCGATTCTTCTCCTATCGTTTGACACCCTCCCACACAAGACTTTCACTTTTTGCCTGGCTATCTCTGTAAGTATCAGAGCTTTTTGTTTCAAAACTAATAAAAAAATTTTGACTTACAATTTCTTAAATAATCTGGAAAAGTTTTTTATTCATATATGTAAACTTTTTTTTAAATTATATGAAAGAAATGAATGTTTTAATTTAATTTACTTAAACATACATCTTGAAATAATGTTCTTATTAAAAAATACAGTGTATCAAAATACTTTACGCTACATTTATTAAATTCTAAATAAAAATATAGTTAAAAGGTTTAAGAATTAAATATTTAAATTTTATATTTAGGAAAAGTTCTAAGTTTATATGTATTTCATTGCTTTCTAAATAATTCATTTCTTTTTCTAGGAATAATTTTAATTTTTCTAGAAGTATACCTTAAGGAAAATTCTCCAATATTCTTAAAATTAATGTCATGTTTATGAAAAAAAAAGAAGTCACAGTTCATAATTTTCATATATACTATGTGTTAATATAATTAATGTTTCTGTATGTTAATATGGAATAAAGGTGTCGTCAGAAACAAAGATATTTTGTGTAATTGAACGACCCTAAAGACGACAGGCTCGTGACAACATTAAGTAAATTTATCCTCAACCAAAAGAAAAACAACTGGCTACAAACGATTCCATAAACTGCCGTAGAAATTATTTTACAAAAATTCAAGTTTAAGTGTTATGATTAAACATTCTTGCAATAATCGTTTATCTTTTTCGATTTTATATAGATAAATATTCTTGTTGCTCACCCCAGTACACATGTTTTACTTTTTCACCCTACGTCGCCAATCGGAAATACAGTGGTATGCGGATAGAAGAAGTGCAGAAATCAATAATTTATTAACTTTATAACTAAAGCGAATTTCCAAGTGTTGCGTAGCTCATTCGGTTTGTTTTTAGTTGATCCATACTAAAAACCTCTAATATTGGTAGGAAGCAATATACAGCAAACCCAAGGAATTTAAAAAAAAAAAAAAAAAAAAAAAAAACTTGTAACAAAGTTGGGCTCACACTGGTCTAATTTTAGGACGCCGGTTTCTATAGCGAAAGATTCTGGATTCCATCCCTGCTGTTATTGATATATATCGGGTTTCTGCCTTCTGCATAGACATCTATTGGAGAAGATAGGAATTTTTTTTGAGTTTCATTCCTTATGGCACCTGAATACGACTCACTCTCCATAAAAAGTCCTCATTAAAAACAACCATGCTTTGGATGTTGAGAAATGTCTAACAACAATTTTAGATCATTTCGCAATTGCCAACACCGTATCAAAATTGTTTTAGTTGTTTCTATTTATGACATTTGGACAATCTCGCTATGCCGTCGGCTATGCGAATTTAAGTCTGTAGGGGGAATCTTTTCTTTAACCAGAGCGACATGAAGGTGTAAGCACAACATTGCTCTAAACTCCTCCGATAGATGGCACCACCAGAGGATGAACTTTCTCAATTTTAACATTGATTTGAAAGAGGAGAAATTTAATTTAATCAAAAACCAACCACAGGATATTCGATTCTACAGATTTAACGAGATCGTATATAGCATGTACTGGGTGGGTCTTTGGTGGCAATGGGAATCGATCCCCATCCTTCCGGACGGAAGACCCATATCCTAACTACCAGGCTACCGAGGCTTCAAAAATGTCATAAAATTGTTATTATTAAGTGTAACTGCATATTTATATGTGGTATTTTAATAAGAAATTCCCAATAGTAGTAAACCACAACATATGTGACTTCTTTTTTCCTATTACTTCAGGATTATGCATTCTTATGATTTTCTATTACTTCAAAATCTGTGCAGATATACATTGCTATTAAAGACAGTATTACATTTTAAAGAGCCAAAGTGGGCTGGTTTGATAGGGTAAGCTGGACCACATTCACACGTTGCAATGGAAGAAAATAATAAAACTCCCTCCGGCAGACTTGCATGTGGAGGGCGGAAGTATTATCTCCCGTTAATTCAAAGTTGCTTATATTGAACCTGAACTTCCGCCCAAAATAACGCTGTCCAGTTCGTTGTGGTATAGCAAAACGAGTGTGACGAAAAGATCTCACAGTGGCTCCAGCTTAAAGAGGTGACCCAAAAAAAAAAAAAAAAAAAAAAAAAAAAAGGACTGGTTTCATTTTAATGTTTTTCTATCCTATAAAATATCAGGTATTTTGAACCATATTTCTATTTTTAAATTGCCTCAAAACTATGGATGAATGATATATTCTATAAGGATTTAATATTGTTTGAGTTGTTGGTAAGTGAGAGAAAAGGTGTTATTTCTCACTTTTTTAAAATCTTTCAAATATTTTTTTCTTGATACCTTCTTAAACATGTTTTGTCTGTAGTAATAAAGTTGAATATATATTTATCAAAATAGAAAAAACTAATATAAAAAATGTAAACATTTGCGTGAAAGTCGAATGTTTTTGTTTAACTACTCATTTTATTGAGTTATCGTTTAATTTTTGAAATTATTGTCTACACAGCGTTTATTCTTTGAAAATAGTGGTTTTCGGAACCGAGAATTAAGTCTGTAAAAATATGAGACTGTTTGGTAACATTTTTGCAGACAAAATATAATTTAAAATTCTCGAGGTTTCGCATTGATACGACCAATACCAGTTGACGAAGTCACAGCTGGGCTGACACCCTATTTTCCACATCCATGCCATACTAGCGGAATGACTTCGGACAACACAGATTAACGTGGACACGTCCCCAACCCACGGAGCTTCAGCAATCTAGTGAGGAAGAATATGGGATAGGAGCCGAACCGTCATAGGCTTACTAAAGTAATAGTCTAGAAATTTCCAGGGCCTACTCCGAAGAAATATACATATTAGCCTCATTCAGGTGATATGTTAGTTGAAAGTGAAAAGGGCTAAATACTCCCAAGTAAACAAAGTAAGTACTTTAAAACGGGTTAACTTGGTTTATTTTAATGGTAAAAAGTGAAGTTTGCGCTAGGTGCTTTAGTGGCGTTTTTTGCTTTAACGTCAAGGTTGCATATCTACCAGAGTTTTAAAAATCGCATTTTAAAATGGATTCTTTTCATGAACAAAAGATAAGAATTTCTGTTCTTGAGAGAGTAAAAAATCCTTTGTGCTCACTAATGGTGTTTGGAATAAACAAAATAAATCGTGATCAAATGTTTCTATTCATGCAAGTTTTTTTCAACATATTGTTGGACACAAGATCCAACTGCTTTGCCAAAAGCATCGGACATTAGAAATCAACGTGCTTTTTAGACCTAAATGTGTAGCCGTAGCTAGTAGACACTAGCTAATGAATCATTTCGAAAGCAGCATCAGTTTCGACAATCCAAGTCAAAGATGATTTATTGATCTTATTTTAATAGTAAACATTGAAGTGAAAAAGCAAAGAAAGAGTTTAAAGAAAATTATTTTTCCACAACATAAATCAGAAATCATCTGTAATAATTAAGGATGTCAAGAAAACGTAGAAACTCATTAACTGAAGTAGGCTTTTGAGAATTCATGGTGGCCTCCAATTTATCTTTTAAATCCAATTTATACTCCAATTTATCTTATGAAAAATTAATTTCTAAAATTGGTTTTGACGCATTTGCAATTGAGAAAGTTCAAAAAAAGTGGGGCGTAAACAAATACCAAAAGGTTTCTTAATCCATAAAATGGAATTTTTGTACTATTGGTAAATACCAAACTCAAAACAGAGGTTATTTTAAAGTTTTCATTTCATGAGGGTGACAAAACAGAAATATCTACATCTATATCTAATAATAATTTGAAGCTGGATTTTTTTTCAGGGTTATCATTAGGCAATTATTACTTTAACCCGCGATGTTCGTAACCGCTTATCCCGATACTACTCCTTTTTCAGCTAGGAAGATCATGAACATATATTGCTATTTGTTTTTGTCGAATTGCAAATGATACCAGTACATTCTATCGGAGAGTCATGGTGGTCTGGTTAATTAGGGCGTTATTGAAAAATAATGAGTTTAAATTCCGGTTTAGCCGAAGATTTGTGTACTCACTAAAGGCAACTGAACCGCGTTATAATGATCGTGGTTTCTCAATATTCTCTGAGTAAAATTATACCCTGACGGTGGCCATAATTGGTGGTCTTCTGCTTGGTCCTTGCTCCTAAACTTTGGAATCTTCCATCCGGTTGTTTCCATTTAACTGGTAGAGCCCAACTCTGAGCTAGGTACAGGGAAGTATGCTGGTGCAACAGTATATTGCAAGAAAATAAGAGCTTTGACAGAACTGTTTTCGGGCCTAAAACAAAATTTGCTACGCTGTCTTAGAATGTGTTGAATTTCTTGTGTGTGACTATAGAAAAAAGTTTATCATCCTTAGACATTTGAGTCACCAATATAAAAACCTTTTGATGTTGTGATGAAGATATTTTCTTATAGTCCAATTTCTTGTGTAGAGGGTGTTCTTTTCAGACACCACTACTATCCTTCTTCATATAATATTTAAATGAGAAAAGAAGAAAAATAAGGTTGTAAATTTAATAAAAGCAGTACGATAGTGGTGGAATGGAGATATTTCAGAGCAATAACTCTCGGATTCTTCAATGAGTCGACGGAAGTTTTAATAAAATAAAATATACTACGATAAAATATATAATGAATAAAATATAATATGATAAATAACATAAATTATGGTATTAAAAACAATAGATTCAAATTACAAAAGCAAGCAAAAAAAAAAAAAAAAAAAAAAGGTAAAATTATAGGTAATAAAATAAACTATTTGGAAGAATTTAATAAATCAATTTTCATAATTTAAGAATCTAATAAATCAGTTTGAATCAATTTTCAGTAAACAACTAAAACATTGCACCAGCAACAAAACAAATGATATTAATTTTGGTGATAAAAGTTTGATATAGAAATTAGAAGATTTTAGGTGATATATATTTTCAAGTAGTACTTTTTAAAATATATAGATTAGATTTTAATCAAAAAGTGCAGTTCATCCTTTTTAAACCAAGCTGCAGATAAAGTCGTTAAAGGTTAAAAATTGAAAAAAATATGTGTAAAATTTTACAAAACTAAAGTTTTATCAAATTCGGAATGAGAAGAAGTAATTGCTTTAATTTTTAAAAAATACAAATATTATTTTAGCTTGACAAGGGATTTATAATCAAAACCAGTAATGTATTTATTACTAAAATTATATTATTAAAAATTGCTTAAAATGTGCTTTTATTCTGCAACGAAAAGTGCTATGGAATATCGTCATGTAGAGCAAATTGTGCCAGCTAAATGTTACCCACGTTATTTGTATACGTGGAATCAAAAATCCTGAATCAAAATAGCAATCTGAAATATATTATAGATCTAATTATTTAGATTTAATTAATTATTAACTTATTTATTATTAATTTAGTTTTTATTCAATTTATTAATAAAATTTAAAAAAACTTTGTCAAGCTTTCATCCGATAGATGGCAGTACAAAAGAAATTTCAACAAGTACTAAATGTAATCGGTAAAATACTTGTTACTTAAAGTAACTGTACTCAGTATATACCAAGTACAGGAAAAGTAACAAGATCCCATCCAATATTTCATATTTTCCGAGTGAAAAAAATTTAATATTTTTTCTGAATAAAACTTTTAAAAGTGATTGATAGATTTAATATGAAAATAGCTGAACTGAAATTAAAAATGGCACTCAATTTTTAAATTATAAATTATATTTGTTTTTACGTTACTATGGTTACAAGTTTACAGTTAACTAACAACTACTGAAGGCCGGTGTTTTGAATTTGTATTGTTTTGGTGTAAGAAATATATTTCATTTTATGTCTTTCAGCGTGTTATCAATTTTATTTAAAACTTTAGAATCTTGATTACGACATCAATATTCCCCTAATTTATTTATTTAATTATTTCTATCTAAATTTGGTAAAATTTCCGTGTCATCCAAGGACAAAGATAATTTTGCTTTTCAAGTAAGTACACGTTATAAATAATGGAAAAATAAGCTATTTTTTATATAAAGTCTAAATATTTTCATACATAAATTTAAATTATTTAATGATATAAATATTCGCTAGATAGTAATATGAAATCAATCTTATTATTACATTCTTGAAAGGTTCTCTTTTTTCCCTTGTAAAATGTTCGTGAACAATTGCTCATTTTGCTATAAAAAGAGAGAAAATAGAAGAAAAAAATTAACTCTTATCTGTTATATTGCTCATGGGATTAATCACAAAATATATCGCTATTAAAAAGCATTAAGTAAAAAACTTTAATGAATGGGGTTAAAATTGATTTGCCTTATATCATTAGCTGATATAAGGCAAATATGCTAAGTTTAAATAGATACTACTACTTTTTTATTTTTGATTAGCTAAGTATTGGTACTTAAGCTCTCAACAGCAACATAATTTTGTAAATATATAATATAATTTAATTTTAGTATTGTTTTATAATTCATGGAATTGTGTAATGCTTAAATTGTCAATTTTCTTGATTATTTGCAGTTACCAATAAGCTTATAATTCTGAAAAATGTCTATTGCTATTTATACTTTGTATCTTAAACTGAAAAAAAATGACTTAACTTGATATTATAAACTCTTAATTATTTTATTTGTAAATCATCAAGTTTATTTGTTATTATATACATGTAACTTGGTTGATCATAGCAAGTTTTTAAATGTAAATGAGTTCTTATAATGGATATACTATATAATATTATCAACATTTCATTATTAATTAAGAAATAAAAAAATTATAATGCCTGGGGGAAGCAAAAGCATGCAAATATCTTTTAATATTGTTTATTAGATTTTATCATTCAAATGACTACAACATGACTCCACATAAACTCCTGCTAAAATTTCAAAATTCAGGCATTAATTTCAAATGCTTTTGGATTCAATTTCTACCTTGCTCCTTTTGTCTCTCTACCTTTTGTCAAATTAATCAGGATGTTGTAAAAGTGACCATACTAATATTAATCAACTCATGAAAAATTAATTCAGTATAATGAATTCATTTTTTGAATACTGAAAATTGATTAATAATGTATAGATATGCTGGTTTAGATATCAATATTATTTCTGGTCTATTAAAACTGAATAATGCTTTTTATAACTTTAAATTGGCTATAATTTTTAAATAATGAGTAAGGACACATTTGAATATTCATTTAAGCTCATTTTGGAAGACAAATCAACTAATGCTAGAAATAGATTTATTTGCTTCTGTCTGAGGAAGAAAGAAGCGTATGGTAACTTTTTAAATGATGCAACAAAGACTACAAATTAAAGATTCAAACTAAGAATGAAATATCATGGGAAACAATCTGTAAGAAATTTCATATAGAACTGATGTAATAAAAATAAAATAGGCAAGTGTAAAAATATTTAAAAAAGTCATTTTACACAAGGATTTATTATCATAGTCTTTATATAACCATGTGTTACACAAGAAATTGATTCTAAGTAATAATGATGAACTTTTATCCGAGCATAACCTGAAAATTTACAAGTTATTACTCATAATATTAATTTTCTTATGTGATGAAATATGAAATTTTTGTTGAGTTTTCACAATACAAATAATAAAATTTTTTTAGGTGTTCCAGTATGAATGTCAATAGTCTATATATAAGCAAACCTATTAACATGGGAAATCTGCAAAATTCCTCATGTTAATAGGTTTGTTTATATGAAACAGGAATGCAAACTTTCATGTCATTGCCTCAAAATGTATAATTGGAAAAACATTACATTCATAAAAATTCTATCATTGGATCAGAGTGAATTTGTTGATATTAATAAACCTATTATATAACTGTAAAATTTGGACTTTTTATTTTAATTTATTTTTAGTAATAAATTTCAAAGGGTAAATTTAATGATTAATTTCATTAATAGTCACTTCTGCATAATGCTAAGAAAATTATTTTCTGAGCCTAATAAATTATATAAAATTCACACATAACCTTCAACAATAAATTGAATGATCTCATAATTAGATATTCAGAACAATTATAACTTTTTAAATGGGAATATGGTTATTCTTTAACTGTAGATAATATTTTGTGGTGTGGTTTAAAAAATTATGGAATTCTTATAATTGACAAAATATCAAATTCTCAATAATACATGTAAAACAGATTCAATATCATTGATTTATAAAGAGTAAATTCAACTATCAATACTTTTGGAAGTAAAAGTCCAAAATCTTATGCTATGACCATTGTATATCCACCATTCAGATCAGTCTTCAAATATATGTACTTATCACTTGTTTTCTAAGGTTATAATTTATGAACATTAAGAATGTTTTCTTTAACTATATTTGGTTAAATTTTGCTAATTGTTTTTGTTTCATATGTTTTCCTATAATGTCATTTTAAAGAAATTTTAACAAAAATATAATTTATGATTATAGTTGATTGTTTCTGAAATTGTTCAAATGATGTTATTATTAAATTAATGAAAATGGACACACAATTAGAATTTTCTTACTTTTTTTTAAAAAAAATTTCTTTTAAATCTTAACAAGATAATAGTCCATTATTCAGTGAGTAATTTTTAAAATGTTTCTAAAATATAAAGTATTCTATTTTTTTTATTTAAATATTGTTTAATATTGGTAAATTGTTTTTTTCCACTTTAAGTTTATAAATTTTGAAATAAACTCCACATAACTAAAACAATTTAAATTTGTTTTGATGCATAATATGAGAAAATATGTGATACATTATTATTGTTATTATTGATGACTAGGAATATTTTTTGAAGCCTTTTTAATTTTCCTTTGCATGGATGTATATTAAACAAAAGCATTGGAATAATTTAAAGTTTTCCATTGTTATTCTTCTTACTTTTAAAGATAAGATGATATAACTTTTTAATATTTACATTTCATCTAAATTGTTCTATCTACTATGCAGAGAGTAGGATTTTTTATTTTAATTTGGTATATTTTCTATTTTATGTGGTTTTTAAAAAGATGCAAGTTAAATTATTTATTTTGTAAAATTAAATATTATATTTGAAAGATTAAATATTATACCTTTCCTACTCTATGTAGTTAAAAGTTAAAGTTTATGTTAAAAATTATTAATATTTTGTTTACTTTATAAAACATGAACTCAGAATAAAATTTTCATCTAGCAAATCTAGTAAATGTTATAAATAAAGATTGAATTCTTAATGATACATTTTAATTGCTTGCAGGTTTTACTTTGAGTCAAAATGGATACAAGACCCACTGCATCTATTATTATAATTGGGGATGAAATTCTTAAAGGTCAAACTAAAGATACTAATTCTTATTTTCTTTGTCAAGAGCTTTATAAATGTGGAATTCGTGTTGCTCGTGTCTCTGTTATTAGTGATGATATTGATATTATTGGAGAAGAAGTATTGTCTCACTCTAATAAGTATACTTATGTGATTACATCAGGTGGTATTGGTCCAACACATGATGATGTAACTTATGAAGGAGTTGCTAAAGCTTTTGGTGAAAAATTGACTCTCAATAAAGATCTGCAAAAAATTCTTACCCTGCTATGCTTGAGACTTAATTTAAACGAATCTGCTGCCTTTAAAATGTCACATATCCCTGAAACAGCTGAAATCCATCGCACTGGAGATGGTTTTATTCCTATTGTATCAGTGAGAAATGTTTATATATTTCCTGGTATCCCATCATATCTGGAATGTGCATTCAATAAATTAAAATCTGTTTTTAGTGTTTTGGCTACTCCATATTTCAATCACTGTTTATATGTAAATGCTAATGAGTTTGAAATAGCAGATATTTTGAATTCAGCTGTAAAAGAATTTGATCAGAAGGTGAAATTTGGATCTTATCCAGAAATTAATAGTCAATATTTTCAAGTGAAATTAGTGCTTGAAGCAAACTCTAAAGATGCCATTACAGATGCAGAGGCATATCTGAGGAGTCATCTTCCTACCAATTCTGTTGTCAGAGAATATCCACCTAATTCAGAAGATGCCTTAAAATTAATGTTGAATATTTTGCATAAAAATGCTCCTCCATTTGATACAGAATTTTCTACAACATTAGAAAAGAGTCTCAAAATACTTGAGGAATGCTTTGATAAGTATTCAATTGTGGATACTTGCTTAAGCTTCAATGGTGGAAAAGATTGTACAGTTCTTTTACATCTTACTTTCCTATTTCTCACCAATAAAAATCTTACACGTGGTCATAAATTAAAAGTGCTTTATGTACGTACTAACCAACCATTTCCAGAAATTGAAGAATTCATTGAACAATGTATACCACGGTAAGTATAAATTAATTTTTTAGTTTCTTGAAAACACATAAATCATTTATCTCTCGTGCTGATGAACTCTATACTTTTTACAATTACAAATGATCACACCAACTTTACCATACCCATCACAGTTTGGCTTCGCTCCACCTACAATCTTACCATTGGTACACCTGTAAAGAAATGTGATGAAATTCCTGATGCTCTTAAAGCTATTTCCTTAGAAATTATAGCTACAAAGTATCCTAGCTATGAATGGATCCACATTTATACTGATGGTTCTGCCTCTGATGGAAATACTGGTGCTGGACTGTTCTGTGAGGGCTTTTTTTAGGAATCCTGTGCTGTTGGACTAAAAGCCTCAAACTTTGATGCAGAGATTTTCGCCATGAATAAAGCAATCCTAAATCTCATTGGTCTTGATACTAACTTTGGCAAGGCAGTTATTTTTATTGACTCCCAGGCTGCAATCTTGGCTGCTGCCTCCTACACACTTAGCGACTGCTCACTTGTTGAAGAGACTAAGAGACTTGTTTCCAACGCTATTGCGTCTGGCTGGGAGATAGTTTTTCAATGGATCCCTAGCCACTGTGGGGTGCCTGGAAATGAAAAAGCAGATGTGTTGGCTAAAAATGGTTGTAAGCTGCCTCAGCCTCGGTTTCTAATAACTGCCCATCAGTTTAGTTCTGAGGCTAGAGGAAAATTGACCAACACCTAGAGCAAATTTATACAGCACTTTCAGCAGATAAAAAGTGGAATGTTCTTATGAAGTCGCCTGTCCCGATGGATTTGCCTCGTGCAGTTTTTACTGCAAATTTTCGTCTTTTGACTGGACATGACTTTTTGTATTAACATCTACACCGCATTGGTGTAGTTGCTGTAAATACCTGCCCCCTTTGTTTGTCAGGTGAAATTATGGACTTTAATCATTTGACAATTTGCACTGCACTTGCTTTTATTACTTTTGACTCTGATAACTTTACCAAGGCTAAATTTTATTGGGCTGCCAGAGGTCTTATGGCAGATAATGCCTTTGACTAACGCAAGATAAAAAAAAAAATTCTTTTGTGAATTTATTTTTTCAGATATTTTTTGAATTAGTAGTTTAATTCAAGATAAAAAGTCTTCCATTTATCATGTTTAGTTTAAAATGACCATGATGGTGTGATTGATTAAGGTGTTAGTTCTCTTTGTCAGAAGGCAGAATCCTGATCCAATCAAAGATCTACCATGCCACTCTGTTGAGGCATGTTGTACAAGTCATGGTTGCAATGTCTCCATGTGAAATGATTCCTTTAGTCTGACAAACCAAATCTAGGGGTTTTCTGCTTGGTCTGTGTTTCTAAATTAAAAGGAATCAACCATTTCCATTGGCACAATAGTACACCAATTGGTTGCCACACTGTATTATACCATCATTTTCACCCCTTGTAGTGCTGAAAGGTAGGAATTCTAATATCCAAGTATTACATAAAAATATTTAATTTAAAAAGTTGGAATATATTAAGGTATTTGTTTGTTCCAAAGTAAAATTTAGTTTAAAATTTTATAATTAATTAGTGAAAACTTTAATGTAATATTAATTTTTTGTTTGAATCTATTACATTTCGAGAGATGTTCCTTTCATTCTTTCAAATTGATTTCTAGTAGTATAATTTATGGAAAGAAGTCACAATAATTTTTTTCATTAAGATCTCATTACTCCACAAAATAAATCAAATTTATTACACTTTCTTGATGTAGCTTGTCCTTTTTTGTATCTCACACCATAAATCCAGAAAACTATTGGATTTTTCATTATGAGTTGGGAGTAATAAAAAATAAAATTTGATAACTATTCAATAATTTATCACTTTTATCAAATTTAGTGTTGATTATGATTAAACACTGATAGTTAAACATAGTAATTAGTTTATTATGTTTAGCATCATATTAGAATCAAATTTGTTTCCCTAAAAATTAACTAAATTAATAGACTCTTATAGATTACTTGCTTAGATTCAAATGCCGTTGCAAGGTATCAGCTATGCGGGGGATTATGGAAAAAATGGTGCCTACAAGAGCTTAATCCTGACCGTGGTATCAGCTCTACCATCTGCAGATTGCGGACTGGACAACACATAAAGGATATGAAAATCATGCCTGACAGATCTAGAACCTATGCAGAATGCAGGCACTGCACAGGAGTTCCACTTGGATCCAAGGCATCTCTTCAACTGCATCTCTGTTGCCTCAACCCTCTTCAACATTGACCCCAACTGCTGCCATGACCTAACACTATTAGTCACTGGTCATGGACCATTCCCTAGCTATTTGTATATAATCGTAGCCCTCCCCAATGACAACTGTACTTGCGGCAAACCTGGCACCCCCATGCACTATGAAACCATAAGCCCACTCACCAGCTCATGGCATTTCACCACATCGAGGAATAGTCTTCTTATCGCCTGGTCCAAAAACAGAGTTTCCAATAAAGCAGCTAGTTCAAGAATAGTGAGCTTAGTCAGTTTTCCCCTTGACAACAGAGATATCATTATTCCAAAACCTGATGATGACTGTGAACACAATGAGGATGCAAGTACATATATAGAGGATTCCAGTTAACAGCTTTCCTGTTGGTTTCCTTCTAGTATCTTCTCAGCAAAGCATGAGGTTTCCCAACCTCTCTTTTTCACCAGCAACCATTGAAATTTTATTGGAATTATCAATGTAGCTCACATTTATAACTACTGCAAAAGTGAGATTTCCTGCTCATCATTTCAAAGACTTTGAGTAGCCAACTTTATTTACCAAGATAATTACTTATAAATACATATTTATTCCAATTTATTATAATCAAGAACCTTTTTCAAGTCATTAACTTCATTAATGTTCACTCATAACAACTAATTTTCTCAGTGTTTCCATTTCTCCTTAAATAGCCAATTCTATTCACTGGCAGTGTTTCGCTTTCTCTACTTTTTTTCCTCCCAGCAGATTCCATCTAACTGATCAAACCCTCATTGGGTTTGGTATAGGGATTCTTTCTGGGATTTACTTTACTTTACTGCTGCCATGACACCTTTTATACAGGAAAACCTGAAGATGTGGCCAGAGTAGTGCTCCATGCCTTTGGTCCCATATAACTTGTCTTTTTTTACCCTTTCTTTTTCTCTCTTTTTGCACTTGTCACACAACAAGAACAGCAATAGACCCTTATTAGATCTTGCTTTTATTAAATATGCTTTTTGTAGCTTTGTATCAATTCTACCTAAACATTGAATCACTCTGCAAAATTTAAAAATTGTAATATTTACAATGTTTAGAAACTTGTTTTGTAAATAATTAAGAAGGGAACTAGATACACAAGAAAATTCATTACAGGTAAAGTTATTTCAATCATTTTTTAGCGAAAAATATTAAAATTTTCTGTACAATTCCATAATGTACCATGAAGTTGGATGTAAAATAGGTAAAATTTTATTTCACACTGCTGCCTAAATATCTTTTCACATTCAATAAATTTTTTCACATTTGAATGATTAAAAAAATTACTGTTAATAATTATGACAAAACAAATATATTTTTTTGATAAACATTTATTATTATCTCTTTCTTATATTGCATAAAGCTCTAAAATCACTAGTACCTTCAAACTAATTAGAATTTATTGCTGAACAGTTATGATGTAGATTGTAGGCCGTGGTCTAGTGTGATCTCAATTGTGTAAAATGATGATAAAACACACATCAAGTGATTCAACAAACCAAACTTCTATGTCTATTTATTTTATCATTCCCTTATATCTACCAACATAAGTAATATAATAGAATTTCATATAAAAAAATTTTATCATATATCTATATTAAAAATTATCATAAGCAATAATATATAAGATATTTTCTGATATATCCCTTATATCCATCAACATTTCCTTATATCCACCAACATAAGTAGTATAATTGAATTTCATATAAAAAATATATTATATGATTGAGGGTCTAAAATATTGTCAAGCTATTCAAAATGTTTGCACTATGCATAAAGTAGACATTAGGTTAATAATCTGTACTCTGTGTGTAATTCAGTTATTTAGATTAAAAATGATCAAAATCAATAATATATAAGATATTTTCTATTCATTTTAAAATAATACTTTGTTATTTTTTAGTTATTAAATTAATATTATAAACTGAGTTAAAAAATATCAAAAATTCTCATTATCAAATGTTAATTATGTTTTATATGCAAATAAACTGATTTTTTAATGTATTGAATTACTAGTTAATTTAAATATAATATATTAGCAGTTTAAATTGAAATATTAATGATTATACATTATATTTTAAGGTACAATATTGAAGTTCTTACATATAATCAATCAATCAAAGAAGCTCTTGTCAAATTAAAGAATGATAATCCAGAGATTAAAGCTGTGCTTATGGGTTCTCGTCTTACAGATCCCCATTGTTCTTCACTTCAGCCTTTTCAGAAAACAGATCAGGATTGGCCACAGTTTATGAGAGTTAATCCTTTAGCTCATTGGTCTTACAGTGACGTGTGGACGTTTCTACGGGAGCTGGACGTTCCTTACTGCAGCTTGTATGATAAAGGGTAATATGACTGTTTCCATTAGTGTTAAATAATATTTATGCATTATATATACTTAAATTCACATGAATAATATATAAGTGTGATTGTTAGCAGTTATATTCTTTTTAGCAAAGTGTAATTTGTTATGTACTGAGATAGTTGTTCAGTAACTAAAACTGTTAGTTAAGTTTATGAGTTACTTAATAATATTTACTTATATTTTTGTGTGTGTGTGTGTATTTTTTTTTTTTTTTTTTTTTTTTTTAGTATATATCTCCTGGTATGCATATTTACTCATGAGATTATCTGTTCGTTATTCACCTCTGTCATCTATGGCTCGTTGTACATCACATTTGCCACAGCACCAATTTTGGACAGTCCCATTTTGTCATATAGGATGTACTTTTGTCATGGCAGTAAGCGAACTGTTCACAAACTTAGCCATTTTGGAAATGTTTCCATCCTTGGCTTGAAAGTGAATGATAATGCCCTTTTGGGCTCTGGATAAATTGTTCCACTTTTGCATTAAGTTAACAACTGCAACGTCTTCTGAAGCCCTCACACACCCTTTATATATGCTTAATTGCACTGTGCTGCCAATAACCTTCTGTGATTGGTTATTTAATGGTGTCAGTAAAAGTCCGGTGATCACATTAATGTAACTGGACTTTGTATTTTACATTTTGCTTAGTAGTTTTACAATTGGGGGAAATACCAAAGTATTTATTCTTAAATAAATTTATATAAAACTATAAAATATAAACATTTGAAAAAATAAAAATTTTTTATGTAAAACATAAAAATCATGATTTTTTCATAATTATATATTGTTGTTTTTAATTTATGTGTACATAAATTAATATATATATATATATATTAAATTTAAGTATGCGAGAAAAATGAATGATATTTACCTAATTTTCATTGTGATAAAAAATTAGTTTGTAAAATGTATGAGCATTCTTATTTTTGTTTGAATGCTTATACATTATCAAAATAAAATGGGAGTCAATATTATTTAACATATTTTGAATATGTTTTGAACATTATTAGGGATTCATAAGTATATTCAAAATTTTTGCAAAAAATGTTAGTATTTCTGAAAACATCCTCAATTTTGCTGTCCATACTTTATTTTAATTTCATATAGGAATAAAACAAAGTTCAAAATTAATCTGAATTCATTTATAATATCTCAAACTTTTAACTTGTATCTGAAGTAACTAGCCCAAGGTTGGTTTCTACCTCTTAGGGGGAAGCTAAAGTGTGGTTTAAAAGTTCTAGTTTAAAAGCAGGGACCATACAGAAGTACCTTTTCATTTGTAGGACTTTGCGATCACAACCTATTTAATGTGCTTTAGTCTCTCGTAGTGAATCTCCAATTGAGTCTGAATTCAGTACCTTATGATACAGGGAATGATATCTTAACCAAGCAGGACAACACCAAATTTGTTCGCTTGGATAAAAAATACTACTATATTAGTATGTTAAAAAAAAGAAGCTACATGATCATACATAATAAATTTCAGTAAATGGATTCCCTGTTTATTGTTTTATTTGTTTATTTATAGTTATTTTATTCTTTTGTCCTGAATTTTCCCTTAGAAGAAAATTTTAAAAATATTTAATAGTTAACATGATTATTTTGTATACATAAACAATTAGGGAAAAGTAATATTCTTTAAAGATATTTTAAATTGATTCAGTTAGGTATATATTAAGAAAATATATATTGGCGTAGTTAAAATATGATATATATATAAAACAATTAATAAAAATTATTTTAATGACAATTTTATTATGTTTAAGATGATTATTATACACTTGAATATTTATTATTACAGTGCAAAATAAACATAAAAAACACAATCTTTCCTGCATATCTTGCACAGAAAAGAAACTAATTTTTTCATTTGTGATTTAAAAAATATCTTAAACACACTAAAGAAATATAACTACTATAGCACAACACTAAAGAAATATAACTACTTTAATTTAAAACACTTCAATGAAAATACTAGTATTTCACTATTGTATAGAAATGTGTGTCATGATCTTAATTTCTTTTGATTCTTCCTGAAAATAAAACATGAGCATGTTTACAAGCTTAAATAAACTGGTAATTTGAATTGCTACTTGAATAAAGTATGTAATTTAATTTTTAATTTAGCTTATTATTGGTTTGAAAATAGATTTAAAAAAAAATAATAATAATAAATTTTTTTAACATAAATTGCAATTGACAATTATCATATTTTTATCTGTATATAATCTGTAAACTATGTGGGAAAAAGTTTTAATTTTTTGTTGCGCTGTAGATAATTTAATATAAAACATCTGCATCCAGAAAATTTACTATAAAATTTTCAAGGAAATGCCAATTGCTGTGTAAAATAAATAACATATACTGCTGAAAGCATTTAAGATTCTGCAGATGTCCTCTTGCTAATTTTGTGTGAATACATTCAAGAATGAACTTGTTTCCTCAGAAGGATATTACATTTGTCTAGCATTGTTTCACATTTTGTTTCATTCTAAGGATATTCATATATAATCATGTGGAAGTGAAAGCATCTAAGTTATTTGAAGGTTTGTAAATTGGTTTTAAAGAAAGCAAGTTAAAAAATGCTGACAAACATGCTTATGTTAAAGGAAAATGCTTATGTTAAATGACAAATATACTTATGTTAAATGACAAACAAAGCATGCCCAGTGCAAAAGAAAAATTATCAAATTCCCAAAACAATTATACTTGTATAAGTGCTTTTATCACATTTTATTGTACTTGGCAATGAGGTGAATCCAAATAGGATTTAAGATATTTTTCATGATAAATATTTTTTCTATACAATTTATTATGCTTTTAATCATATGGTTAATTTTTTATTTTATTTTACAACACATTATCAGCAGTATATAATTTTGATTATTCGCCTAAAAAATTAAAAGGATGATTGTATAATCCTCAGTTGCATTATACACATCTGTGGATTATACAATACTTGGACTCAGAAATAGATCTTGTGGTTAATAAGCCACTGTAGATGAAATACAGGAAAATGTGTTACCATCATTTTATTAATTTCTTGGATTTTTCATGTGTTTAATATGAATAATTTGGAAATTCATTTGAGATTGCAATAAATGTTATATTTGTGTATGAAAATAATTCAGGTACACTTCCTTGGGCTGTCCTCATAACACGCTTCCAAATGAGCAACTCATAACCACCACCAAAGAAGGTGTATCTTATTACAAGCCTGCATATTTATTGAAGGATCCTAAACAAGAGAGAAAAGGCAGATCTGCAAAGAAATCAGTTTGATACTGTATAGTTACTGTTATTATAGGTACTAATCATGTGACTTTATTTTTAATTTACCCTTTAAATGTTATATTTGAAAATCATCAATAGCATTATTATGAACTAATGTTTTTTTTTTTTTAATTTTACTTATATAATCTTCAAGTTTATTGCTTATTACAAAGTGGAGAAAAAATCTCATTATAAATCAATTAAAATTGGTGTGCTCAAATTTTATCTCATTTTTCCTAGTTCAAGTCTTTTACAATTTCATTTTAAATATCATTTAGTACTTTTAAATCAGTGTTTTTTTTTGTACAATAGTTTTATTGATTCCTATATGAATTTGTTCAATAAAAAATATAACATTTTTAATTTATAAAAATTTTAATTAAAATTTTTAACATATTTTTATTATATTTTTTGTTTAAAATTTAAAATTTAGTAAAAATTTGAAAATTATACTTTGTAAGCATTTTATTTTATATATAATGTGTATTTTTGAATAAATTCAATGCCTTTATTGTTTTATTGCATACTTGTATACAAATAGTATTCCTTATATGGCATAATGTTTGCCTTTGAATGTGTTAAAAAATTTTCCATTCTATGTTTTTTTTCATTTTTTTTTCACAGAAATATTTTAACCAAGATATAAAGTGTAAAGAAAACTCCAAACCAATTCAAATATTCATTCCTATAGCGATTGTCAAATTTAAAAGCATTTTAATCTAAAATAAAGATTTTGGCTTATCTCTACCAGTTTGGCAAAATTTATCAATAATGATGCATATCCTGTCATTTCTAGTTTGATCTGGAAAGTGATTTAATGTAATTCAATTGTTATCAGTTTAGTTATGAAAAAATTTTGACTTAATAGACTTATATTTTTCCTAGCAGGAATAAAGAAAATTTCAAAATATATTTAATTTAAAATTTTATTTGTATTTTTTGATGAATAAATATATGGAATGTTTTGATAAATTGTCTTGTGAGTTTGTTTTTATTCTAAACAATTTTTAGATTCTTTGTCTAGAATTTTTGATACTATATCTTATTTTGGATGTCCTATTGTTTTCTTATATTGTTATAAGAATGTTGTATTAATTTTTTTCTCATTTTAAAATGTTTTGATGGATTTATTAGATTTAAATTAGAATTCATCCTATCTCTAAAATAAAATATATTGAAATTTTATAATAAAAGATTATGTTAAGTATTTACAAAATTGTACAGCCTTAAAATAGTTTTTTAAAACTATTTGAAAAAATGAATGATTTACTTATTGTATTTAAAAATCATTTATAATTTATATTCCTGTTTTCAAAGAAGTTTTCAGAATTTGCTTTGACTAATTATATAACATAAAAAATCAAGAATTATTGTTTATGTTTGTAAGTATAACTATTTCTTGTATTTGTTAGGCTTTTGCTTTAACTGTTTTAAAGTAAATTTTATGTTATATAATTTCGTTAAAATTTCTAAACTTGGAAAAATATGTTCAATGCATTTTTTAGTTTAATTAAATTATGTATTGTAATACTCTTATTAATGAATGGAATCATTTGGGTGTAAATTATTGTACTCTTAAATGGTATAAATACCTACAGAGAAGTCTATATAATAATTCTTGTTTCTTACTTTTTTATAATATTACGATAATTTTAGAAAAATGTCTGCTGGTTGTTATATACATTTTCTTTTAATTTTGTGCTTTATATTTTAGACACATTACATTCAGATATAGTCATATATCTGAATGTAATGTGTCTACACAATATCAGATTTATTTATCTTAACAGCCAAATTTAGCATCAAAGATTTGAAATCTATCATAGTTCATAATTTGTTAACAAAGACCATAATCTGCTTACAATATTACTCATTGACAAATGATGAGTAAAAATTAAAAGAACAAGAATTTATTTTGCATTTAAGACCTAGTGGCCAAATTATTGTATGGCAAATAAAGTTATTTTTTCTTTATTATTTTTTCTGTAAACTTTTGCTTAAAAATATATTTAATCTTTACTTAAAAAGAAATAAATTTTATCTAAATTATTTATTAACTGTAAGGAATAAATGTTGTACATAATTTTTATGTATATCGATATTTATCAAAAGTTCATATTTCTAAAATTCTTTTGTGTAACTCTTGTTCCTCATGAATGAAATTAATAATTCAAAATGGTTTGAATTAATGTTCTTTCTTGTAAAAAGAACAAATGTCTATTACGAAAATTTTAACAAAACTTTATCTAATTTCCATTGTTGAACATTATTTAACTTGATTAATTGTTTTCTTAATGAATTAATATTTATCTACTGTGATATAAAGTGACATTTTATTTTCAAAGTATTATCTAACAATTAGTCGTTAAATTAGATTATTAATTATAAAAAGTTTGCACTTTGTTTTAAATAAAGTAAAAATTTTTCAAATGTATATGAATAAAAATAAAATTGTAATTTATTTTATTTAGACTTCTAATTCACATTTCTTGCTCATTGAAGAGGTAAATATCACGATTCTTTTTTAAGTATATAAAAAAAATCTTTTTAAGTATATTTATTACTACTTATAAAAATAATACAATAAATATACTTAAAGATTCTTTTTAAGTATATTTATTGAATACAAAGTACTTTACAGAATAATATAAATTTTAATATGGAATGGTAAAAAATTTGTTATTTTTGTTGAAATCATTTTGGTGGTGAACACATCAAAAATTTTTGAAAGAAGGCCAACCCAATTGCTGCTGTAGATTGTAATATGGTACCTAATGTCATCTGCAGAGTTTATTTAGACCATAAATTTGGATACAAAAAGCTAAAATAAAATCCTAAAACTGAATTACTAATAAGGATCATTATTTGATACTTTTTATGTCATCTTGGGTCACTAAAGATATTGGTGACTTTAAATTTTAGGCAAGTGTGAAAACCTAAATTTCAAAAATATTCTTAAGGTTTTTTTCTGTGTAAGTTTAATGTTAACTTCTCTGATCCATAAGTAATGATAGTGGTTTGATGCTGATTTTTGTCCAAAAATTGAAGTTAAGCATTAATGCATGTAGCTATTTGTTTAAAGATGACACAATTTACTTTCTTAATGTTCATTAGGTTTTCAGGAATTATTGATTGAGGAACTCAGAGATTGCTCAGCAGAGAAGTCTTTGTATGTTAACTATTTTTAATGTGGAGAGAAGGGTATCAAAATTGAAATTTAAACCATTCATTTGACTATTACTCAAAATTACCTAGCTTTTGATAGTGGTGCTCATTGAAAAATTTGTTCATTTCAGGATTCCTGCGCATCATTATGTTAACATTTCTGCTGCCTCAGTTTAAAACAATGCTTGGAACTGAATGGTTACCATTTTGACCTTCAGTTTAACAGTGCATGTATTTATTACTTCCTCAGGCTTAGACGTTCGTTACGATTATAAATCTTCATGTGAGGTAGGTCCCAATTAAATTTGCTTTATGTGCAAATACAGAAACAAAAATACCAGTAAAAATCTAAATTGAAAGTGATTTTTTTATCACAAAATAAGTAAATAATTTTATGTCAAACTTCAATATCATATTATTTTTATAAATGATTTGATTCATTGTTATTCAGGGTTCATAGCTGCTAACTCTACTGATTTTATTGGGAAACTCCTGGTTTTTCATCAATTCTCCCAATTTCCTAATAATATATCTGCTGATTTTTAACATTTTCAGTGAAAAACTTATAACAGCTGAAATTTTGCTTGAAAAAAGTCTATTGAGTTCCCCAATTCATTTCTAAAAAATGCTATGTCATAAACATATGAAAAAATAAAATGCCATGAGTTATTCAAATTTGTAATGTATTACATATTTTATAGACAAAGTATTTGATAATTTCTATATTATTAGAAGCATTTGTCACTGAATTAAATTTATTTAGTAATATAGTTTACTATTTATAAACTGCACTAGTGTGATAAAAGTTGTACTATATATATTCAATATTGATACGTAAACGTTGTTTATTTTTTTACATGTATTATATTCTTTTATTTTCCATAATGAGGTTGATGAATATTTTATTAAAAATTTTATTAAGGTTAACACAAAATGTTCTTAACATAAAGCATTCTTAGAATGTATAATCTATAGAGTAAAATTATCTTTTTTAGTATTACCATTTTAAACATTCTGTTTCAAGCAAAAATGTTGCTAGTATTGTCTTCTGATTTTTTCCCTCAAAATCAGTAGAACCTACTAATTTTTCTCTCTCCAAAATTGGCAAGTATGAATGTTTATTTTCATAACAAAAAACCAAATTATTATAAAAGTTTTTGCTATTGATTTTTATAATGTTAAAATTAAATTCAATTACAATTAGAAATTTTACATTATTTTATTTTAAAAATGCTATTTTTTGTAAAAAAAATTGTGAATTTTATATATTTTTTATTTACTTAACTAAATTTATTGCAATTTTTTGTTTACACAATAAGTTCTTTTATCCAGGGATGAATGAAATCTTAATGGAAGAAATATTGGTGGAGGATGTAGATGTGGTATGTTCCTCTCTATAAAATTGGTTGAATTCTTCTTGGACCGTAATCTGTGGTGATGGTCATTGGAGAATTTATATTTAATGAACGATGGAAGAAAGTGCTGCTTGACATCTGTTGGTCTAACCAATCAGTCTAATTTTATTGAAATAAATAGTATTAAGATCAAACTACATGCCATAAATTTTATTAGAAAAGAAATACCCTCACTTTTACATTGTAGGCAAATGATACCTTAAGCATTTAAAAAAAATTAATGTTTTTCTTATATTATTTCTCTTTTTTTTAAATTGGTGTTAATTCTGAATTACTTTGAAGAATTATTATTGACATTACTGGCATTAAAATTTTTTCATGTATTACTTGAGAAGCAATTTAAATTAATTTTTGAACTGTGTGCTATTATTTTGGACTGGAACATAGCATTTGATACTTTATCTTACATGATTTCATTTTGATCGTTTCTGCTTAAAAGCAATTTCATGTTTGCATAATTTTATTGTACTAAAAAGATGTGTGCTGAATCAAGCAGATGTTTAGAAGTTAACATTATATACTATGTTCATTTTGTTATCATACTGTAGCTCCAGTAAGGGCTGCTTATAGTTATTCTGAGGAACAAGGTAGAAAAATGAAGTCTTTCTTGCAAAATTATTGGGTCTTCATCAAAATTTCTGTACCCAGAATTTAGAACTAGGAATTTATTGATTGTGACTCCCAATGTGGTTTGTGAAAACAAGAAATTAATCTGCCAGCTTAACAGAGTGTTTGTCTTGCAGACAACATCAATTTTATCTTGATGGCTTGGGACATTTTTACCTTTGAATTATTCAAAATATGATATATTTGATGCCATAAACAGAGCATTATTTAAAATACATGTGATGCCAAAAGTAGATTATTTTACTGTAAAATATTTGTGTGCCAAGTACAACTTAGTTAACCTAGAAATAAATCCAATGAAAAGTTCTTTAATCCCTCATTTTATGACATTTTGTGCTCCTGTGGAAGTATTAGGAAAGGAAAATATTTCATAAAATTTTCAATTTATTGAAAATCTTCAAAAACTGGATCAGTTTTGAAAAAGATGATTGTGAAATAGCAATGAAAGAATGGTTTCAAACTTCGAATAAGTAGTTGATTAATAATCAGTAGTTGGTATTTAATATGCTATTTGGCTGCGGTAATTGCTGCTTATATAAGATACATCATTGATTTGTATCTGCTAATTCCAGAAAAAATCAACATCGCTAATTAAAGCTTTTTGCAAGAATTCTAGTATCAAAATAATAGATTTCTGTTGAAAGGAAAGTTTTTATGTTTTTCATTCAAGGATTAAAATTTACCACTCCCATTTTCATTTTGAAGTAGCTTCTAATAAAGAACATCTTATTTTTTGTATTTATTTTTTATTAATTCTTTAATATTTATAATATTTGTAATCTTAGTATATAATATTTATAATCTTAGTTATATAATATTTATAATCTTAGTATTTATTTTTTAATGCAGTGATTATTCAAAGTAGATATGCTATTGTAATCGGAAAATAAATTATTTCTTTTTAAAAACTGTGGTGTAAATTTGTTGCATATTTTGCATATTAGATGCAATATCTTTTTTCTAAATATCCGTATAACTTATAGTACAATTCTGTCCAAACACTATTGGATATTTTTTTAACTTATATAAAAGCTATATATATATACATATATATATATATACTTGTAAAATATCTAATATATACTTTTAATTCATGTTTTGTTAATCTGAATTGAAGACTAAAGAATGCTTAATGTTTCTAGAGATTTAAAGTTAGACTTATATAGTGAAAGTAACAATCATTATTTCATGAGGTTTTAACTTGATGACATAGAGTAAATAAACATTTTAATGACATGCTTCATCATTGCAGAAGAAATATACCGTAGTTTTTTACTTAATACTCAAAAAGTAGTAAAAACCGATGGTATATTTTTTACTAAATATACCATAAAAAACAATGGTATATTTTTTTACTACTTTTTGAGTCTATATATTTTCTCTATAATGTGCTGATTAATATAGCCATATGTAAGGAGTTGTTATTTGTCTTACACATTCTGAAAGAATTGGCAACATCGTCGCTGGCATAAGCTACGCAATCACTGTAAAGGTGATTTCCACAAAAACTTGTTTTTCACAAAATCTCCAAACCCTGTTAACACTATATCTCATGTAATAATGGATATTTGTATAAAACTTGTCCTACATGTTTTAAATGCTATTATCTATTAAACGAAGCAAAATTTTATGCATGAATTTTTTTCATTCAAATCTATTTTTAAATCTTCAATTAAATTTCATAAAATATCCATATTGCTGTATATTTTTTAACACTTTTTCTTTATCGCTAAATATTTATCTTGGATTTTACTTCATTTCAAAGAACATTGTTACATGCATTTTATGCTCAAACTGAATTGAGATTTATGCATTACAGTGTTCTATAGTTTTAGCTGTTATTTTAAAATTTCAATAAAATTTGCAAGAAAATAATCAATTTTACTAAAGGTATGCTATATGTAATTAAAATTTTGGCTGTATAATTTTATATTTTTGCCTCATAATTTATCGAAAAACAAGATTAAAAAATTAAAATTAGCTTTTAAAAAAAGTAGTCTTAAATGTAGGCTTAAATTAAAAAATTTTACTATATATATATATATATATATTAATTTTTCTTTCGTGCAATCTTTTTAGATGTTACACTATTACAACTTTAAAGTAGGATTACGGTTTATGTTGTGGGAAGTCCTGCATGTTTGTTTATAGCCACTGTGTTGAATAAAAGTAATGGAAAACTTAATAACAAAAGGCTGTCGTGTGACTTTTTACTATCCATTGCATATTGTATTCTGAAAAAATCCTGTCTTAGATAGGAATTTGATCACATTCAATATATGACCATCATCTTTGAGACTATATGGAACATTTTCTTGAATTCGAAATTAAAAGTGTATGTTAGGAGAGTAATATAAAATACAACATCATAGACAATACATGCTTTTTATGTTACCAATCTGTGGCGAATGAAAAGTAGTTTCTGAGAACAGCACAGTGGGTACTCTTTTATGTTGATCCCTGTTGGTACACTTTTATGTTGTACATCATACATTCAAAATATGTATTTTAATACAATGCAACATTTTTTTTTTTTTTTGCTTTAGTGTCTCAAAAATATGTATATCTGAAATAATAAGCAATAAAATTGTTCTCTCACTTAAATATTGGCTTTCATATAAGCATATTTACAATAGAATTTATTATAAAAATACTTTGACAAAAATACATGTTTATAAAATTATACATGTTATTGCAAATATTTATTATAATGTTGAAAATTATTTTTTTAATAATAATTTAAGAATGTTAACTTTCTTTATAGAACAAAATCCGAAGCGTCTTAAGTAACTCAAATGCCTCTGTACCTCTTTACAAAATAGAACAATTCTAATGAATAGTTTTCTTGACTTTAATGCTTGTAAATGAGGTTAATCGTGCCTGATTGGAGGAAAAATCCATCTGACTAGTTAGATTGTACTTGTCCTATACTTGATAATGAATACCATGCAGCTCAAGAGGATTTATCAGAAACTCCCGAGGTTTTCTTGTCTTCCAGAAGTGTTTGCAATTGTCTGATGTAGGAAATGGCATGACGCAATGTTTCCACTTTGCTTTGGCGACGTTTCATCTGCGCACTGCGTGGCAAATGATTGCGCAGTCGTGAGAACCCATCGTTGACATTGCGCACACGCTGTCTCTCTCGTTCGTTGCGTCTGCACATGAAAGAAGTCTCGAGCCACAGCTGGTAGCCACTGACAGGGACTAAATCTGGCACGGGAATGCGGCATTTGAGTGAAAAAGGGCCCTCGTTTTCATTGTTGTTCGAAGTGTCCTGGTCTGGAATTAAAGGAATTGTGGAATGGCAGTCATCTGCTGGTTGCGACAGCTCATATGGTGAAGGGAAAGACAAGGAATATTGGTGACAGCAATTCGATGTACTTGAAATCTCCTCAATCTGAGATTCCCAGTTTCCAGATGGTATGTATTGATCATCCAGAAACAGATCGCTTGTGTATGTTCTGTCCATCTTCTCTTTTGATTTCAAAAATAAACTCTGAAAAATAAATGAAGTCAGTTAATCCTGAGGCAACTGTTGAAGAATTTTTACTGATATCACAAATAAAGGGACCAAATACAGTGACCTTCAGCTGGTGTGAGAAATTTCAAATATTAATCTTTAGAATTTGCTTACAAAGACCAAAAAGTCAACCTTAAAGAAAGCAAAACAATTTATTGTAGCAAAAAAAAAAAGCTACTTTAAGTTGTGAGACATATTTGAATTGCTGCTTAATTTAAATACATATCTAAAGAAAATTAAGCGATAAATATTATAATTTAATGCAGGTAAAATACAGGATCCATATTAAAACGTTCCATTTTGAAATGACAATTAAAGAAAAAATGGCTCCACAAATATACGCATAACAGATACATCTGAAGGTGTTATGAAGTATTTGAGAACTTGTTGTGTGTTATCTTTCTTTAAAGAGACATTGGCTGATATTCACAAATCGCGAGAAGAAAAATCCGGAAAATTTCTGGGTACATATCTCATCTGATATATGTATTTGAAAGGGGAAACTTATTATTTTAACTCCGCTGAAGGGGTTTGGACTGGACCGTGGTTCAAAATGACGAGGCACTTGAGATTTTTAATTATTATATCTGAGCCAGCAATTTTGTCGGTGTCTTTATTTTAAAGCTTTAATATTATTTTTAGCTATGTCAAATGATTATCGTAAAAGATTCAATAATTTATATTTATACATTTATTTTACCAAAAAAAAAAAAAAAAAAAAAACTTACGAATGTAATAAATAAAAACTTGCAAATGTAGCTAAGTTGGGCTCATTTTGGGTCTAATGATAAGATGTTGGTCCCTATAACGAAAGGTCGGGTTCGATCATTGTTCCTGTTGATGGATATCGGATTTCTGCCTTCTACATGTATATCTGTAGGAGAGGACTGGGATTTTTTCGAGTTTCCTGCCTTGCGGCATCTGAATACGACTCATTATCCACGAAAAGTCCTCTCTGAAAACAACTATACTTTGGTCGTTAAGAAATGCATTTCAACAATGTTAGGTTGTTTGGCAATCCATAAAACCATGTCAAAAATGTTAGTTGTTGTTACTTATGACACTTGGATAAGCTCGCTATGCTGTTGGCTATGCGAATTTAAGTTAGTAGGGTGCGTCTTTTCTTTAATCAGAGCTCTACATAAGTGAAAGTACGACTTAACTGTAAACTCCTCCAATAGATGGCACCACCAGAAGGTCTACTCCTATAATTTTGACATTGATCTGGAGGGAGAGATTTTTTCCAGGCCATTACATCAATGGTAACTGCTCAGCGACTCTCGATTTCACAGAGCTTGTATATCACATAAATTCGTTGGGTCTTTGGTGGCATTGGGATTTGAACTCGGCCCTTCTGGACGGAATTCCGTAACCACTCGGCTACCAAGGCCTCAAAAATATAATAAAACTGTTATTCTTAAGTGTTACTTTATATTTATGTGTGATATTTTAACTAAAAATTCCCATTAAATTAGTAGACCAGAACTTACGGGACTTTTTTTCCCTATTATTTCGGGTATGTCCTATACTTTGCTATTTAACACAGTATTATATTTTAAAGTACCGAGGTGAACTGTTTGGAAACGGTATTTGTTTTCTTATCGGAAGGTAGTGATTTCGAATCCCGACCCAATTGAAGTTCCGTCGTGTTCGTTCATGGCGGTTTGGCGCACGTTAAATAAGTCATGGTCTCAATGTTCTCTATGTGAAATGATATCTCTTTCTAGGGGTGGCAGGACAAATCTGATGATTTCTGTTCCTAAATTAGGAAAACACACATTTCAGAGTTACAGTGGTTCACTCTAACTGGGTGCCCCAATATAAGTTACCATCTTGTCATCATTACCTCTGGACCCTTGCGCTGAAAGCTGGAATCCTATTAGAGACAGGTATTATACAACAATATATTTTTAAGTTATTTTTAAAATGTACTGTTCCCATAAATAAATCCAATTACAAAACCCAGAATGTGAATCTAAAATCCAGCAATTCCATATGAATCCAAATCTAGTCATTACTTAAAAAGCCTATATAAATTGCAGAATTTTTCGAATTTAAATATTTTGAATAGAATATTATCTACATATTGAAATCATATATTTCAACCACGTCATACTAAACAATGTTTGAGATTTGTGTTATGTGTCTTGGTGAAGCCTGGTGGCTTAGCGATAGTGTTTCAGGCTCCCAAAGCACAGCTCAATTCTCGGGCTTTGGCAAGATCAACTCAGCCTTTCATTGGGTCAATAAACTGAGAACCAAGCATGCTTGGGATCTAAACACCGGGGTTTTTCGCGTTAGGCTGACCTAATCGGGACCAGTCAAGAAAACAGAGACGGCCATGTAGCCTTGTCCTACATGGGCTGTCGTGCCACAGAGTTTAGTTTTATATGTCTTTGTAATCACTTTAATAAATGTGAAGCTGTTGAAAAAAATGTGTTTATATTGGATCATCATTCTCAATTTTGGCCTATTGATAAGATTTAGTTCTTAGCAGTACGGTCGTGAATTTCGAAATGAGAAATGTCGAGTTCAATCTCAGCCACCGTATATAGGAAAAATATATAAATAAATAAATGCTGCTTTTCCTGCATGTATATTTGTCCTGCAGGAAAAGCAACTGCATGTTGATATTTGTCGTGATTGCTTGGGAGTTTCCGGATTTTCTACTATTTATGGAAAATCCTTTCGTGCGGCATAACAAAACTGTACAAGGGTGAAGTTATGTGCCATGCACTTCTTGGTAAGATCACGCTCTTTGGAATGGGAGCTCCTGAGTTTCATACTGGATGCACTTAATAGGAGAAACATGCTGTCTAAAATATAAAATCGATTTCCGTGCAAAGCAATAAGTACGAAAAAGGTTACTTGATCAAAGCGACAGGAATGCTAAATTTTTTATTTTCTATACGCAAACAGGTGGATACATGATTTTTTTTCTTCCGTATAATTATTATTTTGTCCTCTGAGTAAAATTCTTCAGTAAATCCAAATGTGATGTGTTTAATCGTAGGCTTCATAACTGGGCACTACTATTTCAGAAAACACCGCCTTAAAATGAGACTGTTTCAGCAAGGCCCTATCTGCAGGAAATGTCATATGCAAAAGGAAATGGCCAAGCATATCATTTACGAATGCGAGGTTCTTGCCCTCCCTGTAGACATCATCCATACTAGAGAACTGTACCTCGATTCCATTAAAGGATTATCGAAATTTATTAATAAAGTGGGTGACCCGAGCAACTGGAACTAGGAAACATTGGGTGTGGAGTTGACAGTACAAAATGCTGATAAAAGCAGAGATGCCCAATGACATAAAAACCCAAGTCTAAGAAGAAGAAGCCGAGTGTGCGATGACTATATAAATATACAATAATCTCCCCAATAATACGGTATATTAGATCCGCCTTATAGGAAAATGCGTTGCCCGAGCATACTCGTAAAACACGCTCTTTTGACCTCGTGTAACGCGTTATATACCAATGATTCATGTTTAACTTTTTCATTAGAAAAGGTTTAAATCGAATATTAAGGAAAAACTATGTTATGAACGCGAAATGTGTGCAATTCATTAAAATCAAATTAAGAATATTTTAAATAAAAAACTTATACAAATGTAAATAAAATACAGTTCATTTCAAATAAATCAAGTAATTTCAAAAGCAGTTTTATGACATGCTTATTCGTTGTATCAGCTATCAGAAATAACGTTCCACCGGCATCGATTTTTAGCAGAATGTTCAAAGGTGTCAATAATATAATTTAATTTTATAAGAACATAGTTAACAAAATGTGCAAGCGTACGCGAAATGGATTGTGAACTGTACAAATCGTTATGAATTTCGCAATACAGAAATATAACGCGGGTTATCAACGCGTTATATGGGGGAAAACATGTGTTTATACCAGGAAAATGAAATCGCGCCACATGAAAACGCGTTATAAGAGTACCGTGTTATAGGGGGCATTACTATATCTTTCAGCTTCCAGGTAATTGATCACGTGGAATCTAATATATGCAATCAAAAATACAAGATTCATATTTATAATGACTAACATCGAAGCCAAAACTTTTTACTACATAGACATCGTGTTATCATTAAGCAATTATGCTCTCGGAAATTTGCTTGTATAAAGATTTATCATTCCTCTATATATAATTGAAATATTTGTATTCATACTTAAAACTGGAAGGTCTAAATTTTCTAAAAATATTTAGAGTTTTTTAAAAGGAAGATATAATATTGACAAATATTTAGTATATTCTTATTACACCTATAGAGGTTTAATCATCATTAGATCATCATATTTATCAAAGATTTGAATAAAATAAAACATCCATATCGTTTTTTACTATTTCTAAAAATTATAATTTTTTTTCTCAATTTTTTGATTGCAAAAATCATTGTTGGCATCAGCAGATGAAAGTTTTACGAAACAAAACTTCAGAGTTGCATGTGTGAAACGGGTGCGCATATCTTCAGTACAGAACTACAAGCATCTTAGCATAAAGCTCCAAGTGTCCGCCATAACCTACCTAGCTTCAGTTTGAATTTCTTAGTAAATTTTTTATCTGCAAATGTAATTTCGATTCATGGTTAAAAATATTTTAATCAAGATTCATATTCTGAGAAGTGTTTTCAATAACTAACAAAAACAATAACTGTCGACAAAAGAAAATTTCGAATGATCTGAAGTGAAGAAGTTAGTGGTATATTGTTTTCTACTATTCTTTTAGAGAATTGTTTTCATAATTCTGTTGATTACAAAAGGAATTATTGGCATTTGCGAACAAAATTTTAGCATGAAATAAAACTAAAATATTTTCGGTTTTATTTTGTCGTCAAAACTGACAACGAAATCGGAAATTCGAATAATTTTTAAAATGAAGAGTTTGATAATATATCGTTTTCTGCTGTTCGTTTAAAAAAGAAACGTTCGTTTAAATTGTTTTTTTTTTATTTATTTATCATAATTTATTTCATTAAAAAGGAATTGTTGATATTAGCAAAATAAAAGTTTTAGTTGATTTAAAACTTATCGTTGCGTGAAACGGGTGAGCATGCTATTCTATTTAAGTTGTGATGCACTTGTAATTTTCTGATTTATAAATGCAGGTGCTTGCTGTCACTTTTCAATACAGGAAAAAGTCATTGTTATGTCCGAAACACCTGGAAAATAAATTCTTAAAAGAGGAATATAAACATGTCGTAACATTTTTGTGAAATTTTTTCTCGTCTTGTGCTCTGGGAACTAAAATATTGAGTATTTTATTTTTGATCTGAGTTTAATTTAGTTAGAGTTAATACTAAGGTTTTTCTTTTGCATACTTTTTAATGCTATCAAGATGAGCATTACGAAAAATATCAAATATATCAGAAGCGTGAAACGTATTATAGGAAACTTAACCTCTTTCCATATTTTTTAATTTGAACTCAGATTGGTTAGTAGCTTTCAAATGCACTAATTTTAAGTCAGAACACACACTTTCGATCCTAGATCTGTTAACAGCTTTTATATAAACTATTTTTAAATAATAAAAAAAAAAGCGATTTCTATCGCAGATCTACTATTAGGTTTCATAAGTACTGTTTTCGTGCTTTTTTCTTCAAAACAATTTTATTGTAGGACTTTTGGAAGAAAAGAATGTGTCTATTAAATGACTTATTTTTTTGCGTCTAATAGTTTATAAAATAATTTAAATCAGCGTAAATTAATAACATTCATTTTAAAATAGATTCAAAATGCGTTTTTTCACCCGAATTACCGTTTGTGTGAATATACCATAGGTGCTGTTGTTGGAATTATAACAAGTAGTTTACTTATTATCCATTACGTCGAGTCAAAGTAATCAGCCAATCTTCCTTAAGCAAACTTTTCCCTAAAGGGATTTAAAAATGAAAAAAGGAACAATTAGAAACTTTTTCGATAAAATAACGAATTGCTTTTTTCTTCTTTTATATTTTATTCTATGTTTCAAAATTTTATATCATTTTATTGTAATGACACAAAAGAACGTGACCTACAAAAAGTGTAGTCCATTGTCAGTCCTCGAAGTAATCACCATTGACATCCAGCACCTCCTCTAATGTGTCTTCATCTGTGCAATTCCTTTGCTGTAAAACTCGGGAGTTTTGAACTCAAAGCAGTCCGTGAATACTTAGCGCAAGCCTGGTTTACTGGTGAAGGATTTTCCACGAAGATATTATCCAGGGAATAAAAGAGGTAGTAATCTGATGGTGCAAGGTCAGGTGAGTAAGGAGGATGCCGCAAGTCTCCCAACCAAGTCGCTGTATGGTATTCCTGGCCATCCGCGCGACATTTGGCCTCGCATTATCGGTCAACAACCGTACACCCTTGTGATTAACCAGAGCTGGCTCCTTCTGTTGCTGCCATTGCTGCTAATACTGGTCTGCAGTGACAGTTTGTCCCGTTGGTAGTTGCACATAGTGAAGAATTTGACGACTAGTCCACAAGGCACCAGATTCATCACAGAGAGACAAATCTCCCAGCCTGAATATGTGAAACCAATGCCTTGCCATCCGTTCATTCCTATTTTTCTCTTCGCTACTGTATGAGTTACGATTGATGAATGTGTGCGGTGGACTTGCTTTTATAACGACTGATATTCCGACATTCAACTTAGCCATGTCATACTCTAATTTGCATACTTATTCTCACTCCATTCAATAGCAACACGAAAAATATAAATTTTGTAAAAACTTAAATGTGACATATGTTTAAAACATGTTTGGATTAAATAAATGCAGTAAAACGTTATTTATATGTTAAAAAAAAAGTCTAACAGGAAAAACAAGAATTTAAAATATTTCTATCCCACTGATTAGCCAAAATTAAAATATTCATGCCGGATGAATATCAGATAAAAAAAATGAAAGTCGCTTAACAAGTTCTTATAGTTATTATAAATAATTTTCAAAAGTTTTTATCATTCTTTAGCACTATAATTCCTTTTTAAATATCATAATTATGAAAAAAAATGTAAGAAGGAAAAACTTACACATTACGAGAGTCACTCTGAAATTTTTGAGATATAACTAGGTTTTTAAAGTTATACTTACAAAATTTTAGGTGTGTTCAAAATAGTCTGCTCCTGCATCAATGCACTTTTGTAGACGAATTTTCCCTAGAATGCCTAAAGCCATTCATTTCTTGGAATAGATGAAAAAAATGCATTTATAGCCCCATCAATCTCTTCTTCTGAATGAAAACGACGTCCACGTAAGTTCTTTTTTAGATTAAAGAATAACCAAAAGTCGCACATAGCTATAGGTGAATACGGCGGATGTTCAATCACTTTAATTTGTTTTTATTTAAGAAACTCAACTGGTAATCCGGCTGTATGTGAAGATGCATTGTCATTGTGAAGCATTAGTCCCCTAACATTCAGTTCTTGTAGAATTTCTGGAAAACATTTAGTGTCATACCAGTTTGCTGTTTCTGTCTCCTGTCCTTCCAACTTGATGGCTTTGACCAATCCCGTACTTCTGAAGAAAACGGCATACATCACTTTTTTCAGTGCGCCTTGTTTTTTCACCATTGTCGGCGTGGGATCATGTTCAAAGACCCATACTTTGCTTTTTTGACGTGTTGGAACGTCAAAAAACGATATGTACGTTTCATCACCTGTTACAGTTTTAGAAACGATGCGGTGGCCACTATCATTTAACAATTTAAAGTTTCTTTACTGATTCTGATACGCTCCTCTTTTTGGTGCTCAGTTAGATTATGGGGAACCCAACGGCAAACTACTTTTTTCATACGTAATTCTTCATGAATGATTTTGTGTATGGCTGCGGATCCAATGTTAAGTTCTTTCTGTATCTTTTGATAGGTACAGCGATTATCACCCATTAAAATCTTTCGTATGGCAGACACATTATCCGGGATTACTGCCGACGGCAGCCTTCCTGTGTGTTCTTCATCCTGAAGAAAATTGCGACCTCTTCTAAATTCTCTAAACCATCTGAATATAGTAGACAAGCTGGAGATTCATTACCAAATGCTAACTGCAACCATTGAACGCATTCTTCTTGATTTAATCCTGCTTTAAAATCGTAGAAAATCATAGCGCGAAAATGTTCTCGCGTCATCTCCATTTTCTCTTCTGTTTAAAATTTATTCTATGTTAAACAAATTGAAGTAAGTCAGTAAAAAATCTTCTTCTGTGTCAAAATACTTTGTATTTTAAAATTAAACCGTTATTTTTATTTTGCAAATTCTTGTCTGCGCGTATCTCAAAATTTTCAGAGTAACCCTTGTAAAAAAAAAAAAAAGCATTGTGAACAAATTCTCTTCGATTTGCAAATAAAAAATGATTTTCCTAATTCAATATTATACACTTGAAATAATTTAACACAACATAATATGCGAAGATAAGTGGGGAAAAATGATTTCAAAAATTACTGAAAACTTATGAGCAAGAAGTGGGAAAATGTGCGTTTACTGAATAAAGGCAGACCATAATTTCAAATAAAATGCAGCATTTAAATTACTAAATGCGCAAAAAAAAAAAAAAAAAAAAAAAAAAATTTCTTGTTTATTTACATATTATTTAATGAAACATGTTTTCAAAATTCATAATAAAACGCAAAAATACATATTGTTTTTAAAAACTTTTTATTAAAAAGGGTTCTTAAAAACTAATATACTTTTATTTTCCATGAGAAATGTTAAGCATGAAACGATTTTGGAGTCTTAAATCACATTATATTGGAATTACATATGAAATAAGATTATTGACTGAATATTTATTTTACTTTTTAATTGTAAAATAATAAGTGTTTTAACTATTATATATATATATGTATATAAAACTGAAGTAAATATGGAGTGAGCAGCAATTATTTAGCTGCAAAGTAAAATTAATAAAGTTTTGAAAGCGAAAAAATTTTTGGTTTTCTGAATTGCTTTCATTCATAATGAAAGATAACTTAACTATGTGTTAAATTTATCGCATTGATAAGAACACCTTAAAATCAAGGATGATATTAATTTAAAAATAATTTTTTATGAAACAGATTTCAACACTTTTTGAAAAAATTTGTCACCTGAATTTAAAAATGTATAGTGAGAATTATATAAAAAATTAATTTTTAGTTTAATGATATGTAACATTTTTAAAGTATATAATTTAATTTTATATTTATTTGAACACGATATTTTTATATACTATTAGTAATTAATCTGAAGAAACAATTATCTTTCTTTAATTTTTTATAATTCCAAAATAAAAACAACAAAAAGTAGAAAAAAATAAGTTTGAACAAAAATGATATACCTTACACAAATATAAGAAAATGTATTTCAACATTTTCGATAAAACATCATTTGAATTTCGCAGTACAGATAATCAAGATTAAAAACAATTTTTTATAATGGGCAAAGGTACAAAAGAGTTTTTAATTTTCTTTCCGTTTTTTGAAATGGGCTACTCGTATTTCCTACTTTATAACAATAAATGATAACGCATGTCTGTTATCTTGAATTTATTTTATTAAACATAAAAATGTTGCCAGATTCATATTTCTTCATAATAAAATTAAATTTTGTTAAATATATTAATAAATACAATTTGTTAATCTGTATTCATGTATGTGATTGAATTTATTTTTCTTTTTAAATATTCCAGAAGAATTTTATTATAATTGCAATAAGTTACTTAAAAATATTTCATATTTAATATAAATATTATATGATATTATAACAGTAAGAAAAAATAATTTGTTGAAATATTCAATATTTCAACCGTTTTTCATTATTGTTATAATATCATATAATAATTATTTTTATCATTGTTATAATACTGCGTATTTGTTAATCCAACTTGTTATAAAAATATTGCATACATGATTTTTTGGATAAAAATCATTAATAACTGCTTTAATATTATTGAAAAAATTACTACTTCTCATGAAAGGGAAATGAAATTTAAATATAAAATAGCGAAGATTAATAACGCTTGAAATTTTCTTAAAAACTAAGTTTTATTGCCTTTTGCATAGTTTGAAAAATGTTTTTAATGTGATTTGTTTGCCTTTAATTTAATGTTAATATATAGCTTAGAAGTCACCTTCAAAAAATTTATTTGTAAAGAAACCATTGAATCTTATTTGTAAGAGATGATAAAATATTTTGTAAAATTTAAGGTTTTTCGAAGAATGAAAAACCAGAACTGTTTTCCAAGTCCTCGCAGGCATTAAAATAAAATAATAAATCCGTTAGAAAAAAAAAATTTTTTTCCAAAATAGCAATAAAATTAAGAATAATCGCAAGTAAAATTGGTTACAAAAATTTTTTCTCTGCTCCAAACTTTTTGAAAATAATTCACAAAAACACGATTCTCTGAATTATGTCAAAGCTACTTTGCAAAGAAGTAAAATTGACAGAATTCTTTATTTTAACTTTTATTTTATGCTAAAACGATAATCAAGGAATATGGTAGGATAAAGGAAACAAAATAAGAATAAAAAGTTATAAAATAAATAATTTCTTTCTATAAATTGTGATTTATTAATTAGTATCATTTGCGTTTAAAATAGCAGACGACAATAGTTAATAAAATATTGAAACAAAGTAAACTATAATTTACGAAAAATTAAACGTGAAAAATATTTTCATTTTAAAGTTAGGATAAGGCATTTTTTAAGATATTAGAAACAAAAACGATTAAAATTGTTAAAACTATAATATTAGTAAACAATTAATTACAAAAATATAGCTCACGTGAAACATTTTTTTTTAAGTTGAAGTTCGTTAAGAACTGTAGAATATTATAAGAAAAACGTTAACAAAAAAATGAAAACCAATAAACCAATAAAAATCAAAACAAACGATAAATTTTAATAAAAATAAATAAAGAGAATTTTTAATAACTGGGGCAAGGAAAATATTAGAATACTATTATTTATTTTAAAACAAATGAATTTTTTTTAAAAATTTTATTTTATGTTAGAATTTAATGCCTTAAATATATTTTAAAAAATAATTCAATTTTACTCGTAGCACACTTAATCCAAATGACAGAATTAAAAAAGAGAGTTATCATTTAATAGTATGTGCATTTCAGATACGATTAAAAGTGATACGAGTACAAGATACGATTGGTCAGATACGAGTGTAAAAATTTCAACTTACCTCCCACGCCAGTGAAGGGGTGATGACCACTGACAAATTACTCCAGAGTTAATTCAGAGCTCGGCAGGCGGCCGGGAGCAATTATATATATACCAAGCAGAGAGGGACGAAACCACACCTGAGTAAATGCCTTTTGTGGAGAATGATGAACAACAACCTGGGGGTTGATCTTTTTATCCACAGGGAGTGCTTATTACTGTAATGGGATTTGTAATACACGGCTGGACTAACGGAACCACTGGACGGTGTAAAGGGGGTTCGTGTTTCGTGAAGCGCTGCGGAATTTCTTTCATGTCGGCACAGAAAATGGGCGCGTTCACAAATCTCATAATCTCTTGTTCCAAGTTATATATTAATATATATATATTTAAAACAATATATATATATATATATATATATATATATATATATATATATATATATATATATATATATTAAATTTTTTTATTTTTATTTTATTACTTTTCTTTTAAAATATTTTTTTTCAAACATTTACACGGTTACATATTGTTGACTATATTTTATAATTTCTAATGTTTTTCAAATTTTTTTTTTTTTTCAATTTGTATTAATTATTCAATATTTTAATTTCTTTTACATTAGCTTGAAGATGTTAGGAATAGTTCCCATGTTTATTCTTTAGAATTCGATGCATATGAACTCGAAAGTTCCTTCCCCTTGTTGCTGTTCCCCTGAAGAGAAGGGACAAGATTTTATCCCACTTTACTAACCATAAATTGGTTCTTTCTCTTGTTCTAGTTGAGATTGTGACTATGCCTTTATTATAATTCGCATTGGTTTAAAATATCCATGACGTCAGATAACGTTTTATCTACGCCACATCGTATTGAGGTGGCGTCGTAAATCCGATTTGTCGACAAATTCGCTGTATGCCTTCAAATCGCATTCTTCGAGCGGCAGCATACAAGGTAAAGTTCAGCATCGATTGTCTGAGAATACTGACGAAATTCATTTTGTTAATGAAATGATTTATTATATGAAGACCAAAGCATCGGTTTGCGAAGCTGTTTTCCATTGATTCAAGCCTTTAATACGTTGAAACAGAACAGAAGAAAAGGCAAATTGAAAAAGACAAGACAAAGCATCCATTTTATGGTTAATTTAAATCTTCAAAGGATGATTTGCAATTTGAAAAATTAGCCACAGATGCCGAATAATCCAGGATCTTAAATACTGAATTTTTTTTGACTATGAAAAATATTGCCAAAATGACGTATTATGACGTGTGTGATGACGTAAATACTAAGGTTGCCAAAAGAGAATTGTTTGCATTATTTTCTTATAGGTCTTCATATCTATGATGTAATAAAATCCATGTTATCAGATGCATAAAAATTTCCGTTAAAAAATCACTTAACTCAGATCTTGGCATCCTGAATTATATGATGTCATTAATTAATAGAATTCTAAATTAATAATTGCAGTATTTGTAAACAAATAGTTTTAAATTTTAAGACTAGTGCCTTCCTTATGCCAACATTAAAAATTTTCTAATTATCATTTTCTTAAATTCTTTTATAGTATATATATATATATATATATAGCGCATTCACAAAAATATAATATGATATAAACTATACCTCATAATTAATGATTGTATACTCATAGACGGTCCCCTAAGAAGTGCGAACAGGCAAATCGTCGATGTGTTCGCGTGCGCGGAAGCCCCGGCTTCCGTAGGATGAATTCCCGGATCATGAGCCGGACTTTCTCTCGACCTTTTGTCACTGTCCGAGTCCATCTTACAGGGAAGTCCCTCAGCTTGTGGACACCTCCCTTCTCCCTCTACTCTTACTGTCATTCTTTTATGAGAATCATCGAATATCGTGGGAAAATAAATGCGATTTTTTTTCGTTTTCCCCCGAAAGCGGGAGGTCCGGGTGAAAACATCGATTTTCAACTCATTCAAACCGTTCTTGAAAACCTGTTGCTGTGCTTTTTCTTATTTTTTATTATGCATGTTCAGAAAGGTTTTGTAAATCTGTTGTACAACAATACGAATACATATAATTACGTTAATTATCTCATAATAACGAACGATAAAAAGAATTCTATTAATCTTTAATGAGATCAAGGTAGAAAAAAAAAAGAGATACAAATGATAATAGAATAAAATAAATTTCAAATAATGATACCATTAAGGGAATAATCAATCATTGAATATAAATCATTGAATATTTTCATTATTTTTCAACAAATAATAAAAAGGAATATTTTTTTTATTTTACACATTTATTTTAATAAATATTCTTATTGTTTCCTTTATTCATCAGTCGGATCATTTAATGCAAGAGTTGGATAATTTTCACTGTTAAATAATTCTTGCAATGAAAAGTTTGTTAGGAAATTGAAAGGGAATTGGAATACCGATATTTTAAAATTCATTATGAAATTATTGGTGATACTTTAAAAATTGGTGTGTCCATTATATCAAATAGACACATATACATAGTGGTGTAGACAAACCTCAGACTGTACCTTTAGGTTAACAAGTTTGGAATACTCGCCCATCACCAAGTGCCTCATAAATTTGAAACACGGTCAGGTGACGAGGTTACACCGAAGCTGGCACCCTCCTCTCCACATCCATGACACACCGGCGGGAAGGGCCTTATCAAGTAGACAGGAAAGTTGTTAAAGATAGATTAATTTCGAGCATTTTATAAAACTAGATCTAATTCATTTTTCTGTTAATGGCCATTTTTCGCTCACGAAAGTTAATTAGTCAGAAGCCTAAGTTTAAAGTGGTTTCCAAACCACTGAAAACCAAGAAGAGGTTCAAACCTATGAATCTTGGAATCGAAGACCAGAACGCTAACTATTCAGTTGTCAGTTCGTCTTTTTTAGCCTAGAACTTTTCTTATCTCTCTTTCTTTTACGTAGACGGATAGTTAGGAAGAAATTCCGAAATATCACTTGATAACGCTATTTGATGCGAAAAATTCAGTCTCATATTTTAACAGATTCGCAGATGAGATTGATTGGCTTATTTGGGAAAGGGTTCGTATTATGACTGGCATGTCGATGTTTAACAATACTAAGAATGGTGGTAATGTGAGATTACAAGAAACAATTAAGTTGGAATGAGCTGGCCATTTCCTAGTGAGTAACCAGCATATGCCGTCTAGTTGGGCTCTACTTGTTAAAAATAAGCTTCTTAGTGAGAGTCTTAATGATTTAGAAGCAGGGACTCAGACCCCCAATGTATGACCTGTTCCCTCAGAGGTATTATTTCACTTGGAGGACAGTGTGACCATGACCTGTTTAGTGTTTAGTCATCTTTAGAGACCCCGATGGATCTTCTGTTGTGTCAGGATTCGAACTCTCTGTCTTCCGATATTGAGAATGACGCCAAGACCAACCAAGCCTCCACTACTTTGAAATAAAACTTTGCTTTTCGAAATGAAAGATTCTGTGTTCGACCCCCTTATATTAGGAACATCTAGGGTCCCATCTAGGAAAGTTCCCTTAAAGGTAATATGCGGAGGCTACTAAAAAACTTTACAAACATTTTTATCCATTACATAACTTCATATAAAGATTGAGATAAAATCTCTTCTTTACATTTCGAAAAGTGTGATCCAACCATTTAGCCATAGTTTGCCCCATAATATAATTTAAATTGGCCAGCGGATGGCTGAGTGGTTGGCGTTACGGATTCCTAGACTGTTTATCTCGGGTTCGAATCCTGGTTCAGGTATGAATGTTTCTTTCCCCTTTCTTTTGAGGTGATGAAAGAATGTAGCCCACCCTATACGGTTAGTGGTGGAGTGACGTGGGTAATGCGACTCACTTCCGTGACTTTGTTGACTAGTGCCCATTGAGTACCGATAAATGACAACGAGCTGGCAGCCGAATGGTTAGCGCTCTTGCCTTGGGTTCAACAGTTCGTGGGTTCGAATTCCACCTCGGGCATGGATGTTTTTAGTGGTACGTAATCCACTTTAAACCTTAAGTCCCGGTCTAATTAGCCCTCGTGTGCAAAAAATGACCGTTGAATGACAAACAAACAAACCAGACCGATAAATGAGTAGCGGCTTTCGGCCTTGCTCAGGCGACTTGTCAAGGGTTAGTCACTTAGTACCCACCATTATTAAAAAAAAGAATGCAATTTCTTAGTGATTTCCTAATAGTCGTAGCTAAAATATTTCTTAGATTTATACTTAACAAATATTTTAAAATCTCGTGAGGTGATGAGGCTAATGCTGAATGGCTAGTAGAATCCAATTCATGAATTATACAATCCATTTCATGGTGTATCCTCAAAGGTCGGACATACTGTGAAATCGACGACTCAAAACCGTACAACCACATTACGGACTGTAAGTCTGGAAAAGAGTTTGCTGTTGTATCCGCTTGCACAGAATGACGCCCTTTGGTGTATTAAAGATTGTCAGCAAAATGACCAAAACTCCGGCTGCCCTTGACAATCCAGCACAAAGTCAGATTGCGCCTCTAAGGAGGCTTAGCGACAATGTTTTGGCATAGAAGTTGCATAAGGCCATCTTGAAATTCATTCTATGATGCTTCAAATCCGTGCTAAACCATCAAGTGTAGTGGCTGCACTAATAGGCCACATGACAGGCCAGTCTCTCAGCCATTCCATGACCAGATTTGCTCCTTTTTATGTGCTTGACAGTAAATTTACAAAGTAGATATCGATTCGAAAGGCAATTTAATTGAGTTTAAAATGCAAGAGATATAAGATATAAATAGCTTTAATTTCTTATAGCCAGTCATAGGTGTTGCAGAGATTTTACTTTTGGAATTTAAGATTTTTTTTTTAAATTTATGAATTTCTTTAAAAATACCTTTGAAATATTTTTACAAAATTTCAATTATATATTTGAGATCTTCTGAAAAGGTTGCTGTGACATGCCAAACCAATTAAGCTAGATAATTCCGTGTACCACTCAGTAAGAAAAAATAGAAGCAATTCAATTTCCGTGGCAATATATGTATACAGTTTTAGGATTCTAAAGCCAAGAATACGGATTTTTATTACATGTTAATTTTCCGTTATCTGAAAATAATTATTAGTATAAAAATCAAAACAGCAATATTGTAATTCCAGTTGAATATAAAAAAAGGATTGGACAATTATGAATATCTTCATTTTATCATATATCTTTTAAACACATTTAGTTAAAAAAAATAGTACATAATGTTAATATATCTTCAACATTGTTAAATAAGCAAATTAAAATTTTAGGGTGAACCTAATTTTTTTTATTAATGTAATTCATATTACAATGTTTAAACTTTTCAGCTAGCTTATGCAATACAAATATAAATAACGAAAAACAGAATGCGCGATTCATCTAATTATGTTTAACAATAACATAACTCTCCTTAAAGGAAGGTGAAAGAAATATCAAGAGGACATCAAAACAAAACAGGGTGTTCTGCAGTGCGACCACCACGCGTAGAAGATCATAAAAATTGCGTAGTGGTACCATCTGTTGGCATCAACAGATACTTTTCAAATTTGGACACCTATTGCAAGTATTAAATGGAATGATACACAGTGTGCCTATGAATATTGTGCCATCTCTGTTAAATGTGTTGTAGGTAACTGACACCTGTTACAGACCTTTCTTTTTTACAGGTATGTCTTTTGTACCACACGTATTTGTTACTGTCACCTGCTATTAAATCCTAAGCGGCATTATATTTAGTAAGCAAAAATATTTTTAGAAATTTTACAGATTGTTAAAATCTCTCTTATACGATATTTATTATTCTTCAGTTAATCAATTGATTGTGGCTTCTTGTAAGTCCAACACTTTCTGTAATTCTTTCATTTTATGATCGTTTAAATTTTTTTGATTCGTAGAGACTTTTTTGCACAGGAACAGGGTTGCTGGTGAACCAGATATAATTTTGAATTGTATACACTGTATATCCAGCCCCAGATTACCCAGGTTATCAGAAGCAACAGGCTAAGATGGCTTGGCCATGTCTTGAGAAGCCAGGAAAACAACCTCACTAGAATATCAACGTTTAAGAACGCCGAAGGATCCTGTGCCCGAGGAAGACCACCAACAAGATGGCTGGCTGACACTGAAAATGACCTCAAGATACTGAAAGTTAGGAACTGGCAAAGTGTCGCTCTGGACAGACTGGGCTGGAAAAAGTGTGCTAAAGACGCAGATAAGACCCTTAAAAGGTTGTTACGCTATTAAAGAAGAAACTAATTTTAGTTAAAAAGGTAAATGAAATGCTGCTACTTGAAATTTTGAATTGATATCACACGTTTGGAGGCTGAATATGCTTGCTTTAACTCATTTCTCCAATTCATTCAGTTTTTAGGTCATTTAACTCATATTTTCCGATAATGCTCTTTATGCGCTTCGAGTTGGTTTCGGAACGTTAAAGGTAGAACATGTTTTTGGAGCCCCGTAATTCATAAAACTTAAGATCCTTTTATTTTCTGTTATCTTTCAGATAAAACAAATTCTGTATCTCAAAATCTTTGAATATCTGCTTATACTTTTAGATGCAAACAGAATGTGTTTTATCCAAAGCGCTTTCCATAATTTATTTCATTTTGTGATCATTTAAAACATTTTAATCATTTGTGATCTTCAATTTTATGAGCAGAGCCTGACTAAATCAGGGGTGTAAGGGACAGCTGACCAGGGCTCCTCATTAATGGAGCTCCCAAATCGAATAGAAAGTTTATTTACGTTGTCAATCGAATAAAAAGTTTGAGGTATGAAGCAGAGGGTGGATCAGAAATTATTTTCGCCCTGAGTCCTAACTAGGCTAAGTGGGCCTTAATCAGGCTAGGAAAGGCAATACGTACAAATTCCATTTCTCAAAAGCAGAATTCTTGTAAACTTTGAATGAAGTTTGTAATTTTTGGAGACAATTTTTCGTGTAAAGCATTCCTCATCTAAAGAAAAAAGAAATGATCACTAATTTATTCAATTTTTGATCATTTATAATTCAATTCTCCATTTTCCTTTACAAGGAACAAATTCTACAATTTGCGAAACGCCAATATAAACTTAAAATTTTAGAAATAGAATATATTTCATTTCTAAAATTCTAAGTTTTAATTCTGATGCATTCCGTTATTTATTCAATTTGTGATCATTGAAAACATTTTTGTTTTCTGTTATTTTTTATGTGTGTGAATCACACACAAATTTTCTTATTCAAAAACATTAAAACTGACAATGAAATACTTTAAGTGAAACTTAGCTCCTGTAACTTTTTTTCCACTTTGCGTGAGAGAGAGATTAATGGAACTTTTTTTTCTTTGATTTATTATTATCTTTTCGATTAATTAAATTATGCTATTTTGTTTAATGAATTTGGAGTATAAGCTTATAATTTTATATGCAAAGAGGGTTTTTCTGATTCATTTCTCAATTCATTTAATTTGTGAGCATTAAAACTTATTATTCTCTGGGTTCTTTTATTCTCAATTCCATAATGCTTCTCGCCACCTTTGAATGAAAAGATAAGTCATTACAAATTGGATGAATCAGTGAAATATATCTTCTGCATTCAATGATTCATTCAACTTATAATGATTTAACTTTTTACCTCTATAAAAAAATCCTTCATTTTGAATCTGACATATTCCTTGGAAATTTTAAATTAATTTCTTTTATTTATAAGACAATATTATTCTCTCATACATTCTGAGATTCATTCAATTTGTGACCATTAGAGTATTTGTATTCTCAAGAAAGAATCTTTTATTCTGAATCCAATAATGGTTCTCTGAAGAGTTGAAGTATTGCAGCAATTTCAAATTTTTTCCTTTATGTATATTGTTATACATTTAATTTGTGATCATTTAAAATACTCTTTTATGACTAAGGAATTTTATTTTGTTTTTGTTACTTATAACCGTTGGATAAACCAAGCTCGCTCTGCTGTTGGCTATGCCAATTTAATTCTGTATGGTGCTTCTTTCGCTTATAATCAAAGCATTTCAAAGGTGAAAGTACGATTTTGCTCTCAGATTCCTCCGATAGATGATACCACCAGAGGATCCACTCCCACAATATTAACATTGATCTGGAGGGGAAGGAAAGTCTCTCCAGACCATTGCACTCATGGTAACTGCTCAACGACCGATCACAAGACTTCCACAGATTTGACGAAGCACGTATTCGGCTTTTTGGCGGCACTGGGAATCATATCCCACCCTTTTGGGTTGAAAACCGATTGCGAGAGAAAATATGGAAGTAACCAAGCGTTCCAGGGTAAGTAAATTAGTTTCATTTGCATGACTTTTTATCTTGTTATCTTATTTTTGAACTTTTTTAATAATATTAATAGTTAGTAAACTTCAAATGAAATCAAAAGTGAATTCCTATGGATTTTTTTAAAAATTTGTTATGCGTAAAATCAAATTATTCAAATTTAAATTGTCGTAGAAAAATAAAATAATTATTTATTTTTCGATTTATTAATAATAATAAAATGAGTTAAAAGAGAACTGTAATAATAGATAAACTCAATTAGATCGCAAAGATGTGAAAATACTCAACTGTGTGAAGAAATTGTTCAAAGGAAAAAGAGCGACTTGTGGAATGCAAGCAAAAATACTATTTGGCAAATTTAGATGAAATAGAAAAATATGCTTGAAAAATATAGATGTTCTGGATTTTTGGGTTTTAGTAAAAAATAAATAAATAAATAAATAAAAAATAAAGCAATTTTATGTTTTTAAATATTGGCTGTAATCCACATCCAAATTTGTGTACTTCTGTTGTTATTGATGAATATCTGATTATAAATGGTTTCATTAAAAATGTGCCAATAAAAAAGTGAGTAAGTATTAATTTACCATTTCAAATTAATAATGTTATTGATATTAGTAATATACAACAAAATACTAAGCAAATAAAGTTAAATCAAAATTATGAAGATTATGAAAGAGATTTGTATGATTTAATTGATAATATTTAACCTTGTTTGTCAGAAAATACTGTAAATAAAATGCAGAGAGATGTTTTGTTTCTGATTTCTTTTTAAAAGGTTATATTTCTTGTCGTTTGTTCTAATCATGAGATCATATACATTTTTTAGTAATTAAGATTCTGAATGAATCTGAAATTTACCTACCTTTTGAAAACTGGGAAAATGGACATGCTGTTGAAGAAGTAAAATTCTTCATAGTCAAATCATGTATAAATATATTACTTAAAAATCATTGCAAAAAAAAAAAAAAAAGTGATGACTCTATAGTGATTTCTATCTTTCTCAATCTAAAAAAGAATAATTCAAACGTTTCCTCTAATTCTGAAAAAATATATATATTTTAATGTAATTTGTGTGTGTATCATAGATTGAATTTAATATATTTATTTCCTTTTAAAACTAAAGTAATTTTGAAAATAAGTTTAAGTATATTCAAGTAGTTTATTTTTTATCCATTGTTAGGAATGCATCAAAATAAATTGAATAAAAATAAAATAATTATGTACATTATTTAATTTTGTTCCAATACATATAAATAAGGTACTTTTGTTCCAATATAGAAAATAATCTTTATGTTTGTTTTTCAAATTTGTGTATTCTTTTTAGAAGAAATATAAAAAAGTATAATTATAATAAATTATTTTCTACTTTGTTATTTGTCTTTTCCACTTCAATTATACAAAATAGTTATCACCTATTAAATGCTGTACATACATATGGAATATTGCTAATAAATTAATCATGTGTTTGCATTTAAAAGATTTTAAAGAAATATTTTTAATTCATAATAGATTATGTTGCTAATAATTATTTTAGAATAAAGCGTAGCATCCGGATTTTAAAGAAATGCAATGGAATTATTTATATATATATATATATATATATATATATATATATATATATATATATATATATATATATATATATATATATATATATATATATATATATATATATATATATATATATATATATATATATGTATATATATATATATATGTATATATATATATATATATATATATATATGTATATATATATATATATATATATATATATATATATGTATATATATATATATGTATATATATATATATATATATGTATATATATGTATATATATATATATATATATATATATATATGTATATATATGTATATATATATATATATATATATATATATATATATATATATATATATATATATATATATATATATATGTATATATATATATATATATATATATATATATATATATATATATATATATATATATATATATATATATATATATATATATATATATACATATATTATATATATATATATATATTATATATATATATATATATATATGTATATATGTATATACATATATATATATATATATATATATATATATATATATATATATATATATATATATATATATATATATATATATATATATATATATATATATATATATATATATATATATATATATGTATATATGTATACATATATATATATATATATATATATATATATATATATATATATATATATGTATATATGTATACATATATATACATATATATATATAATATATATATATATATATATATATATACATATATGTATATATGTATACATATATATATATATATATATAATCTATATATATATATATATATTATATTATATATATATATATATATATATATATATATATATATATATATATATATATATATATATATATATATATATATATATATATATATATATATATATATATATATATATATATATATATATATATATATATATATATATATATATATATATATATATATATATATATATATATATATATATATATATATATATATATATATATATATATATATATATATATATATATATATATATATATATATATATATATATATATATATATATATATATATATATATATATATATATATATATATATATATATATATATATATATATATATATATATATATATATATATATATATATATATATATATATTGAATAAAAATAACTTTATGTTGATTTAGTAAATTAATAATCATCGTAGATATATATTTCCTTTAAAAGTACACCAACGAAAATATAAATTCTAATATTGAATAAAATTTCATATACTTGATCTTAATCCGAGTAAAAAGTTTGTTATTCCTAATTGTAAGTTTTATGCTTACAATTGCTATACTTAAATAAATTTTTTCATATAGCTGTTATTATTTTTTTAATATTCGTCAAGGAAATAATATCAAAATCAATTTAAAAGTATAAAATTAATTACTAGGGATTTTTAAACAACATGAAATTAGTTATTTCGCAGTATCTTATTCGTGAACGAAGGCAGTTGATTTCAGTTACTGCCTGATGACGTCACAAGAGAGTGTTCTGGCATTTTTAGTTATAGACAGGTGTGGCCCAACTTTTGGGATCCGTGGTCTATACCATATTTAAAAAGTCGAAGGCGGTCTACCAATGGCAGAGCTAAATTAACGTAACGTACGTGTTTATATATCTATTTTCGGTAACAAGAAAAAATGTTAAATTATCTAATTTTTATAAAAAAAAAAATAAAAAAAAAAAAAAAAACTTAAGATTAATATTTAAAAAATTAAAGTTTACTGATTAAAATAATCATGTATCAAAAATTGGCCATCTTATTCACTTCGTTTAGTTGAAATGTGGCATTGTATATCCGCGACAAGTTTATCATATAGTTGCTGGTATGAGATTCATGCAATGCGTAAACACAAAATTAAATGTTTATCTGTTAAACGCGCCCATATTTGATTTTTATGGCATTCATGGTTGAAAAAGCAGATACGTCGATCCAAAGTATGATTTCAAATACAAAATCAATTTGTAAATATTTGGAAACGTTTCCTCAGAAATTAATTTTCAAAAATCAATATTGCGTGCTAGATGCTCTGGATTTAAGAAATGTATTCCATCCTTAATTTAATAATTTTTCCTCGACTGTGACTGATGTGGTATCTATTAAATGTCCTATTTTTTCAGGTATGGCATTAATATTGACATTTTCATTAAATGGAAATATCATAAAGTTGAGTATTTCTTCTAACCTAATTGATTCAGCCAATATTCTTTCAAATTCTTCAAACATAACATCTAAATGTTCGGCGAAATCTTCGAAGTCTCGTTTTGGATTATGGATGCTCTCCATGTTTTTGAAGTTTCTCAATTCCTGTTTTTTTAATTGATACCTTTTCATCGTTTCTTTGAAAGTTTTAATCGCCCTCATTATGTCTGTTAAACATTTATTCTTTTCTTGTTTATATAAGTTTAAGTCGTCAAATTTTGCAGTGATATCGCAGAGAAAAGCTAGTTTCATGAGCCATTTCTCATCTTCCAATTCAGTAATGTGCTCTCCTTTCATTTATAGAAATTTTTTTATTTCTGGTAACAGAATACGAATTCATTTTAAAAAAGCACTGTGCCACCTCACGTCTGTGTGCAATAAGAGATCTCCGTACTCTGATTCATTTTCGTCCAAAAGCGCCCGAAATTGTCGTCTCTGAAGACTTCTTGAACGAAATGAATCGACGATTTTAAAAGCAATTTGCATTATATCATATTTAGTATTTTTGAACTCAAGACCTGTTGATGGATAATGCAATGATAGCTGGTAAAAGGGAATTTCCTCATCATCATTGCACAAGGCAATAAAACCAATTCGATTCCTGACCATTGCTGTAGCTCTATCTGTTGTAATAGAGACCAATTTCTATATTGGAAATCCTGTCTTATCGATAAGGTTTTTAAATGAATTGTAGATATCTTAGCCTCTCGTTTGTCCTTTCAGTAGAATTATAGTTAATAACTCTTCTTTTGAAGTCATATCTTCGAAAACCATTCTCACAAAAATGCATAACTTTGCTAATATCCGTGGATTCATCGAATTGAAGTGATAGGCACTTACAAGCTTTTAAATCGTCATTTAATAAATCCTCCAAATTATTATTCATAACTTAGTCCGTCGCATCACAATGTTACGCGACAAAGAAATATGATTTATTGACGATATTATTTGAGATTTGTTATTAAAATCGTGGAAAAGAATTTCTCCCGCTTTACAGAAAGCTTTTTTTTATTAATTCTCCGTCTTCGAATGTTTTTTTCCCCCTTTATCAAAATTTCTGCAGTTTTAAATGACATCAATGTTACTGCTTTAGATATGTTGCCTGCTCTCGTAAATAATAATTGCTTTAAATGTAAATTCGACTTTAATTCATGCACTTTTCGAAGCTCTCTGCCGATTGGAAAGTCAATAGCATATTTTAAGTGCTTGGTTCAAAAATGTATTTCGACGTTTGCTTTTTTTGGTAGTGCCACACTTGAGTTACATATGAGACAAACATATTTCTCCTTCACTGAAACTAAACGGGCGGTTGAGATGGGTAGAGTAGTCGACTCGCCGCGTCGCTACTATCGCGCCGACTACTGGATATAATATAAGCATCCCACTTTGTCAAGTTGTTTCGATTTAAATCTCCACTTTAAAATGACAAATTCATTGTATTACTTTGAACAGTTTGTTTTAGGTTTTAAAGCGTAAACTGTAGTAAATTTTTATTTCAAATAATTCATTCATTCTATGTCATAAATAATAAATTAAATTGTTAATATCTGAGGTCATTATCGAGATGGTCACTCGGACTACCTAAAATGTCCTCGCGGTCGACGTCTTGGCCACCCCTGCTCTAGATAGTGATGGTCGTTCTCATTATCGGAAAGTAGTGAATACGAATACAGGCTTAACCTATCATGTTCTCTAATGGCAATTGGGGCACGTTATAAAGCTAGGCATAATCCCAATGTCCTCCAAGTGAAATGATACCTCTGGCCGGCAAAGTATTGGGAGTCTTCTGCTTGGTTCCATCTTCAAAATCACAAAGACTTTATCCGGCTGTTTCTGTCTAACTGGTAGAGCCCAACTCAGGGTTAGGTACAGGGAAGCATGCTGATGTAAACGTAAACGTAACAACAAAGGCCCTCTCCTATGCATTCCTTAATTTACTAAATTTGCAACAGTTAATTTTTTTTTTTACTCGGAATATTTTATTTGCTCGGAATATTTTTATTTTATTTGCTTATTTTTTTTATTTTTGAATCCGATAATGTATCCCGGAAGATTTGATGTAATTTAATGATTTTAAGAGACGGAATTTTCCTTATGCTTTCGTTATTCACTAAACTTGTAACCACTAAAATCTTTTTATTCTCTAGAAAGAATCTTCTGCAATATGAATTCGGCAATTTTCCTCGGAAGCTCGAATTAATTTTATAATTTTAACAGGTGAGATGTGAGTCTTTTCTTATTATTTTGTTATCCACGCGATAATTTATTTTAGTTTTTTTTAATTTTCTATAAGAAATTTCTTATTAAGAATCTGATAATGTTTTTCATGTCTTATGAGTTAAACATTGTGGTTTTATGATAGAAAATTTTTGTTTCTATTTATACCATGTTGATTCATTGACAGAATTTTTAATTTTAATTTTTATTTTTTAGAAAGAATAATTAATTTTAATCATACCCCCCCCCCCTTGAATTAATCCAGCAATTTCATAAAAGAGAAAATTTTTCCTCGTATGCGTTCGTGATAGATTCGATTTATGATGATATGAATACCATCGATTTTTTTTCTTGCATCAGATTGTCTTTCTTAAAATTTTAAAAATATTTTATCTCTACGCCATCCCATGATTCATTTATATCATCTTAATTAGCATTAATTCCCTTTTTCGTATTTCTCTTGAATCAGTTTCGGTATTCGAAATTTTTAAATTAAATTTTAAATGTCAAAAGTAGATTTTTTGCTCACGTATTGCATCATTTTATCGATTTGTGAATTAGTAAATTTTCTATTATTATTTAATTTATTTTTAATTAAGTCAGTTTTAGAGATTTTCATGTCAAAAACTAGAAAAAATGTATACAATATTGAAAATGATTTGGAGCACGTTTTCTTATTTTATGCAAATTATAATGCAAACAAATTTTAATTCCTCTGAAAAGCCATATTGAAGACCATTTTGCATAAAGTAGCATTGACTTTTGAGGACAAAATTTTTTGAATAATTTTGGTTAGTTAAATGTTTAGCGCTGAAAATTAAAGGAGTTTGTAATATTTTTATTATTTTGGAAGAAAAAAATTTCTCTTTCTTTCAAATAAATTTTTTTTTTTTTTTTTTTTTTTTTTTTTTACATTTTTAATAAAAATTTAGGAAAGATTGATTCGCTCTTTTTATTTTCTTAATAAACATTATCATTTTGGTTCAATCAGTTTGGGAATTGATTACTAAATGGGACTTTTTTAGAGATGGTAACTATTACAAATGAAGATTTTTGTGAAACAAATTAAATGAGAATTTGTGTAGTAGAAATTTTAAAGAAATTTTAATATCAAGAAGTTTATCAGTTTTAGATAAAATAAAAATAAATAAGTAAATGAAAAACTATTATTTAATTCTATTTTATCTAATCACTGATGTGAATTGTTCTTCTTCTTTATCAAATGTATACCAAAAAGAAAAAAGTATGTAATAATAATTTTTTGAATTTCTATATATCAAGATATTAGAATACATTAGAAATAGATATTAAAAAGTGAACATCAATTTAGGGATAAATTTGCTGAGAAATTCTTTTTTATAAAAATAGTTATAAGAAAAATGTTTATTACGGCATTGCTAAAAAACAATGTTGCAGAGCGAATTTGCCAAATTTTTTTTTAATTTTCTCAGAGTCCTTTCTTTTATCTTTTCCACACATTATTCAGTAAAATGGAGAAGAGAGATGTTGATAAATTTTACGGAAAAATTGTTGATAAAATTTTTATTCTACTAAATTTATTTAGTTAAATTTTATAAAAATATAATCCAATGTAATTGATTTGAATATTACAACGCTAGATGGCGCCACTATTTTATAAAGTTTTTAAAATTATAATTGAATAATTTTCTTAAATAAAAATATAAAAAGAATTGCAAAATAGAGAGGAAAAAAAAGCCCATGAATGCGAAGATTCTTTTATCATAAGATTCTCTTATATATAATTTTAACTATATCTCTTCATGTCAACGTAGTTTGTTCTTTTGACTAGAAGATTTCATTCTCTGAATAAACTGCACTGCAAAAACTAACAAGAATGAAAACTTTCAAAAATTGTAACAAGATATTTTGAGTATGTTACATTTTATTCTTTATGCATTTTAGTTTGCAGAAAATGTTTTTCAATAAATAAAATTTTTTGATAAAAATTTATTTCATGACTTACGTGGCAAACTCTCATTTTTTGAGTGTTTGTCACGTAAGTCAGGAAATAATTGGTTCGATGACTGAAGCAACTATAAAAATTGCTATACTGAAAGGGCTTTTCAACTCTAAATAACATTGAAAGTTATTTCGTTGTATGATTGTAAATTTGTTGAAGAGGGTGCTGCCTCATGTGTCGGCATCGTCCCTTAACAATGGCTCAAAAATAAAAGAACTTATGAGTTTTTGGTGATTTCTGTTACCAGAAACATGCTGCAGAAAACTGCTGTTAATGCAACTGAATGTTTAAAATTTGACTACATTAATCTTAAGGATTTTACCAATATACAGAGAGTATTAACACATTTTTAAAACGATTTCGCGGCCGTTTAATTAGTGTTTAAAATGTACAGATTTTCTAAATGTTCTATCTGATAGCTTTTTTTTCTGGACTGTAAGTCTGCATCGTGATTTCCATGATAGGAGAACTTTTCGCTATATTTCTTGGGGTATTGCTTTCCAGTCCTCTTCCGCTGCTTTCCAGAGTCCAGCTATCGTGGTGGGTTTGCGTTTAGAAAGAGCCTTTTTTAACAGACCAAAGGCACAATAGTCCATAGGTGAAACATCAGGTGACTTCGCAGAGATATGTTGAAAATGTATACATGCAATACCTGCATTAGTCATCATTTTTTCAAGGAATGCAGTGGTAGTTTTCGAAGTATGACTTATATCTTTGTCTTGATGAAGTTTCTCTCTTTGAAAGTCATTGGGATTAAGAAGTGGAATTTCTTTTGTAAATATTGGGCGTAAAACTTTCTCCTGATAGTATGATGAGTTGATCTTAACATTTCTTTCCACTCTTCTTATTTTTAATTTCCCATTGTAGGAGAAACCCGCGACAATCATAAATCCCTTACCGAAACTTTCTTTACATTAAAGGAAACGGATTTGTACATTTTTTTCTCCTCATTTTCTATAGTAAAAAGAACTTTCTTAGTTACAGTCATTTAGGTAAACTCATGCTTCATCAAGGGTCACAACGGTTTTCTATTTATCTCCTGCTAAGTAGTTTTCATACAGGATTCTACAAAATGTTTTGTGTTGAGCCACATGTCTCGGCAAAAGGTGGTGAACAATATATTTTTTGGCATTTTTAAGGTGTAAATTCTCGTTTATTATTTTATTTATTGTTACTACAGATGTATCTAAAGACTTTGCAATTGATTTCTGTGTTGGCGGATTTTCTCTTATTACCAGCAATTTCACTTTAGAAACATTGGAAACAGTACGTACCTTTCACGGATATTCATTTCGAGTCTTCTTTCTATGTAGAAATAATGATTGACAGTTTTTACCTGTCCGATTCATAATGTTGCTTACTTTGCACTTAGAAATTTTAATACCATGCATTTCACAACGTTTTTGAATTCTGGAATGAGAACGTTTATCTTCGGAAAGCGCAAAAACATAACTTCGGAGCATGTTTATATGTGACATTTTGAAAGAAGAATAAATTTAAAAGTAGCAGATGATGTTTCTCATTTCAAGTAATATAAGCTATTGCCAAAAATTTTTCTGAAACATTTACTTTTTTTTAAAAAAAATTCGTTATCGAAATCGTTATAAAAGTGTGCTAATACGTTATAGCATTATAAAAGTCTGTACTTAAGACGATGTTTGTACCGATTTAATTTTTAAATCAATACAGACATCTTTTTGTTTTATTAAAAGCATAAAAAAAGCTATAGTAAAATATTCCATAACTTTTAAAAATGGTCGTTTTTGAAAAAACGACTATTTTTATAAAACGACCATTATATTTATAAACGACCATTTTTGTAAAATTCGTTTTTGCCAGTAAGTGTTGGTGAAAATTTAACGAAGTCAATTACATCGTCTAATTCCAGATACGATATTCAAGTAAAGGGGCTATCAACCACAAATCATTTTTGCTGAATTTTAAGACTAAAAATTACATTTTTAATTGCAGAAATTATACAAGAACTTTCTTAAAGTATCTTCTACACAAAAATGAAGATAAAATAAATATCTGAAATCACTCTTGCTCGATGAAAATATGTGCTATTTTAGTTATTTTATTTACTAAATACAAGATCGCTTACAAATGTACGATTGCATTATAATTAAGTAATTTTATTTTTTAATAGCATAAAATTAATATAAAATTTTCATAGGAGTAAAAATATTTTAATTTTCATTTATAGGAAGAATTCTATCTTTGAATTTATTTTAAATTGAATGAATTCATTTGAAATTTATTTTTTATATTTATCTTTACTGTTTTCTATTTATTAAAAACTTTTAATACTTTTTAATAATTCTTTTCCGTTTTAGGTATTTTAAAATAAAAAAAAATACTTGTGTTAACATCATAATTTAGTTAGTTTTTGGAGTCTTGCATTTTAGAAACATCGTTAAAGTTAAAAATACTAAAAAAAAAAAAAAAAAAAATCAAATTTTTTGCTAAGTAACAACACATAAACCGGGCAAAGAAGAATTGAAGATGTGTAGTTTATCATAATTGTGGGATAATCATGTGTATCATCACATTATATTCTTACATTAGAAACAATTTCTTATGGCCCCCTGTGAATTGGTTAAATCCAGATATTGGAGCTAAGGGATATTACGATCTTCTTTTTTTGATTTGTAATCTATAGCATTTTTTGTTTATTGGTCACTATTAGCATCAGTTTTCCTACTTTAAGCAAGTCAGGAATCCTGTTACACGTTCCCACTGAAAAAGCATCTAACCAAGCTCGGCAGTCTATTCCCTGCGTAATCCGAGCTGGGGTGGTCGAGCGGCGATTGTTGGTCTACGTCCAAAATGATTTCCCACTCCCACGATCATCAGCTTTCAATTGCAAATTTTACACAGTTTGACAGGATTCTGAAGGTAAAATGTCTCCTATGTTCACCTGCGCAAAAAAAAAAATAAATAAAAATAAAAATAAAATACAAGTAAGCAAAATACAAGTTGATAAAACTGCATGTTATAGCGACACTTCCTGTGTCTTCACCAACTCAATGAACTGGCATTAGATCAATGGAAATTTAAAGATTTTTAGTAAATTTGCCGAAATTCAAGTGATTAAAAACTATTTATGTAAGTAAACGAATAAGGTTTCAAATCGAAATAACAATTTTTGAAATATTTACCAAGGAGCACGCCAAAGTGCCACAACACAACTTGATTTCACGGCTTTCTTCAATGCCAACGAGGGAATGCAAGCAATGCACATGATAAATCTCACAGAGCAATCCAAAAATCCATAAAAATAAAAGGGTCCATGGTAGTCTAGTGGTTAGGGGATCGGTGTTAAAATTGTGAGTTAATCACCAGGTCAATGTTAAAATTGTGAGAGTGGATTCTCTGGTGGGGCCATCTATCGGAGGAATCTGAGATCAAAGTCGTATCTTCGTGGTGTTCTGGTTAAAATGAACGACACATCCCTCAGACTTAAACTCGCATAGTCAATGGTATGGCAAGCTTGCCTTGTCCAAGTGTCATAATTAAGAATAACATAAAAGTAATATTGGTGGAAGAATTTTCCGTTAATGGTAGCAAAATGTTCTCGCTGTATTAACTAATAATCATGCCTATGGAAATTTTATTTACTAGTATCTCTGGGAAATATATAAAAAATACTTAAGCTAACACTTATTGATACCATAGCACAGGGAAATGATACAATTAGAAATATTGACTGCTTATTTGCCACAAAAATTCTTATTAGTCGTCGATTATCGTCTAACGTTCCCCTCCACTGTATGAAATATGATTCTTTACTGAATAGTTAATATTCACGACATATTCTTGAAATGGTCTAGTGTAAGAAATCTAAACTTTCTCACTTGTTCCAAGGTGCCCTCTTCCATCTTTCAGTCCCGGACGTTATGTTCAAAATTATTTTAATTATTTCTTCATACACTAAAATTATTCAGCAAACAAAGATTTTTAAAAGTTAAATAATGCATAAAATTAAGTATTTCCTATATCCTGTAGTCTCACTGTAAGTTAAAGCTGCAACTGCTCTATTGCGGTACCAGCAATTATAAAATAAGAGAAAATTGAAGCTCACTTTTATTGTGATCTCGTCCGCCGAGATTTCTAATCTCTATTCTAAGCAAACACTTTTTTTTAGGTACTCTTTGTTTTTCTAATATAAGGAAATAAAATCGCGCATGTCTCTCGGCGTGGAAATCCCAGCTTGAAATACGAAGCAAATATCTAATCACGCACAGGAAAGAAAACTCGCATGCAAGGTGGATTTTTTTTTACTATTTTGGCGAGCATAAAAAATGTTTGCTTGTCGATTGTTATTGCATCAACATGCTTCCCTGTGCCTAGCTTTAGTTGGGTTTTACAAGTAAGATAGACGCAGCCAGGTGGAGTCTTCTTGATTTTGAAGCAGGGACCAAGCAGAAGACTCCCAATGCTTGTTTTGCCATCACCAGGGATATCATTTCACTGGGAGGACATTGCGACCACCATATATTTAACGTGCCCGAGACACCTTTAGCCAACACGATGGATCTTCAGTTAAGCCGGGATTCGAATTCACTATGTTCCGATAGTGAAAATGATGATCACCGTGGCCTGCTTGTCGATTGTGATTCTCGGGCCATTTAGCACTTATCTATCCTTGTACTATCGATATCAAACAGTTGATCAAAAATATGAATATCAACCCTGTGTTGTTATTGATCGGGTAGCTTCCAAGAACTGCTTACAAACAAGTTAAAACAAGGAACTCATTGGTGTGCTTAAAAAAGTGGTGGCAGTCTCATAGCATTTTTGGCTTTATAATTGTTCTTTACATAAATATTTAAATAACTTTATGGAAAGCAGAAATTTGGACATTTATCATGTTTTGTAGGTAAAAAATTGCAAATTTCAATGTTTGCGTTCAAAATGATTTTAATATCTCAATAAACACTAGCCTGAACATTCTGATTCCATGGATGTGATATTGCGTAAAATTGCAGAATCAGAAGGTACTATTCAGATGGTATATTAGAAATTATAAGATATTATAATCGTAAAAAAAGAACATGTGGTGGTGATTAATTATTTTGTAGCTGTTACTTATGACACTTGGACAAGACAAGCTCGCTATGCCGTTGGCCATGCAATTTTGAGTCCGTCTTTTGTTTAGCCAGAACACCACGAAAGTGAAAGTATGAATTTACTCTAAAACTCCTCTGATAGATGGCACTACCAGAGGATCCACTCTCTAATTATATCGAATATACTTTGTGAGTCTTAGATGGAACAAATTCCGCCCTTCCTGGTGGAACGCCAATGCCCTAACCACAAGGTTACCACTGCCTATATTCATAGTCAAAGTTATTGAGCTTACTGCATAATCCCTGCTGTTTCACCAGCAGTTTTCTCTGTACCTAGCCCAGAGTTTGGCTCTACTAGTTACGTTTAAGTCGCTAGTATCGTTAAGTCGGTGAGAGTCTTTGTAATTTATAAAGCTGAGATGAAGCAGAAGAAATTCCATTTATTGCTCTGCCATTTTCATACGTATCATTTCACTTGGAGGACATTGGCACCACGACCCGTTTAATGTGAACCAACCAGCTTTTGTAAATGCAACAGATCTTCGGGTAAGACGGGTTTCGAACTGGCTATCTTCCGATAATGCCTAACCAGCCAAGTTATCACAACTTGTATAATCCCTGTATCGCTAAGTATATATTGTCATTATAATTATTATTTATCATTTACCACTGTCTTCCTTTTAAACTTTTCATCACTTCCTGTGCATGAACTCTAGATGTTTCATTTTAACTGACATAAAGTGCATTTATAAAGTGACACTTGCTTAGAAATCATCTGGATGTGTTATTTTGTACCCGTGATAAATAAAATACTAATCAGCTGGATGTGTTATTTTGTACCCGTGATAAGTAAGATACTAATCGTCTGGATGTGTTATTTTGTACCCATGATAAATAAGATGCTAATTATCGGGATGTGTTATTTTGTACCCGTGATAAGTAAGAAGTTAATCATCTGAATGTGCTATTTAGTACCCGTGATAAATAAGAGACTTTGGAAGAAAACTTCTACTTAAATTTTACTGCAGTTTGTTCTACGAATCTTTGATTCAATTAAAAATTATTTGAAATTCTTTTACCGAAGATGAATTGAGCTAACTTGAACGGAAAGTTGTCCAATTAAGAATTATTTCCAACTTTTTAAAACTCTCTTTCTACCATGAAATATTAAATTCCAAATAGTAATGTTTTTTTTTTTTTTTTTTTTTTTTTTTTTTTTATAGATAACTGCTCACTGGAGTATCGAAGAGATATCGAAGTTGAGCTCTGATAGGAACCGGAAACTAGAAATCAATTCAGGCCAAATGGACGGAAATGAGATTATAATCTGAGGCGAAATCAAATGAGATGAGCGTGATGTTTTGTGTAATTGTTTTCATCAAATACTATTTTAACTATAGAATAGTTAGAAGTGCTCTTTGGATATTTAATGTTTCTATAGACCTAAATTAGATATTTTGTGTAAACATTCCTTAAGAGTACTTTACAAAATAAAAATTAAAAACCTTGTGTATTATATCATTTATTTAGTCCATTGTTCAGTGGTTGATTTCCCTCAAGAAGCAATATTTAGAAAATTTTCTCCCAAATCGGTGCTGTGAGTTCACAAACAACATTCTGGTCTTCTAATGAATAGTTTGTAGGTTCGATTCCCTTTCGGAAGGACATATTTTGACAACTCGAAGCAGATAGTCTAACATCTGAAAGAGTTTATAAGGTATCTTAAATATGTTGTGGGTTTTGTCCTCCAAAAGGATTTTTCAAAGATAATGGGTTGTTTTCATATGTCGCAAATGAGGAAACCCGGAAAACTTCCAAGCACTCACCGAAACAGATGAAAATGCGTGAAATAGATTAAAGCGCACTTTAAACTGTAATTACCGGCCGAAATGGTAGTCACGTATAAAAAATAACGTAATATCAGAAATAAAATTAAGACAAGTACCAGTATTCTGTACTTATGAATAAAAGAAAAGATCAAACGCTTCGTCACTCCTGTTTTTATTTTATAATTATTAATTTGTAAAAATATTGAAGGGTATGTATAAGAAAATATGCAGTGTTTCAATTATAAGGAAATATGAATTAAGAGTACGAAACATTTTACATTAGAAATAATTCCTTAAAAATATATTTACCTTTGTAGTAAAAGTATCTAAAAACTTGTAGACTACTTCACAATGTAAATATGAAATTTAGTATTTAACATAAAAATCATAATTATCATCAGTACAGAAAATATTAAGTTACATTATAATATTAGACTCCGTTTAAATATTAACTCTGAAGACCCAATTAATATGTAATTTAACATACAATTAATATACAATTTTATCATACAATTAGTATACAATTATGAATTATTACTTTTTGTACTATTCAATGTAGGTTTTTTCTTACGAGATTAATTACAGGGCAAAAAAAATTAGGTTTACAAATTTTATTAGTAAATTATCTGTTGTAGAATATTTAGGCCAAATTACATTGGAGATTCATACGCGTCCTATATATAGCACTTGCTAGAGCAAACAGATTTTGCATAGGAAGTATGCTCTATATAACTTATTTTCTTAATCTTGCATCATTGTTTGGATAAATGAATAAATAGTTATTAAATTAACGTGTTGTAAATGGAAATAAAAAGTGCTATGAATTTTGAAAAGATTAAAATAATTGTGCTCTTTTGGAATTATTCATCCTCAATAGTTGGTGCAGTGGATGAAATTCAAGAAAGAAAATATTTTCTTTACTATTCTCATTTAATTACCCCTGTACCATTACCTGAATTAATTATTGAAAAAAATTATTGTGATATGTGTATTAATTAATAATTAAATAATTAGTTTGTAAAATAGAATAAAATAGATTTACAGGTTGTGAAAAGAGGGAAATTTGTTAATTTTCCAGACAAAGTAAGATATGAAGTTCTGAAAAATTAAATCCTCAATTTTTAGTGAAAAAAGTGATTTCACGAAAGAAATTTGATCTTCACACCTAAAAAATATTATTTTGTTAGCACTATGCCATTATCTGGATCAATGTTAACAAATAATGAAATAATCGTTTCTCAGGGTCAGAAATAAAGAGTTATGATTGGTGAAAAAAAAGCAAATTAGTTAGGTACTTTTCAGAGAAACTAGCAAACGACATGATATCATTTCAGTTGTATCAGGTAAACTGATTCATCAAGATACATATGTTCTACCAAATTAATCCTGAGTTTCCCAATATTGTTACCTAGTAAATTGGCTCGAAGTAATTTTCTGTTTTCATATTAAAAATCTAATAACTGGTGAAAGAAGGAAAATTAGTGAAGAAATTTTATAAGAAAATTGTAGATGGCGTGGTATTATCTCGACTGACTCTGGAAGACTGATTTCTTGAGATACATATGTTCTACCTAATTAATCCTGAGTTTCCCAATATTGTTACCCAGGAAATTGGCTCCCAGTAATTTTCTGTGTCCATGTTAAAAATTTTAGAAAATTTTGTCATTAAAATGTATCTTAATTTTAATTAAAATACAACATAATTTTAAATAAAATACAACATAATAAATAATTAATTATTATTTTTTCATTAATTAATTATTTTAGAATAATTAAATTTAAGCATTATAATTTAAAATATATTTTGATAACATTCATACTGATTCTAATGTTTTCAATATAATTTTGTAGATTTATACCGGCATTTTGTCCATTTATAGTCATAAACGAACATTCAATCCTAAGGGCGAAATCAACTTTTCCCGGAAAAATTGATTCCCAGCAATTCAATATTTCCGGGAAAAACAACAGAAAAATAACACAAGTTTAAAGCAACAACCCCCCCCCCTTTAAAAAAAGTTCTGCTCTTATGAAGAAAATATTCTTTTGTTTTATCTTTCCATTTGGCAATGTATTTCGAAATAAATTAATTTCAACATAAGTAGAAAACAAATCAAAAGGGAGAAAAGTTTATGGTTGCAGTAAGTGAGAAGGACGACAGGCAATTCTGCATCTGGGAGCAATTCTTGGAAATTCTGGAAAAAAGGGGATTCGGGAAAACAGGATCTCTTTCCATTGATCGGTCTTCTTGGGAAGAAGCGACGGGGGAATCTCCGCCAGGACTTCTCCATCGTTCGCTCCACGTTCTGAAAGTCGAGGCCCCAAAAATAGCCCTTCCCTCAGATTCCCGGAAAAGCAATGAGCTGCAGAAGATAATTTATTTTTTCCTTTTATTGTTGAGCATAGGAGTTCTGATTGAAAAATGTAGCGTATCTTATTGGATATATAAATTTTATTGTTTTCTTTTGGGCAACAGAATTTCTTTTATGCCTTTATATGGAAATATATTGTGGAAAAAAAAAAAAAAAAAACATTATATATCGTTGTTTTTTTAAAAGCAAACGATGAATGAAAAAAATTTAAAACCTTATTTCGGACAAAACTTTTGAAATTTAAATTTTACTGAATTTAAATCTCGAATTTCGAGATTTGGAACTGAATACTATAACTGAATACTGGAACTGAATACTATAATAATAAATAAAGAATAGTTCACATTTCTAAAATTAATCTAGTTTAAGTGTTAATCTATTGTAATTAATTTCAGTCTCAATATTTCTGTCATCTGAAGTTGCTAAAAAAATGAACTGTCTAATAATTTTAAAACAAGTGAAGTGAAGAAATCAACTCCCTGTTCTTCCTTACACATTAGCATAGGATTATTAGATCCAATAAAATTTATAATTTTCATGATTCCATTTACTTGCATTTGGTTTTAATTTTATTGTTCACATTTAATAATTGAAATTGACCTTTAGTTTCATAAGAATTCTAAATTTGTATTCATTCTACTTGAATGTGCAAGAAAAAATACCAATAAAGTCCTAGCTTCTAGGAATATTTAAATTTAAAATTTTGAAATGTAATTTGAGCAAATTAATATTTTCTATAGCTAAGTGTTGAATCTTGGGGCTCACACTTGAATGTAATACTATAAGCTTGTAATTAACAAAACAAAGACAACTTTTACTATAATTGAAATTAAGGTTTCTAACTAAAATTTCCAGGATTTCAATGCTTTCAAAAATGTTTGTAAAATTTTATAGTTTAAGTTAGAATATTATGAGCTTATAGTAAAAAATTGACAATTTATTAATTTTCAGTAAAAATAATTAATTGAATCGACTTTCTTTTGTTCGAAATGAAAACTTCAGTTCAAAATTTTACGGATTTCCAATTTTTTCTTTCATATATCATAGCTTATATGATATATGAAAGAATGTAATTATATGATATATGAAAGAATTATATGATATATGTTCAATTAGATATTTTTGAAAGATCCTCTATCACTCATATGAAAAAAATGATCTAGCTCAGATGTCAACATCCTTACTAAATAATATTTCAAAATAACAAGGTATTTGGATTGTTTAGAAGCAGAAGCAAGAACTTAGAAGCGTAGTATTATAAGCACAACATAGTTAATGACAAAAACTGAAACTTTTAAGCTTTTACCTTTCTTGAACTGCCCTTTCCTGCAGTTTAGGGTACACATGCTGTATAATTCAGGATTTCAAATTCTGAATTTTTTTGGCGATGATGAAATGTTGTCAAGATGACGTAAATACTAGGGTTCCAAAAGGGAATTTTCTGCATAATTTTTATAGGTCTTCATAGCTATGACGTAATAAAAATCAGATTGCCAGGTACATTAGAAAATCCTCCAATAAATCACCAAACGTAGAATTTGGCATCCTGGATTATACGGCATCTGTACTCTGCTTAGTTTAGGTTGACATATCTGCTTTACTTCAAAACGTATGTCTCTAAATCTTCACCGATTGGTTAAAATACTTTATCGGCTTTTCTTAAGCATAATCAAATTGATTATGTATCATCAGTTATCTTCTTCAATGTGAGCCACGAGCATCTTTTTTCATAGAACTCCATAACTGAATATAAGTATGATATGACTTCCCAAGAGATTTCTTGACCAAATCTGACGTTCTTTGTTTTGATTATAAAGTTGCCAGTGCCCCCTTCGGTGTTGCAAATTTGAACTTTTGTTGTTTTTGATTTTTTTCCAGGCTTAGTTTTTTTCCTCATGTTTTAGGTCATTGTAGCGTCAAATGTGTGATTTTTTATAGTGGCAACAGCGTTTAAATTACTTGACGATGAAAAATTCGCAAAGATCAGCAATTGGCGGGATACTAGTTTCCAAAACTGTCCACCATAACCCGACTACCTAAACACAGTATAAGAAATGCAAAGTAGGGGTTGTAACTATTTGATCAAATGGTCAAGCTGGAAATCTTATTGGAAAAGTAATGGTTGATCCAATCAAAGATTATCGTGCCAAATGCGCTTACATAGACAAAGTGCCTTATAAGTTTCAATCCCGTGGTTTATAGTCAAGTGTTATGTTCTCTGCTCATATCTAGACCCTGTCATTGATTAAATATGAAGAGATGGTAGGCTGTGTTTAAATGCTTTGCTTAACAGAATAACGTATCCCAAAGTTTATTGTAATAAATTAATGTAGCATACATGCGACAAAGGAGATTCAAAATTCTACCACTGCCAGTCCTTATAAAAAAAAAACCGCAAGAAAAATTCCTAACACTGTAATCTTGCGAGTGACGCGGCTGCTTTCTTGGAACTGATATGCAAACTATTATATCTTCAACTGGTTCTACAGGTTTCTTGTGCAATTATTATTCCATATGACTTTATTAGGAATAGTCGAGTCATAATAGATCTGGCAATGCGACAAATCAATTAATCTGCCCTATGCACTATAATGAACCCAATGAGGTTCTATGAAATATTTATGATCTTCATGGTCAGGAGGAAACTTCATTCCATTGGAGCTGTTAGGAACGATACAACGGACATGCAGGAAGTTCATATAGTTCATTCTTATGGCATAAAGAAAACCTCTTCTTTCGCATAGTAACAGGTTGTTCTTCAAAATATAAAATAAATGCTATGTGGGTTGAAATCTTTCTCCTTCACAAACAAAACAGCCATTGCGATGGCTTCCACTGTAACATTCCGTTGAGGATACTAAGATACTAAATCTGTTTAGATTCAGCAAGTAAACTTCTGGTCGATAACATTGGTTCAGTATTATTTTCATGGCATCTGGTAGAATGAGCTGAAAAGGACATGGACATGTCCCATTCTTTTTCAGTAATCTGGATGAGATGGATTGGAAACTAACAAATAATTATTCCATTTGTTGCGCATTCGATTTGAAGGGCTTCTGTGAGGCACATTTTTCTCGCATGAGGACCTTGATGATTGTTGTTTATTAGAGTATCACAATATCGACCCATCGTTCAAAATTGACCTATTTAATATCCATTCATCCCCCTCAAGTATTATTCTCCTCAATTGAAAGTTCTATAGATTTTAATTACAATCATTGTTGATGTAATGGATGCTGTGTTTCTGGCTTCTGCATGCATGTTTCTCGGAATAGGACTTAGAAGTCTTCCCGTCCATTTGTTTGTGGAATCCACAACAATTTAGATATTTTAGGACTTTATTAGATATTTTAGGACTATTCCCAAAATTTTTTTACAATTTGAAATAACTAATTTTTTTACAAACTTATTATTTGTTTACTAATTATTCAACTTACTATCGCAGTCACCTTTGATTCGTTGTGAGAAATGATTCATTTGATCTGACGAAGCTTTTTAACCAATAATAGATTTTAACTGAACACATTTATGTTAGCAAGTCCCTAATTATTGAACAAGATCAAAAGTTGGCACCCATTTCATTCTTAAATCTACTGTAATTGGGGAAAGTAAATTTCGTTATTAATAAAAAACTTTAAAAGAAAAGTCAAGATGAACAGAAATAATTATTCTATTTACATTATGACTTTACTATTATTTTAAAATTTGTACAAGTACTGACATTATTAAAAAGTAATAAAAAATCATTCCAAAATATTTCTAAATTGAAGTGGAATTCAGCTATTTTCAAAACAGACTTATAAATAACAATTGAGGAAAAATTAATTTCTTTAATACTAGTGCGGCAGAGTTTTGCAAAGATTCTGAATTTTATATGGGGAAGTGCTAATCAAAAATAGCCTAAATATGATCGCTTAAAAAATATATGATATTTAAAGAAAATGAACAGTATAGAAAAATTCTTATGAGACTAAATATTCAAATGAATCTGTGGGCAATTAAATTAACGTTTCCCATGGAAAAGAGTACAGCAGAAAGCTAGTATAAACACAGTTAACACATTTGAAAACTGCTATTTAGCACCTGACTGTTCAGCTAGGGGAGATAAAACGTCTATCACACGTGACCGGAAGGTCACGGACTGTTAGCATCCGAGTCACGTGGTCGCAAGACCTGTCAGTGTGATATGATCGTGACCATAACGTGTTCACGTACTGACGTAAAGTTGCTTAAATGGTAATCAAATCATGGGCATTGCCTTATAATTATCAGTCGGGTAGAATCAGGAAGCGAGAAACGTAACGGGCCTGCACCTTAAATTATGTTTTCGCTTAAACTCAACTGCCTCTTCGTTATGAAAGTTTGGCGAATGGATGTCAGTTCTACCACGTCACGTGACTGGCGTTTTAAGTGACAAAGTAAGTGCTTCAGTATAGTGATTTCATGTTTTAGGAACAGCGTGACTTGAACATGCAACCCCAATGATATAATACAAAAAATTTTGATAAGTCATGATAGCTTGTAAGGTCTTCCCGCCTAAAGTATTTCACGGATCCGGTATCCGAACCATAGGAGATCATCGCCATGAGATGACCAAAGAGTATTTAAAACTTCCGTAGAGTATAGAATCTTCCTGTTTTGGAGTGACATTTTGTAGAAAATATTCTTAACTCATATGTCGACTTCATCACTTGAGTAAGGCTCAAAACGTAAGGCAGTCGGCGGTTTAGGGATTTTAGCTATCACAAACAGGCTACTGAAAATATAAGCAATAAAGCACACGCAAACGATTGATACAGGAATTTTTTATGTTTGTTTTATTGAGTATAGTATTGTAGACTGATAAAAAAAGTTTATCGTGTCTGAGGTCGTAGGTATGATACCAAACACATATGAAGACTATAGTGTCCAGAAAGTTCACATGCCTTCATTTGAGTATTAAATCAAACAACAAAATATCAATAAAATAAAATACATTAATAATTAAATAATTATATGCAGTGATTCACTTTGTATTATAGTAAAAGAAATGGTTTGGTTTGTCACTCAACGGTCATTTTTGGCAGACGAGGACTAGTTAGACGGGATCTATGGCTTAAAGTGGATAGCGAGCCACTACAAAGACCAAGATGACATTCGAACTTACGAGCTGTGGAATGGAAGAGGCAAAAGCGCTAACCATTAGGACTAACAAATTGGCAAAAGTAGTGATACAAAATGAACTTGACATTAACACAAAATTATATTTGTCTACTAATGTGGTGTGGTGTGAGTGCTGTCAGTTTGGGAGTTGACCTCATTACTATAAGGGTTCAAAGCCATGAGATGATTGGTTGTGATGAATGGCAATAATTTTTCCAAATAAGCCACCAGAAACGTAACGTGGTATAACCTAACCTAAAACTTAAGCCGTATCATATTCACCATAAATATTAAATTATTATAAAATAATTTTAATTTTATGCTTAAAACTTCATCTGATGTTGAAATTTTATTGCTTCAAGTAGAGTGTTTCGAAGAATTAACGCGCGCATAAATGTTCAATCCATTGCATATATTTATGAATGAATTATTAAATAATTAGAATGATTTTTTTTCACTCTCGAATATTTTTCACTCTCGCTTTTCACTCTTTTCTTCTTCGAGAAATATATTTTAAATTGTAAATAAAATTATAAATGAATCGAAATCTTTTGGAAGATCTTATTTTAATTCTAAAAGTAAAAATCGATGTGAATGAATGCATAGAAACGCTCAGTTAATCTCAGCGAGACAATTTTTGTCATTTTCTAACAGGTTTTTCTAATCGGTTTTTCACACTTGGGATGGAACTGAGTGCGTTCAATGCATTCAGCTAAAATTCCAATCACTCTAACAGAGTCTGAATTCTTTTGTCGAATTTTTATTTATACATAACCTTTACGAAAATGTAATCTAATTGATGCAGTAAAATTTTGACATAAATAAAATTCTCATGCAGTTTTTATCCACATTTGACTTTACGCAGAATGGAATGAAGATTACATAAAGTAAACAAAAAAGTTCTTCCTGTTTTCGCGTTGCCATTGAATGAAGTGAGAATAAGTGTGCAAATTAGTCGAGAGAGGGAATATCAGACTTTACAAAAGCAGGTCCGCCGCTCATATTCATTCATCGTAACTCGTACAGTAGTGAAGAGAAATAGAAGTGTCGAAGGAGATCGTCCGGCTTTGTTTGCTTTACGACTTCAAAGTGAGATTATCAGCAGCTACATCAAATATGCCAAGTGCTTGCTGTGAATGAACGTGAGGCAAGGCATTTGGTTTCACACATTCAGGTCGGGAGATCTGTCTCTCTGTGAGAAAGCTGGTGTCTGGTAAACGAGTCGTCGAGTGCTTCACTGAGAGCTGCTACCCAAACTATCTTGCCAAAACTCTTGTACTCGCCAAAATTTGAACATGTACAACAGGCATTACAACAGAAGGAGCCAGCACTTGTCAATCGCAAGCGTGTCCTGCTCTTGGCCGATAACGCGAGATTGCATGTCGCGCTGGTAGCCAGGAATACCATACAATGACTTAGTTGTTGGAGACTTTATGCCATCCTACATACTCACCTGATCTTGCACAATCGAATTTCCCCCAATTCCATATCTTGCACAATCAGCTTCGTGGAAAATCCTTCACCAATGAAGCAGACTTGCGTCAAGCAATCACAAACTTTTTTGCGTCCAACCCCCCCCCCCGAGTTTTATCCCGAAGGGATATTGCACAACTAGAGACGCGTTGCCAGAAGGTGCTGGATGCCGATGATGATTACTTTGAGATTTAACAATAGGTTATCCTTTCTGTAGGTCATGTTCTTTGGTGTCCTTAAAAACAGCAAGAAATTTCTTCATTAGCTTGTATCATGATTGGTTAATTTAAAATAAAAGTTATGTTTCATTTATAAATTTCGATCATAACTCTTGTTTTTAATTGAAATGGGGATTAGATCTGCTTTAAACATTCTATAAAATTGCTTATGCCGTGACTTTTGAGGAACTTTTTATTGTGTCAAGAACTTAGACTCTTTTGTCTTCTTTAAAATTTGGATAAATACATAATTGCTGGAGGTTTAGAAAAAAATAAATTTGGCAGCAGATTTTCCTTTTTTCTGCTTTGCCGTAGTACAATTCTTTAGGAAAAATAACAATATTTATAATTTTTTCCTTTGTTAAAAATATTTTCTGTCCACTGTACCGAACGCGTTTACACTTTTTCCTATACGAATCGGACTGAGCTGAATATGGAGTAATATATATTATTCAGAAAATTCGACTGTGAAGTCAATTTTATAACACTAAATAAGAGAGAAACACAATGTGAATACTCATAAGAATCTTACAATAAATTTGATAAACGATAAACTGCTGTATTGGGTATCGTGAGAAAATCGGTTGGTCTATACTGATATACTGCTATACTTCTGAGACAAGAAAAACCGAAAGTCCTCATAAAGTACAATTTCTTTTTTGGTACATAATGTCCCGAAAAAAGATTCACTTATTTGTTATTTTTAAGGTCACAACCCAGTTTAGGAGCCATTATTATTTGCCGAGATCAATTTGTGGGATTTTTTTAGGATTTATCTCTTGAAGATGGTTATGCAGTTAATAAATTATGAATGTTTATTGCATTAGTCATTGCAAATGCTTAAAAAATCATAAAAATTTGCTACATTATTTCTAAGGGGCTGAAATATAGTGGTGAATGCTGGTGCAAGCAATAAATTACATCTCAATATGCTGTAATGAAAGTAATTTTAAGTATTACAATTAAAATCAGTGAAATATTTGTTCAAGATAAGAAAATGTGAGATTACTCACACACACTGGAGTGCGTGTTTTTAACTTTCTCCATTCATCACAACTGCTTGCATATTTTTAGAATTTTAACTAAAAAGGAAATATTAATCCCAAAAGATATTTATATAGAAAGGTGAACAAAAAATCATTTGAAGATCCCAAGAACAAAGAAAGTTCACAAAGGATTAAACTGAAAGATTCACACATTTAATATCCGCGTGCTTAATTATTATTTTTTTTTCATACGTTGTTAAAAAGTTTCATTTCGTGTAAATAGAAAAATGTTATAAATTTCTTAACATCACATTATGAACAATGCTAGAACTGAAACCTGTTGCAAGCGGCATTTGAAGTTTAGTCCAAGAGGAACTTCCACTGATAATAGCTCTCAAGACAAAGAAACCTCTAAACCCATTTCAGCAAATGTGCTTGCAGAAAGCAACAGTGTAATTCATCTGCAGTTGTTTGTGAATGATTGGGATCAAATCCAGGTCAAAACTGTCTATCTTTCATGATAATTCCCTCAAATTTGTCTGCACCTGTTTGTTGCCATGGAATCAAGATACTTTCCATTTTTAACCGGAGGGCGCAAAGAAAAACGCAAATTTTTGCCTACTAAATACCTAGAGTATAACATGAAGTAACACATAAGTACCTCCAATTGATAAAACTTTAGCCTCCTTTTAAATGAACAACTCTTGTTACTATAGCAACGGATATTAACCAGACTACTTCGTAAAGGCTATTCTTATGGTAAGCAGATAGCCTCGTGAGTTTTGATGAGTCCGCAAAATAAACTATCATTTACTCTGTTTTAATGTTTTCATTTTATTTACAAAATATGAATAAACTTTATCGTTTTTAATTTATATAAATAGAAAATTTATTTTATTCTCTTAAGTTCCATTGATGGAATTTTCATTTGCCTCGTGAAAGAGATAAAAATAACAGGATATTAATGTAGAACATAAAATATATAGAAAGACCCCTTGTTTATTAATTGTAAATAACAACTAATTGACGAATTCAACGCGTTATTAAATTCACTGTTCCTTCTACTATCAGTGGAGGCTTATGAAATCTATGAGAAGGTAAATTTGCTGATTCTCGATTAGGTAAGATTGAATTGGTGACTTTCATTTAATTACACAGAACACTTTTTCCTACCTGACTACTATTGAAAATTTGCCTTCTCCGACCAAATTAGTAGCATAAATTCAAATGCAGAAAATAATGATTGATACAAAATTTCATAGAGATATTACACAAAGCAAATATTTTTATCTATAGCAGAAATAAATAATTTCTGTAACTTCTTATCTTTGAGAAGTTTTCATAATTACTTTATTCCATAAAATTCTGTTTAATATGATTAAATTATGAAACTTAAATAAATTTAATTATAAAATATAAAAGAATCTCATATTTTTAATGACATTATATAAGGAGTCGTACATGTATTTTTCATAACATTTTTTTTGTATATATATATATAAGAGAAAAATTAGTTGAATAAAATTACCTGAAAAGAAACAAATCACCATTGAGTTCAAAGAAGTCTTTCAATTATCTTATTTGTAAAGGAAGAGTTATATAACTTGCTTCAGATTACATAACTAAATATCATGAGTTTTTAATTTTAATATTTTGTCCGTGCCGTGTCCATTGAACTGCAAACTAATCTAATTATATAAGATCGTTTATTAAATAAGAAATTAAACACCAATTGAATTTTCTCTTAATATTACTTAGAATTACATGAATCAAGAAAATACTTTTAGAAAGTTCATCTAACTAATAATTATGTATATCTCTTTATCTATCTATATCTATATATCTATCTATATATATATATATATACATATACATATATACATACATATATATATATATATATACATATATATATATATATATATATATATATATATATATATTTATATATATATATATATATACATATATATACATACATATATATATATATATATATATATATATATATATATATATATATATATATATATATATATATATATATATATATATATATATATATATATATATATATATATATATATATATATATATATAATTTCTAATAGCCTAGGAAGATGTTCAGAATGAAAGGTCTAAAGTTCAACATCAGCAACAACACTTGTTTAATTATGGGAATTAAACGATGCTGATATTTGCATGTATGTTTGTTGGGTTGGAAGCACGGTAATATATTTCCTGGATTTACTCCCTTACAACTCTTAGACATGCCGTGCTATATACAAAGGGTGCTTCAGAAAAGTAAGATGCAGCGGATGTTTTAAAGTGCCTACAATAGTTTCCAGTTGTTTATTAGGATGTCACCTAAACTTTTCCTTTTTACATTTTTAGAATGTATTATTATAATCTATATTTTATTTACTAATTTTTTTTATCTAATTGTAAAATAGTGTATCTGTAAGTATTCGAATTTAGTTTAGTTTATAAACGTATGGTCTTTTTTTTAAATTTAGAATTCTTTACTCGATACTTAATTGATTTTATGGAAACATTCATAAAAGAGGTGAATATCGAACCTACAAACTGTCGAAGTAAATATCAAAAGTTCATTGAGCAATCTTGTATTGTAGGGCTAATGATAGAGTGTTGATACATATATCATAACTGATATTTATTTACTTCAATATTAAAAAAAGATTCTGCTTTATTTTTATCTGATAAAAAAGACATTCTTTAAAAAAATGTTTGAATATTAATTTCAATTTTCCTTTTTATTTTTAATTTACAACAAATAACATCGAAATTTAAAATTAAATTTCATTGAAGCATCAAATTTACTTGTCGAACTGGCAGCCGAATAGTTATCTCTTTTGTTTTTTATTAATGGGTTTGAATCCCACCACAGGCATGATTGCTTGCAGTGGTCCAGAATCCATTTTAAGTTACAGTTACAGATTTAATTAGCCCTAGTGTTTAAGCAATGACTGTTGAGCTACAAATCGACCAGACCTACCAAGTTTACTTTTCCGACGCGAAAACAGTTTGTAAGCTGGGCTATAAGCTTCTGCGGTTGTTCGTCACACTTATAAAATTTTTATCATAGTACGGAATAGAAAGAAACTAAATACTTCGGGAAACAAGACATGTTTTCTACTGGTACGCGAACCACACTCAACAGTTCTTGCACCATTGCACTCGACTTTCCGATTTTCATCTGCCAAAATAGGTTTTGTAATGGCAGCTCTTTCAAAGTATTTTGCTTACATAATTCTCTTCGAACTGTGTGTGAGAGGAAGGCAGGATCCCATAGCTGTTGATTCATCTCAGCAACCCCGTGGTCTGATTTCTGTGATCAGAATCTTCCGCATGGTCTTTCTATCTCTTGCGTGAGTTTGGATTTCCTTCCTCAGTTATGCCCCACAAAAATGCTTTTTGATGCCTTGGACAGGGTGCCTATTGACATCTTTAGCAACTGTACCGTGGTGGTTATTAATGCTCCAATCAGACTGGCTTCTATTATTTGGAATTTTGACAAATCTCTCATTTCGGCTTAATCCGAAACAAAACTGAGGAAACAATGATACACAATGCACTAAAACACACCATTGAGACTGTAAGAATGATGTAATGAAAAATATTTATAGTTAGATAGATAACTTAATCCTATAACTATCACAGTACACGATAAGTAATAGCTTCTATTTTGAATATTTAAAAATATACATATATAATATATTCTATTGTAATAAAATAATTTTGAGCACCAGAGGTTTAAGTCTAGATTTGTTTTTGGAACCGAGCAATGGACTATTTAACTGCCGATTGCTGTTGTAAGGATATCTATATATTATGCCTCAGGGGAACCTTCATCAGATGTTGCTCATGCATGTGTCATGGTCTTGTAAGTAAGGAAATTGAAAAAGCTTCCAAGAAACCGAAAGCAAAGAAACATGCAAAATCATTTCCAATTGTTCAACTGTTGCTAGGGTTTAATCCTCTCTGAAGAGCATTACCTTGATTTACGACATTCTTTCTAATCTATTAAATCATGTACTCTGATGACAGAATTCTCCATGGTCCACTGGCACAAGTATATTCTTCTATATAGAAGATACCAAGTTCAAATATAACAAATGTTGAGCAATTGTACTTACCTTTCGATTTCAGATTTTTGCATAGACATGTTTAAGAGTTCTCTAGCTTCAACTAAAGTGGTTTATGAATACAGATTTATCTTTGAAATGTACCCAGAGAAAGTGTAAACTGATGTGTCAGTATGCTGCTAGTGGTAGCACAGAGTCTTCGAAATTGAAGGTCTCGGTTTTGATCACGAATGTTGTTTGACAGTGAGAAATATATATATATATATATATATATATATATATATATATATATATATTTCTCACTGTCAAATATGGTACATATATATATGTTCATATGTCTATATATATATATATATATACATATGAACATATATATATGTACCGTATTTATGCGAATCTAATGCGCATACCCATTTTAAAACTTTAAATTGTTTCTTTAAAAACTTTAAATAATAAAAAAATGTCGGCGGATGTAATGCTCATCAATGGTACGAAGAATTTATTGAATCTTATTTTATACAACAAGGGATTTGTATATAAACTATCTATTAATGATATGATGATTTTATTTAAATTTAGATATAATATTTTATATAACAATGGATTTACGTATAAAGTAGCAGAACATAGAATTAACCTATTAATAGGCTATTGTTATGTGAAACAATCATTGTTAATTACAACTACCGTATATATGGTACCTATCGTAAATAAATCGTAACATTTCTATCTAGCTAACAGTTTCTACAATCAGTGATTAATAGTAAACATCTTTACTCACTAATGTTTTCATCACTGGAATCCCCGCAGCTCTCTTCATTAAAAGCAGATTCATTTCTTCTTTCCTCATCGTCATCCTCGCCGTTCCAGAGTACCTACATTGCCATTCAATGAATTTGAAATGCAGCATTTCTTGAAAGATTTCACAATCATTGGTGTTTCGATGCTTTCCCAAGCAGTAGAAACTCAGTGTGCAACAATGTGCGGTGCAGCACACTTAATTTTTCTTGTCGGTGTCAATTCACGGTTTGGCTCACAAAACGAGTTTTCGTACTCCGCCTGAACGTACCCCTTGAAAGGTTTATTTATACTAACGTCCAGAGGTTGTAATACAGATGTCATCCCTCCAGATCCCTCCAGGAATGATAACAAGGTCATTGCCTAGACTGTGCATCTTTTTTTTAAGGCGTGGTTGAGATGACCACCAAATGCGCCCAGACAAAGCATTGACGATGGATTGGAGAGCCCACCGGGATGGCGTTCCCATACATGTCGAAGCCAATCAAGCATTAAGGATTCCGTCATCCACCCCTTCTCTTGCTTTCGAATCAGGACATCATCTGGGAACAGCTTTTCATTCTTGGGGATTTTAAGGCATGTTTTCCGTTTGAAGGTTAAGAAAGTTGGAAATTTGCACCCGTCTGCTGTTCTTGCCAGCATCACTGTTACGCGTTGTTTTTCACATCCCGAAGTTTTAATGATAATTTCCTGAGTCCCATTCACCATAACGGTGTAGTTACGAGGCATAGCAAACCGAATTGGCGTCTCGTCAGCGTTCCCAATTTGCCCCATTCAAAAATACTTTTCCTTCCAAAGTGTGATGTTAGTAGTGAAATATTATTAGTTTCCCCTCAAAATCTGCTGGAAGCTTTTGGCATATTGTTGTACGGCGTCTTAGAAATAAGCCCATTTGCTTCATAAACCGATCCACCCATCCACGGCTAGCCTTAAACTCTTGTTTCGATATTACAAGAACATCAGCCTCCTCTTTTGCTTTATTTCTTATGGTGTCACTAGTCACAGGTTGTCCATTCTTCCTTCTTTCATGTACGAATTCCAAAACCTTTTTTCAATTCTAGGATATCTTCCTTTGCAAGGGCCAGTGAATTTCCTTCTACTAGCTTTAGTTGCAAACAGTGCCAATTTCCGTTGCCGCCACAAGTGAACATTGCTCTCAGCTTCGTTGAATTCACTCCCTGCTTTTCTGTTGCTATTTTTTACAGCATAAAGAATTACTTTACGTTTGAAAGTATCGTCACATGACATTCTTCTCTATTTTCCTTCCATTTCGTGACTACGAACTCTGCAGTTTGTGTATTCTATGCTATAATGTGTCAACGATAATGTTACGGTAAATGTAGCCGAGAAATACGATAATCCATTGTTACGATTTAAATTTGGTTGACATCATCGGCAAACTGCTGACTTTGCACTCGAATCTAATGCGCACCCCAATTTTGAATATTACATTTGGCCAAAAACGATGCGCATTAGATTCGCGTAAATATGGTATATATATATATATATATATATATATATATATATATATATATATATATATATATATATATATATATATATATATATATATATATATATATATACAATTCTGTATTATGCATATATGTTTGTAGTGTAAATAGGGTACCGAATACTCATGAGATGAAATACTCATGGGTAAAAGGTATGAAATACTCATCTTGTGAGTGTCTATGCGCGTGATTTTAGGAGATGAAGGTCGCGCGCTTGATCCAAGTTATTGTTTAACAACGGAAGGGGTGGAATGGATTTATTTTCTGTAAGGCTCTCAGACAGTTGAATGCTTTGGAGTTTTTAATGCTCCTTCCTGGCTTAAATAGGGTGAACTATTGATGGTAAATTATTTTCGAAGGTGATCTGCTATAAATACTCAAAACTCTATTTTCTAAATTGTCTATTATATGGTTTTAAGAATAATAGAAAAAATTTTTTTACATATATTTGTTACATTAAATTAATAGATGACTGTAAAATAATAAGGAATGTTTTCGAAATGAAAGTTGATTATTAAATCAATCAAATATTTATGTTTTCTAATGTTTGATCTTGCCTCAACTAGCTAATATCTCTATCAATTTTTTATTTAAAACACTATAACATAGTGTGTTTCTGTTATAAACCATTATTTCATTCGCTTATTAGGTACCGCTTTTGACAATTTCAATCAAGTGTGCATTACTAAAAGTATGACGAGGAAGTTTTGCGGTAGAGTATTTTCTGTAAAAAATTAACTCACAATCGTGTTTTCATTTTTCTTCATTTGAAAATGAATGAAGGAGGCCTCTTTCGCGGAATCCTGGTGAGCAGACGCCTCAAGAATGGAAGAAATTAGCCATGAATGATGCTTCATTATCCCCCTTCGATACGCACAGAGAGAATGGCCACATTTTTATGAGGAACAATTCTCTGAGGTTTTCATTATATATAGATTCTGCTTTATTGTATATATATATATATATATATATATATATATATATATATATATATATATATATATATATATATATATATATATATATATATATATATATATATATATATATATATATATATATATATATATTGTGTGTGTGTGTGTGTGTATTATGTAGTTATACTTCCTTGTCTTGGTAAAATTGCTATTAAGAAGAAAAGTTTCAAAAATAAATTTTATTATTATAGGAACGACAGTTTTATCGTGTTTCAAGGATGTTAAGACCAACCATGACATCTGTAGCAAGTCTAGTTAGTAGAATAGCTCAACCAAATAAGCCCCGAGGGAGCTCAACCTTCTCAGAATGTACAGCGTACGGGTCACTCATTCGATGATAATAGTGGAGTGAGATGACATCATCGGGGAGCTCAAAATTCCTTAACCAAAAAACAAATTTGGTAATGTTTATAGAGCCAATTACACACACACACACATATATATATATATATATATATATATATATATATATATATATATATATATATATGATATTCTAATACCAGAAGAGTTGAATGTGTGCAAAAAATAACAATTAAATGATAAACACACATATACACACATATATCAACCAATCTAATAGTAGGTAAGTGGCATAAAATTCTCTTTTGGGATAGTATTTTCTATAGAACAGTGAGTATCAATAAATTTTAAGAAGTGTGGGAACACGGTTCTTTCAAGCGCTTACCCAAATAAACACGTATCTACATTTCACTGCTCAGTTATGGTTGGTCTTGTATCTCGCACCTTCCACTTCAAAGACCTATTAAACATTCATGGTAATACGGAACATAATGGTGTTTATAAGTTAATCATTTCTTGGAGTTTGTCTGATAAATGTCAGTGTCAGACCTTTGAAGAGGATAAGACAACAACAAAATCATTGTAGGTAATTTCTGTTAAAAGTTTGTTTTACAGAATATAAAGATTGACGATATTTATCGAGTTTACCAAGGGAAGAGATCTTTCTTTTGCTTTAATGGAGAAACTGCGGTTCCATCCTAAAACTTCTGAATATTAGAATGCAATCAGGAATTGATTTCAATATTTTTTGTCCTCATTAATATTTCTTCAGTATTTCCCGTTATTTGAGAAACACTTTTGCTGGTTTCCCAGTTTCTTTAAGGTGTATCTACCTACCTCAAGTCACAATTTCTATTTAAAAATTAACTTTCATTTTCTATTATCTTGTTTTTACATAAGTTATGATGCAAAATCATCCAAAATTTTAATTGCCTACAGTACAGTTTTCGTGAAATTGGTTATTTTTTGGCAAATTTAAGTTAAATATATTAACATAACAGCTAACGCTTTACAGAAAATTGTAACATATCAATCTTAACTTAATTTGGGTTTAAAGTTTATTTGACAATGTTCTTTGAAATGAAGCAAAATAAAAAAAAATAGTGTTAAATATATACGACAAAATGGATATGTTACGAAATTTTACTAAACATTACTTTTGAAAATAGCTGCAATGAAAAAGTTCTTCATATATATTCGAAATTTTGCTTCATTTCATACATAATAGCACTTGAAACAAATGAAGACCAAGTTTCATATTAATATCTTCATAATTACTTGAGATATCGTGTTAATGGGGTTGGGAGAATTTGTGTATGTGAAAATCACATTTAAAGTGTTCCTTGAGATAACGACTATGTGTTGCCATTTCTTTACGAATGTATGAGACAGCCCCCCCCCTGAAATTTATCTCTATCAATCAGCACGTGATAGGAAAACATATATATTAAAATAAAAAAAAATAAAAATAAAATACAACTTTTTTATTTACGACTTCCGTTTAAAAATGCAACTATCTGTTTTGTTTTTTGAAAGACGACGTATTTTAAAATTCCTTGCTACTTACTTTCTATTTAACAAAGAGTAAAACGCATGTAGTAATATTTGACACATGCAGTCGAAAATCAATTTTTCAATGTAGTATCACATTTGTGCGATTAATTTAGAAATAAGATCATTAATCACTATACTATATATTGAATCGATTCTCTATTTATATATATATATATATTTAGCGGTGGAAAATGAATATATATTATTCTAAGATAACTAAAATATTAAATGTCTTGATAATTTTTAAAAATTATTAATTAAATTTCATTCAACTCAATTCATTCAACTTTGTTCACATGAAATATTATGTCGATTTTTATTCGCACATTTATACTTTCTATTCTAATACTCAACAATTCAGCAACATTATACCTCATTTGATTTTTAAAAAGCCTTTTTAAAGAAATATGTTTTGGGAATGCAAAACACTTATCATTCCATCAGAAATCTCTGTCATCCAACCTCTTTAGAAACACATATAGAAGAAATTCAGAAATTTAAGAAATATATAGAACCATAATTAATTAGTGTTATATCATTAATTATAATAAGAAAAATAAAAGAGTCATTGATGATTTTATAACAGAAATACATACGAAGTTAATTTTTGATGCAAAAAATATATCCAAAAATGTTTGAGATTGAAGTCAAAGATCATTGTGCGTGCTCTATATTTTTGTCTTAAAAAAGTGTAAAAATAATTAAAAGTGAAGAATAAAAATAAGAAAATATATCAATAACTGTAATTAAAATGAACAGACACACACATTGCACATACATACATATGTACATACGCACAACCATCCACCCCCATATATATACATATATATATATATATATATATATATATATATATATATATATATATATATATATATATATATATATATATATACATATATATATCATTCAACCTTCTTAAGCGGTTATAATATATTTTAACATGCCTTTAAATATATTTTTATTATGCATTTGATTATTTCTTTTCTATAATTTATATAATCTTTAAATTTAAAAAAAAAAAAAAAAAAAAAAAAAAGAAAAGAAAAGAAAAGAAATTCAAACTCAAATAATCAGAATAAAATATCAGACATGGTTGTTTGATAGTATGCATTAAAGGTTGTGATGAATTTAAATGATCAGAAGATTTTCTGATAGGTTTAGAATGAGAAAATTTTGAATCACTACACCAACATTTCCCTTGTGGTAATTCATTAATATTTTGAAAAACTTTATTGAAATACAAAATTCATAAAAAAATGTAATGATACGAAACAGTGTGCTGAGGTTTCTAAAAGAATAGAATATAAATCCATTCTGCAATATAACAAATTTTTTAAATGATTGTAAAGAAAAAAAAAGCAAAATGCAAAATCCAATAAAGGAAATTATTATATTTTTTTCCGAGGAACTGGCATCCTCCTCTCTATATCCTCGCTGTGGCAGCGGAAGGACTCGGGACATCACGGGTGAAATGGACACTTCCCCAACCAGCGGAGCACCAGAAAACCATCAAGGAAGAATCACTCATTCAACGTACTGTTTGCCTAAAATAAGTAAATACTGGGTAACAAACATTGCACTGCTACAATAGGATACAGTTAATGGGATACTTTTGCACCTCTTACATTCTTTGCAGGATAAATAAAACTGAGCGAAGTAAAGCCTCTATCATGACAAAATAAAGTTTTTATTAATGAATCTATAGCTCCAGTGTCTCAATAGCTACACATCGCTTCCTGTTAAGATCAGCAAATCGAAAGCATCATTTCCCGTAAGAAGTGATTGGAAAGATGACCACATTCTCCGGCACTGGGTTGATGGGGCCATCCAAATCCATACTCATTTGGGATATCCTCCAAAGTTCTTCCATGGTTGGGGGGGGGGGGATATGAAGAGGAGAGTGCTAGCTCAGCTGTGACCTTGTCAACTGACCGAGGTACGCGAGCACCGCTATGTATCTATTAAGGAATATGTGAAAGGGAAAAATCTTTTTTCTGTTGGTCCATCGAAATTGTGCCCTAGGCTGAAACGAGAATGGCTGCATGGAATGGATTCAAATTTAGATCTAGATGCTTGTCTCTTTCTAACAAACTTTAGATTACGTTTCATTTCGAATATTGATTTAAAGCGTTTAACACCTCGAAGTGGGAACCCTAAGGCGGTTTTAAGGCATTTTAGTGCCGACAGCCTAAGTTGCCATCCAGTAGGAATTTTAATAGAGAGTGGGCCGTCTTCCCATGTCGCAATGGAGGAAACTCACAAAAGTTTCGAGTACTTACTGAGACAGTAGTGCATGCAGAGGGTAAAAGTATAACATTTATCTCCTGTGGTTCAACAGATCCTGATATCAGAATGACTGCAAGTATTTGTATTTAATTTCAATCTTAATAAGCACTGATTTGTACTCACTGTAAAGTTGCTCATGCAGCGACATTCTTGGACGCCGCCTGTTTTAAAATAGGGAGCTGTTTAGTTTTCTTTTTCTTTTTTTATGAGGGGGGGGGGTCTATGTGTCATCTCTCTGGGAGGGAAAATGCGTAAGGCATGAGATCTACCTTCTTTCTATATTTCCTTAAAATTTTTGGAAAATAACATTTTTTACTTTTTTGAGATTTTTGCGACAGTGCTGATTGGCAATGAATGTGTTTACTTTTCTCCTATGCAGCCACTGATCGTGAAAGCACTGAAACACAGATAATTTGTTTCTTGATTTGAGTAAATTAATGACGTCGTAAAGGAGTTTCCAAGCATTCCAAGCTACATTCAATTTTTGTTTCAGCTGATTTATATTTGATACCTCATTTCGCAGATTTTTACACAGTTAATTAAATAACGAATTCCTTTAAAAAATAACAAACAAAATATTTTTTCAGATTTTAATTTTTCACAAACGCTGTGTATACATTTTTCCTTGGAAGCCATCCATATTCAATGAGTGCTGGTGAACTTGATCCTTTAATAATCAACAATACTGGAAGATCAGGCTATATAATTAAGTAACTAATTACGCGGATTATATTCCATGCAATAAAATTCCTACATTAGGAAAATCTTATAATTATCGATTATACATTTTTAGATGTTAAATCGATAGTAAAATTAATTCTTAGTTCTGGACGACAAGGTTGTTGTAATTTAGTGTCCACAACATTTTTGTAATGATGCAATAACTTGGAAGAGAGACTTTAATGAGTTCGATACTTGATTTGGTCAGAGTACATATTACTGAGAAAGAGTAAGGACGTTAAATTTACATAGACTTTAATACACCTTCATTATTGGTGGGGAGAAGTTTTGAAAAGAGAGTACCAGCTCAAAAATAGACACTATCATTTTACCGATTTTCAAAATTACAATCGTGTTTGCTATGCTAAGCAAAACATATAATTAGTTTTGATAAGAAACACTGGTGTAACGTTGCTTGCAGAGGATGGTGCCAGCTCAGGTGTCAACCTCTTCGCTTGAGCGTGGATCAAAATCGCGAGACGATTGGCTGTGCTTAGATACTTTAATGCTGGGTACGAATAGGCAGCCGGAAGCGTATTACAAACAAACTGATAAGAAAATCCGTATCAGTGTCACTTTTTTAAAATTAAAATATATTAAAATCACAGAGAAAATTTTTCTGTCAGTGCAATAAGCATTCACAAATAAAAGATATTCTTGTAATAATTTTAATTTAAAACACTTTTTATTCAAAAATCTTTAAAATAATTTTAATCTTAAGTATTTTTCAATTTTAATAATTAATATATTTTTAATTTCAAATTTTAAAAATATTGTGGTTATATGGGTATTTAGAGATTTTTGGTTGGATGGATGAACATAAATAAATAAACAATTAAATGAGATGAATAAATGTACTTGTGGGAGCTCAGTGTTATATCGAGGAGTTAAATTTGGTAGGTAGCAGGTTCGATACCCCACCCTCTTAAGTTTAAAAAACTAATAATCGTAACACTTTGAAAAGAGTGTTATATGGTTCCTATTGAAATGCGTTCTGTTTTGGATGTGAGTCTTGAAGTTTAATTGATGTTTAAGACGGTTGGCGAACTTTAAAGTCTTCAATCAAAAGAGCATATAATGAAAACAGCAAAAAAACATGTATGTTACAATAGAAACTTTACGAAAATTGGTCTTTAGATCGGACATTCCCCGTTATTGAGAGCGCTGGAGTGTTAACAGGTAGCATCGAGGCGGGCGTTATGCGGTTGGCAACCGCCGCATTGGCGATCTTTGGCGAAGGAAAGGAAGCCTCCTCGCGGGTAGAAAGAGCGACTGCTCCAAAGGGAAAGCGGCCACTAAACATGTCGTTGCGATGACGTGATCTCGCGTGGATTCTGATCCTGCTGCCTCTCTGCATCTTCTGCTCCTTCCGCCATCCGTATTCCAAGGTAAGTTTTTTTCCCAACACTCTTTCCCCCCTTTCCTTTTTTTTTCCTTCGGTGATGCTGCGAGGCAGCTTTGTTCGGGTCGAAAGCATCCCTCGCCAACAGGGAGCGTGACCTTCTCCTCATCACTTCCCTCTCGCATGCTTTATTGCCGCATTGTACACAGCAATTAGCTCCTCGCCTGCAGAACGAGCGCGCTCTCCCATTCTTCGCGATTCCGTCCCTGTCACTGCTTCCTCGAAAACAAAGGGTTTAATTCCTGTTAAATGGTTTTCAAGTAAACAGACCCCCCAAGTAAACAGACAGCTGAAGAATATTTCTCACTTCCCCAACAGGATAGTTTCCTACTACGTGGTTGTAAGCAACAGCTTTGGATGTGAATTATGTGTGTGTATATAAATATGCATAACTCAAGATATATATATATATATATATATATATATATATATATATATGTCAAATTTACAAATGAACGAATGATAAAAAATGTTATTTGTAATTTTTTGGAGGAAATAGTATATGATATATTAATATTTTTGAATTCATTAAACTCACTGTATTTTTGGTTATTTTACTTTGAACAAAATTTTGCTAAAATATCTAATTCAAATTAGAAATTTAAATTTATTATTAACATACATGTATGTAGTATTCACATTTGGAATATTCAGTATATATATATATATTTAACTATAATTTAAGTTAATAAAAATTTAACTATGTACAAGTAAAGAAGAATTTTAAATTTTTATATAATTGGAAATACGAATAAAAGTTTAAAAGAAAATTCGCAATAGTATATATTGTAATAATAGTGCTGGTGTATTCTCTACTGAAGTATCATTTTTATTCTGTGTCAAAAAGGTACACTGTTTGTTAAATCAAGTAAAAATAAAATGAAAAATTTCCCACTTTCAATGAATAGGAACGAAAATTATTTTGATGCTCTATTATAAAGACAGGATTTTAAAATGGAATTCGATCATTATTCAAAGAGTATTATTCTTGTTTCATTGAAATAATGTTTACTCTGATTAAATTTTATGGAAATGAGAATAATGCATTTTATGTATATTTCTGCTCTTTACATACAATAATGTCTTTACACAATAAGAATTCACATCTTTCTAAAATGTGAAGTTAATGCTTATTTTCTTTATTCAAAGACTGTGAAATTATCCACTACTTTCACATATGCTGCATACACTGTAACAGACTATAAATTTAAATTAATAAAGTAATATAATTTGTGTTGTAATATGTAAATATAGTTTAAATTCTAATTTATTGTTTATAGTATATTAAGTAACTACAATTAAAATAAATTAATATGTATTTCACACACACACACACACACACATAAAATAAATTTCTGCTTTTAGATGTTTTGATAGTTATATTTTGTTTGTTGATGAATTAACTCTGTATATATACTCAAACAATAGAATTCAAATTTTAAATCCTAAGAATATGTTTAAAAAATAAATACATTAAATAATAAAGAAAGAAAGTAATATTTTTTTTAAAAATATAGAATATATTCGCATAGTATTTTAGCAACGGATTGTTAACCTGATTCGAATTTAGCTGGCAGTTGAAAGATTAGCGCTGGCTTTCACTTCAACAGCTATGGGTTTGATTCCCAGCCTAAAGTGCAAAAATGTTCATGGTTTGCTTCAGATTTCAATTTAAACCGCATGAGTTACTGCTCGAAACAGATCAATTTTACCAAATACGCTGATATTCTTATATTATTTCCACAAAATTTTAAAAATAATAATTATATTTATTTTATGTTTCCGAATAAATAAAATATATATTATAATATATCTTGTTGCTTCATAAAACTAATTATGTAGATGAAATGTATTACGAACATGCTATATATAAATGGGTATTGTATCATTCTAAAAAAAAAAAAAAAAAAAGATGATGAATTCTAAAATTATCACTGAATGTTTCCTAAATAATTATTTTATTACAACGTATTGCAAATCTGCTTGAGAACATTATCAAACAAAACATAAGTTATTGAAATTATTTATTTCAAATCACAGTTACTTTGCATTATTGATGGAAGATGTTCACATTGATACATTATTAAAATGAAATATGTGTTCGATGGTATGTGTTAAATTTGTTACTTATTTTATGTTTCTATAAACCAAATTTCTTCAGTTTATTTTTTTACTTATGAATGTTTTAATTAAATCTTTTATGATATATATATTTAATTTAATTGGAAATAATTGAATTGTAAATAATATGTGCTATATTTATCGCATCATATTTTAATAAATACAAAAGTACGTAACTTCAGAGAAAAACACCGCCATTTTCACTTGTTTAAAAATAAAATTTTAGGTAGTGCAATGTTTATGTGTGCATTTAAAAATGAAAAAAAAACTACTGAGGTTTTTGAAATAAGTAAGATGCTTTTGAATTTTGATTGAAATAATACCAATTCAACTGATATTTTGTTTATTTCTGTGAGTGAAAAAAATATTATTTAGAAGAAGAGGAAAATTACGATCGGGTAGAATGTATTTGTTAGATTCAAATTTGGTTCAAAAGATTTGGTAAACATTTTTAATATGGTATGTAGAGAACCAGATTTTAGAAACTGACAGGATTTTCAGTTTGCTGTGATTATTTTTATTGATCAAATGTTTAGTAATAAAGTATGTGTACGAAATACAAGATATTCATTTCATAGAAAAATTCCGTTTTTGTGATTAAAACAAGTTCAAGATGTTAGTTTCAAAAATAAGGAATTAAATTAAATAAAAAATTATTTTAACTCAAATTAATATCTTTCTTATAAATGTTAATTTGAATAAAAAATTAAGATACGTTATTAATAATACTATGTAAAGTGTGACTAAAAATTAATTCATCATCTCAATTAAATTGAACAAATATTCTGAAAAAAATACGATATTCATTTGAATAAAAATATGTTTTTTTTTATTAAATTAATAAAAAAATCTTTCTTTATTCAAATTAGTAATAAATACCTTTTTATTCAAATTAATAAAAAATCCTTTTATTTAAACTAATTTTTAAATTTTTTTATTCAAATTAATAAAAAATCTTTTTTTATTCAAATTAATAAAAAATCTTTTTTTATTCGAATTAATTAAAAATCTATTCTAATTTAAATTAATAATAAAATAAATTAATAATAAAATAAATTTTTTTTATTCCAGTTAATTAAAAATCTTTCTCTTTACAATATAATTAAAGAGTCCTTTTTTATCCAAATTAATAAAAAAAATCCTTTCTAATTCAAATTAATGTTTTGTTAATACACTATGAAATAATATGAATGTTACTCATGTCGTTATTTTTAGAATACTTTTGTGAATGTAAATATATATTTTGAGTTAATCTCTCACTTGTATGATTTACTTTTAAGTTATATCTCAATTTCGCATTTTTTCCGATATTTTTTTACTCAATGCATTTTTTAAACGGATATGCCATAAATCATAAAATTCAGTTGAATTTCATGGTGATCCTTGTGATATCTACGGTCTTACCACTTGTTGCACAACTTTGCCGGGCGTTTCTGCCCAATTTTATATGTTATAAACCTTTATTTACCTTAAAAAAACATCAATGTATTTAAGAATTTATTATGAAGTGGTTTTCTTTCGAGAAATGATGATGCATGTATTGATAACAATAAAAGGTAATACAAAAAGAAATTTATTACTTAAAATTGTAAAGAATTTGTCTACCATATTGGTCCATTCTCTCTCTCTTTCATACGCATATTATATTTTCTCTACGATTTTCTTTCTCTACAGTTGAAAGCCCGGAAGCCTAATTTTCAGTTCAATTCTTCGTTTGTTCGATACCCACCCTGGCTTTAGATTTTTCCATATGATGAAATATTATCTATTGAGGATCCATTGCTATATGATCCCTTCGTGTGAAAACAGTGAGTGACCATTAAATCACAATAAATTGAATGTGTCACGTGTATGCACTTTTTCTTTATCATGAATGGAAATTATAAATGAATTAAGTTTCGACATCATGATGTGGAATGCAAAGTGGCTAGTATCGAACCTGAAACCCCTCACTCTGAAGTAACGTATTCTACCACTACGTCACCTTAAGCTCAGTGAATTACATTTCCAGTTATTTAATGTACTACCACAAAAATTTCCTCATTTCTTTCACGATTTCTTTCCTTCAGTCAAATAATCGGCCCCTTCACCTTTATTATCAATTCAGTCGTTCTTCAGTTTCTACCTCACATGTGGATTGTCTGGTTTGCTTATCATTTTCTAGGGTCCCTTTTTCACTAGGCCTTAGTACGAAGCAAATTCTGAATCACTACAAATATCACTGTTTAAGGTGAGACTCGAACCCATAAGCTATTGAATGGAAGGGCAGAATGCTAACCATTCAATTGGTTTTTTAGACAAGGGATTTTTGGGGTAATTTTAAATTGTAAGAGCCGATCAAATGTGTTTTAATGCGCAAAAGAACGTACACGAGGATTGAGTGTAAATGACTGGCGTGACGAACACATTAAACTACTTTAAGGCTATCACAACTTAACGCTTCCATGTAAAATGGAACCATAATGCATGAAATCAATATCCGTATTATAAACTGTATAAATTTATATCTTTCTTATTTCTATTTATGGAAAATATTATTAAATTATGTTTACAGTTGTTTATAACGAATGCACAAATATTCTTATTTTATATGTAATTTTCTTCCTCGCCAACAGTGTAATTGATAGACAAATATTTAATTCACGAGCCCGTTGATTCGATTCCCATTTTGAGCTGCGATTTTGATGAAGATTCCGCAGACTTTTTTAATTTGGTATTTTAAGCTATAGTAAAAAGTTAAACAAAATCGTAATGAACATCTCTCAGTGAATAAAACTTATTAATAAAATTTACTAGAACTCTCTTGATAAATTTAATTATTTCTTGGTTATTTTTAGTAGAATTCAATAAATAATGGCAAATATAATATTTACTTACAAAATGCTAAAATATTTTCAATTAAAATGAAGTCTTATTGAAAAGCAACAATCATCATCTCGATTTGTAGAAAAATGTAATAAATGCTTAATTGAAAAAATTTAACTCCAGTTAAATTAAACTTTTTTTTCTTTTTTTGAGATTTTATAATTCATTTATCAGTACGAGGTGAAAATTTTATAAGAGTGCCAGGTGTCGATTTCCTCACTTGATCAAATTGGAAAATGACGGTGTGTATACTTATATATTATAATTTTAGCCACCAGGAAAAAAACAAAACAAAACAGACTAAACATGAAATCAATCATGAAATGTCATAACTATATAGATATGACAAAAATAATCTGCGTATTAATATTTCATACAATGCCTAAAAGAGAACATATAAAATTTGAATTCTAATCATGCAAATATAATACCTGAAATTTTTCTTATGTGTAATTATAAAATATAAAAATAAAATATTTTAGCACTTTTATTTATCTTTTTTATAATAAGTTGTCGAAAGGGAATACAGTAGAACCCCTTCCCTACATTGAGCGAGCGCCCTTTTCTGCTTTGCAGTGGAACTCTTTAGTGAGGGCCAAGACTTCATGGACTTCGGCAGCAAATGCCCCGCCTCTTCCAATGTAACTGTAATATTAGCTGTAATGCTAATATGTGCTTTAGGTAGATTAAAAATAAAATTATTTCTACCCTGAATCTGTTGAAATGTGTAAAAAATATTAATATCTTAATTGTACAATATTTTAACTGAACATTGAGGTTTCCTTTCCACCAAATATCTTAGGGATATGTAAAATTCTTCACCACTTTTTAAAGACAAAAGGGACTTCATTTAAAAAGGGTAATTAAACTACAATCAAAGTTCTATTACTGCAAATTAGTAGACTTTTATTATTCTAGGCGCGTAAAAATATGGTGATTAAGAAAGAAGCTCAAATTACCAGAAACACTTATTAAAATTGAGAATTCCTAATAACTCGTGTTCACCTTAACCAACTTTGGTTGCAGAAAATATAAAGAAATTCAAAGGACTTATACAGTATGGTATACATAGGGTCGAGAAACGGATCCTGGTGTCAATAATTTGCTTATTGATAAGTCACTTATGTTTTAGTTTGATTTTGCTATTTCGTGTGAGCAGATCATTTATGAATGCGTAGCGAACGAAAATTCCACCAGTTTTTGCGGTCCTTAGTTTCCCCTTCCTTTTAGTTACAAGGTTACTAAATGCTGAAGTCGAAACACAATTTTTTTTTTCCAATCGGAGGCGTACTGGAAAAGCCATAAACACACAATAGGAATATTTTTTAAATATTAAAAAATTCAACGTCATCATTTTTTATAAAATCTCTGAAGGAATATAAAAATATAATAAAATTACTAAAGGAGTATCCGATACCATACATATTTTACTCTAAATTCTGTGTCTAAACATAGATGCCAATTTTGTAAAAAATGCTAAGAATTCCATGCCTCAGTTTTGGATGCGAGTAGAGCTCCTAGGTGGTGTTGCATCATTTAAATTAATTACATCGCAGCATAAATAATTTTACCCTGGATTCAAGTAAGAGTTTATTGCGTTTGAAGTTAATTATAAACGTTATCACAATTTTGAAATTGATTTTGGATAGAGGGGGTTGACAATTTGATATAAGTTTTCTTCCATCTTATGCAACAATTTAATTTTGGATAAAATAATTTGAGGCACGAACAATAAATATTATGTGGACAACATTGTAGAAAAAATTATATTTTAATTAAAATATATTATTAAACATACATTTTTTTGAAATTTTTACTGTTTTTCTGCGAAATAGTTGGATTTTCATCGTATTTTTTTCTTTAATTCAATTCAAATTCAGAGAAACTAACTTGGAAGTTTGGTAGGTGGCGCTATTTAAATTTCTTTGTCTTGATAGATGGCGCTACATACGTGAAAATTAAAATTATGTTAGTTAAAGAAGTAAATTGTATTAATAAATAAATTTTATTCTCTTCTAAAGTGATAAAAGCAAGGCTAAGACATTAAATTATTTTTCACATTGGTTTTGAAAAATTAGACAACTTTTAGACACAACAATACTCTCTTGAACAAGTATTGAACAATTTGTATTAAGAGAAAACGATATTAAAATTGCATCGTTATTAACTAAAACTGTATCAGGAGTGGTTTTGAAGGAAAAAATATCGTCTGCCCAGTCGTGCAAACGACAACAAACAGTGAGTTAAGTCTCCTACCATTAGAGACTCACCAATTGGTGAGTCACTGGCAAGCGATTTTGATAAGTTAAACTTCGGTTGGAGTCACATGTCATGTGTTCCCAAGGTCGCATGATAAATCAACACTACCGCCTCTTGCAAAAAGAAAGGGGCAATTCTTCGAAGAAATGCGAAAATTTACGGCTGCTATCAATTGCCGCTCGTTCCCAGCAATATCCATACCCGAGCAATTAAACACAAGCTGGATTTAGCCTCGCATTTGTTATTTTTATATCTGTGATCAAGTTTATTTTTGTGGAATTTTTTCTTCGCTCTTAACAGACACGCTCATAAGACTTCGTTTCATGCAAGCAAATAATTGGATATTTATTGGAATATTTTTTTTTATCAAAAATTAAAAGTATAATTGTTTTTTTAGTGAAAAAAATTTAAAATCAATATAAAAAGTGAGGCATAATATTCATAAATGTGGAAGTTGGTTCTAAAAATTAATATAAGTACTTATTTTAATTTTAAATTATAAAACAATATGTGATTTTCTAAAAGTTAAAATTAACTTGATCAATTATTATTAGAGAGTTAAATTTTATAGAATTGGTCAAGCATGATTTCTACGCTTTTTGGTACAGCTCCCTTTGATTGATATTATTATTATTTTGCTTTGCGCGGTTGGGTGTTTTCTTGAATGCCTTCCATATGATATGTTTGATATGTTGTTGCATCAGCTTCCCCGTACTGAGTTGGCCTCTATCATTTAAGTGGATGCGCAGCCAGAAGTCTCCGACATTTAGAAATATAGACCAAGCAGAAGACTTCCCAACAATATCTCACCTGCCACCCCAGGAGTATCATTTAGCTTGGAGGACATTGCGACCACAATATATTGAATGCCTTTAGTGAACACAATGGATCTTCAGTTCAGTTAGGATTCCAACTCGCTACCCTCTGATCATGCGAACCGATACGGTCTCACCTACCAGACCTCACGGCTCCTTGCAACATACACAGAGGTGTAGGCGAGCTTTGGACTGTACCTTAAGGTTAACGGATTTGGAATGCTTGCCCATCACCCCCAGTGCCTCGTCATTTTGAACACGCTCATGTGACGAGGTCACACTTGAATTGGTGCCCTCCTCTCCACATCCACGATGCATCAATGGAAGGACCTTAGCTGTCACAGATGACTGCGGACGTGTCCACCTACCAACAGAGCTCCAACAACTTAGTGCGGGAGTGAAAGGGGTCCCCTTCCAATCACAGCCCACGGCAAATAATGCTTAACTTCTATAATCTTAAGATTCCTTGTGACACGTGAATAAGACTCATTGTCTATGAAAAATCTCCTAATGATACACATGATATCCAAAAATGATTATTTTATGACGTCATAATAGACAAAGGTGCAATGGGTAATAATTATATTTTGCAAAATTATGTAATTTTGTTTCAATTGAATAAAAACATTTATATGTTATCATGAAATATGAAAAAAGACAACGGGTTCTATATAATCACTGATGTGTGGCCCGTTTCTGCTTTGTTAGAAGGTCATTCGCCAGGTGCCCTCTCCCGAGTTTCTGAATCTTCCTCATTTTCATGAGTAACTGCGTCTCCTTAAGTATGAGAAGTACTTCAGTAAGGTACTATATTGCACTTTGCAAATTAACATAATTATTACAGTCTAGTGAAGTTTCTTTTCAGTTCAAGAAATTCTGCCAGAGGTGATGTCACTTGCTCATTCTTAAAGGGTATCGGTACTTGATCTTTGAAAAAGGTGGGAATGCAAAAGGTAATACATTTCCAATTGATAATCGATAGTCTGCAGTGGCCTGATTAGTTAGGGCGTCGTTCTCATTATTGGAAGGTAGTGAGTTCGTATCCCAGTTTTACAGAAGATCCGTCGCTAAAGGCGGCTGGGGCATGTTAAAACAGGCCGTGATCGCAATGTTCTTTAAGTGAAATGATACCTTTGGGATTGGCAGGAGATGTATTGAGGGTTTTCTACTGGGTCCTTACTTCAAAATCACGAAGACTCCGCCCGGCTACTTCTATCTAGCTGGTAGAGCCTAACTCAGGGCTAGGTACAGGGAAGCATGCTGGCGCAACAACAACTTGATAATCCGTGGATGTAGTTTGGAATTCATTATTTGGAAGGCCCATCAATTCAACATCGGAACTAGAATAACGCCTGGTAGCAAATTAAAAAAATATAAAATTATTTGCGTTTTAATTCGAGTAGGAATTTTTAAAAATCAGCAAATAAAATTTTCTTTTGAAACTAAATAGGAATGTAAGAATCATGCTTATACTTTAAAAGCATAAGCGAAACACATCCACTTTTCATTATTCAACAAAGGCCGCAGGCATCGAACATTATTCCTTCTTCTATGAGTATTCTTCTATTAGTATTCCTTTTTCTATGATGAACACAACATATCGGTTGTCTACAATAAGCTTATGATAAAAATATTTTATAGCCTAGACAAATGCTGGAGGAGTTATAAGTAGGATCAAGCTCATAAGAAGATGAATGTTCTAAATTTGATCCTCAACATTGCTGAACTATAAGCTTACCTACGTAATTCCTGCATTCATTGTAGACTACTCTCTAAGAAAAATATTTCCATTTTAAATTCTTTGAAGCAACATTTTTCTTTTGTTAAATTATTAGGTATGAGGTGACAGGTTCAGTTCCCACGTACAAGATCAAAGTCTGAAATCAGCCTCATACATAGAAATCATGTTTTCATTTATTAATTTACGAATAAAAATTTTTCCACCTGTTGATATCTTCTAAGATCCTTTTGGAAATGACGGTTGCAATTTTACAGTGTGTGTGTGTCTGTAAGTCACATTATTGGTTGCCATTTATTGCTTTCAATCAGAATCAATGTGAAAAATTAATTGAAAATAATAAACCAATCAAAATATCAAAAAAGAAAAGATTCTAGGCAAGTGAAAAAATAACTTAATATATATAACAACACACGCACGAAAGGATATATATATATATATATATATATATATATATATATATATATATATATATATATATATATATATATATATATATATATATATATATATATATATATATATTTAGTAAAAATTATTAATTATAACTAAATACTTCTTAATAAAATGAGAAACACTTAAAAATTATAACCTTTAAATTTTTTACTTTATTTTGGTAAAATGTATTTTTATTTATTCCTTTTAAGTTTTTAAAGATGAGCGCGTGAAAAGATGATTCCCACGATGATACAATGCTTTAGTTCTAACCTAAGTTAAGTTCTTTTCAGCTTCCAGAGTTTGGCATAACATCGAATTTCCTGCGCCAAAACAAGGCGAAATCCGTCATTTCAGTTTCGCATGTTCCAAAGTTCAGGAGATTCAAAATGGACTTCGAGATACAAAAGCAGATTGTGTGAGGGTGAAAATTTTTTTCCGATAAAATATCCACCTGCCGAGTGATTCTGCCTCATTTGATTCATGAATGGGTGGCTCCATTTTGTGTGGCCCCTAATTAAAAAAAAAAGACTCGCCATCATTCATCTGGCGATAAAAACTGGCGTGAATGTGTGCTAACGAAGTTGGTGCGTCACTTTCTAAGAATCGCTGCGCGGAGAGGGCGAGATACGGCCGTTTGTTTATTTTGCGCTGTTTAACGTCGCACGGGAGCTATCAGCTCATCGGAGTTTTCCGCGAAACAAAGGCGTCACGAGTACTATCAACGGCGTTATTTATTTGTTTGTTTCTTATTATCGCTTCTCAACTGGAAGAAGGTCCAGATAACTGAGTGGAGAGGACGTTTATGGCGTCAATAAATATTATTACTAAATATACGATTTTGTTGCTAGTTTATTGCAGTATTTTATAGGTTGCCTATTACAATCGTACGAAGCTTCTCACTCATTACGAACTCGTAATATTTAATTCATAGTCAATGAACGAGGTCGACACCTGAACTGACATCTTCTCTTCTAAGCCATACATGCGGAATATGCAATGTGTACAGGCACAACAATATTCGGGTAGGAGCGGGTATTAAGTGCGTTGTCTTCTAGTCACGAAGTTAATACTTTGCTATACAGTCTACCACAATGTTTTGTAGCCGTTTTATGTCTATGATTGCATTGTTGCATTACATTTTTATTTATTTATTTCTTCCGACCAAAGTTGTTAGACAATCGATCGCCAAGTAATTTTAAATCTCAAATATATAACAGTGTTGATACCCTAGCTAGCTCATTCTCCTCGACTTAATTATATCAATGATTGTATTATTGCAGTACAGTTCCAGCTACTGACAAACGTCGCTAATTACCCTTTCCCCCCAATTTTCTTTATTTTGTGTTACGGTCAGAGACATCTAAATTGGCATCCTCATGCATTTTTTGACTTTTTTGACACTAGTCACTTCATTAAAAAGTATATTTAAAACCTGTTTATTATTCTGTTAATCTGTTGTACAATTATTTATCTGTAACTGTTCTAATAAAAATGTGAGATTCGATCGATTCAGATTATGCGTTTTGTATCAAGTAACTTTGATGAAATGTTGAACTTTCGTTACTACCCCCACCTTAGGTGTGAAAGCTTGCTATGCGCAGAATCACATTAAAATTGATATAATTGGAGATCGAGTATAAATACTGATTGTAAATTAATAAACCAACTCAAGTGATGGCAAGAGCAACCACTGAAGTGGGTTATCTGGTTTACAGCTCAGTAGCCCTCAGGTTCAATTCCCATTTTGTGTTTGTAATTTGACTCCTCGAAGTGGACAGGCGTACTGGAGGCCGTTGTAAGGCATTTTAGCATTTATCACGTAATTACTAGGGGCCTTTTTACTGACAGTGACCCGTAACCCTGTGTCGCAAGAGAGGAAACAAGAAAAACTCTTAAGTTCCCACTTTTACAGACGTGGCATGCAGAAGCGCAATATACATTTTCTGTTGTTTAACAGTTGCTGGGATCGAACGTGAGACCTTGTACTTCAAATAGCGCTGCCTTATCACTAGGCCGTGTTTGGCCTTTGTGTATATATTTTTTTAAAACCACATACCCAAAACTGGATTATGAACTATGTCGCAAAAAATATTTGGCATATCCATTTTTTTTCTAATTTTCGCTCTTTGCTTTTCAAACACTAAATTAAGCAACATAATGTTAAACTAGCAATAATAATTATAATAATAATAATAAAACTTTTAGAATAGAAATCACACATTACAACAGTTTTGCCATTTAATCAAATTTTTGTCATATACGAAATAGTAAAGATCGTTATATTGACGATTATAAAGTAATTTCTCTCTCTGCCGATGCGTATTGCTTTAGGAAGATCTAATGCTCTTTTCTTTGGTAACAATAATTTTCTTTTGAATTTTATAGCAAATCACAATAGTATTTTTATCAAGAAATAAAATAATAATTTATATAATATTTTAAAACAATTATATTATCTTCCATGCATTCTTAACTTCAAATTAATAAATTAATATGCTAGTTATAGTATTGCTTTTTCTTCGCTTCAAAAGGTTGTGAGTTCGACGCCCGCATTGTCTTGCTGCGCATTTGAATCGTGGACATTGGCGGAATACAATCATTTATTGCGTGCGAATAAAATGATTGTAGATATGCAAAATAAACCCATGATTTCTAATACTCAACATGTAATATAATTGGAAATCAATAAACAGTGTATAAGTTTTATTTAAAATTCTGTTATTTGTATGTGTATAACGTACAAGTAAATGTAATGCCCATTAAAATTTTTGCATAAAAACACACTTATAATACCAGATGATTTATTGTGCACCTGACGTATTAGGACGAATAAATTTACTATTCAGTTTTATTGACGACGAATATTTATTCTAATTTATTAAAGTAGCTGCTAAATTAAATCATATGTCCTTCAAAGCTTTGCGTTCAGATAAATTCAAATCAAACAGAAACAAAATAAAATGTAACCAGGGAAATCCTTTTAGAGAACTTTTTATTTATGTTAAAATGCAGGATCTTTGTAATAAAATATTAAAAAGGAAACTATTAAAATAAATGTTTTAAAAGTCAGGATTTTTATTTTCCGCACAAAAAATTTAAAATGACACCACTGGTTCTTAATGGTGCAATATTTTTAACGTGGTTTTTATCATTTTCTGAAAACCAGTTAAATTACATCACAGTGTTTTCTGAATATATCATTAGTGTCTTGGAATGTATCTTTTCTTTAAGCTATGCCAAACTGCTTATTTTATCGACATAAATATTCTGTTTCTGGTAATCGTTAATCTTATGCAGTTTAAAAACCATATTTCCATGTCTTGTTTTGTGGTTTATTTTATCTTAATGCTTTTTACAATGACTACATTAATGCCATTGCACATTACTGATGACTTTTTTGGCGATCCTTCTTGGCCGCCAAAAACAACATTTTTTGGGGAAAAATAAAACAATATAACCTCTTGTAATTTAAGCGTAGTTTAATTAAGTGATTAGGAACAACAGTACCTTAGTGAGGAAAGAGATGTCTTGAGAAAGTTTTTGCTGGTACAGTTTATTCGACTGAGATACAATTTCAATATCATTGAATTATTTCGAGAAGGAATATTTTATTTCATTAAATAAAATTTTCGTAAGGAAAATTCAAAATAAAAAAAAATTCAAGAGAAAGTGATACGCAAAATGGTCAAATTACACATTTTGTTCTCAAATTCTATATTTAAGATTTCGTTTCGGCGCAAATTTTCTTTGTCTTATAAGAATCAAAATAATTTAACGAAGGTAAGGCCGTGTTATTGTGACTCTGCTTATGTGGCAAAGAAGTCTTATTTTTAGTTAGTGTCTGCATTTTTAATATTTTTGCATTGATGGTTACTTTTTGTGCCAGAAGGCTAATTTCTATCATGATATACAACAAACAGTTAATTTTCATCTTATATGAGAATTGAACCTACAAACTGCTGAACGAAGGCCAGAGCTCTGTTGATTTGTCTGTCCCCGTGACTTATTAAGTCAATTCAAAACTTTGAGCTATAAAAATTTCGTCTAGGAACAACATTCATATTTAAGTATTAAATAAAAAATCATATAACTACATAATAGGATACAAGAAATTTAGTTTAGTCATATACGAATTCATAAATTTTATAAATTATGATTCTTTCGTTGAAATACTGTTTACAGTTGCAAGCCTTATTATGTAAGTTATTACAATATAAGGCTGCCAATACACGTGTAAGTAAATACTATAGGAAAATTTGTACCAAGCTTTCGGAGAAAAATTTCGACTTAAAATATTTTGCTATATTAAATATTTTTTTTAATTTTACACTATTTACTCCCAAAATGTGGTTTGCCATTTTGAAATGAAAACCACGTGTTGATGAGCTGAAATATAATCAAATGATACATATATAAAACTTGAAATTCACTTTAATTACCAAGCTACGTAATTGAGAGTATTTTTTTCTACGTTTTTATACTTTTCCGATCTGCAGCATATTAAAAAATACGTAAACACATTCGTTGTAAAAAAAATCTTGGAGAGAATAATCGATAAAGAATAATAAATTATGAATGTTGTTATTTTCTTTACGAAAAAAGAATAACAGTTTGAGAATGAAGAAAAAAGGGGGAGGGTCCGCGGTGACGTACTTATTTTTACTTTACTCTAACGGGTTTGTACAGATAGCAATCTTAAAAGCGGGATAACTATCTCCGTTTTGAAGCAAGTAGAGTTGGATGGTGATCGGAGCTATGCATTAATACTTAATAATAGGTTTAATAGCAAAATTAAATACGTTTTATATTAATTACAAATAGTGCAATCAGTGCAATCAATATTTCGAAATCAAAAAGAGGCTCTGTTCATAGTCAGCAAATGCCAACATCCTGATATAAATTTTATTCCAACCGTTGTCATTAAATCTTGGACAAATATGGCGGGCAATTTTATTTACAAGGTATTACAATAATATTGCAATAAAACATATCTAATTATAAGTAAACTTTTTATATACATGCATTGACCAACACTTAAATATAATTTTGTAAATTTTTGCTTCCCACGTTGTTTTTCCTGCGTAAAGAACGGCTTGTTGCAAATCTCTATTAGGTAAATATATCTTTTAAACACAATAAACGATTCGTTGAAATTTTGAATCATATTTTATTCTCTGTGTGCTAAAATTATTACTCTTACAAAGACTTTGGGACTCATTTATGTATCCGTATTTATAAACGAGCAAACGAGAAATTTCGAAAAGCGAAAATGAATGTCAAACGGTATTTAATTTATATCTCTGCTTTAACGACGTTGCTTACATTGTTTACATTATAGAATAGCAAAATAATTATTAAAATATTGATAATATTTTGTTAAAATGTTCATAGAAAAATACTATGAATTTTACCTAAAATATTTAAAGTAAATAATTAAATTTTATTAAAAAATAAAGAAATACTGTGTTATATTTTACAATAAAGCACAAACAACTTCATTTTCTACTCGTTTATGAAAAAGAGTAGTAAATGGAAGTCTAGACATTTGACCGACCTACTCCAATAAAGTAGAGAAATATAAATTACACATTAGAGATAGAGAAATACACATTTGTCCTCTTAATCTATACTATAATGATTATTAATTTGTTTTTTACATTTTAAAAATAGGTTTATATTGTATATTATATATATATATATATATATATATATATATATATATATATATGTTTACTTATTGTGATTTCTTTCAAGATTATTATTTCTATCAGAAAATATTGCTGAACAATTACGCTTTTCTCCTTCACCGTACTTGGTTAATTAATGATATCAAAATTTGAGCTTGCACTTTTGTATTTAAATCAATATAGGTCTATGAAATATAATTTTTGTGTATTGTGATTTTGGACTTCAATCCTTAATTTCGTTTCGTGAAATGAAAAGGGGTGTTTATTATGAAATATAGATATATTACATCACAATGATAGGACTGCCATAGAGAATATGACCGATGAGTCCCGCACAATACGTATACAAAGGGTATTCAAGTTTTCTCTAGTTTTAAAAAAGCAGTTTAAAAAAATTTAATTTTATCTTACAATTTTATTGATAACTTAGCTTTTTCATCTTCTGTTTTTTCCATTCATTAAAATTGTTGAATAAAAAACGCCAAAACATTTTCTACTTCATCATTGTTTGATTCTGACAAGCAATTTCGAGAAGAGGTGTGTTGAAATTTATTTTCAAGAAACAGAAGTGACATTTTTTTCTGGCAGATGGCTCTTTAAATAATCTCGCAAAAAAGCATTCCCATTTGGGTTGCGACATTTTTCACTGATGAATCATGGTATCATTCAAGTGGTAAGCCTCAAACGCAAAATTAGCGCATTTGGAAAACAATATATAATTGTACATTCATTTTTAGATAAAACATATCACATTCCGAAGTGAGATGTTATAGTGAGTAAAAACCGACACACATTCTCGTTTCAGAGCGATAGTGGGTTCGATACCAGATCAAGCCACCTCAAGCGTCGACCTCGTCTTTTGATAGATTAAATGGTTTTAAATGATTAAATGGGTTTTTTTTTTTCAACAGGAATTGTTTAGCAAAAATATCGCCTTAACTTAATTTATCACATTTTGAAAAATATCTGAAGATTGCTGAAATTTGTTTTCAGTAGATAAAAATAATTTATACCATAGATTGCCGGCTAACTTGTCTAGTGGTCAGTGTGCCTCACTACGGATAGGGAGGTCCTGGGTTCGAATCCCAGTTCAGGCATGGATGTACTCCCTCTCTCTTTATCCTGGCTTTGTCCTTTCTTTGTGGTGAGTGAGATGTGAATGGTTGCCTACCCTATAAACGGGTCCCTATGGCATGTGTGCGTATTGAAGAAGTCAGACTCCACACCAAATACGGTTCAGTTCGAAAAGTGGAGCAGTGCATGCCAATTTGCTAGCCTAGGTGGCACACGAGAACAACAACTTACCATAGATTAGAAAATAATAATTATTTAACTAATTATAATATCAAAATATAATTTTTTCTGGAATTTATCCTAGAAGTGACTCTTTTAAAAGTTTGAGAGAATTAAGAAAAATGTATACAAAAGAGTTTAATTTTATTTCCAAGAATAAATTTTTAAGCATTTGTATTTCATTGTTCACTGTGGTATGTAATATATTATTTTTAATTAGAAAAAAAAATATTAATTTTATTAAAACTTATTTAATAAAAATATGGTTTTTTAAATTTTTTAAAATTTTTTGTACCAATTATGATAATAAAATAATAATTTCTCTGAGATACCGAAGAAGTACACACATTTTTAAGCCTTGACAGCATTAAGAAAATATGTACAAAATGGTTTAATTTTCTATTCAAAAATATGAGCATATTGAGCATTTTTAAATTGTGTGTTTTGCGCATTTTCATTATTTTTTTTACTAATTATGAAATAATCTGTTTAATACATTATTTTTTTATAATTGTCTTAAAAAGCTTTTATTATATTACCGTAAATATATATATATATATATATATATATATATATATATATATATATATATATATAAATTACCATATATTTTTTATAATTAGCATTAAAAGTTAATTCTAATTAATTAAAAATTATTTCATTAGAATGTAATTTTTTAAATTTTTTTGTTATTTTAAACTTTTATTTGAATTTAAATTTTTAAATGAATTTCTTATAAAAGATGAAATTATAGCGACTAAATTAAATTTATATAAAATAAATAATTAATAAATGGAAGATCAAATATTTTTATATAATAATTTAATTAAAAACTTCAATATGAAAAATATTTTTCATTTGATAAAATTTATTATGAAATAAAATCCACGAATAATCAGATAGAATATTTTTAAATTAATTACAAACTACCTAAAATAATTTGAGTTAAGTATGGAAAACGCTCGGCAGAAGTCTGTTTCACCCATGGCATTGACTTATTTTTCAAAAAATATTTTTCATTTGATAAAATGACCGATTGCGCAAATTGAAAGGCATTCCGTGCGTGAAAATTAACCAACAGACCTGTTTCCCTTCTGCAAACAGTGATACACAAAGCAGCCACCTTCGGTATCGCGTACACCCACCCAACGCAGAAAAGAACCAGATACCGCGCCTGCAAAGGACCGTGCAACCACAAATTCTTCCGCCCATTTTAAAGGGCAAACCGCAACTTTGTTGTTATAAATGAAAGAGCACATCACAAAAATAGATTTAAATCATCGTAAAAATAAATCTTGTACGCATTTAGATTTTTCAAAACTCTTTTAGTGCGTCATCGTTTAAGAATGCGACAAAAGCGACCTTTATTGCTTCACTTTTCACGATAAATCATCGAAATTCTCAATTTATTTTCGAACATACTGATTAAATACTCGTTAAATCATTTAGTTTGCACTTCCTTATTCAAAATCGAATAATTTTTTTTCATATATGAGGGGTAATTGACTCGGATCTGCAATTTAAAATGGACTCCCACACACCACAAACATCCATGTCCAAGTTGGGATTCGAACACACAGCCCCTTGAAGCGAAGGCCGGAGTGTTAAGCCTTCAGCTGCTATCTTAGCCCAAGTCACACTAATGAAAGGCCATTAGGACAATGGAAGTTTAATGGGGATATGCCGTTTCAGTATGACTATCTACAGCTAATTCATGTATCGAACCTGTTGCTTTCCACATTATATAAGCATTTTTATATAATATGATAGCTCATATGAAGCCCAGTAGCTTATTGGTAGCGCTTCTAAGATACACGCGCAAGGTTTGATCCTTGTGTTGTGCGAGGTTGACTCATCCTTTCATCCCTTCAGTGAGGGGTCAATAAATTAAGAACCTAGCATGCTTGGTAACTAAGCACTGGAGGTTTCCAGTTAGACTGACATTAATTCGGGACATATGCCTCGCACCTCAGAGCTTTCGGTCACGAAAACAGATATAGACACTAGGCCCAAATATTTTACCACAGTTTATAAGTTTAAATTGTATATATAATATAGTTAATAAATGTATATATTATTTGTTGAGTCTACATTACTCGACTTCTTATGTCTGTTACTCGAAACATATTTGGCAGATGGATGTTCTCTAAAAATTCTTGAAGATCAGAGCAATTAATGGTCAATTTTATGAATGGAAAACCATATATGGAAAACAATTATGAGGAGACATACGTACATCCATCCATCCATAGGGATGCAGATGAAGTTGGATTTTACCTTAAGGTTAACAGGATTAGAATACAGGCCCATCACCAAGGGCTTTTTTAATTTTAAACCACGTTCCACAGACGAGGTCACATCTGAGTCGGCACTCTCCTCTCCACATCCAGCCCACATTGTGAAAATAGAAATAACTTTCTATTTAATGTAAGGTCAGACTAATTAAATCTCCAGACCAGTGAAAAAGATAAGACTAGTTAAGTCAACAATTTTGCAGATGCTAAATTTGGATTTTTTACAAGACTAATTAAGATATACTCTCAGTTGTAATTGTCCCCAAATGCGAATGAGAATTCAAATGCTATTTCATTAACAATTTTTTCAAAGCTGTTGGCTGTCCAACGACCACATTTAACGTGTTCTGTTCCCGAGTTAAAAAAAAACAGTTTATATGTGAAATTACTTTGACAGTAAATGTATACTATATTATTAATTGTTTATATTTCCCCTTTTTCAATATTACAAACGAAAAATAAGATGAAATATAGTCATTTAGTTCGCGAATGTTATTTGAAAGCAAAGAAATTTCGCGGACTACAGTTAAAACCGCTAAACTCATCAAAAAAGGGAAAGAAACTATTGAACCGTTTGGTTTCCTAGCGACCTGCACACAAAATACAAATTCTAGAAAGAACCGGACACGAAGAATGTAATTAAATAACACGTGCTGAACAAACGTTTATTTTGGTATGTTAAACAGCATGACATTTATCTAAATTGTAAATCTAAATAATGGGAGTTATCACTAAATATTAATTATGCTATATTTTAAAAAAGCGAATTTCGTTAATGTCTGAAACGAAATCGATTAAAATAAAAGTACAATCATTTAATATTTTTTATTTTTAAAAATTAATATTTAATATATATATATATTCATTTTTAATGCAAATGCTTAAAAAATTATTAATTAGGAAATATTATGTTTCTTAGTCATTCGCTATAAATATTTATCAAATTACAAATTTAGATACGTTTTTCTGTTTTTGTTATTAAACTGATTCATTTTACCTTATTTTCGCTGTCCAGAAATTGTTTCATTTATTTAATGCTGAACTTATATAAAATAGTTGACGTTGTTAAATAATGCCCATCTACTAGGATTTCTAACTTTAGTATCTTATATAGGGAGGGAGGGCCCTAGTGGCTGTGCCACCGTAGTCCCGAAAGTGGGTCCAGAAATTTAGAAGCATGGACGAAGTGTAAAAGAACCTCAGACTTGGCCTTCTATCCTCAAAGATATCATTTCGCATGGAGGATATTGCGACGAGTGAATCCAATGGATCTTCGATTGAGACGGGATTTGATCTCATTATCTTTCGACAGCGACTCTAACTAACAAGTCCACCTCTTCTTTTATATAAAATAAGTTTTCCTTAAAATTTGTTTTATTTTTTATTTAGCTCCTTCACTGTACTGCATATCATATAAACCAAGATGGCAGCCGAATGGTTGGTGTTCTGATCTTCGATTCCATAGTTTATGAGTTCAATTCCAAACTCAGACTTCAATGTTTTTAATGGTTTGGAATTCACTTTAAATTGCAAGTCCCGTTCTGATTAGCGTTCGTATGGGGCTTTTATTACCGTTAATCGGCAAATTCAGCATATAGTTTAAATTGCAGCATATTGTTTTTTATAAAAGAAGTGAAGTTGATTTTATTTATAAATAGTTGATATTGCAATATTCACAACTTCATTAGTATTCCAGCAGTAAAATGTTAAAACTAAACAGCAATCAATCAAATAGGGGAAATTTGCAGAAAGGCATTTTTATAATATTCCGATTTTTATTGCCTTCTTTAGACAGAGAGTCATACTATCATCGTGTCAGAAGAGAGAAAATCTGAAAAATGCCCAAAACCTAAACTTAATAAACATGCAAATAGAAATAAAAAGTGTATTAGTCATCTCTAATTGTTCACTAGTATCTAGGTTCGAAATAAGACTTTCAAATCCAAAGAGCGTTTTTTCGCCGATGGATGATTATGTCGAAACTAATAGTGTATAATATTATGTTGCCCCAAACTATATAAATAAATTTGTTATAGACTATGGCCCGTCAGGATATAGTCCTCAAAAAGCTCTTTTTGGAATAAAACCTCATAAATTGAATTCCGCCCACAATTTAACTTAGAGAAGTTACTGAATTATTGTTTCCTGCAAAAACATCTGAAGGAGTTTGCAATGATCGCAGTGCCTTGGTAGTTCTCATGCCAAAGAGATATTAGTTCGATACCCGACCCAGCCGAAGATCCTAAAGATACCTTGGTATTGTGAAAGTTCTGTTAGTTCCAAAGTTACTTTGATTTATGTAGGATAATTTGGAGAAGAGGGCTTCATATCATATGTCGACTTCATCACTTTGACTGTGGTTAAGGCATTTGGTTTGTGTTTAATAGTTTATGAACTTGCAGAAATAGGTTGTCCGAAACGTATGGAAACAAATGAACAGGCTTATGGAAAAAAAATTTCCCAGTTTCTTCCTTTGCAATTTGTGAAAATGACCCTCTATGTATGAAAATTCTTCTCCGGAGTCAATTTATTGTGGATTGTCAAAAAAGCCTTGCATAAAATTGGAGCCGTTCTGCTATCCATAATTTAATGTCACAAGTCAGGTAACTTTTAAATTAATATTAAAAAATACTGAATTAAGGAACTATGAAAATGATTTAAAATCAAAATATTAAATCTTATTTCATTTTTTTGACGATTTTAAAAGGATTTTGACCACTAAAAACACCCATGACTGAAGTGGGAATCTAACTTCCTAACTGCTGAACTTAAAAGCTTATCTACTGCATTGTTAGATCGATAACAAATTATAGAATTATATATAATGTATCCCTAAAAATAAAAAAAAATTAATGTTTAATTGGAAATTTTACAAAAAACTTCATAAATATTGCACTGGATTGTCACAGAATCCAATAAACATTTATTACGACTTTATAAAATATTTATGAAAACTAGATTGAAATACAATGTAATGAATGTACATGAATATTGTAATTATAAACTGGTCTCAAAACTTGGTCGCAAAATAGGCAGAGACGCTGTTTGCGCTTGAAGCTTCCATAACTGAGTAACATTAGACCAGTATAATAGCTATTTCTGAAATTATTACGTTTCTCATATTATTAAATGAAAGCTTTGTTGCAGTAAAAGTTTCAGAATTTTAATGAAATAGAGGACTTTTAATTATTATACAATTCATTATTTATTCAGAAATATTCTGAAAAACTTGGGATCCTCCAAAATCACGATTTGGAAAAAAAATAACGATATATCTTTTTCTTTATTTAAAATAATATTTATTATTTATTTATATATTTGTTCAAATACTGTTTTGCGTCATGAAATCGACAGCTAAGAGAAAATAGGACATGTCAAATACTTGTAAATTTTCTTCAGTGTAGCAAAGTTTTTAAATATTAAAGTTGGAACTTCTTAATATACGAAATAATGCATTACCAATCAGCGGCGTATATAGAAAACAGCAAATAGGTTTTCTCAGTATATAAAAATGTAATATTTTCGAAAAATTTGAAAACAAAAATAAGCATTTCTATTTAAAAAAAAAAAAAAAAAAAAAAAAAAAAAAAAATAATTGGGAATGTAGGAAAAAAAAAAAAGTGGAATCTGAAAACTCCTATTTTTCTCTACTAACAATTATGCGTAGATGATAGTTTTTAAAGCTGGGGAAAGAATCACGCCTCTTAAAGCGAGAAAAGCTCTGGAATGTTGTGCATCATGGCATAACAACTTTACAGTGAGTTCAAATCGTTACGTTTATGACAAACACTTAGTTAAGATTTTGAAATAATATATAGGCACTATTTTTATAGCGAACAAGAGAGCAGTATCCTCTGTCTATTCCCTGCAGCGAATTTTAACCCCCTTTAGATCAATGTCACATGAAGGAGTGGATTCTCTGGTGGTGCCATCTAATGGAGGAGTTAAGAGCAAAGTCGTTCTTTCATTTTCGTGATGCTCTGGTTAAACGAAAGACGCATCTTACTGACTTAAATTCGCATAGCCGAGTTTGGCTTGTCCAAATATCATAAGTAACAACAACAATTTTAATTCACCACCGAACAAAAGTTTGGAGAGTGAACAGAAGGGGGTTTTATATTTATATAGTTTGAAGATGATAAAAAAAAAAACATCCATAATGCTAGATGCGAGTGCAAAAAATGTTAACACAACATCTTTCTTCTAATAGATTCTAGCAGTGTTGGATACAGGCTAATGAGGTTTTTTAACATCCACTCGTATTATTGTAGCCTGCTAGTGTACTTTTCAAGTATATAGGGGACAATATTTACATATTGCAATAGAGGAAAACACGAAATATTCCCAAGTACTAACCCAGATAAACATGCAGATAGCATGCAGGAAGTATCCTTTTTTATTATATTACAGCGGCGGGGATCAAACCCGTAACCTATCGTTCTGAAGAGCATTACCTAACATACAATTACTCTCATGCCCTTGAATATATTATTCTAACCAAGTTGTCGTCATTAAAGCTGCTCTTTGCTGAATTACAAATTTCATCAAATTTTAGTATTTTAGGATAATATTTTTATTGACAATCATTTTAACAGCTATTTGTTGTTTTCTTGTTTGATGAATGTCTGGTACATTTGTGGTAAAGAAAAGAATTTTGTTTATAAAGAAATTAAGTTATAAGTGAAAAAACATTAGTCAAATCAATAATAATATTAAAAATATATGATAACTGCTAAAGCGTGTGGTAATAAATATAAGTACAAATCATCTATTATTATTAAAAGTAAAAAAAAATTATAATAATACCAATCCTCTTTTGTGTAAACATAAATTCGATGTTTCACAGATTCCTATTAAGATGAATTAATAATAAACGAATGTTTTCTTTCTATTTGTTATCAAAGTAAATAAGATTCTAAAATACATCTTGCAAGATTAAGATGCCGATTCGCGAAAAACTAAATTAGATTCTTTCTTAACTTATTTCCAAGTTTTCACTCATATATTTGTAATTATGAGGATTATTATTTTATAAAAAATGTTTCGTTGGATCAAAGTAATTTATTTCAATTAGCAATTCCCTCTTTTTCACATATTTCATACGTACAAAAATTGAGAAAATTTTTAAAAAATGTTTGCGATTTTTAGACCATTGTGTTCGGTAACCCTTCACATGATGCACCGAAAACCGAGAAGTGTTCATTAAAATTCATTTTAGTTCGTTATTCGAATATGTGTTCGTTTTACAAACAAAAATCTTTCGTGAAAGTGTTCGTTGTCCGAACTGTTCGTTAACCGATCACCCACTTTATATGAATCTCATAAAATGAAATTAGCTCTGTTCAGTGGTTCAAAAATGATTTATCTGTTTCATAAAAAATATTGAAATTAATATATTTTTAATACATCGATATATATAAAATTGTTTCATAAAAATATTGTTTCAAAGGTGAACAATTTTTCAATAAAAGAACCAAATACTTTTGATGGAAATTCTATATATGAATTTATAAAATGAAATTAGCTGTTCATTGGGTTAAAAAATAATACATCTATTTCATAAAAAACAGTGAAATTGTCTTTAAAAATTGAAAATGGGAGAAAAGCGCGTGACTCTTCATCCCAGACTACTCCGCAAAATGACTGATATGGATTATTTTTTGTCTTATGTTCTGGAAAGGGGTGGGGGTGGATAGGGGTTTCGGGAAGAACAAAAGAACGGTGGGTTTTAGGGGGCAGCAGCTGGAGGTATTCCCCGTTGATGGAAACCATATTTTACATCTGCATTTTTTTTTATGAATACTGTCACATGTTGCCAGAATGTTCAAAAGTAGAGGGAAGGTTAAATAAATAGCCTCGAAACCATTGCAGGCGGTCCCTTATTTCCAGCACACTGCACCGGAATTTCGAATGCGTTTTTTCCCAAGAATATTATTTATCAACTCTAAGAAACTCGCACAATAGCGGGGTGGGGGTGAATAAATTCTATGAAGAAATAAAGACTCCTAGACGCGTCAGTTATGTATGTATATGAAAATACTGTGACAGATAAAATATAGCTTTACTTACTAAGAATTATTTAAAAAAAAAAAAAAAATCGTATGATTTTGATGCGGCTACATTGAATGAATCGAGTTTGTATCTGCTTATTTAATTTTTTTTTAAAAATTTTTAAATTTTTCGTGTAACATCAGTTAGAATAAATATAAAATATTCTGCATGTAGCTCTTCAAAATGTTCATGAAGAACTCGTGACTGATAGGTTAATGTTCTGGATTGAACTCTCATCTCGGGTATGAATGTTTATACTGGTTCAGAAATCATTTAAAAATTGTTGGTTTTGGTTGAATTACTTCCATATGTAAAATGGAACTGCTAGAACTCTTGCCATCGATTCTACAGTTCATGGGTTCGAATCCTATCCTGGAACAGGATGTTTGTAGTGATTTGGAATCCCCTTTAAATCGCGTAGAACCCGGTTTAATTCGCCTTCGTTTTGAAAAAATAGCCGTTTAACCGCAAACAAATCAAACCAATTTCTATAGAAAGAAAAAGTGCAAATGCTATGCAAAAATGACCATAAGGGGATAAAAATCAAAAACTTTTATACTCAATTTAAGATTCATCCCATGAAACAAATAAGCTCACTTTTTTTTATCGTTGTTGGCAGTTAATTTCTTTTCTGCTAAAATACATATATGTATATTATATTACATTTTAAAACAATAAATTATTGCAAAGTATTATCTGTTTAAGAAATTATACAATTACTGTACAAAGTAAATATTCTCCATTATGCATAAGACATGAATCGCTGTTGGTATGCATATGAATTATATCTCCATTATGCATTGCTCATTTCTTCATTAGAATCAGCTGGACCTTTTAAGATAGGATTAAAGCTGAATAAAAAAAGGCGGGTACTATATGGACAATATTCCTACCTCCTACCACGACCGCTACAACACGTTCACAGGATGATAAAATCTAAGGAATTTTGAATGGTAAGAAACTGCGCTGATTACCATTTATTTGAATACAAATTGTTTTGAATGATAGGAACGGATTATTTTTAAGGACTTTTAAACTTTACTTTTAAAGAGGATTTTCGTAAAGAAATATCTCGAGTGTTCATGGTTCTGGTGGCCATCATGACCTTTGGAATGGAAGATACCCTTTTCGATAACAGTGAACAATGAGCGGCGGAGATTTCACCTTGAATGCTGCCTGCAGAAAATGCACCTGTAAGTCATTTCGGTAGATGTCCATGCGTTTTCATCTGTTCGGCGGTCGACTACATGAAATCATAATTGATACTTTACTTACTTTATGGTAGGTACACACTATTTGAGATCCAGGATTCTTTTTACATCCAACCATTTTTGAACAATCCATATCAGCTCTCTGAGACCCAACATGTCGGAGATTTTTAGCTCTTTAACTTACAATACAATCAATCAAAAAACATTTCCAAACAACCATTCCGTCAGATGTCCACGCAAAAAAAAAAAAAGTCACATTCATCTCCCGCCGTTCAATCATGGCTGGGATTGAACCTGAGACTTATAAACCAGCAATGCATGCAATATTAATGTTGGCTGGAATAGACCAGGTGTGAATCACTACTTTCCAGAATGCTGTTTTATCACCATACTTATACAGTACATACTTATTATTAGTTTAAAAAAACTGTTTTAGATCTTTAAATTTTCTACTTATGCATTGCATGTCTTAACTTATAATAACCATGCTTTATAAAAAGGTTTGTCAGTGTTTTCCTTAATTTGCCATTATTACATCATGGCTTCAGTGTAGAGGTTATTAAGATTACATCTTCCATTACAACATGCCTTTTATTCAGATAGCTTAGATCATACTTTGGTATTGTTTTCTAATGCATTATAAAGGGTCTTCTGTAGTAGACGATAACAACAATGTTATTTCTAATATAGAAGCTTGAGCTTTTAAAAACTGCTGTTATTCCTCCTTTATAACGATATGCTGTTCCTTTTAAAGGAATTTTTAGCATGGCCTAAATTATTCACTACTTCTCACTACAGTATATAATTCATTAAAGAGATTATTCATTTCAATTATTTCCATACATATACATTCCATACAAATTTCTTTATTACAAATACTTTCAATGTAGAGGTAGGAAAAATGAGGGCCCTCGCATAGTTGCCCTTTATTGCAATGTGCCACTCATTTCAAACGAATATATTTCTTCTTATATATATATATATATATATAGGCACAGATGCCATATAATCCTGGATGCCAATTATGAATTTGGTGATTTTTTTGTGTGTGGTGGATTTTCTTATGTATGTGGAAACCTAGTTTTTATTACGTCATAGATATGGATACTGATAAGAATTATGCACAAAATTCTGTTTTGGCAACCCTAGTACTTACGTAATCACGCACGTTGCAATACGTTATATTGGAAACATTTCTTCATCGCCAAAAATAATAATAATAAAATTTTAAAAAACTCAGAATTTAACATTCTGGATTGTACAACATGTGTGTCACGTATATCTCTTTAACTATCTATCTATCTATCAAAAAATAAATAAATATATATATATATATATATATATATATATATATATATATATATATATATATATATATATATATATATATATATATATATATATATATATATATATATATATATATATATATATATATATATATATATATATATATATATATATATATATATATATATATATATATATATATATATATATATATATATATATATATATATATATATATATATATATATATAAATTGTCCCACATTTGTGGAATTCATGTGAAATGAATCAATACTTCATGGTTTAAAACAGCTTTCTATGCAAAGATAAGGAAATAGTAATTATCACCATAAATATTATAATTATTGTTCATTTTCATTTTTCCGATTGAAATTATTTATCTGAAACTAGACGCACGTTTTCAACGATTAACTGCTTTCCGCTCTTGTTTATTATAATAAAATTTTCAATTTATTCTCTCAAATAATAGTAGGATCAATTAGTTCTAAAATTTCCTGGCACTGTATTTTATTTAAATATTCACAAACCGCAGCATAATTCAGCCTTCTAGGACAAGTGTGCTGTATTTAATGACTTCAAAAATGAAACTGATGGCCGAATTATCCTCATTTAATGAAGAAAGTAACTGTACAGCTTGTTTTATTTATCTTTTTAAATTCTCTCCCTCCTTCTCTGTTAACAAAATATATTGAAAAGGATTTTTATTATTTAAGTAATGATGAAAATAAAACAGTGATAGAAATTAAACAATTAATTTTAAGAAACTCTTATAAATGTACGCCTCATAAATCAGAAGTACGCTATTTTAATTGTCCCTTTAAATATAATATGAACATTGAGTATTTATTGGTGATTTAAGTTTAGTAAATATTGCTTAGTTATAAAACGCTTATGTAAAATTCATTATTTATTTATACATACATATTCAGTTAAAAAGCAGTAATTATTTCAAATGAATTAAAAGGGCAATGTTGGAATGTTTTTTACTTTTTAAAAACTTTTATTTTATTAAATATATATTTCTGTGTCCTGTGTTCTTGAATGTTATTAAATATGCTCGGACAATTTTGTATTAATGATATAGTAATGTTATTTGTAAGAAACGATGAATTTTCTAAATATTAAGAATATTACTTAAAAAAATTTACACTGTGTTAAAAAAGTAGAAGGAAAGTACTTTTTTGTTACTTAATATCTCTTATTTTCTCTATAACTACCAGATATTCATGCAGATTTAGTTTAATCGCCCTTTTTTCATTTTATATAATTTCTGATGCGTATAAAAAGTAGAAGGATACTTGCTAATTATTTAATTTAGTGAGTTGTTCTTTAGTTAAAAAGTGATTTTGTAGTTTGTTTTATCCTTTTCTGCCAAAAAAGTTTAATTTGTTTAATAGTTACGTCGTTTCTCCGTTTTTAGAAATACCTAAAGGAATACATTTGAATGATTTTAAAAAAAGCCAAATTTCCGCATATCAAAATGATGGTAAAGGTATCATGGAAATTTTGCAGGTGAGTCCCAATACAGTTTCAAAATTTATCAGAAATCCTTATAAAAATGGAAAGAAAAAGAGGACTGGTAGGCCGAAAAAGTTAATACCACGTGAAGAAAGAAAACTTGCTCGTGTGCTTAAGAAGAACAAAGGAAGGGTTTCAAAGGCAGGATTTAATCATGTGACGAAACTGTTTACAACTATATTATAAGATCTCAAAAATTCATTTTCAGTAAACGGAAACATCATCCTAAGTGGACACAAGCTCACATTGATAACCGTTTAGCTTGGGCTAAGGAGTACACATTCTAGACTACAGAATGGGGACTTCTGTGATATTTTCCTACGAAAAGAAATTTAACTCAGACGGTCCAGACGGATATCAGCATTACTGGCATTGTCTGGGAAATGAAGAAGAATACTATTCCAGACGACAAATGGGAGGAGGGAGTTTAATGGTTTGTTTGGCAGTTGGATACGGAGAAAGATCAAGTTTGGTTTTCTTAAATGGTAGGCAAAAACATACAGACTACATTCAAGTGCTGAATTCCGAGTTTCTTCCTTATGACTCTGACTTGGGGGGGGGGTGAAAAGCGGAAGTTTCTGTAAGACGAATCTTGCATTCACACCGCAACTGGAGCCAAACAATAGTTCCTAACAAATAAATTTTGTGTTTTACCTCGGCCATCCAAAAGTCCTGACCTTAATATAGTGGAAAACATCTGGGCAATGCTAGTTCGTATAGTTTATGCTGATAGAAATAAATTTGATTCTCTAACTCAATTTCAAGAAGCTTTGAATGACTCGTGGGACAATTTTTGTCAAACAGAAATTCAATCCCTATACAGTGCACTTCCAAACAGAATATTTGAAGTTATAAAGGCCAATGGGAAGAATATTACTTATTAAAATCACTGTTTTCTCATTCATTATAATGCTGTCCTTCTACTTTTTTTTTTTACAAAGTTTCAAAAAAGAGAAACTATTTTTGTTGCCATATATATTTTATGTTTGAATATCTTAATTCTGATGTTAAAATTGTATTTTTAAAATATTTGTAAAATGTTTTTAACAAAAATTTTTAGTAAAAATAAAATATATTTATCGTTTATTGTTACAAAATCAAGTGTCCTTCTACTTTTTTTACGTAGTGTAGCTTCATTTTTCTTATTAAGTTTTCTTTATTTATGAAATTAAAAGCAATGTTCTTAAGATTCTGCGTGGGGCTGAAATGTTTGGGAAAAACAAGTAAACATGTATATCAGAACATTTTTACAGGAGTTACTCTGTTTAGATACGATTTCCTTATCGTTATTAGAAATTTCCCTTTCTTCATCATACTTCTGATTCCTTATCACTTATTCCATTATAGTTTTTTTTATTCATTATCACTTTTGTCAACAAAGTTCTCAAATTTACAATCGGGCTTCATATCATGCTTTGCATATCTGTTATCATTTACTTCATCACGATTTATTATCGATTTCTGCCTTATTTTTAAGCTATCAATTTCTTAATCTCGGTGCTATCAGATTCATTATAATTTATTTCATCATGTATCTAATTCATTATTTTTTTTAACCACATTTCATTGATTCGTTATCACTTTCATTAATTGCAATTCTTTCATTCATTATGGCACCGTACTCTTATTATTAATAACATGTTTATTTTATATGTGCTGTATTATTTTTACCTTTTGTCATAGAGTTAACTGATTAATTATCATCCACTTTATGATTATCATCCTTTCATCACACTATTTTCAATCATCACCCAGTTCTCTCTACATTTATTTTAATTACGACTAAGACTCATACTTTTTACACCGAAAAATTTTCTCATCTTACAGCAAAGTTTTTATCGAGTTGCCATTTTTAGTTTTCAAAATGTTACTTAAAAAGCAAATTTTCCAGGTTGGTTATCTTCAAATTGGTTATCAAATTCAGTATTAACGGAATAAAAAAAAATGCATTTAATGTGTATAATATGCAAACCAAACCCATTTTAATAAAAAAAATCCAAATGAACATTTTGGTGCCCAATACTTTAGGATGTCCCTTAGTTTCTTGCCAATTTGGCGCCATTATGTTAGCAATGTTGATTTTTTCTGGCAACCTTAGTATTTTTGGAAATCTGGATTTCGTTATTGTTTTGGTGAGTTTGGTAAATTGACTTTTCATTTTTTACTGTGCACATTTCTATGAATTCACCGATGAAAATTGATATTAGTTTTATGTTTAAGCGCATATGTAAAATTTGTGTAACTCCTTTAATTGAGATTCATTTCACATGTTTTTGGCGCTACTTTGTTTCCAACAGGCTTGAAACCACACTGAAAAGTTACTTTGAAAAATGTGTGAAATCGATATATATATAAAATATAGTCTTTTACCTTTTATTACACAAATTTTGCAAATGCTTTAAAAGATAGAAACTTTTTTTTTAATTTTTAATTTGTAAAGTTTGTATAATTATTTTACTTCTCATTCATATTGTGCTTTCAGTTCTAACTTGTTTCTTCAAACATGAATGAAAACAAGTTTAGCGAGAAAAAAAATCGTTAGTTTTCGCCAAGGGACACTTTAAAGAGTATTTTCTCTGAACATTTGTATATACTTGTTCTGTGTTTTTTAGGAAACCAAAACAGACAACATAAAATTTCCTAACTTATCCATTAAAGAAAATGTATTATTGAGCTTTGGGTCATTCAGACTGATTTTCTCAACAAAAACTGCTTGACAAAGTCAAAAATTTAGTGACTGAAATTTTGTTTAGCATATAAATATTAGGTCTACTGGAAATTTTTGTCCGTTTTTAGAATAAAAGAAAGTAATGCATTTTTCATACCTTGAATAAACTTCATTGAATAATATAATTGCCATCATTATTTATGGCTTCTTGCCTGCGTGATGGCAATTTGTATATCCCAATTTTTTTAAAAATTCTCTTATCTCTATAAACCAAAAATTAAATCAGTCCTTGTCCGATATCTTCTTTGTTTTTGAATTTTTTGCAAGGCAAAAAATTTTAAAAGAACAGAAACAAGTGGTATTTGGTAAGTGATGTCCTGTTATATGATGTATGGATAGAATTTCTCAGCCTAGTTCTTTAATTCTTTTGACGAACTCTTTTCTTTGCCTCTTACTTGGAACTTTGTTCGCCTCTTTTCTTGGACTGCTCTCTTTAAATTATCCTGTTGCTGACAATACCTTTCTGAATTGAGCTTTTTATATATTCAATTTTTAACACTCATAATATATTGGTTATCAAATGTTTCACCATATACATAGCATTCTCTCAAATTTGTTTTAGGATTGGAAGGGATAGGTTTTCCGCACCATATACTCTTTTTCTTATAATGTTTTCGTAGGTATAATACACTTTTCATCCTCAATTATCACCTGGTTCAAGAAGGGCTCGATTTTGATCCGAACAAGCAGAGATAAGGCATATGATGATTGGCTCTTCAAAATTCTTCTGACTTAGTTCACGTGGGACCCATTTTGAATATTTCCACGCCAATCTTATCTTCCGAATCGGGTCCGAAATAGTTTGCTGAGCTGAGTTACGCTTTCTGCAATCTCCGATGTTATCAGAAAAACACATTTTGCTCTCACATGGTTTTAACAACATCGTCATCAATCAACGGACAGAACTTTCCGGTAGATCTAATAAAAAAATTAAATTACTGTGTCCCCCACAAGGCACCCTCTTGCCCAAACTTTCAAGTATTACCAGTCATGGAATATTCGATTTTAGAAAGTATATATCATATCTAGGTATATCAAAACATTAGTTTAAGAATGATTTCGATTTTTTTTGTTGATATGCACATTCCAGACAGTTGGATTATATGCCCCAATACTTTTTCAAACTTACTGAAACTAGTATAAATAGAGATAATAGATTTTCGTTAATTATGAGTGTATAATTAATAGGCCAATTTGCCAGTTTTTGTAGGCTATAGCTTCCAATGGTAATCTGCAAAGTAACTTTCGGTAAAATTGATATTTAAAAAAAGGATGTTTTTTATTCACACAGTTTTGTTAAAAATTCCTTTTTTTGAACCACGATATGAATCTCACTTAATAATCAGTTTATAATAAATCGAATGGTGCGTGAAACAATTGTAAGTTCCCCTTTACTTACGAAGTTATTAAGTATTGAAGGATGAGATCATTTTATCAGCTTTTCAACTTTCCATCCACAGCGTATTGGGAAACACGAAATCACATTCGCTGGGATGAAGTGAAATCCCTACTTTTTTTTGAAAATCAATACGAATAGGAAATATCGTTTATTAATTTCTCTAAATAAAAATACTGCGCTGATTTTGAAAGAAGGATTAACCGTGATGTCATATTTTGTCTCTACCTCAGCACAGTTAAGCAAATATGACAATTCCAAAAAAGAGCGAAAACAACATTTTTTCGTTTTTGTAACGAACAATGTTTCGGAATTCTATGTTACATTACTTAAATTAATCACACCACCCGTTAGGCTACTGCAGTGTGTTCAAAGCAGTATTCATTTCAGCTAAACTGGACTGCAAGCGTTGGGATCAAAATTTGGAGAAGAAACCAAGCCCATAATTTAGGTCAGCAATATTCTGATCTCAGTTTCCAACCATTCCATGCTCAGCTCAATCGTCTCATTCTTAGTTCAATCGCGGACGAAAAATTCAGCGAATAGAAAGAATTCAGAGATTGATAGTAATTTATATAGATAGAGCCTTACTTAAGCAGGGCAGCTGCATTGACCCACTATATCAATGGTGACTCCAAATGGAATAGCATGTAAATTTTCTTCTTTAGTGAACTTTATCTAGGCAAAATATCAATACAGTATAAAATCTGTTAGTTTTATGCTAACTTCTTCTTTAATCCATTGTATCATCATCTATCATGTGACTCTCCGGAATCCTGTTGACACCACAAAATCAATAAAATAGACAGAACTATATTTCGCCTTACCACACCAGAGGAGGGATACTAAAAGCTATTTTAGATTCTAATACATTTTTTGTTATATATATATTTATATATAAGTAGCGGTGCAAAGGGGAGCTTCAAAGTTTTTGTTTCTGGCTCCAATAGGGCAAAGTTAGGCCTTGTACATAGGCCGGACTTTCGAATATACATCAAATATATCATCAATGAATAATTTTATAGTTTATAAAATTATTCACGTATGATATATTCGATCTTAAACTCAACTTTCGAAATCACATTTATGTCATAATTTTTTCGAGAGATATTATGGAGTACATTTTGTTTATGCCTTGTTAAGTCAGGCAAAATATTCAGCCCAATCACAAGTTAATTTGATCTGAAATGAAAGCTGAGAACAGCAGCAGAAAACAAATCACCGGGCCCGTCCTATGCCAGGACGCCTGTTGAAACAAGGGGAATGACTGAGGGGAGTTGCTGAGATAATTTAACAGCTGATCACCGCTTTCGGATCGAAGAAAAAAAGCAACAGAAGTTAATCACAGTCTCTGTACTCAGTTCCTCCTCCCTTAATTGTTTTTACTGATGCCCTCCCCCTTTGAACGGAAACCGAAGGGTGAGGGGTGAAGGATGAAATGAGTGGGGAGAGGTGCGAGATGACCTGAAATTTTTGATGGAATACTGCAGGCCTTAAACAAACAGCGGAAAGCATCTCACGTCCGCCGTTTCCGACCGTCTGCTTGACTGAACGATCGAAGCCGTTTCTTTTTTCTTCTCTCTCTCTCTCTTTATATATATATATATATATATATATATATATATATATATATATATATATATATATATATATATATATATATATATATATATATATACATATACATACATATATATATATATATATATATATATATATATTATATATATATACATATATATATATATATATATATATATATATATATATATATATATATATATATATATATATATATATATATATATATATATATATATATATATATATATAGTAACATATGTATCCATCTTATCTACGAAAAGTATTTGGACTACCATGCGAATGAGGATATCTGCTATCCTGTTCAACATAACGCGTTCTATATTTAATTGGGTTAGAAACAGTATTCGCTAATACCACGAATATCAGAAGATGTCCGTAATGTAAAACACGAAATCGGGGATTCTGCTTAGTTATCTGTATTGTAAAATATGATACTGGGGGTTCTGTCTAGTCATGTGTAGCATAGAACTTAATACTGAGGATTCTTCCCAGTTATTCGTAATGTAAAACATGAAATCTGGGATTCCGTCCAATTATCTGTAATGTGAAACATGATAATGGAAGTTCTGTCCAGTTATCTGTAATACAAAATATGATACTCGGGGCTCTGTCTAGTTATCTGTAATGGAAAACATGATATCGCTGATTCCGTCCAGTTATCTGTAATGTAAAACATAAAATCGGAAATTCCGTCCAGCTATTCGTAATGGAAAACACGATATTGAAGATTCTATTTAATTTCAAAATGAAAATACTCACATTAAATTAATGATATTTACATTAGATATTTTTTGTACACAAGAACCCAAAATAAACAGACTCAAAGAATTAAGAAAATCATTTCTTGTCTAAATGCCAGTATGCACTTGAAAGTATTAAATTCTATAATTTAACAAATGAAAGTATATTTATTACAAAACATATTTTAGCTCTGAGCAGAAAATACAAACTTCGAATTAGTATTGTAAAAACAAGCAAAATTCGCCATTGATATTTTTTGTATCCTGCATAGCGAAATAACCGAAATTATAAAAATCTAGCAAATATTTTCTTTTTTTTTAAATTAAAGTATGTGAAGAGAAAAGAAGGAAAATACGTTGCGTTGCTTTTAATAATTGTCATTATTTCTAAAATAATGTAGAGTCTCTGAGGGGAATGTTTCTCCACTTAAATTAAGAGCATCGCAGCAGAAGCAACTTTACAAATACTTCAAATCGGCTTTCATTAATGTTTGAAATAATTTACATGCTCAGTAACCAAAAGTCCATAGAAAAAATTTTCTTATTTCAAGCTAACCGAAGATTGGCACCCTGATATGATTCTTCTCTTTGCTTGAAGAATTGAAAATGGCTCCGTGCAGCCATTTTCTATTCAATCCGTCCAAAACTTGGACGGAAAAACAAAATTTTATTTATATAAACAAGTAATTTCCTCCAGCTCTATTATTATATTTGTCATTGACTTTGCAATAAGAAATGGCAATGAGAAACATAATAAAATAATAGCTGAATTTAATAATTAGGAAAGTGTATTTATTTTAATAAATAAAAGGAATATGTATGTTCTTCATTTTAAAATGAATATTTTCCAATAAATTTCTACTAAATTTAATGGAAAGTATTCAAATGCCCATATCATTTTCGGTAGCGGAATATTTTCCATTAAATATATATAGAGGTTTCAATTTGTTTAAAATTTCTCTTCTATAATTTGATTATAGAACAATTATTTTTCTTATCAAAACGTGAGAATCTCGTTTCTTTCCTATGTAATTAATGTATTTATGAAATAACATAGTTTCGTAACTAATAATATAAAATACGTATTTAGAGAAACATTCCTGTTTAATACAAAATGACTGAGAATCAAAAAGATAATTTTTATACAAACATACATACATACATACGTAAAAATAAATATTAAAAATATTTCAAAACAAAATGTGATTACTTCCATGGCATCTGAATGTCCTCCATTAAAATTTAATGTATTTAAAAATATTTCTCTATTGGCTCATAACGGGGAAATGTTTTTTTTTTTCTTTTTTTCTTTTTTTTTTTATAAAAAAAATGGTGTTTTTGTACGTTTTAACATTGTTAATCTACCATCAAAGTGAATTATATTTGCAATTAATAATATAAAAGTGTAGTTTAGTCAAGCATTCACATTAAATTTTGTATTATTGATAGTAATAATTTGTACAAGCATTATATTTCTATGTATGTAAGTATACGTGTGTGTATACAAATATAAAGAGTAATTTTCCATAGATTTTTTGAGTTAATTGTTATTAATATATACTACATACAATATCAAATGTAATAAAATAGCTAAATATAAATATTAATTATTTCGTTTTTAAACAAACATCTTGAAATTAAATAATAGAATGTCATTATTTTACATGCTTGAGTATTCTCATTAAAATAAAGTTCGAGTTTATTTTATTAAATTTATCTTTCACATTAAAAAACTTTTTCGATAAAATATGTTTTCATTTTTTCAACATAATTATTTTATTTTTTACAAAAGTATTTTTGTAATTTATAGTATAAAATTATTTACCCAGGCGCGCATTAAATTTAATTTTTTTAATAAGTAGTAAATATGAGAACAAATAAAAAGTATATAGTTGGGGGGGGGGTTTAAAATTAATTGCTTAGAGTAAAAACAAATATTGAATTCTGATATTATTCCTCTTAATATATTTTTATTTTCACATTGGCTGTAAGTATTTACATATCTTTATTTTTCCAAGATATAAACGTGTAACGGTAGTATAAGTGGTTACTCAATAATATGTGCGCTAAAATTTATAACTTATTATCAATCAAATAATTGATCAATGCCAGCAACACTTCTTTTCCATTATGTGGATAACAATTAAGTAATAATTAGTTTATAATAGATTTAATCATAATCAATATATTGAGAGCTAATTTTACATTCTTCAAAGTTAATGTAATTAATTGTACTTAAATTACATTTAGGTATACAAATTATACCAATGATTATTAAAATGCAAAGTATTTTTAGTGATTTTTTGGTTTAGAGCATAAGATTTATAGACTCGTTTAGAAATATTGTGGTATTTATAATAAATTGACAGCCTTTTACATATTTAGAACATATTAGTATGGCTATTAATAAATTGCCTTATTATTTATAAAATGTACTTAAAAATTGTAGATAATATTATGTCATTTCTATGCGTTTTCGATGACTTATTTTGACCAAATGACTATTAAATACGGTGGCGATGGTCTGGTTGATTGGGGCGTTCACTCTCGTTAACGAAAAGGTAGTGATTTTGAATCTCAAACTAACCGAAGATCCTTCGCGTATACTAATGGTGGTTGAGGAATGTTAAATATGTTTTGGTTGCGATGATTTTCATGTAGAATGACACCCCAAGGGGTGGTAGGTCAAGTCTGGATTTTTTTTTTTTTTTTTTTGCTTGGTTACTGCTTCCAAATTAAGGAAGATCCAACTACTTCCTGGACCCACTGGGTACCCCATTATATAAGTCGCCTCTATTTACGCCCCTTTTAGTGCTGAAAGATGGAAAACACCGGCTATTTGTAGGAAAGTCAGCCGCTTCATAATTTTCAGCCACGGTCAAATGATGAATTTGGTAGATTTTTCCATCACATCACGATACACAAATTTTCTGTATTAGAGAAGGTGTTGTCACATCAAAATCAATCTGGGCATTGTATTTATCTGCAAATGAAATGGCTTGCTATGTTTCGAGCTGGAAAAATATACTGCCGGAAACGCGCTTAGTAATCTAAGAGTATTAGTTGGTGTAATTAAAACTGAATCCGATTAGTCTTGCAGACGAATGTATCATTCTCGCTTAAATAACGTAGCAAGTTATACAACCGACCCAGCTAAAGATACATCATGTTCCTTGGAGATGGTTAGGTCACGTTCTAATGAGGATTCACGAGGATATAGCAACAATAGTTCTTTGTTGCTATATCCTCCAAGGGAAATACTTTTTGGAATGGTAAACCAAGTCTGGAGTTTCACATTTTCTTTTTTTCTTACGGCTTGCACTGGGTGACTAACCCTTCGCCACAACTATGTAGAAAACTGTAACTTATTTATCGTTATCCAGTAAGCACCTGTGAACCAAATCATGGAGGTGAGTAGCACTACCCACGTCACTCCACTACAAACCCGCTTATAGGGTGGTTGATGTTCATTCATATACACAGCAGAAAATATACATACATAGCGGTGCAGGTGAACCCCGAACTGTACCTTTAGGTTAACGGGTTTTAAATACTCACCTATCACCAAGTACCTCGTCATTTTTGGCTACGGTCAGGTGACGAGGTCATACCTGAGCTGGCACCCTCCTCTTCACATCCACCCACGCCACACCATCGGAAGGACTTTGAACGTCACATATTAACGTGGACAAGTTCCCAACCCACGGAGCTCCAGTGAGAAAGAGTGCGGCATGGTCAAATGATGCATCACTTTGCTGACCTTAACGAGAAGATGGGTGAAACTTCTTAGCCACCGAAGCTTTCCAGTAGACTATATAAGAAAACACAGAAAAAGAAGAACATCGGAATTCAAGCCTGGGACCAAGAGCTCAGGAATTTGGAATATAGATATATCCGATAGCTAAACCATTCAGCAATCGGCCGGCATTTTGAGTTCTTCTTCCACACATAAAAATTATGAATACATATATTTCAGCTCCACTGAAAGGTCAGATTTAAAAGAAATGGACTGAAGCAATTGGAAGTGAGAATACATTGAGCTCAGGACAAAATTTCTTTATGTTGTTGTTGCACTCGGAAGCAGGCTAAAAGCATCTGAGTTCAATCTTCGTAATTTAAAAGCAAGGGCCAAGCAGGAGACCCAGAAGAAGAATGTGTAGTTCTTTCAGTAGTCGTAGCAGTCGTTGATTATAGTATCTTAACTACAATAGTATAATAGTTTTTTCAATACTACAGTAGTTTTTTCAAAAAAAGCAAAAATAAAGTATTTTAGTATATTTTTAAATTTTTTCAACTGGATTATATAGTCATTAAAATTTTAATAATATTATTTTAGTTCCAAGTTAAGTATTCACTAATTATTGTAGAGTGATAATATTTTGTGCACATTAGTTACATATTTTTAAAAGATTATTAAATGACGGTGAATTGTTTAAAAATTTAAAATTTGACTTATTGTTATTTGACAGCGTAAGCTTGAAATTGCAAATTTCTGCCTATCGAAGAGATCGAGAGTACAATCAACTACTTCAACATAGCAAACGCAGATCAAGAGACGAGAACGACACCTGAGTTGGCAATTCCATGCCTTACTATATAGACAACTAAAATATTTTAATCTGTGTAGCTTTTCTCTGATACATAATCTTTAATTGGTCTTTTACGTGCTTTATCCAGTATCAAGTTGAGGTAATTTGAACGCCCGAATTCACTACGTTTCCATAAAAAAGAACGATAAAAACTTCTAATTAAAAACTAACACACTTAAAATGACTAATAGACTGCACCAATGTACCAATTTGGATTCAAACCAAACCAAGTTATGATATATGAAAATAAACCGTCTAATAAAAATATCAACATCAAAATATTTTTGTCTGGCTTGTTGACTTTCAACATTATCATCTTTTATAAATTATTATCAATTTTTTATTACAAATAATTAAAAAAAAATCTTCAAAATTTAAATTTTACTTTTCATTGTTGCATAACATTAATTGATGAATAAGGGAGTATTATATTATAATTTTGTTTACTGTTGTGTCTGACAAAAGTAAAAATAATCTCAATGCGTTGAATCTGCAGATCGGTCCCCAAATAAACACAGTGTAACATTTTATCTGTCTTCAGAGCGAAGCGTTTTGAATAAACATCGTCTGAGAAGAACGCTCGCTTTTTTTATTATTATTATGGGAAGCCCAAATAGTTCTTCTGTTAATCTATTACGTAAAATTATGCCGTCTCGTAACTCTACAGTTCAAGGCGCCTGATAAATTCTCTTATCACATCTTTTCTCCACATGATCTTTATTTTTTTTAAAATATAATCGATAAGCAAGAATGAACTTGAAATTCAAGATGATATTATGTTCTGATAATTTCCGTTTGTGATTTAAATTAAATTTTGTTCATAATTATGCAATGAAAAGGACAAGTCTATAATTTTCATCTGTTTATAAAACGGCCTGGTTTTAAGTTGGGCGCATGAAATTTGTGATTAGGTTTGTTAATTTCTCATTTCAGTTCACTGAAAAAGCGAGATAACAGAGTCCTCTAACAGTGGAACTTCTATTAGTTTTTAGTTATGCTGTAAGCTCAGTTTTGCAAGACTTAAAAGGGTTGTACTTCCGAAGAAAGGCATCGGTCTCATATCGGATCGGTAGCAGGTTCGATACCTGCTCCTATTCAATGATGATGATCCTGCAGAGGATATCTATATCCATATACGAAACATATATGGACATATCTGTTTCGTAAAGTGCTTAACCCCCCCCCCCCCCGAAATATGATGTAGAGTGAACGGGGGATGGACATTCTTACCACTTAAGCAGTAGTCCTACTGATGAGACGTATTGCTGAATTGAATGACAAAGGCATCACAAGTAAGAGTAAGAACAAGCACCGGAAGAGTGGTAGATGTGGAAATGTAAGAAAGAATAGTATAAAATTTATGATTAGGCACAGCTGGAATAGGCAGAACTGCATATGTAAAACCTAATTTTAAAGATATTGATTCAAATATTTGATACCACTTTGTGGAAAACCTAACGGCCTAACACTTTTGCAAGGCATTTCAACGATCATTTGCATTTCAATTTAGAATTGCATTTCAGGAGGTCTTCATAGATAGTGACGCGTATTCACGTTCTCACGAGAGAAAAAAACTCGGAAAACTTGCAAGAAAAACTCGCATCCCGAAAGACGTGGATACGCAAGGCAAAAACGCAACAATCATATCCAGTTGTTTAACAGTGAGTGGTATAAAACCAAGGACCTTATTTTTTGAATATCTATGCCCTTACGATTAGACCACAGTGAGCCTCAATAACTCGAATCTTTCAAAAAAAGACATGGATATTGACCGATTCTACATAAAAATTATGCATAATTTAGATCTTCTCGTCCGACTTTCTACTGATCACTCTATGCATTTCCACATCGGATTTCCATCTCTTGTTGGGATCAATGTAAATGAAAAGGCCGACTGTGCTCGTGAGGATGGGCTGTAGGGCTGTCAGATATGGCGAGATATTCTCCCTAAGAAAAATGGAATCAAACCGACATGTCGACAGATTCTTTCTAACCACGTGTAGTACTTTGGAAGAAGCCCTGGTGAATATTTTCGGCTTTCGCGTAGAAAATATTTAATAGCTTTCTCTCGTGTCATGAGTGGACATATCAGTGCTCACATTTCTGCTGGACAGAAGATCTTCTCTAAGTACCAGTGGTATCGGGCTGACAGGATGACCCAGGCCCATGTATTAGTTTGCTTGGATTTTAAAAAGGCCCTTCAGCATCCTCTATTGTTTTTATACTTTTTTTATATTTTAGGATTTATGGAGACTGTCTAACTTTGCTAGACAATCTGGGATTAGTAGCACCGATTAGTAACAAAAGTCGTGTATATTTTGATATTTCTTTAAGAGCTTTATAACAAATGCTGCTAATTGTTCATCTCAATTTGAAAGGATCCGTATTATTAATATCCTTGAATGCGTAAGGTGCAGTTGATTGTAAATCATTTTTACCTGCCAAGATTTTTTATTTGTTGAGAAAGAAAGCACGCTCACAAAAGGATTTTTCCCCATTAAAATCCACATGAAGATGCAGTGCACAGGAGTTATCTGTTGTTATCTTCCTCCCTCGCTTGAAAGAAAAGGAAGCAGCGTGCGGCCAACCCGATATCCGTTGCCAAACGACGGACAACAAGAAGTTGGGCAGCCATGCGTGGTGAAAAAAGAAAGTGGAAGAAAACAGAGGTGGGGGGGGGGACGTTGTTTCACGATCTCAGTCTGTGCGCGCGACTTTGAACCCGGGGTCAGAGTCGGCTTGCTCTCTTGCCTGTCATTCCTCGGAGAAAGAGATCCAGCTGCCCGGAGCCTCTGCATTCTGCTCCGCGTCCTACCCCGCAAAGGTAAGTCCCTTTTCCTCTCACTTGATTTCGATTGACTGCTCGTGTAAGTGAGGGCGTCATTCCATTCACTGCAACTGCAAGAACAAGCTTTAATCTAATCACTTCACGATAACTCTTTTTAAATTTCATTCAATGTTGTTAACAAAGAACTGGATTTTTGGATTTACTTTCCCTTGCACTAGTTTATTGGTTCAATTCCCACTTTGCATATGGATAATTGCTAGATTTGTTACCCAATTTACGCAGTGGAATCTTGTTAAGTTATAACCCATAGTAAGCAAAAGATAATCGTTGGGTCACAACAAAATTGTAATTGAATTTCTTTTTCCTATCTTTCAGTTTAAGCAAATGGATTCGATGATCACTTTTGCGTGGTTATTTGTTATAGGTTTAAATCCAATTTGCACCAAATATCTTAATCAAGCTAGCAAGAACGAAAAAAAAAAGAAAAGAAACAGAAACCATAAGGTTACAATAAAATCATTGATTAGAAATGTATGCACACACATGTTTGTTTGTGTAGATACGTGTGCATGGTGAAAACGTTGAATTCCATGATTATGCAACATGTTTTTATCATTTTAAAACAAATAACGCTCTTTAATGAATATTTTTGCATAAAATTACTTTATCATACATCGATCACTTTTATTTTCCCTTTTTTTTTGCTTGGTTTTTATCAAAAAAGCAATGTAATTTACATATTTTTTCATTTAATCTTAAATATAACTATTTAGAAAATAATAGAATTGGAATTAATTCTGCATTTTTCTTCATTCACTTCACGACAAAAGAACTATTTGGAAAAAATAACAGAATTTAATTTTTTTTATCCACAACGGGAATTATTTAAAAAATGACAAAACTTGATTGACTGATTCGGTATTTTTCTTTGCTTGCGCACAATAGTAACTGTTTTAAAAATAAAAGAATGTGAATTAAATTTTATATTTTTGCTTTAAAAAATATAGAATTATTCAAAAAATTAATAAAATTTCAATGATTAGCTGAAAATCTTCGTTTCAATACAAAAAGAAATATTGAAAAATTACAAAAGTACATATTTGTTTCAGCATAACAAGAATTATTTCAAAAAAAAGTATTTGACATATTGATTTCCATCTTTCCTCTGAGAAACAAAAAAGTTTGGAAAACAATTAAAGTTGAGAATTGATTCTGTATTTTTCGCTATGTGAGCGCAAAAATAAATATTTATATAATAATAGATCATTAAAATTTGAATATGTATTTGTCTCTGTGATCAACAATAATCAACTATATAATAAATGAATTTAAAAGAATATATTTTCCCATTTTGTTCCCCACAATAAATATCTATATAATATTTTCCTTCAAAATAATGTTTCTATATTTTTCTCTGTTTTCATAAAACAAAAAATTAGCGATAGAGACTGCGTAATTCATTATATACCATACAAATGGTTAATTACTATTTTGATTTAAAATATTCATGTTGATAATTAATATTATGTTTGCATTGGGTGCAACTTCCTGCAAGTACAAATGAATACTTTATGCATAACAACTTTTAAAAAAGTGTATTGTAACTGACACGGGAATATTAAACGCATTTTCTAATGAATTATTTCCATTATCATTTATTTTAAGAATTTAATAGATAGAATTCGAATATAAATGTATATATCATTATATATATATGTATAACAATTGCTACACATTAAAATTTTATGCGGTTGAATATTTTCAAAATATTAATTTTAAAATTTTCCTTTATTTAAAGTGCAGTATTAATTTCGACATAAAATCTTTCAGCAAATGTTCTTTTATTATTATTATTAAATTTTGATATATTCTAAATTCAGACTTTTATTAATTACTATTATTCATGCAATTACCTTAATTACATACTGGAAGATAAAATTACAGCAATTGATGATTATCAATTCCTGTAATTTTATCGCCAAAAAAATTCTTTATCAACTTCTGTAATAATTATTAATACATTATAATTAATATTGGTATAAAATATCCAAGCAGCTATTCTTTTTCCTGATACATTGAATAGATATTATTTAACATTGTTATTGAACGCTTATTAATAATGCGTATCAAATCTTAAAGGAGAATTTTATTTAAAAGAACAACGATTTATTTAGAACGCTTTATTGCAATGTATACATTGAGAGATGCTCTTTATAAGTGTGACACTTAAATAAAATGATACAGTTTTAAGTAAATTTTTCCTTTAAATTTCATATAACATGGAAAAGAATTGTGTTGTTATCAAGTATTATTTTTAAATTATTAAAAAAACATGCTTAAAAACACTTATATCATTGTATTTCAAATACCTTAGAGAAAAAAGTTTCAAATCATAAATTATTTTTATTTAACCTTCTCTTTCCTTCGCCTTTTATAAAATAATTATTTTCTAAATGTTTCATTTTAATTTTATTGACGATTGTAAAATTGGGTTGCTATTATAAAGTGGTGTCATTAATACTATTAAAAATAAACTTTAAAGCTTTTGAACAACTGTATTTTTTTCTGACTGGTATTAATAAAACTGAATTCCTCGATGCCGCTAACACATCCCTTTTAATTCATGAAAGAGTTTAACTTGTGGTTCTTTACAATTGTTTCATTTTTAATACTATTTTACTAAGAAACTGTATTTTGATTTAATATGGCAGCAAAATTACAATGTTGTAATCATGCATTTTATAAATTTTTTGATATTACATAATCTAAGATATTTAAGTAGTCGTATACTTTTCTGATGTATTCTTATAAACAAGTGTACTTCATAAAAATATTATCACTTAAATTAGCTAATATAAGTAACGCGTATTAGCAATATTTAGTGTCACGCATCAACTCATAAAGTAATTTTAACAAGATTCTCTAATTAATAACATTTGATAAAATACAAAGTGATAATTTAATTCAAAATGATTTCTTTTTAGTATAAATTGCGTTGTACTTAAAAATGTTTAATAAAATATTAAAGCTAATGTTTTCATGAATGTTCTAACAGTTGTGTGAACTTAAGTGATCGATTTTATTTATGAAGCAAAATCGCTAACTTTTATTGTAAATTTATTGAAATCTATAGAAAAGGGTTTTTGTATAGACACAGAACCACAAACAATACATTATCAAGACTTTTTATTAGCGATAGAATACATGTTATCGCTTTTTCACTTCAGTTCTCTTTCGTCACTTTACACTTCAAATGTTATTTTTAACTCGTCGAAAACTAAACTTCGACGTAAAATAAAAAAATAATGAGATTTGTGAAAGGTTTTGTGCAAAATACTTTTTTAAAATGAAATATGCAAATTACAGCGAAAGTTTTGTGATAAAAAATGAAACAAAATTTTTGTTATGTCTCTTTTAAAATTGCTGACATTCATTAAAAAAAAAGATTACAAATATTTGGAATTTTTAAAAATTATAATTTTGCAAAACATGTAATTCAATATATTCTAATTCAAAAAAAATTTTTATAATATTGTAACCAGATAAAATATTGTTTATACATAAAATGCATTATCTTTAATTTTATTTAAAACCTAATGATTTTGAAAAAGAATAAATAAAAATTTAGACTATCTTTGCGAACAATTATCTGTGTAGTTCTAAAATATTTTAAAAAGGAAACACTGGTCTTTTTTATTTTTAACTTCTTAAAAATTAATAATTTTTCATAGAGCATATTTAAATAAGCTTAGAGAGAATGCTAAAGGTTATTTACCTGTTAATTAAACACAAATATTCCTTATATAACAGGTTATTAATAATGTGTTTAAAAAATTTATTGAATTTTCACCGATTCTTTTGCTTTTAATGTTAATTCATTTGTTTTTAATTGTAAAACGATCTTTACGTTTTAAACCAATCTTTCGGCATTGCAATGAATAAGCAATTAAACATACTAAATACTGAGCAAATAATTAAATATCATTGAGAGATTCTTATTAAAATAATGAAATTTTTATTATTATCATCGAATTTTTACCAGTCACTTGTACGTAGTATGAAAGCAAGCTTTAAATTATAAGAAAAAATAGTTGGTTGGAAATGGTTATTAAATAATTAAATACCATAAATACTTATTTAAAATTAAAATGTTTATCCAACTTTTACTAAATCACATTTACTAAGAAAGACTAGCTTTAAATTTTAATTCCATCAATCGTAAGTATATATTAAATAAATAAACATGGTTAATGCTATTAAATAATTGAAGTATTAACAATGTTTTTTGACCGACTTGTTTTAATAGGAAGAAATAATATGTTTTAAAGTAATACATTCTAAATATTTTAATAATTGGTAGCTTTTTTGGTATCCCTTATACCCCTGCCACGAATTCTTTAAGAAATTAACTGTGGTGTTTAAATATGATTTGTCAATAAATAATAATTATTTAATTTATAAAATCAAAATAGAAAGTTTCTACTATTTTTAGTAGTTTCTTTACATCCACAAAATAAAACAATACACGATTATAACAATACCAAATAATTACGGTATACCAAATAATAATATTGCAATACCAAATATTTACGGCTTGAATAAATTTTTGCTAATTTTTTATGATTCACTTCATTTTTTAATGTACAAATTAATATTAAATTTTAAAGCACAATATATAGTATTTTATTATAAAAATATTTTATTTATGTAAGCTGATGACAATAAAGACAGACATTGCATTTTAGAGAAATAAACCAGCATTGAATTATTTGCTGTTCAATACTGTAATACATATGTAATTTCAGATATAATAAAATATTTGAAATAATTATTTAAATAATTTCATTATTATAAAGATGATAGAATAGAGACAAAATTGTAGTTTAATATAAAGATGACTTCCTGAGTTAATTCAGTTCATTTCTGTTGTTTCTCTGATGACTTTTTATCAGTTTTCATCGTCATGGTATTTAAATATGGGTTTCTAATTCATATTGTTTCAGAAATATGCTTAAAGCATGTTAAATTTCACAGCACAATTTATAACTCAAAAGAATATGTCATAAACCATTTGCAATTTTTGAAAATTCAAAAGAACTAAATAAAATTTTTTTTTAAAAAGCTTACTACTTGTTTAGTTTGTGATTTGAGAGAAAAATATTTATTTGTAGGGTTATCGTATAAGAAAAACTCTTATCTGGGTTCCTCTAGAAATCTTGGCGCCCACATTTCTTATAAACCCTAATAACTAACGATTGTGACCCCCAGTTTAAAGAACCCCGTAGAATATTTCCCCGACAATCCAATCAGTATGCTAACATAACGATCAGATGCATAAAAGACGTTTGTATGTGAGTGTTTACTCACAAACAACTATTGATCACAGACTGGCCCCATAGCAAAGTCAACATTTTCTTGATAAAATCATGCAAGTGTTTGTTTCCTCTCTATACTAACCATGGAACTAAAAAAGAACGAAAAATTCTTGATATCAGTTCATGGAATGTTTTGAAAATCGTTTTCAGATAAGCTTTAAATATATTCTTAACGGACGATATAACTATTGATGATTTTTTATTTTATAAACTGAGAGTATTAAATTTAACGTGTGAATTTGGCATCACGTGAGAAAAGTTGTCATCAATTTATCAAACAATGAATTTTGTGAGTGTGAAATGTATGTTAAAAATTATATATCACCATTTAAAGGGTTATTATATAAATAACCTATTTATCTATTTATTTTAATAAATTTTTAATTAATTCAACCTGAATCCGATTAAAAGCTAAATAATTAGCATTCCTACCTCTAGTTTAACAACTCATAGGTACGAATTTTACCTCAAAAGAATATATTTTTATTAGTTAGGGACCAGAGGATTCTAATTTAGATTTAATTAAATTTGCTTTAATATAAAAAATCTATGAGATGAACAAACCAAACTGAAATTTCAACCGTAAAGAATAGGTGTATTAAGTATAAGGTAAAAAATTTTTACTTATATAATCTGAATAAGATTTAATGTAAGAGTATAATTAAGATTGCTTTATTTATAGTTCAATATAAAATATTTAACACTTTATAGCTAAAAGTTAATCACTTGTAAAATATGGTGATGCGTTTGAACATCTGCAGGTAATCTACTAAAGAAGTTTCCATAAAGAATGAGGCATATTCACTAATGACAAAAAAGAAAATATTGGAAACACTGGAGTCCCTAACAGGAAATGTAACAGGCTTTGTTTACATTTTGATATTCAACACTGGAATGGATCCTGCTTCAGAATTTTCACCCATGTACCACGGTCCACTTCACATATTTAAGTTTAAGAAAATATTATAAGTTAGAAACTGAATTTCAAAAACATTAGGTGGGTAAAAATTATTTATGCATACATTCCACTCATATTTTTCCCTATCTAGAGAAACTCAGCTTCCAATTTTAAACTAGTAAAGTAATGGCCCCAACAACACTGTACTCTTATAATGCATTTTCATGTCCGTCGTGTTTACCCTCACATAACACGGTGATTCCCGGCTTTTCCGTTGTGCGAAATTTATAATGATTTGTACAGTTTACAATTAGCTTCTCTTACGTTTGCTCATTGTGTCAATTGTGCTCTAATAAAATAAAATTATATTATTAAATTTGTGTTTTTGGAATTATTTAATATATTTGAAATGAACTATTTTTCAGTGACATATGTATAAGTTTTTTTATTTAAAATGCTTTTAGCTTTATTTTAATAAAATGCACATATTTCTATCATAAAATTTCTTAGTATTTCATTGAAACCTTTTCTAACGAGAAAAGTTAAGCTATATCATTTGTACATAAAGCGATTATACGAGAATGCTCGTACAAAGCGTTTTTCTATAACGCGGAATTATTATTGTACCGTGTTATGAAGGGTATTACTGTATTTAGTTACTGTGAGAAGACTATAATTTGGAAAATTGGCAATATTTACTTAGCTTTACCTTAAACGATATTTTTCACCACGAATGGAGTTTTGCCACATAAATTAGCTAAGAAAATGAAACAAATGAAGCATATGGAATACTTGAAAATTTCCTTTATTTAAGAAATTATTAAATACTGGAAGTCGTGATTCATTTAATTCTTCTCCCAATCTCACCGCACCCTAGTGATAATGCACTGCTCTTTAGTGCGAAAGGTCGCATGTCCGAGTCCGACCACTGTGTGATGGATATTTTGTTTCTAGCTTCTGCATGAACGTCTGTTAGAATTGTTGGAGATGTTTTTTTTTTGAGTTGAGAAATTTATTTTTGGAGACCAGTCAATATGGCTGACCACCTGTGAAGGCAATTAATTACGCTTGAACATCGAATCCCTTACAACAGACTCAGACCTTTAGCAAGTCCACAACGCGGTATCGAAATGCACTGAATTTCCTGTTGGTGCTATATGAAAATAGTCTTCGGACTGGGCAAGGTTGACTCAGTTTTTCATCCCTTCCGTGAGTGGATAAATTGGATACTAAGCATTCTTGGGAGCTAAACACTGGGGTTTTTGCGTTAAACTGAACTTCTTTCAGTTAAACTGAACTTCTTACTAAGACGTATGCTTGACACCCTAGAGCTCTCGGTCATGAAAACAAATATGGGCACTTGACTTTGGCCTCCAGTTTAGGCTGAGCATTTAACTGAGACATATGCTTCGCTCAACCCAGGGTCCTTGGTCATGGAAACACATAAGGACACTGTAGGCTTTGGTCTACATATGGGGTGTTGTGCTCCTGAGTTTAGTTGAGTAGTAACTATATGGGTAAAACAACAATAAATAAGTTGAATGCTGTGGGGAAAACAATATTCATCAAAAATTGTAATCATATATATTCTCTAAAGTCATATTACGTTTCCAATGTAGATAGAAGGGAGGTCTGATGTAAATAATATTTAGTAATAACGGGTAGAATGGCCGTTTTAAAAGCGGGAAAGAGTCTGTCTGTTTTTAAAATGAACAGATTTCCAAAAAGGTGAGCGTATAACAGGATAAAAAATTTAAAGTCGGTCCATACTACTGTTCATTCCCATTAAAGTTAACTGCAAAACCTGTAATCAAAATTTAAAAAAATTAAATAAAGCCTGATTTTTAAGTTTGCCCGAAACCAATAACTCGATAAAAATGATTCCCTGTTATTCCTTAGAGGAATTCTCAATTCAAAGACAAGCAGAGTAAGATTTTATTTTTATCCATATGATTTTAAAATTTTTAACCCTTTAAATAGCTTTGATCAAAAAGTTAAAAATACTTTCCTTAAAAGACCGTAAAAAGTTCCTTATATATAAATACCTTCATATATATATATATATATATATATATATATATATATATATATATATATATATATATAGGAAGAAGGTGCTGTGATAAGCAAATGATTAGCTTTTCAGCGCATTCAGACAAAGCAGGCGCCAGTAGCGACACCTACATTGTGTTTTAATGAAGAAATTGTTCAGCCGGTTCCTCATACACAAATTGTATTTGAACGTTGTTGCCTGGTGAAAAGTTGTTGTGATGCCTCATGTAAGAAGGAGAAATGCGTACCAGCACGTTTCTGACTTTGGTAACGGTCAAATTGTAGCGTACCGAGATTGCGGTTTATCTTATCGCAGTTTTGCTGCTCGCGTCAGTCGAGATCAAATGAATGTTAACAGAATATGGAATCGATTAGTTCAGGACTGTAATATGGAACGCCATGCGGGATCTTAACGGCCACCTATCACTAGCAGCCGAGAAGACATGCATATTATCCACATGGCCGTAATGGATCGTGCAACCACGTCACGAGCCGTGAGTCAAGAAACGGGGTCGTTTGGAAGACAACAAGTGTCTGCATGAACAGTTCGATGACGTTTGCAGCAGCATGGACTCTCAGCTCGGAGACCATGGCTGCGGCTTCCCTTGACGCTGCGTCATAGACAAGAGCGCCTTCAATGGTGTGATCAACGACGAACCTGGGCGCACGAATGGCGAGACGTCATCTTTTCAGATGAATCCAGGTTCTGTGTACAGTATCATGATGGTCGCATCCGTGTTTGGTGGCATCGTGGTGAACGCACACTGGCAGCGTGCATTCGTCATCGTCATTCTGGCCAATCACCTGACCTGATGGTATGGGGTGCCATTGGATACACGTCTCGGTCACCTCTTGTTCGCATTGACGGTGCTTTGAACAGTGCAATCCAATCTCTGTTTGACTCAATGCCCAGGCGTATAACTGCTGTTATTACTGCCAGAGGTGGTTGTTCTGGGTACTGATTTCTCAGGATTTATCCAGCCAAATTTTTTGAAAATTTAATCACTTGTTATTTCTAGTATAATATATTTGTCCAATAAATATCATTTTGTTATCTGCATTTCTTTCTGGTGTAGCAATTTTAATGGCCAGTAGTGTATATATATTACGCTTATCATAAAACACTATCATTTACATATCTGTATACTATTACTGAAATGCTCGATTAAATAGAATAAAGATTGTTTCAAATCGGGCTCTTTTTTCATCAAAACCATGAATTACAGCGCAATAAAATAGTTAAATTTTCTATGGAAATATCTTCCTAATTTATACCTTATCTAGGATTCAAAATAAGATGACATTATTGGAAAATCAATAAGACTCTGTATTCTAAAGGGACATTCCTGGAACAATTTTCAGAAGAGATCAATGAGGTAACATTTAGTAACAGGGCCCCAGTGCACCCCGCGCTGTAAACTTTATTATTCTCTGCAACGAAAAAATGTGAAGACTGTTTCTATAAGTTATTGCTCTTTTATGGGAAATACATTTGTACTGAGAATCAAAGTATGAAGATATATTATGAACTGAAGATAACCGCGTCGCGCTTAATTTCCATTGAAATCATCTTTCTACTACGGACCGTTATTTCCTGATGGAAAATCTGCGCCAAACTTTGGGAGAAACATTTTAATTTAAAAAAAAAACGTCATTTATACGATTTTTTTATCGATTTATTTACTTATTCAAAAATGCTATTTTGCGCAACAAAATCCATAAAAAACAACTAAATATTGTGTCGAACGCTTGAAAATTCCTTTTAGTTGCAAAATTAAAACATATTTCATCCTCGTTGTAATGTATTTCATGTAAGCATATGAAAGGAACGTTAATCCTTAAGCTCTAAAAGTCCAAAATCATATTTTTCAAAAACTGGAAGGAAGTAATAAATAATCGTTATTTTTTAAAACAAATCACGCAATGGAAATGTTAACAGAACTAAAATTCCGATTCCATACATATTTTCCCTCTATTTTCAGCAGTTATTCGTAGATGGCAGTTTTGAAAAAGGAGAAATATAGCCTCAACCTTGTTGTAAAGAAGAATTTCGGGAAAGTATGCTACATATAGGTATTAGTAAATTTACAGAGAGTTTAGAAAGCACTGTTGATTACAATTCAAATGAATGACAAATGTTGTCATCAAAATTTTGAAGTTAAATATCGATATGCCTAGATAACATCTTGAAAATGTTTTATTTCATTCTGAGCAGTACTTCTCAATTCAATTTAAAAAAAATTCAATGGATAAGGATTATGTATATAATCAAGTCCATACATACAATTTTATATAAGTGTAAGTGTACATATATATATATATATGTGTGTTTGCGTGTGTGTGGATAATTATTAAAATTCTGGAGACAACTATGAATAAATGTAACATTTTACTAAATATAATAAAATAATAGCTACCAGTTTTTTATAATTAGAAATTTATATTTTAATTAATATATGTGGTAGTTTTTAATAAAGTTCTGTAAGTCATGGATTTTAATTTTATGCAAAATTCAAAAAAAACTTACTGAAGTTAAGCCTAAAATGTCAGATCCCTCAGATTTTCAAAATCATGTGCAGAGGTCGAAGCGTCGCAACTGACAGTCGTTTCTAGAGATACGGAGGTGTCTAAAGTCGTAAGAGCCTACACGTAACGTGGCGAAACAAGCTCGGCTAAGCAAAATAGTGGACGCGAAAATTGTTAAGCACAGTTTAAATGAAAGAACTTTTTGACGTCATAAAAATCGCTTAGATACCTTTAAAATTGAAATTTTTTGGTTATCTTCAATGAAAGTAAAAGAAGGGTTCCTAGAAATGAGGTTTTATCCTAATTAAGTTAAAAGAAAATGCATAAGAGGTAATTGAATTCATTCGCGTTTAAATTCTTAAGCAGGTTTTTGATTGGTGTATATGATTTTGCATACAGAATTTATTAAAAATATTTCGTGACATTTATTTGTTTATAAGTTGTGAAATTAATTAGAATATTAACATCATTCATTTCTCGAATGAACTGTGTTGCTATAATTTCTTGTCAATAACCACTTCGAAAAGATTGCCGAGTCGAATATTTAAAGTATAATATAAAAGTGTAACATTAATTTTTTTAATATTTTACCTTTATACTTTAAAATGCATTGCAATACATTCTGGGAAATCAGGTCATACTTTTTCTTCGTTCTTTTCTACGGCTCCGAGAATGAAAAACACAATTTTTCTCAACCTATCATTCCTGTTTTCCAAACATTTTTTTACATTAACATTTAAAAGATTCTAATAAATGGTCTTCATGAATGAGATTAAATCAATGTTAATTAAGTGATTCTGCTTATAACTGTAAATATGTTATGGCATGTGTATAGGTAAAAATGTATGGACAAATTCTAAATGAAAAATAAATAAATATACTTTTTGTAAATACGAATAAACAAGCCATTTTTCATGGGCAAATCTGCTATATATCCTTCATGTTTTTGAATCAGATTTTTTCTACGAAAACCATCAAAAGATTTTAATAATCACCAACATCAATCAATAATTAGATTAGTGTTTATTAATTGATTCTTTTTATTATTACAAATATATAATATATGAGCAAATAATGAATGGAGAATATGCAAGCATACTTTCTGTAATTACAAATAAAGAATGAGCTTTCATGGACAAATTTGCTATATATCATTCATATTTTCCAACCAGATTTTTCCTCTACATGAACCATTAAAAGATTTTAATAATCTCCAACATCAATCAGAGATTAAATCAATGTTTATTAATTGGTATATGTTATAATTACAAATATATAATGTATGAACAAATAGTGAATGACAAATATGAGGGAATACTTTCTGTGATTACGGATAAACAAACAGATCTCATGGGCAAATCAAATGATTTTTTTTTTGTTTATTTACTTCAATGAATGAGAATAAAATATTTATTGCATGAGATAGAAATATTATGTATTCTGAAACTTTTTTTTTTGTAACCTTCGAAAATTTTAATTAATATTTTAGACTAACATTTTTTGCTTAAATGTTTCCGTTATTAGTTTCCAATAATAGTATTTAATGTATTGCTCTGAATAAGTAGCTATTAAATGACATGAATGATTGAGCGCAACTGCTGTAAATGTAAGGCTCAAAACTGTTTTAATTCTTGTCTGAAGCAGTTATTTTTAATATTTTCCAAGCTAAAATGCGTACTTTGACGCTTTCTGAACACGAAGTCATGTTTGGATGCAGATCTTGTTATTTCCGTAAGGTTACAACTGTCATTAACACTGCAATTCTCCAGAATTTAATTACTTATCGTGACTAATCTATTTCGGAAATTGTGCGTTATAAACTCACAGAGTGAGAAAATCTATCTCTTTGGAAATGGATGCAACATAGTGCACGTGTCAGGTACCACGCTGTTCCGTCGAAATATACTTTTCTCTCTGCTGTTAAGTGATTGTTTTCGACGACCCCCTGTTGACTCGATCAGGTAATTCAAAACCGTTCTCTCGAACCATTTTCTTCCAAGTGTAATTTATGAAAATTAAATAACTCACCATTGTTTTCACATATTATTACGGGTATTAAAATATATATCCAAATAAAATGTATGTCAATAAACATAAATATTTTCGATGCAAATAAATTCCTTATTTTGCGTTTCATAAAATTCTGGCCAGAATGGAATCCAAAATGGCTTCACAGAATGAAATTAAATGCATAACAAAAACTTAGTTTCTAGCCATCTTAAGACGTATACCTTTGCGAGACTTAATTATGGGATTCGTAATTATTTTGAGGTCTAATTAACACACATTAATCTGAACTCACTGTAAAATTGTAAAATGTCACAATTAACAACATTCAGGAATTTTGCTCGCTTCAAGAACGGAAGCGTGTAATTATTTGCTTCTTTGTACAATTTTAACCTGTGCCTATCCGCAAAGACGTAAAAGTCTGTACAGAATCGGGTCCATCCAGTTTTCTGCATGCCAAGTGTAATTTTGTAAACGATATTTGTTTTCTTGTCCAAGCGGAACACTTTTAATAATTTTTATTTACTGCGGCGAATGTGTTTTCGCTTTTTCCAAAACACAACCAATCATTGAAACTTGTATGTGCTAACTTCATTATTTGCAAACTCTTCGTAACTGAGAATGTCTTGATATTCCGGGTTTCATAGCATTTGCATTTAGCTGATTTGTACGTGAGATCTCATTTCGTGGTGCGAAATGGGATTTTTAACAACTTTTAATAACTAATATCATTATTTCCCTTCTATTAGGAAAATTGCTAAACTATTATTTTTCTTTATTAGAGTCGAGTACGCATTGTTCATTGGAAGCTCCAGAAGTAGCGGAAGCAAGACTTGCCTCTCAAATATCCACTTCTTTCCTCTTCTTCACGTTCTCGATTTTTATTAACCAAGCAATTACTTAATTTTTTAGATAATTGAAATTTTAATTTCCTTTTTATTGAGATGATTGCTTTTCTTGAATATGTAATGCTTAAAATATTACATTGAATTTTTCAGTTACTTTCAAAAACTGAAATTCTCTTTAACATTTTCACGATATACTTCATAACTTTGTGTAATGATGTTACTTATGACACTTGGGTAAGCCAAGCTCGCCCGCCGACGGCTATGCCAAAAATAAGTAAGAAAGGTACGCGTCCTTCGTTTTAATCAAAGCATCAGGAAGATGAAAGTACGACTTCGCTCTACACTCATCCGATAGATAGCACCACTAACTTCCTCAATTTTGACTATGATCAGGAGGGGGGAGGAAATTTTCTCTAGACCATGGTAATTGTTCAACGATTGACCACAGGACTTTTAATACCACAGATTTAACAAGCACGTATATCGCATGTACTCGGAGGGTCTTTGGCGACATTGGGAATTGAACCACCCCTTCTGTTCGGAAGCCCGATGCCTTAACTACTAGGCTACCATATCCTTAGGACTAGGCCGCAGAGGCCTGGTTGGTTAGGGTGTCAGTCCCACTCTCGGAAGAGCAAGAGTTCGAATCCCGCCTTAACCTAAGATCCTTCATGTTCACTAATGGCAGCTGGCACACCGTTAAAACTGGGCGTGGTCGCAATATCCTTCATGTGAAATGATATCTCTGGGGTAGGCAAGTCAAGTATTGGGGGTTTTCTGCTTGACCTTTGCTTCAAAATCACAAAGACTTCACCTGGCTGCTTTTATCTAACTGGTTGAGTCCAACTTAGGGCTATATATAAGGGAGCATGCTTGTGCAACGACAACGGCTTTTGGACTTAGCAATTTCGGCTGTGGCAAATATAGAAGCCATCACCCCTTGAAGGTTAACTGCTGGTTGTATTCAATTGCTTCGATCCGAAACATTAGATAAAACAAGCATTTGAAGAGAACGCAAAAACCCGTGCAAGGCAAAAAAACTAATATATTACCTCCTCCATTAGTTTTTCTGTCTCAGTGTTTTCATTCCTTTTGATATGCTCGATTTAAGCGCTTAACAAAAGCTACTGAAAACATCTGCAAATAGACCTGGAAAGCACCCAAGTAATTTACCTCCTCTCGAACTGCAGCGCAGACCGGCATGTTGGGGGTAAATCACAACATCTGAGTCAACTCATTTTACTGAAAGAATGTAAAATCACTGATTTTGTCACTCTGGGATATAGCAACATACAGAAAATATTGCTGCAGTCTTAATAATTTGTGAATTATAAATCCATTTCAAATGCCTTGTGCAATATGTCTATAACGTTCAATCATTTTTTTATATTACTTTCTTGATGATATTTTAATTAACAACTCATCTTAATAACTCCTTAGGAAGGATGTCATTTTCATATTAAGAAAATAGCGAATTCGAGAAACCAGACTCCTCTAAAAACAACTCACCTAAGAAGGTGTCTTCTGGTTTACAAATTTATAGTTTGCTCTTCAGTTTAATGGGAAGAATTTGAAATGCAGATCGACTTGTGTCTAAAATGAACATATATAGGGTCATCCTACATACAAACTTGTCATAGCGCCACATGGGCTTGACGGCCGTAGTTTACTAACGCTATTGGTCAAACGACATAAAATGCTGAAATATTTTTATAAAAAAATTCTGCTGTTTTAACACTGAATATGCACATTTAATATTTTTTAACAGTTCTATTATAAATTTAATTACCGTATATGTATATATATATGTGTGTGTGTGTGTGAGTGTGTGTGTGTATATATATATGTGTGTGTATATATATATATTATATTTTGTTAATATATATACTATATTGAAATTTAATAATTGTAATATAATTTGTAGCCATCCAGCAGATCAAAATGTATGCATTCCTTTCAATGAACAGCAGTAAAATATGCTTCGCACCTCAGGGCCCTTTGGTCAGAAAAGCTGAGATGTGCGCTGTAGGCTTTGGCTTATATGGGCTGTCGTGCCACAGAGAGAGAAACAGCTGGAAAAAAAAGGCTGGTTTATTTATTGCAAAGTGGTCATGCTTTGCTTGTAAGTGAATTAATTTGACCGGTACTTGTAGTTTAGAGTAGATTCGAACCATTTCAACAGTTAAAAGCGAGTTGTGAATCGAACCCATGAGCAGTTGAACTGAAGAACAAAGTGTTAAAAATATATCTGGCAGTTCGTGGATGATAAACACACAGGAACTGTATAATATTTTCATCAATTGAACATTGACTTTTAATTATATTCATCAGTTCTTTAACATTAAAATCAATCAGCTTGAAACAATCATCCGTATTAAACAAATGAGCTAAAGTTACTCCAAAAATAAGAAAATTTAAAAATGTTTAGAGAATTTAAAAACTGAGTTTGATTTCTTTTTTTAAATGAGTGGTGATTTTATATATATAAATAAGAATTTTAACTATTTTATATCAATAGTAAGATATATAATTGAAGATCCTGTTCATATGAGAACTGTTATAAAGAATGAGTGTAGCTTTTATGGATTAGAATACCTCCTCAGGTGCGGATCGAGCACAAACATGCCAAACTCAGATAGAAACCTCTAAAAAGTACTCAAATTAGTTTTTTGTGAAAAAAAAATCGTAATTTTTCTCATTAAATATTGATATACACTTCGAGTGCCTATTTCATTGAACCGAAAATGCTTCCTCAGATAGAATAACAGAAGAACTCATTATAAGAAATTTTGGTATCCACCGTTTTCCGGGGGATTTTTCAGAGATAGTGGTCTGAATTCAAGTGTCATAAGGAAGGAAAACTCTCAAGCATCCATCCTGGTAGATGTGCATGTATAAGGGTAACCTGATTGCTTCAATGCAACCAATTGATTTATAATTTTAAATTATAAATCAATACCTCAGCAGTGAAGGTATTAACTCCTGAAGTAGTACCCTCCACTACACTTCGCCAATGAAAAAGTTTTGCATTCTAAGGAGTTAGAATGGGGAAAGTTCCTCGCATTACAAGTGTTTTTGACTGGTGTGAGTATCGAAACCACTACCAAATGGTCACTAGAGCAACACATTACCTCATGTTTATCAGTCTTATTTTTGTTCCAAAATACTTTTCTAAATTATAAAAGAAACTATTCTTATTGATGCTTATTAGTAAATAGAGAAATTAATGATCATTAGGACTTTATTATGATGAGTGACAATGAAAGAATGGAAACTTGAAATCCAAAAGACAAATACTGAAAAAATTCACATAGAATGATCAAATAAGGAATTGAAGAATCTTCATCTCACAAAGATGCTTCTGAATGTCATCCTATAAAACATTTTTCAAAGCATTCCTTCATTGCTTTTCCGGATCAGCGGCATTGTGTTGCTTCTAAACACATCGGTCTAACCACATCACAAATATTTTCGATCGACGAAAGATCTGCCTTTTATTCTGCGTGCCGAGAAAAGATATTCATCTCATGGAGGCAGTCGGTAATTCTGGAAACTATAAACGCGCGCGCGTTCTTGAAAATTTTTTTATTAACATTTATCTTCAGCATGCAATTAATATATGTTTGTACTATTAAACTGGAGGAGACCCAGATCTTACATTTCTTGATTCAAGATCAGTACATTTCTTGCCCAGTATTCAGTATCTAGCACTGATATCATCAGTATTCAACATTGCTATCATCAGTACTCAACATTGCTATCATCAGTATCTAGCATTGCTATCATCTGTATTCAACATTGCTATCATCAGTATCCAGCATTGCTATCAAGTAGAATCTTGCAATAGGAACTTTCTGTTCATTAAAATCAGTCCCAAAAGTGGATCTTTATGATCGAAGAACTGTGCATAGTCTAACATTTTATATTACCCCTAGGAATAAACTTCCTGGCAATATTTCTTTTAATTTAAGCTAGATTTGGCATCAGTCAAACGTTCTGCATTAATGAAGTTATCAACGGTTTGCGGGAGGGAATTCTAAACAGTCTTACCAAAGTTCCAAAAAGATTCTTATAATTTAAAAGCGCTGCTTTTCTTTAATATTTTAGCATGGGTAGGTGGACACTCTCAGTTGAGTCCATCACAGTTCATTTAAATAAATGAGAGATGTTGGAACTTAAAAGAGAAAGGCCCAACGACTCTGTATTATTATAACTGTAGAAAACATGGATAGGAGTACCGTCACTGCAAATCATAAAACCAATCTCATATTTTATAAGTGCAGCACTCCATTGCTTAAAGAATAGCCTCTAATGGCGTGTTTAAGATTGAGGTCATCTAAAATGAGCTTGTTGCCATTAAAACTAACGAAATACTGTGCGGAAGTCGAAATTAGCTAGAGAGGGGTATATATTATAAATATTGAATGATGTTCCTCAACAGGTTGCAACTATATGCCCTGTATCTCAAGGTCAGAACTAATAGTCACAAAATCAATGTTCTTATAGTTGACACCTTTGATCGTAAATATCAAACTTCTTCCATAATAAAGTGTCTGCCTAGTCAAGAAATGCTGAATACTTTAATTTTCCAGTTGGAACTCATTTTTAACGTCGTTTCATTGGAGTGAAATAGCATCATAGGTGCCCGCATTATCTAAAATCTGCCCATGTTTGACTCTATTAGCAGTTATTATGAGTCCATTTATGTTAGAATTTTCAAGGTTTTTGTCTATATATATAATTAGGAAACAGATTACTTTTTTCTGATTACTCTACGCAATGGATCATGCAGCAGCATTTTCTGAAGTCAACAAAACCATAAGGAGAAGAAAGTAAGCAAATCCTGTTGGTCAGAAAAGAAAACAGCACTATGAACATAGCCCAAGAAAAAAAGTCTCTCCTTTGTCTGTGGGTTTTAGACCAATATAATGAAATGCTCCTAACGCTTTGGTTCTTTCTTCTACAACGTACCCCCTCCCCCGACGTACCAGTCCCGCTCCACTTAGATACAACCCCTCACCGACTATAAGCACATTTTGAGGCGTCCTGCAGGACTTGATGGTGATTCAGTTATATATTTCGAAATACAATAATAAACATGATAATATTTAAAAAATGAAAATATACATGTGTAAAATACAATGGCATTATTGTCATTGATTTTTAATGGATTGTCCTAACATTTCATAGTTTGACAGCTTAATGATAGATGGCGCTGAAATAAGAAGGATGATGGAAGCTTCACTGCAGTGTTTCCTGGAAAATGTTTTAGAAATGAGCGAATGATCAAGTTTCTTTAAGGAAATCGATTATACGAAATATTTCTTAGATAGATTATGATTATAATTTAAAATTAATTTGAATAACAAATTATCAGCATGTATGTCAGTCACAAAAATTAACTTCCAATAAACATTCGACATTTCCAAATGATATCAAAGAGAATTAGACTCATCGGAAATGAAGATTATCTCTCTCTAGTTTGGCGGCGTCAATGGCGATCTGATCGGTTAAAAACTGTGGACGCGCCGAAATTAAAATGGGAGAAAATGCGGTGAAAAAAAAAGGAAATAGGAAAAGAGCAGGAGGTTGACCCAAATCTCTGAATTATAATAAGGATGCAAGTGGTGATGATCGCGCGCTCACTTTCCAAACCATCATTTTCCCCCCTCCCTGCGACCCGCCCTCCTCATCAGAGAGGCTCGGGAAAAGGAAAAAGAAAACATCTCGGTTAATAAATGTCTAGTCACCCTTGGCAACGGTCTTCTCCGAGGATACGAGGTCAACAAATAAGAGCGGCTGACGTCAGCGTAGAACACCATTCTCTGGAGACCGTCTTTTGGCGAAGTTTTCTCCTTTGGTCGCTCGATTGGCGCTTTGTTGCCAGGTGGGGGAAAACTTCTCGCCACTTTGGCGAAAAGATTTCTAAACTGAGATAATTGGCTATAATTGTTCTAAGTAGCGAATTAAGAGTAAACGAAACGTTATGAACACTGCGTGACAATTACATTCGTGTTTGGAAAGCTCTGAAAAAAAAAATCGTTTTTAAAATTGAAATTAAATTGCTTTCAACAAAATAAAACAATCGATTTTATTTTCTTTAACATTTATAGTTTATTTTTAAGGTTAATTGTGTTTCTTGCATAGAAATAATCTCCGTTTTTATCTAAAAAATAACTTGTTTAAATCTATAGGTACTCCAATTTTGTGAATGTGTTCTTACATCAGGTTCGATTTAGTTTATTTATCTTTATTCAGTCTCTTTTTAGGTTAAAGGGACATATCCTTTAGGAGACGCAATTTAAATTTGTCAATTTAAAAATATTACAAATATTTGAAATAAATGTCAAACTCACGAATTGTTCTTTCGTCTGATACATGTGTATAAGATGTCATAATTTATTAACTTGTGTGAAATTGCGTTGATACATATGTAAAATAACTAAGCGTAAAAAAAAAAAAAAAAAAAAAAACCATTTACCTAGGCAAATTGGGTTTGAACTTAAAAATCCCTAACCTCTAAATAATTTCTAAATTCCAAAATGGAGCTTACTTCCAATTATTTTAGGTAAATTAGTGCTATTTTGTCTGATAAAAAATACCGTGAGGAAGGTTCACATTTCCAAGTTTTTATAATTTGAAATATGTATATATTGTAATATTTAAATAATTAGAACGAATGTTTTAACCAAAATTTGGCTTTCGAGAAACGTTTCCCTATGTAACAGATTTTAAAAAAAAAAAGTCAAGGTGCCTAAATAAGTACTTTCGAATAAATTGTTATTAGAAAAATTTCTAACATATAAAAATATTTAAAGAATATTTTTTTTTCCCATTTAATCAAAGACGCGCGCGAGCCCCACGGGAATATACTCTATTTTAATCAATTTTATATGTTCTAGTATAGTTTACATAATCATTAATAATAAAACAAATTGATGACGTCTGTTTTTTGATAAGTATTATTTATATATTATAATATAAAAAAATAATATATTATATTATAACAGTTCATATTTTAATTGCATCAATGATAAAAATTATTTTTTAAATGAATATTGTTATTAGGACAATGTATTATTTATGCAATGTTAATCATATTTTTTTTTATTATTTATGAAACTATTTACTATACAAAATGTTTTGTGCATTTATATCTAATACAGTGATAATATTTTAACAGTTTTTCCTTATTTATATGGCTACCATGCGTTTTAAAATTTAGTAAAAAGAATTTCTGTAATAATGAGAGAGTAGGTAGAAGTCACTAGGAAGCCTAATTCCGCTGGAATGCATTTTTTACCACCTGCTTTTACTGACTTGCTTAAGATGCCTAACATATGACTAGACTGTTGTTCTTTATAACGTTGCTTGTAAACTAGGTAGCTTTAATGAATGGGCTTCATGTAAGATGAAATCCAGGCTCATCAGCACCGCTATATAGTGTGTATGCATGCATACGGGTGCAAGTATGCCCTGGACTGTACCAACTTGAAGTCAACAGGTTTAGAAAACTCATCCTCAAGTGCCACGTTATTTTGAAACACGATCTGGATACGAGGTCACATCCGAGCTGGCACCCTCCCCTCTCCACCATCCATGCAATTCCAACGTAAAACTTCGCATTTTATAGATGAACGTGGATACGTCCCTAGCCCTAAGCAAAATCAACCCAGTGAGGGTGAATGTAGTCACCCTCGCAACCACTGCCTGCAGCAAAGAACGCTTCACTTTGTGGGAAGCTACGGAGATGCTGGAGATCTGTGTTAATGTAACAGATATGTGGCAAGATAATTTTCAAACTCTTGAGCAACCGTTTAAAGGTAGAAAATGATGGAATAACAGTCGCCTAGTGTTTGGACGCCACTCTTTGGGGTTAAAGGAGCCGAGTTCATTTCCAGCCACTGATGAACAACGAAATATTGAGGTTGCGTATCTGTTTTCTTCATGCACGTCCGTTGGGGTGAGTACTTTAGAGTTTTCAATATGGCTCACTATCTATAAAATCTACGGGTAGCAATTTACGCAATGGATGCTAAAATGTCTTACAATGGTCTTCGACAGTTAGGCTCGGTGTCAAAAGTAGACAAGTAATAGCTTCGTGAATTAGTGAATCAGTGACTTCACGCCACTTCTCGTTAAGATCAACAAAGAGAAGCATCACTTGCCACGGCCAGTGATTGGGAGGGTGACCACGCACGCTCTCTCACAGGGTTACTGCAGCACCATGGTTATGGGACGTGTGCACGTTCATCTGTAACCTCAAAAGTCTTTTCGCTGGTGTGGCATGGATACGGAGAGGAGGGTGCCAGCTCTCATTTGTGACCTCGCCACTTAACCGTGATTCAAAATGAAGCGGGGCTTGGTGATGGATGAATATTCCAAACATGTTAACTTTAAATTAACCGTGAATCCTGTTCACTCACATTACAGTTGAGTCCGGGGTTCATCCGTAAGGCCATGTATGTAAATATAGAAGTGTTTTTTTTTTCTTTTTTTCAATAAATATTGTGCATTTTATTGTTATAATCCTTACTTTTTGAATAACCCACGTATATGATTTTAAAACCAATAAAGCCAGGTATCGATTTATAAATACAACAATTAATTATTTTACAGCATTTTCCTGTAGAACACATTTTATAATCAAACTTATAGTTATCGATTTCATATGCGTGTATTAAGTTTTTAGAAAATTGAGAATCCATTTCAAACTTTTCGTATGAATGTAAAAACATTTTATAGACTTACGATAATCATGCGGTTCGGATAATGAGTGCTGTACAGTCACAAAGAATAAATGAGGTAGAGAAAAAGAAGCGCCAATATATATATATATATATATCCCTCGTGCAACAATTGAAAGGAATGTGTCTTGTGGTAATCGAAGACATAAGCCAAGCGTAGATATATCAGTAAATAAACACTGAAGCCCAAAAGCACTGTGAGACAGCCACAGCTCAGTGGAATCCCGGAGTGACGTCACTGATGTCTCTATCTCTTACAAGACGCGTGTCACTTGCTACTGAGCGAGAAGTTATTTATAGAACTCGCATTTGGGCTCCGATGGTGAACGAGGGAGAAATGCCACAAATGTTTTCCCTGTGTCAATTGTTTCCGCCTTTGCAGCGTCCATTTTGTCATCCATTTTAGTCATTGGCGATCGCCCGTGTGTATGGCGCCAAGATCGCCATCTCCATATTAATTTACCGATTCTTTGCTGTTGTAGACAGAAATCGAAATTGTGAAAGCGTCTTGAATAGGTTATACGAACTTCGATTTATTTTTAAGTGAATTTAACATTACCCATGTTAGCATTATTTTTGAATGCACTTTCAAAATAAAAGGTTGATCTATAATATTATTACAAGCGTGATGTGATACTTAGAATTGTACAAATGCATTTGACAATTTGAAGCGGAAAATTTTTTCAGTAATCATTAAGGGAAAAAAAATTAAGCCAAAGTAATCTGTGTCCGAAAATCTTTTAAAAAAATCTGTGTTCGAATAAACACTGAGATTGCGTTTGCGCTGAATATAATTGAGAAAAATATTCATGATTGTTATGAAAAGTTTTAGTGATTATAAATTATTTTTCACTTATAAGATAATCGGTTAACTTAAATGGGCTTCATGTAACAGTATTAACGACTATTCTAATCCTAAAACTCCCAAACACTTACTTCGAAACATGTGAATATATTAAAACAAAAACATAATGTTTATTTCTAACACCATGGTCAAGTTGTGGGACCATGCTTTTCAGTGCTTTAAGTCCCAAGCTCAATACCAACCACTAATAGACGATAAGAGTTAAAAACTTGCTGCATGCATTTATGTCAGTGTTCTCATATCGAGGTCAAAGTTTGCTATTTTTCTAAGCTTCTCTTCTTGTAAGTATATCTAAATGTATATGTAAAATTCTGAAACAGAGTAGATGTAAATAAGTTTTACGGAAGGTTTCAATTATAAAACAAATTAGCTCTCGTTTGCAAAATAGCGACCTTAAACGATATAATTATCAAGATAAACCAATCAAGTGTTACTAGATCAACCACACAGTGCTCAAAGAAAACTCTTCTCTTTTACACTAGTCACCAATAGTTGGAATCGAACTCGTAGCTCTCTATAGTTTAAAGAATACAATCCTACCACAATGCCACCAGCAGAAGAGATCATTTAAACTATTAATGTTATAGTGGTTTGTTGGTTTGTCTGTCGCTCAACGGTCATTTTTTGCACACGAGCGCTAATTAGACCGGGACCTACGGTTCAAAGTGGATTCCAAACCACTACAAACATCCATGCCTAAGGTGGGATTCGAACCTACGAACTGTTGAACCGAAGGCAAGAGCGCTAACCATTCGGCTGCCAGCTCGGCTAATGTTATAGTGGAGAACATTAGTTAGTTACTTCCAAGGTCCTTTTGCTGGAGTGGCATAGGTGTGGAGAAGAGGGTGCCTGCTCAGGTGTGACCTCGTCACCTAACCACCATAGTTTAAAATAACGAGGCGCTTGGGAGAATATTCCAAACTACTTACAGCAGGCATAGTCCGGGGATCACCTGAATCGCTAGTATGTATGTCGATAGTTCCTTAACTCAAATATTAATTTCATTTCCTACGATCAAGGCAGTTAAGGAAGTTACGGAGAGATATTCAGAACTGTGCTTGAATTTTGAAGGCAAAGAAAGTTTTGTGGGGGAATTCTGCATATTCTATTCTGAGGCCTCCTATTTCACTGCTGTTACAACTCAAGAATTACTGAAGCATTTCGGAAGAAAACATTTTAATATCTTGGACAATTTCTTAAAATTACAATTAAATTCCTCTAAAACCTTAGAAATTTTCCCCTTTTTATAGATTAGACAAAAAGTCGAAATTTCCAAGAGTTTATTCATAATTCTTCATACAAAAAAGGTTGAATTACTATTTTTTATGTAATATTTTACAAAAAATTGCAAACTTTCTTTGTAAAATTAAATTAGAATTTTTGCAAATTATTTTTGATAACTTTTTAGTAATTCCCACATTTTCCAGGCAGTTTAGATTTAAAAAAAAAAAAAAAAAAAAAACTGCATTTTTTTAAAATTTAAAAAAATTTTCAAAAAATGTAACATTTTTTTACAAAAATATATTATTTTATTTAAGTAATAATTAGACATTTTGTGTAAATAATTTTTTTAGATATATAATCTATTAGCGCCGAAATTTCACCTTTTACATTTGAACTCTTTTTTCAATTCGAATTTTTTCAGCAATGAAAATTTCTGGCTTTAACCATTTCGAAAGTTATGAAGAATTTGTTGTTGTTTCTTATGATATTTGGACAAGTCAAGCTCGCGATGCCGTTGGCTATACGAATTTAAGACAGTAAGGTTCATTCTTCGTTTCACCAGAACACCACGAAGGTGAAAGAACAATTTTCTTTAAACTCTCCCGAATGATGGCACAACTAGAGAATTCACTCCCTCAATTTTGACATAGTTCTGAAGTGGGAGGAAATTTTCCTCCAGACCATTACACCCATTGTAATTGCTCAACGACCGACCACAGGACTTTCAGTTCTACAGATTTAGCAAGCACGTATATCGCATGTAGTCGGTGGGTCTTTGGTGGCATTGGGAATCGCACCCCGCCTTTCCGGACGGAAAGTCAATACCCTAACCACTAGGGTATCTTGGCCCCTTGAAAGAAGCCACGATGGCCTGGTTGCTTAGGGCGTCATTCTCAATATCAGAAGGTAGTGAGTTCGGATCCTGGCTTAACCGGAAATCCGTCGTGTTCACTAAAGGCGGCTGGGGACCGTTAAAATTGGGCATTTTTGTCATGTCCTCCAAGGAAAATGAAACTTATGGGGTGTCAGTCCAAGTATTGGGCGTCCTCTTCTTGGTCCCTGCTTCACAAATCACGAAGACTCTACTCGGCTGTTTCTATCTAACTAATAGAGCCCAACTCAGGGCTACGTACAGGGAAGCATGATGGGGCAATAACAACGGCCCTTTAAGGAATTTCATTATGTCCCATAACTTTAAATGAGTTGGTGACAGATGAATATATGAAAACTTTCTATAATTCCTAGCCTAATATGACTTTTTACTTTTCTCTTATTATTTTAGTGTTAAAGTTAAAAAAAATTTTCGACTTTCAGCTTCCAGAAAATTCTTTCATATGTATTTAGAATATATATTTTAGTCTTGTCTCACGCTGTTACTTTTCATAACTGAAAATCATTTGTTTTAATTTTGCAGAATGAACTGAAAACCTTTTAAATGAAGATGGGATGCGTGTCAACAAGACATGAGCACGAGGACAACCCCAGAATTTTCCGAGTAAGTGGAGCAATTTTTTCAGTAGAAAACATAAGCTACAGCACAGTAGAAAACATTAGCTATATCATGAGTTCAGCATTCAAACAGAGCTACATCAACCATTCAAACCCTTGCTAGTGTTCTCTGTAAAAAAATCGAAAATATAATAATTAACTGCTTCGGTCAACAGCCGGAAAGTGTTAGAACAAATTAAAGTGTTAACAAATGTATTTTGTTTAATTTGTCATTTGTTTTTAAGCATTGATGCTTGAAAGCGTTGGTTTAGATGAATAGTACCAATTGCAGTGCTGGCCACCGTAAATGCAACACCCTGAAGGAAGCAATGAAACAATATGAAATTGACAACATTCATTAGCGGAGATGAGATATGCAAAGGATTAGAATTTCAGCTCAGACGCGCATCACGCGCACTTGTGGCAACGCTTCAAAGCTCTATCTAATGCTTGGAGATTTCGACGATTTCAAGTTCAGCAATTGGGTTTTAAAAAAATTATCAATTATGTCTTATAGAAAACAGCGATAATTTGTTTTATCAAGAATCCTAGTTCGACAAAGGAAAAATAGTGGCCTACCGAGTTTGTGGATTATCTTTCAGAGAAATCGATAGTCATCTTGGGCGATAGCAAACAACTGAAATATAGGTATGTGATGGTTGGATGCAGGATGGTAAGACGGACCGACGTGTTCGATCGCATCCACCTCAGTGCATGACTTCACGTGATGAGAGGCAAATTGTGCGCATGGCAGCGACGGATTGCTCAGCCACATTACGAACCATAGCGCAGCAGATTCAGTCTGTAAAGCACCATAAAATGTCTACGCGTACCACTTGACGCCGCTTACAGCAGAGTGGTCTGTCCCCAAGACGCCCATTGCAACGTCTACACTTGACGCAGGACCACAGACGTCGCCGCCGCCAGTGGTGCGATGAAATAAGGGTGTGGATGGCACAATGGAATGAAATTGTTTATATTAACAATTCATGCAGCTGTGTGCAACTCCATGATGGTCACATTCGAGAAAGGAGACACCGTGTGGATAGGATGCTAAAGAACTGCATTGTGCACAGTCACACTGGTCCTGTACCGGGTATTATCGTATGCGGCGGTATTGGATATCACTCTCGCACTCCTCTAGTACACATTGTCGGTACCTTACAGCGCTACATCTTCGAGGTGTTGGAGCTAGTTGTTTTTCCTTACCTTCAGGGTTTTTCCACAGCCATTCTTTTACAGAGTAATGCGTGACATGATACGCATTGTCCAAGAGTTCTTCATCAATCGCCAGATTGAATTGCTTCACTGGCTGGCTGGCTCGCTCGCTCTCCCGAATTTTCGCCGATAGAAAACATGTGGTCCATTCTCGCTCAATGATTGACCCAGATTACATCCCCAGCTGCCACACCAGATCAACTTTGGAAACGTGTGGAAGCTGCTTGGTCTGCTGTACTCCAAAAATACATCCAAAGTCTCTTTGAATCAATGCAGATGCGTGTGGGAGTGGTAATCTCCAACAATGGCGGCTCTTCTGATTTTGGCAGGAACCACACTTTACAAAGGTCTATAAATTTAATTATTTGGTACTTGGTCAACATGTTATACGCAAAATAAATTTTGTTCTGATATTTCTAGTCTTCATTGATGTTGCAATTCGGGTGGCTAACAGTGTAGTTGGATATATTAGATATGGTAAAGTTGATTCGCGATATTGCCTTTCACCTTTAGATCCCAAAAAGCAAGGGAAATTATTCAACATAACGCATATAAATATATTGCAATAATACTTATAGCATCCCCTTAAAACACAGGAATTTTAATTCATTCCTTTTCTGTTTCAAGTCTTATAATATATTAATAATTTTCATATACTATTATAACTTTTTAACGCATGTCACCAGTTGAAATTTACAGAGCTAAAGACTTAAGAATTATGATTTCCATTTTTTAATCCTTCAGAAGAGTTTCTACTTACTCCTGTTTTAACAAATTTTCATTTTTATCTGTAAGTATATATATATATATATATATATATATATAATTTAAATGTTAGTATTTTATTATATTATACAATTTTAATGCTTTTACTTTTGTATACTTCATCATAATTTGTTCTTCTAAATATTTACTTTCATATTTTTTAATTCGTTTCAGATAGAATTTTATTTTTTCGTTTATATGTATATATATATATATTCTGTGCTAGCACATCTCTACAGCTTCGACCAGAAGTTTGGTGTGCACATTATCCCTGTGTTCGACACCACACTCTTACACTCGTTTTTAATAATGGCATACTCCAGCATAATTCGGTTCTTCCGAGGTACGGTCCTCGAACTGATCAAGTTCGACTCATACTTTCATCTTCAGTGGATCGGTAAAACTGAGTACCAAGCATGCTTGGGAACTAAACACTGGACGTTTCGCAATAAGCTGACCACTTAACAGGGATACTTGCCTCGCAAACCAGGACCTTAAGTAATTATTATTAAATAACGAGTAAGACAACAAACAGCGGCTTCAACTCTTCCTTCTTGAAATCATTGCCATATCAGGAGAAGAATCCGGTACAAAATTTACTTATTTAGAATAAACAGATTACTAGGCTTGACATCTTTGACTAATTTAAATGTCAAATTTATCATCTTTTGGGCACAAGAAAAAGCGCCTTACTTCATCAGAATATCTGAGTCCCAAAACTTAAGAAATTTTTTTTTCCAAAAATGACCATTCACATCTGCTCTATTAAAATTTCATACTTCAGTCGAATTTCAAGTCGTGCAAAAACTTTGATTTTCTTAAAAATCTTTTGTGAATTACAGCCTTATGTGGATATCAATTTCTTGTAAATCATTGTGATATCATACAGGAGATACTAAATGCGCGCGGAAAGTTTTATGTATTTATAATTGTAATAGTTATACATTTAGAATTTTTATAGAATGAATTCTGTCATGGTACTAAAATCATAATCACCTCCATATATATCTTTTTAATTTAAAGAAACTACTTATAAATGCTGAGACTGAAATTCAGTAAAATCGTTATACACAAAATAGTTTTATATGCAATCTATAAAAATAAATAATTTTCAATAATTATCTATTTTTTAATAAGCTTGTTGAGAAATTAAATGCATTTTATTTTGATCTATATGAGATTTAACGTCTGAAAGCAGGTATTTTAGGTATGATTTTTATAGGTTGAAATATTTTGCAGGTTATTAACGTAGACACGTCCGGCCGGCACCTGAGGAGAGGGCGACTAGAAGTGACAGACACGCAACTGATCTTTCACCAGAAAGGTGGAGGAGTGGTAATACGTTGGCCTCTCAACTGTCTCCGACGCTATGGGTTCGATTCTGAGATATTCTCCTTCGAGTGCGGCAGGAGATGTGTCACGGGGTCTGGAGTGTATGGATTTAAGTGCAGGAGAGCTGAAGCACTGTTCACCATGCTCCAAGAATCCATCAACCATCCACCACCACCTGCGGCCACCAATGACAACACCATCACCTTGGTCCCCGTGCCACCCGCAAGCGTCGAAAGACCCGTTCATTCCTCTACTTCGATGCCAAACGGCATTTTGACCAATGGCGGGCCTTCAAGCCCAACAGTTGACGAGTCCGGCTATCTGGAACCTATCACCGTGAACTCTCGCCTGCTTTATCCGGCAAATTCCGGGATGCCGAGCAACGGGACAGTGTCTCCTGGAGGATACGTGTGCATTCATGAAACGCCCCAGCACAGTGACTGGCCGTCCCTTCCCTCCAGTTTGCCCCGATGCTGCAGTCTGGGGGGATGTAGTCGAGTCACCGCATCCCCTTCTTCGACGCACCACTATGTAAATAACGAGGTCATTGACCAAAGATCCGTCGCCAACCAGTATGTGAATCAGTCGGTTGTAATGGCAGCCGAGCAGTTCAATCACTACTGCTGCTCCCCCACCAGAGGCTGCATGGAACAGAAGGAGAACACTTATGTGAACAGTTCTGTGGTGACCTTGAGCCCTGGACACTTGCCCTGTGGCAGTGGACGTTGCTGCGCATGCCCAAACACCTGTTGCGTTGACTTCAATACCAACTACGCGAAGCTGGACGACCTCCTGAAACAGGAACAATCCACCAAGATTCACAAGGAACAGCACTTCTACGTCAACGTGAAGCCTGATCCTGCCCATTCCGCCTGCTCCGTGTCCGGCCGCTCCAGTCCGAACGACGTCCTCATTCGGAAGGCGGCGGTCGTGTCCCTGGTGAGTCCGGGTTCTGCCAAACTGGTCATGTCTTCTCAGTGCAGTGCCGGACTCTGCTCGCCAACCGCATCAGAAACCGCCAGGGAACAGGATGAGGTGAACTACGCAGAGCTGGACTTAGACACGACGGACGCAGTGGCTGTGTCCAGCGGTGTGGTGTCCGCTTCCGTGTCGGCGCCAAACAGCCTGCACTCCCTTACCAACTCGCCTACCAAATCACCTGAAGGGTACGCTCAGATTGATTTCGACAAAACCGTGGCGCTGTCCAACTCCGCCAACCCCTGTCCGTCGTTCAACGATGACAGCATGCGGAAAACTAGGCACAATGCTGTGATACCTTATGCTAATGCGTCTGCGTGACTTTGGTAACTTTTCCAAGAGCCAGTTGTCCCCTAAAGATGGTGCTATGCTAGTTAGAGCTTGACATTTCCCCTGTGTATGAAGCAGAAGACCATTATATCTCTTGCTTTTATTGGTATCATCTTCTTGTTTTACGGATGAAGCAGTATTTTGGATATTTTTGCAAACAGTGTGGCTTTTTTGTACTATATCGTTAGTCAATAATTTTATAGCACCAACAGCTTACTCTATTGAGCAAAGTATAGAAGTCATGGTTTTATTTCAATACTTATAATTTTAACTTAAGATAAAAGATGATCTGGTTGTATGGTATACACAAATCATTGAGATTTTATTTATGTATTTTTCGTACCAAAGAAGTTATTTTCCATTTATAACTTCACTGTTGGATTGTAAACACAATGAGGTATAAATGATCTATCAATAACACACTATATAATCATTGATAGCTGAAGCATTGTATATTAGCATATGCTGTGTATTCGTAGTATTTATGTTTGTGTCTACAGTAGAAAACTTGAAGCTTTCAGCGGCAATTTAAAGTTTTTTTTTTGTTATATAAATCATATGCTTTTTCCAGGATATAGGTATCATTGTCACTTTAAATAGCATAGTACTTTCTTCCAACATATGAGAATATTTTTTTAAAATTTTAATGAGTTATCATATTATGTTTTCATATAAATCTGCCGTACTATATAAGATTGTTATTGACAGAATAATTGAATATCGAAACGATGAGATTGTCTGTGTATACATCACTTTAGCTTAAGAATTGTTCAAGTATTTGATTAAAAAACTGTAAAAGAGTATACCCACAGAAATGTGTGACTCTAACCCACAAAATTATGAAAAAAAAAAAAGGTGCAGAAAACAACACACAAAAATGCTTCTCAATTTATATACTCGATAAGTATAACTTTGATATTATTTGTAGAGTAATAATAAATTATTCACTTCTTACAAAATTATTAAATACTAACTGAACGAAATCATTCAAAAATTTTGTACTTCATTTTTATTAGGGATTGAAAATTTAAATTCTTTGAATTTATGTACGAAGAGTAAATTCGCAGTTAGAGATGGGGATGATATATATATATATATATATATATATATATATATATATATATATATATATATATATATATATATATATATATATATATATAAAGTGTTTTCTTATTACTCAAAATAAATAGTTAACACATTTATTTGTGAATATATTAATGACATGAGGACAGTATATTTATTTAAGCTTATTTTGAGAGGATATATTGCAAAATTTCTGTTTCATGGCTTTAATCAATACAAACATTCACTAATTCTAAGTGAAAAAAATTATACCATATGATTTCTGGAATGATATATGTGAATATTTTTTCATAAATATATTCAAAGCAAAATTTAAGGATGAATTCCTTAATAAAACTAATGCACGAATTATTCACTAAATCTCTTGAAAAAAATAAACATTTTGTAATACTCGTGGATTAAATGAAAATATTTGCTTGTATATCTTGTAAATCTATTCAAAAAGATAGATTTTTGGACTAACTGTTTTATAGCATTTATGTTTATAAATCTGTTTAGGAAGGTTTTATTGATGGGGGGGGGGAGGATTTTTTTAAATTTATACCATAAATTAATTTAAAAGTAAGTGTTATTAAATGTATCAGAAAGGGATATTTCTTAAAATATCTGGTATCTATTAATAAATTCCTATCGTCAAAACTGAGCATAGTTTTTTTTTTTTTTTTTTTTTAAATAAAAGAATATTTTTTAACAGTCGCTAGTATATTCTTTCGGAATCTATCAAGATATGTATATTTCGTTACATTCGATAGATATTATTCGATTCATGTCAATAATATTGTTCATGATTTTAGTTTTAAGGAAGATTTCCTGGTTTGAGGTTTCTAAACTCATGTTAATATTTATTTCTATAAATTTATTCTGAAAGGATATTTAATGAGGGCTTCTTGGATAAATATGAGCTGAATTTTATTTATGAATTTTTTGAGAAACAGTCTTGCGAAATGTTTTGATTTTAAATGATTTCCACACAGCTATTTACAAATTTATTTAGAACGAATTCTTCACAAGATACTACATTCAAATGGGCATTTATTTATGAATTTATCAATAAGTGAATAATTCACTAGATATTGTGGATTACTATAAATAAAACTTCATAAATTTATTTAAAAGAAATTATTTCTAGAATCATATAAAATGAAATATTGCTCGATTGGGGGGTTTAAAGATAAATTAAACTTCTCATAAATTAATTAATTAAAAAAAACGTTTCTAGAATTGTGTAAGCGAGTATATTGGTCTATTGGTCCCAAAATAAATATAACTTTATAAATTTATTTAAAAGAGAGAATACTTATAGATTCATGTAAACCGGTATAATAAACTAGTAATAATGAATCCGCAGATATCATTAGATTCCTGCATTTATGGTATTCTAAGATATTTCTTAAATTGTTGAACGTACTTCTTTTGTTTATGAATCTATTCGTAGCGGATATTTTGCGAAGTTTGCAGATTCATTCTTGACTCATGATTAAATGATTCACTTCTGTTCCCCTAAATCTATTTAGAATAAATTTTAATGATGGATCTGCATGGATGCCAGCATATTGTTTAGAAATGAATATTTTGAGAGATTGGATCTATGTATAGACTTTTAATTTCATGAATTCACCTACGAGGGATATTCTAAAAGATTCCATTGATCATTGTAGAATATTCCTCCTAGATAAATTTATCTAGGAGGGATATTTTATTAATAAGGACATTCATAGATCCGTCAAGAAAGGATATTTTGTGACATTTTCAAAATTGGAGTGAATGCATCTGTTCATGAATTAACTGAAAAAGACTATCTGATAATTTTGAGTTAATTAAAGTCATTAGTTTTAAGAATCTCCAAGAAAAGGTTTTGCACCGCTGCAGTTCTCTGGATTGAAACTATTCTCTATTTAGTGAACTTACAAAAGATTAAATACCGCAATAAACAGTACTCATATGGTATCTTTATTGACACTTACGAAATTAATTCATGCAATTTCTGGTTTACACATTGATATTTCGTTGTTATTCAATAAATACAGTGTATTTCCTTTATAAATGGCGGGATATTGTTTAGAAATTTCCTATTGTAGATTTTATTAAGATTTTTTTTTTATAATTCCATATATTAAAAATTATATCGCAATGCACTCTAGGCAGAAAATCAGAAATTCAACGAAAGGGGTATCCATGAGAGTTCTGCTGATGATGGCTGCAGAGTTCTTCCTTAAATCAATATTCCAATCATTTAAAAAACAGCTGAAAATTGACTCATTACTTGGCATATTTACCATGTATTAAATCTTAAATCATTCTCATATTGTTTCTCATATAGATGATGTTTTGTTTATGAGCTTATGAAAAATAATAAAAAATAAAGTGTAATAAAATGTCTTTTGTTGTTATTTAATTGCAATTGCCTTTGCAGATGTGTATATTGATTAAATTATTGACAAAACGTGTATATTGATTAAATAAATCATGTTACTGATTACATCATTATTACTAGTCGTGATAGCCTTATGGTTAGGGCATTGGCCTTCCTTCCGGGGGTTCGATTCTCGAAGACCAACCGAGTTGTTAATTATGACCCTTGGACAAGCCATGCTCGCTATACATTGGCAATGCTAATGTAAGTCAATAGGGAACGTCTTTCGTTTCAATCAGAGCACCGAAGATGGAAGTACGTCTTTGCTTTTTTCAAATCCTCCGATAGATGGCGCCTCTAGAGGATCCACATCTTCAATTTTGACATTGATCTGAAGAGGGGAAGGAAATATTCTCCGTATCAGATCATCCATGCTAACTGCTAGATCAGTCAGTAGATCACGAGACCTATAATTTGGGGGGCGTTGATTCGATCCCCACCTTAAGCTTTATTTTATTAAGCTCCTTGTATTATATTGACAAGACCACTCTGTGAAGCATAAAGTTCCAGGTTCGAACTTGGCCATTGTTAAACAACGCAAGATGGATGTTGCACGTCTGTGTTTACACGACAGTTGCTTAAGGTATGTAAGACGTCGATAAATTTGGATATTTTGTACCTGGCGAAAGTGTGTAACATATATAATTTGACATCTCAAGTATAACATTTATGGAAAGTACTAATTATAAGCTTTCTAGAAAAATCAAATTTAAATTGAAGAAACTTGCATAAATTTAATTTTTATGAGTTTTTGAAAATACGCAGTCATTACAGTGTCTTTACAAGTTGGTTACCTTTAGGTACGCTTAAAATAAATTCTTGATGCAAATTTCACACACAATTTGCATACATTTATTAAAAAAATGCTTAAAGAATTAAAACAATTTATTTTGCAATGTATGAATAATAACTTATACAAGAGGAAAATATGTTAATATTTTCAAAAATGCGAAACTTTTTCACACAAGCTTTCCCCATAAAAATTATTTTTTGGCAAAAAAACAAATTTTAAACACTTGAATACATGCATATAAGGTTCACACATAAACACAAAAAATTGTAGAAAATTTGATGCATTAGTTTTTTGTATGAGCGTACCTATGTACTGAAAATATGCAATTTGAGAAAATCTCAAAAAACAAAAAAATGCCCTTAATTCTTATCTTAAACAGAAATTAAAACTTCCCGGGACCATAATCTATATCCATATTGGCCTCTAATGCCTCCCTCTTTCTTTTTTCTTGCCTTTTCAGAGATCTTGCATTTTTATTCATTTTTTGGATGAGATGTTCAGCTTTTCGAACACGCATGCGATCGATTTCTCGAGGTGTATTATATTTTTCTCGCTGTGTATATGTACATATATTTTTGCCAGGAGTAATACCCAGCTCCTTCATCACCAAGATTCGGCTGAGAGCCCCTTCATTAAAACAAATGACTACATCCATGACTCCAAATTCTAAGGTTTCTTTCCCCACAAAAGTGTTCTTGGGAATCCTTTCCCACACACAGTTGTTGAAGGACTCATTGGGATTTTGTGTGCCTCCATGGAAGCGTTTCTTCAAAAGCTCTTTTGATGACAGGTCACGGAAGATTTTTTTAATAGCCAAGATCACTGCTTCTGGCAATGAATGCTCATGGAGATAATTTCCTCCTTGAGCCACACTCTTATCATATTTACACCGATTCTCTTCCCCAGTAGGACATAGAACGTGCTGAGGATTTCTGTCTGTCGAGAGTTTATGAAAATATGTAACCCAAACAGTTTTTGCCATTTCATCTACAGAGATTTTAGCATTGCGACGGATAGCGAGACCATAGTACTTCTGCAAAAGTAAAATCTCAGAATTAGTTAGGCGGCTTTGCCCAAAAATTGGCTTGCCGTCAAAGAGTTTCTTCCATTTGAATTCTTTGGCGGGATTGCTACTCGCAGTGGACTCTTGACCGTGTGCCTTCGGGCGGGTCGGTCTTCACTTTACCAACTTCCCTTTGAATTCATAGGATAATATTTTTGTCTAATGGTTTCAAATTTCTTACATGTATATATGATGTGTTTAATATCTTGTGTATTTCCGTCAAATTGACATTCATCATCTTTGTTGAAAAATCTGTTCTGATAACTACCAAAGATACTGTGTCCTGTTATGAATTGGTTGAGATAAAAGTCTACCATTATTCTTATACTACTAACTTCTGGATGTATTTGATAGAGTAACCTTGTCTTTGTTGAGTTTGCCAATCTATTTTGCCAGGTTTCCTTTATAAATTGTTGGAGCTTTGTTTTAATTTGAATTTTACTATAAGGTATAATATATGAAATATTGTTGATAATTCTGTTGCTTTTTTAATTTCTGTATCTGCAATTTCAATAAGTTCAATTCCTTTATGCGCTTTTACCCAGTGGAATGTGTATCTATTTTTATGCTCTTTGAGTAATTCCATTATTTCTTTTAAGGTGTTGTTGGTAATTTTAGGATTTTTTACAGCTTCTTGTACCGATTTAGAATCTGAGTGAATATGGCATTTGTCGTATTTATTAGTTATTGAATAAATGAATTATAAGGAAATCCCAATTGCAAATTTAATGAACTCTAAAGGTTTTAAAATGGCTACCAGAGAAATTATTACAACCCTGATAGATTCAACACACTTAACATAGACTATATATTGGAATATATCTTCTAAATTAAGGTCAATAGGCAGTATCATAATTATAAATCAATAGGAACAAATGTTTTGGTTAAATTAACTAATATATAATGTATTAATGTATAAAAAATAATATAATAACCTTATTCAAACTTCTATTGTTATTGGGCAGAGATTGTTTTAGTTTTGTTTGTTTGCTAAAAGGAGGCTGTCTAGTTTTCTTTATTTATAAAGACAAGTCTTGTTTATTTTTCTGTTTGATTTTGTAAAATTACTTTAAATAAAGGCCAGTGGCCATCTTTCAGTTTGGATGGATCTGGGTGGACCGACCGCAGGATGGTGGTTGCGGGGCTGAGGGCAATGCCTTGGTATGAGCCTATGTCCTGTCCGGATTTGGCATCTACCCATACCCCATCGTTGCAGAAGACTGGTATGACGGCTGAGTGCATCGGTCCTTGACCGCATTCGTGTCCACTGGTGGGATTCTATCCACGACTGTGTCACTACATTCACCATATACCTTCGGGTGGGATGGTATCTAACCACATAGTTCCCTTTGAATTCACTCTTCAAGGATTTCAATCCTGAGACCATTCTCTTCAGGACGTGGCCTACACACTCTAACTTTTCAACATCTGTGTCACCATACACTTTTGCTTGTTTGATTTTCAAGAATCCCTTTGAGTCACCATCTCCTAAATATTTGTGTAGCGCACATTTCTAGAAGATATGGAACGATTGAAAATGCGAAAGACACCCTCTGTCTCCATGCCACCGCTTGGACTTTCGTAGTTCTTCTGGCAGTCCTCGCCGCTCTTTTCACTTTTCCTGCATTTAAAGCAATACTTCGACAAGCATTCAAAGTCTTTCCGGTATCCACAGAAATAGCTGTCACGACTCCGTTGAGCGAAGTGTGGCCTCTCTTTTGCCACGAACCACCCACAGATACAGCAATATCTCTAACATTATCATTAGCTTCAAGAGCATTACTTGCAGCAATGTCCTTAGACTTTTTGCAGACAAATGTCAATGTATTTTTTAAGCTGTCATTGAGCCTTTCAAATTTTTGTGGAGGAGGTGGAAAGTTCAAGATGGCACATAGAGTTTCTGCAGCATTTCTGCCTGTCCCTAAGCAACGCATGTCATTTACAGTCTAATGTGTATGTCATATCCTTAACTAGATATGAGGGATGTGCATGTTGTAAAAGTTTTGATAGACTTTGCAGCGAATATTTTTAAAAGAAGCCAGACCTCTGTGGCTATGCAACTCTTCACTTACAGTGAACGACTCCGTTGAATTGCACTGTTTACACACGAACATGTCGTTAACCAGACTGTTGAGAACTTTAACACTAATAATAATATTTACATCTTGAGTTGAATTATTTTCAAAGTCTTCATTAATTATAAAAGAATTTTCCCGCTTTTGTTTTGAAGCGCTCTCAGCTTCAGGTTCACTGCTTTGATTATACTTCGTGGTGTGTTGATTCTGATGTCTCTTCCTGCTGTTGAAACTTCTCCTTCGAGGCATGATAAACAAACAATTGACACCAATTTAAACTCAAACAGAGTTATAGAATTAATTATAATAATTAATCATCAGATTTAAATATGTAACAGCATAAATTGAACTAATAATCACAAGGCAAATCACAAAGTAAACACAAACAACGCAGCACGCAATGTGAACAAATTATACACACAGCTTGGAAATTTTGCTCTCTTTAAATGTTAATGCCAGATTCAGAAAAAAAATAGCGGAGGTTATGAAAATAATCATTTAATCAATACTTTTCTGTTGAATTGGTAATGCAATAGGCATATTTGAAACAGAAACTTTTCTGTAAGAGGACGTGGCACTGTTTGTGCATATTATATTTTTTATTATTTAAACCATTAATAAACATCAAATTTATGAGTGTTATACATTTTTAGATTCAGAAAAGTATGCTTTATTTAAAATAACCAAAATTGAAAAATCGATTTATTGAAGAAAAATCAGGTCTTACTTCCCTTAAGATGTTTAACAGTTTTCTTGGTTTGCTCTTTTGCACTAGGTGAATACCGCCCTCTGTCTGTGAAAAACCCTCCGAAAGAAAATTATGCAGTGTACCTTAAAATGCCTTACGACAGTCTTGGGCCACTGAGTTGGTCCACCAAGCAGTGTCAAAAAGTTTAACGATTAAAATCACTTTGTATAGAAATTCTCATTTTTAATAAATATTTAATGTCAGAAAATGCAACATATCAACCACTAGGTATTGACATCTCCTGTCATTTTTTTACAATTCACCAGGATTTGGATCATAAAAATTTTATTTAAAAAAATTTTTATAAGTAGATTGGAAATTAATTTCTATAAGAAAAGTCAATAAATACCATGCTTTATGAGAAATTTTATGATATGATATTTCATTAAAATATGGCATATTTTCTTTGAAAATAACATTGACTTTTTTCAAACCAGTAAATAAACGTGTATTTTTTAACTTGCTTTATTTTGTATTGCAAAAGTTTAAAGAAAAATTTTAAAGGATGATAGTGGAAACATTCACTTTAAAAGAAAAAAATTTTTACTCAAATTCGAATCATATAAAAAAAACATTAAATTTTTAATTTATGAAAATCTGTTTAAAAAAAAAGTAATTTCCTTCTTTCAGTGTGATGAATTTTTGTAAAATTCTCACAAAGTAGTATAGTAAATAATTCAAGCACATTAAGCACTATTAAAATCCTGATTTTAACTCAGCTTCTTATGAAAAAAAGCTTTTTTTTTCTTTCAAGTATTTTTAACCATAACGTGCGTGTTTATTTCGTTCTAGTTGAAATCATGACTATTCTACTTTTTTAGGATTCTTATTGGTTTAAAAATATCCAAAATATCCCTGACGTCAGATCTACGTCACATCGTATTAAGGTGGTGTCGTAATTCCGATTTGTCGACAAATTCACTGTATGCCTTCAAATCGTATTTTTCTAGCGACAGGAAACAAGGCAAATTTCACCTCGAATATCTGAGAATAGTGTAGAAGTTCAACTTGTTAATAAAAACGATTTCGCTTATAAAGACCAAAACATCGGTTTGAGAAGCCGCTTTCTGTTGGTTCAAGCAATTAACTCGTTTACGATAGAACAGAAGAAAAAGCAAAATGAAAAAAGACAAGACAAAGCATTCACTTTATAGTCAGTTTAAATTAGCACAAGGACGATTTAAATTTTTACAAGTTTTATTAATTAATATATAGTAGTAGTAATATGACAGACACAGTTTTGGAGCTTTATGCTCGTAGGCTTATAGCTCGCATTGAGTAGGATTGAGTTTTTTCACAAAACTCTTCAAAATTTTAGAACACCATTTTTTGGAACTACAAACTAATGAGTATCATTAATTAATAAAATTGTAAATTAATAATTGCAATATTTGTACCCTTTTGAAACTTAAAATTAATGCCTTGCTTTCACCAACATTAATCATTTTTATTTTTTGCTTTTTCTTACAATTCAGAAAATTTCACTTTAAAATGCTATCTTATTTTGTGATCTACAAATAAATAACGTAAGTGGTCTTACGACAATATTTCATTAGAAACCAAGAATCACTCTCTACGGGCTATATTTTAACTGAGTGATTCCCTTCTTTTTTATAACCTCGGTTTTTCTTTTTTCAGCACCACGCAGTAGACAGCCTAACGGCTTAAGGCTATGGTAACATATCCTAAACCTATTCGTTTTGAAGAGTAACTTGGGATCTCTGGGAACCGAGGTCATTGTATTATCTTCTGCTTTCGACTCTCGATCATTACCATTCAGAGTCACTAACTGCAACCACCTACTTCTCATTTTGGACCACAGGTCAAATTACGAGGCTCAATGTGCTTTCCATACCAAATATGGAACATTTAACTTAAATGGAATTCTTCTCGATCTTTTTATAGCTCAAATTTTCATCTGGATCAGGTATAGAACCTTGAATTCTTCCCAACACTTAAATAATTACTTTTACGACCAGTTGCCACAATCCTGATTGACCATCGAGGAGTCGATTGCGTTTGACATTTTTTTGTCCCAGTCCAATACAATCGTGCCAAAAATGAACATACGCAAAAAGTAATATCTAACATCCCTTTGATGTTGCGATTTGCGCAACATGCTAGTTTGCGTATTAACCTCAGCGTATGACATTGATAGTAGTCATTAAAGCAAGGCTTTGATCTTTATCATTATTTATAAATATAAATTATAGCAATATTTATAGATGTTAAACAGATATAACGCCTTCTTTTCTTCCCACTTCTTATTGCCTTCAAAATGAATCCATTTTCATTGCTTAAAGTGATTATAAGCATAGGAATTGTGGATTCTTATCAAAATGAATGAATAAAAAGAAGCATCTAAAAATGATTCTAATATAAATATCGTTGCTTTAACATTGTTTGACTGGATTTTGCTGTTAGCCTGAGTTAGTAAAATTAGTTCAGTTTTTAATGCTTACAGTGTTCTTACAGTACCAGAAACTGATTTCCAACTTACCGGTCAACACATAATCATATCAGATTCTCCTTTAGTAAAACCATCACGAAAATCCCTAACGTAATTCAAGTAGCGTACATAGCGGTGCAGGAAAACAAGACCATAGGGTTAATAGACTTAGAAAACTCGCTTATCATCAAGCTCTTTCGTCATTTTGAATCACGGTCGGGCGACGATGTCACAACCTGAGTTGGCACCCTTTTTTCTACATTGATGTCATACCTGCTGAAGGAGGCGGTGGTAACCTGATTGGTAAGGGCGTCGTTCTCATTAACGGATGGGACTGAGATCGAATCCTGGCTGAAACAAGGATCCTTCGCATTCGCTAAAAGCAGCTGGGGCCAATTAAAACTGGGTATGATAGCAATATCCTCCAAGTGAGATGATACCTCTGGGGCTGGCGGTCAAGTATTAGGATTCTTCTTCTTGGTTTTTGCTTCAAAACCACATACACACACACACACACGGAGACACCACCCGTCTGCTTCTATCTAACTGGTAGAGTTCAACTTAGGACTAGGTACAGGGAAGCAAAGCATGCTGGTGCTACAACAACACCTGCTGAAGGACTTCAGACATCACAAATTAACGGGGACGTGTCCTCAATCCACGAAGTTCTACCAACTCAGTGAGGAAGAATGTGTGGTCACTTTCCCAATTACTGCCCGTGTCAAATGATGCTTCATTTTGCTGATCTTAATGTGAAACTGTGTGAAGCAACTAAGCCACTGAAGCTTTTATTTCTAGTAACAAAAAGGTTAACAAATCAATGTTTTCAGGATTAACGACTCAAATTAATTTTTTTTCTGGGCCTTCTGAAGAATGAAAAAGAAGACCATTTTTCAGAAGTAGATGTCTCGGCCATCTAAATGTATAACAGAATTCCGCATGAAGTCATGATTCTTTCGTTATGAATATTTTTTTAAAATTGTCATCTTTGAACTTAAAACTCTGGAAACTGTGAAACAATCTTTATCCCTAACTTTTTTTTATGAAAAAATTCATCTAAATTTCTGGTGAATCAGAAACAAATATGTCTGGCTATCAAGAATACAAAATCAATCTTTCCTAACCAATCAGCTTTATCGATTTCACATAATCGATACAGAAAATCCTGTCTATTGTCAATCATAGTCTATTAATTACATTTTATTCAGTGTCTTAGACATTACATAATGAAGTAAAAGAAATGGCTTAGACATTACATAATGAAGTAAATCCGCTATAGGCTAGGAATAAAGGTTTTATTTTATTCATGGTTTCTCGATCTTTACACAAAACTAAACTATTTGAAATGGAATGAAATATTCATTTTATTAATGCCTTTACACACTCCCTTTTTCATGAAATTATCAACAAAACTGAAGTATTAGAGTAAAAGATTTCCGACCCAAACTTTAAAATTGTAAGGGGTGTCCTGCTATTTTATGATTCCTTTCAAGTTTAAACGTTGATTAATCCAGAGATGTCATATTGTCGCCCACCCTTTCTAATTGTCAGCGAGCCTGAGTGCGGATAGGGAGGTCCTGTGTTCGAATCCATGCACGGATGTACTTTTTCTATCCTGTCTTTATCCTTTTTTTGAAAGAATGGGTTACGAATGGTTACCTACCCTATAAACAGGTACCAATGGCCAGTATGTACTGAGGACTCCACGCCAAATTACGGTTCAGTTGGAAATGTGGAGCAGCGCATCCTAGTTGGGACAAGAGAACAACAACAAGGTATTTATCTAAGCTGTTTTTACTTTTCGTGGATTGCATTGAAGCCAATTATTTCTTAACATTGAATTTTCATATTATTTCATCTTCTCATCTTTGTAATCAAAAATATATAGAAACATTCATCACGAAAACATTTACCGTTATCAACAATTTCTTCCTGAAGGTTATTATATAGCTTTTTGGGAATTAATCGTAAGTCCCTCGTATGCATTAAAGGAGCACGTTCGTTGCCGTCATATTCTTCAAGTGGTATTAAACCCTTAAGGGTAGCAGATCAAGTGTTGGCTTCTTCTGCTTTTGAATGACGAAAGATTTCACAGTGAGGTTTCCATTTGATTGGAAGAGTCCAAATGCACGGAAGTATGCCGATTCACACCATTTTCAGTATTATTGCGTATATCCAAATTAAGGAAAATAGCACCCCTGTAGTTCTTTGCAATAATTTTAAACCCCAGTCCCCATTTCACGGAATAAATTTATATGTGAAAAGGGTTAAAAAGAATGGAATATGGAAGTAGTTATATACGTGGTTCTTTGGAGATAGTTATATATGTGGAGAAGTATTATGGGGACCGAAAAGTAATTTTGCTTTTCGATAAGGGCGCAAGTGGAAGCGAATCCGTATCAGACAATCGAGGAACTGTTAAAGGCTCTTATCCAACCTTGGCAGACAATCCAAGAACATTTGTAACAGATTGGTAAAACAAACAGAACAGATGCTTAGGTTTCTCATAATCTGTCTGAAGAAAACAGAGCTAACTGATCTACGACATGTTACTTATTGCTGCAGCGGTACAATGCAGACCGTTTTTTAATCGCTTGATCACTGCAGATAAAAAATGGGCCCTGTAGAATAACCCGAAACGCAAAAGACAGTGGCTTTCTCCGAATGAACAGCCACAAAGGACTGCTAAACCAGGTTTACATCCAAAAAAGTCGCTTTTGTGTGTTTGGTGGGGTATTCGTAGTATCGTCCATTTTCAAGTTCTTAAACTTGGAGAAACTGTTAATGCAGAACTTTTTTGTGAACAATACCAATCGTTAATTGAAAATTATCCAGCGATTATCTATAGAAAAAGCGTTAATTTGCAACACGATAATGCAAGACCGCACTGCCCAAGAAAAACGCTGGAAAAAATGAATGGATTGGGGTGGAAGCTATTGCCTCACCAACCATACTCACCTGACATTGCGCCAATGGATTTCCATCCATTCTCTTCAAGGCAACACTTCTCAACAAACAAAAAATTTCAAAAGTTGTTTGATATGAAAAATGCATCTCCAGATATTTTACTGAGAAACCTGTTGATTTTTATCAATCCGGCATTGAAAATTTGCACACTAGATGGCAAAAAGCTGTTGACAACGAGAGTGATTATATCATTGACTTACAAAAAATTTGCAAGAAATGTATTTATTCGAATTTACAGTAAAAACACAACAACATAATTTTCCTGTTCTCTTATTTATGTGCTTTAATTAGTCGAAAATGTCTTCGAAATAAAAGCCTTTAATATGTGTGTGAATTGAGCTGGTTATTATTCCAAACTCTTAATAAACTTAACTAACCAGAAATAAAGCAGTTCACTATCATGTTCAAAGTATAGGCTTCTTATTATATTCAGATGATAACTTAATTTATTTTCTGAAGGAAGAGGCGATAGCTTGTTAAGCAAAGAAATCATTAAAATATAATGATCTGCATATCAACTTTGATATCTTTCCACAAGTAGACGTCAAGTAATAAAGAGTTAAAGGCTTAAAAAAATATTGATACAAATTAGAAAATAAATTGGCCAAAAAGCTCTAATGTCAACTGATGACCAAAGTTAGAAATGTTAAATTCCTGGGAATTTCGAAGCCTAAGGGATTTTGAGGAATATTAGGTATTTTAAGGTATTATATTAGGTATTAGGTATTATATTACGTATTTTAAACTCAACCAATCCTGTTTCGATTAACGGATTGTTTTGCCAGACATATATGTGGAGAGAAGTGAAGTAAACTACGTAAATGTGCAAAAAAATGTCTATTCTGTCTTCTAGTACGAAAGTTAATTGGTTTCGTGCTGAGGAAAACAAAAATTCTTATTAAAATAATAAAATTAATGAGTTGATATTTAATAATAAACGTCAAAACTTTTTTTTCTCTGGACAGTCAAAAGAAAATATTGATTTTTCCATGTTTTTGTCTTTATGAATTCATAAATTCACGGCAGCGGGAAAAAGAAAACAAATATTTCCTCAACATTAGTATTTGAAGTTATTCTAAATTGGGCATTAACGCAAAATTGTTTTCTTTCCCTGTAAAACTTTCTATTGCCATAATTATTAGTAGAAATCATAAACTAAGGTAACTTTTATTTATTTTAAGAAAAACTTGAACAATTTCAAAACACTCTAAGACTTTTGAAATTCTTACGAATTTTTAAAATTTCCAAGTCAATAAACCAAATTTATTCCCGGAAGTAAATTTGATTTTTCCCCTCCTTTACAACACTAGTCGTAAAATATTTTCTATACTTTGAACAACTCCGTAATGACCCTTATGTAATACAGATTAAATGCAAAATAGAATAAAAGTCTATTAAGCACGATGAGACTCGATAAGTCGCCAAATGAACCATCCACTGTTCTTTAAATAAAATAAGCTTCGGGTATAAACTGTGCTTCATACTGCCTTACCAATCAACTGGTAGCTGCTTTTTTTGTTTTACTAATTGTTTCATTAAATTATATATATATATATATATATATATATATATATATAAGATATAAAAATTTATATATGTATGTGTGTATATATATATATATATATATATATATATATATACGATCTACTACTGTATATATATATATATATATATATATATACATACATATATACAGTAGTAGATCGGTAAACGAACAGTTTGGATTCCGAACAAATCGGACAATGAACACTTTCACGAAAGATTTTTGTATTCGGATGACGAATACATATTCGGAGAACGAACTAAAACGAATTCTAACGAACACTTCTCGGCTCATGGAGCAACATGAGCAAGGTTGCCTAATTCCATTGACCAAAAATCATTTTTCATATCTCTGGTATTATGTTGCTTGTTATTACACTTCAAAGTTCTATACTGGTATAAAAAAATTCCAATACAATATTTATAACCAAAGTAGACCGTTAGTTTTGATTTTGATTTCATTCAAAAAGGAAACTGGTATTTCCTTCTCAGCCCTCATCCCCTCGTTTATTCGTTGAAGAAGTAAGAGGATGTTTAAGTTTTGGTCTTAGAATGGCATCCATACCAAGCTGATATCCGTTAAGTCAGGAATCTTTATGGCAACAGTGTTATTATTCACTTCCGGAGAGTCTTAAGAAAGAAACGCATTAAACATTGTACATGTTCTTTATCGCCCTATAAACAAAAATGAAAAGGACTGATTATTATGTGTATGTATACATTTTTATGAACTTATAAAAAAAATTAAACATTTTTTCTAATCTAATTTCTATTGTTTCCAGAACGAATAGATTGATTTCACAAAGAAATCCATGGCGAATCGATGGTCGTAACGAACAATTCAGATAGCGAACATAGTCTTGTGTGTGTGTGTATAATAATGGATTTTATGTTCTTTAACCAATCACCCACTGCATATATATATATATATATATATATATATATATATTTGTAATGGTGTGTGCAAGGTGTGTGTGTGTGTGTGTGTGTATCGAGACATTGAAATTACTTGCTTATAAAATAGATCCAAGATAGATCAAATTTCATTTGGCTTCGTGAATTTATTATTCTGTAAACATCCTAATATTTAAAGGAACTATTTGGGTGAGAGTTAAGGTATTAGATTCTAGTCCTTGGAATAAGCGTGGATTTTCAAGGACAAGGCCGCAGATTCCTATGCAGCCAAACGAGGTGTTCCCCCGGAGTTACCGGAAGAGGGCGCTTGGAAGAACTGTCGAAGAGGACAGCGCTTTTGTGGTCGGCAGGCTTGGCTACTCATGTGTTCCTCCAAGAACAGGTACGCCACTCCCTTCATTTCCGCCCATCCGCTTGTTGTGCACTCTCAGGGTGGAGGGCCACCACCGCCTCCAAAGCAAATCTCACGCTCGGTGGGCTCATGCGTGGGTGGAGGCGAATTTTCCAGAAAAAGAAAAACCGCGCCTGACAAAGTCTCCAAACAAAGTCTCCGCGGGAGATTGTTTGTATTTCAAAACATACAAGAACGAAACTTAATTGGTATGCCAGGGATCCAAAAAGTCGTCGAATCCAATTTTTAAGAACTCTTATTTGGTTTAGAATTTCCTCGTTATTTCAAAAATTGTAAGATAAGCATACATGGAACAATTGTTAAAATTACGAAGAAATTAAAAGCCTTATTCCAAGGTTATATATATATATATATATATATATATATATTCTGTTTTCTAATTCAAATTATAAGCAGAATAGTAATATTATTCTGCTTATAATTTGAAATAAATATTCTCTCTTCAATCGTTTCCCTTATTAATTGTAATTTTGGTAGGCTTAGGGCTCAAAAATTAGACTACTATCTCTTTCAATTTGTTTTGAATAGAACGAAAACAAATCATAACTTTATTTCTTTGTTACGTTTCCATCCGTTTGTTTAGATTGGAAAACTGTTTACAAACAGATCTCTTGAAATAGTACATAATTAAAACCATCTTGACAGTCTAAATTAGAATAGTACTCTCCTCACAAATTTCAGGAATACAAGAGTGGTGATACATTAAGCTTTTTGAATGGTTATTGTATAAAAACGCTCTTAGCACCATGGACTTCAGAAGAGTTTGATTTGGAACCTTTTAACTTCTACAAATGACAGTGATGACTTGAATTTTATGTTGTGTTAACGCTGTCCTATTTTTATGCATTTATACTGTATCAGAGAAATTTAGAATTCAACAATACTCCCTCCACCTCGATTGTTTTGGATTTCAATAATAAAAAAAGTATTAAAAAATTATTTGAAATTAAAGGGCTCTTAAATTTAAAAATGAATATTTTTTTTAGTTTAAAATAAATAACTTATAATTACAGATGTATATATCTTATTGGCACAGATACTGTATAATACAGGATGCCAAGTAATGTCTTATCCATTATATCTTTACTTTGGAATAAGTTATATTCGAAAAATGTTCTCAAAACTAACACATACGAGGGAGGCACTTCCTTGCACGCCAAATTTGAGGCCAAATTCTTGCAAAGGCACAGATGCCGTATAATCCAGGATGACAAATTCTAATTCTGGTGATTTTTTTTGGTGGATTTTCTTATACATTTGGCAACCTGGCTTTTATTATGTCATAGACATAGAGACCTATAAGAATTATGTAGAAAATTCTATTCTGGCAACCCTAGTAGCCCCACGTCACATTGACAACATGTGCTTATTTCCAAAAGAAATTCAGAATTTGTTATCCTGGATTTTATGGCATTTGTGCCGACTTATTTAATATCTGAAGCGATTTCCTGTAAAGAAAATATTTTTTAGAAATTGGCTGCTACGGAGGAAATTTAGAAAAACTTTCGTCATCTCGAATCAAATATACAAAGAATAGAGGCGCAATTTTATTAATTTTTTTATTTTTATTTTTTAAATACGATTTTCGTATGTTAGAAACAAAACGTATTTTGAAATTCTCTGCGTCAAAATATATTTCACTTAAAATAATAAAATACTTGCAAACAAAAGTGAAGCTAATGATCAATTTTGTAATTCTCAAAATTTCTAGAATTCTTATTGCTCAATTCTTTAATTTATTTTCTTTTTTGTGAAATTAAAAAGCAAGAAATACATTATAGATGGATGCAAATGTCATTTCATTTTTCACTAATAATACACAATTACTGGATTGATTATGCTTATATTTCAGAATGTTTCAACTAGTTTTCAGAAAGGAATCTATCATTAATTAATTACACTGCTGGTGACCCAAATTAAAACACAAAGAAAGACAAGATATATCACAACAAAATTTATGTAGATTACATGTTGAACAAGCATCAACTGATTAAATTTATAGACTTATGTGAAGTGTGGTTCCTGCCAAAATCAGTAGCCAGAGTAGCAGACATTGTTGGAGATTACTGCTGAATCAATGCCATACGCCTCGGCATTGATTCAAAGAGACTTAAGATGTGTTCTTGGGGTACAGCAAACCAAGCATCTTCCACACGTTGCCAAAGTTGATGGGGATGTAATCTGGATCAATGGACCACATGTTTTCTATCGGCGAAACATCTGGAGAGCAAGCCGGCCAGGGAAGCAATTCAATCTGGTGATTGACGAAGAACCCTTGGACAATGCGTGCCACGTGTGCTCGTGCATTATCATGTTAAAATATGGCTGTGGGGAAGCCCTGAAGGTAAGGAAAGACAACTGGCTCCAACACGTGAATGCGTACTAGAGGAGTGGGAGAGTGATATCCAATACCACCACTTACCATAATACCCAGTACAGGACCAGTGTGATGGTGCATAACGCAGCTGTTCAGCATCGTCTCCACACGGTGTCTCCAGACTCGAATGCGACCGTTATGGTGTTGCTGACTGATGCGTGACTCGTCAATAAAAACAATTTCATTCCATTCTGTCATAAGCACCCTTCTTTCATAGCACAGATGGTGGCGGAGACGTCTAGGATCCTGCGTAAAGTGTAATCGAACCAATGGACGTCTTGTGGACAGACATTTCAATTATAAACTGTGTCAAATGGTACGTGCAGACACCGGAGGATGGATTGCAGATTGAATATGCTGTGCTATGGTTCGTAATGTGGTTGAGTGATCCATCACTGCCATGCGCACAATTTGCCTGCCATCACTTGAAGTGGTGCACTGAGGTGGGTGCGATCGAACACGTCGGTCCGTCGTACCCTCCTACATACAACGATCACATATTCGTATTTCAGTTGTTTGCTATCGTCCAAGACGAATATCAATTTCTCTGAAAGATAACCCACAATCTTGGTAGGTCACTCTTGCTAGGACCTTCCTTTGTTGAACTAGGATGCTTGATAAAAAATGATCGCTGCTTCCTATAAGGTATACTTTTTTTTAAAGCTACAATTTCCGAATTTGATATCTCCAAGCTTAAATAGCTCTTTAAAGTGGCGCTACAAGCTAGCGTGATGTACAAGCTAGCGTGATTCGATGAAATTCTAATCCTTTGCATTTCTCATCTCCGCTAATGCATGTTGTCAGTTTCATGTTATTTACATTCTTCCTTCAGGTTGTTGCATTTACGGTGGCCAGCAGTGCAATTGGTCCTGATTCATCTCAACCAACACTTTCAAGCATCAATGCATGGAAAACTAATAATTTCTCTTCGTGATAGCTATCCAGTGAAACAAATATTGAACTCAATATCTTAAGCATAGAACAGAAAGATTAATTTTGTAGATAAATATATATCTGAGAAGGGAGAATTGCTTCACAGTTCGATCGGTTTGATACATATATACATAGCGGGCAGGTAAGACCCGGACTGTACCTTCAGCATAACGGGTTTGGAATTCTCACCCATTATATAGCGCCTTATCATTTTAAACCACAGTCAGGTGACTAGGTCACACCTGAGCTAGCATCCTTCTCTTCATATCATCGCCACACCAACGAAATCACTTTGGACATCAGAGATGAACGTTGACACGTGCCCAACCAACGGAGCTCAAGCAACCCAGTGAGGGAGAATGTGGTCACCATCCCAATCACTACCTGCGGCAAATGATGTTTCCTTCGATCTTAAAAGGAAGCATCGTGAAGTTACTGAGCCACTGCAGTTCATCTGTTTGATACATAAAACAGCCGGAGACAGTTGTATCTAAAGACGATTCAGGCACAAATGTTTGTTTGGGCTACTGTTGAGGCGGTGCTTTGGCGAGAATAGGACACAAACTCGGGTATAGAATTTGACCTTTGTCTTGGTTCAAATTTAGATTTGAAGCGTTAAATGCTCTCATTTGATAGGAATATAAGTAACTATGAATATGCATACAACGCGTAATAATCGGTAAACCTAAAATGATTATTCTACTTGTAAATTGAATTTCGTCTGAACTTGAATTGAAACTGACATCAGGATGTTGAAGTCAAGTTGGTTTAAAACATAAGATATGTTACATTTCGAAATCTTGATGGCAGCTTTTTCAAAGTTTTCCCCTTACCACTTAGGAATTCAACCCGTTTTCTTAGAAAAGATGTCTTTAACGACAAAAACTTTACACATATTCAAATGACTTACAACCGTCGGTTAGGCCTCACGGTATCGAAAATGCATCTTACATTAAATATCTCTGTTGTAATTGGATTTAGGATTGTTAACTTCGAAACCCGTATCCATGTGTTACAATGAGCTGGCGCAACTAATCCATAGAAGAATTGAATATATATATATATATATATATATATATATATATATATATATATATATATATATATATATATATATATACATATATATATATATATATATATATATATACACATATATATACATATATATATATATATATATATATATATATATATACATATATATACATATATATATATATATATATATATATATATATATATATATATATATATATATATATATATATATATATATATATATATATATATATATATATATATATATATATATATATATATATATATACACACACACACACATATATATATATATATATTAAAAAATTGATGAAATTTCCAGCATCGTATGTTTAGAAGTATTTGTGACTTAATGTGAACTAGAATGGATATTGTGCACATAAAAACGAATTATGATTTATTGAGATGGATACATAACATAGAATCGCCTTCTTTTAAAAAGTGTTAAAAGCTTATTGTGATAAACTAAATATTAAATAACTATAAATAGAAAAAATCTGTTTATTATAATACAAATTTATATATAATAATAAGCAAATATGTTTACAAATTAATAATAATCTTTTGGTAATAAATAACACAAATAATTTTGCAAACAAATGTGGATAGTTTATTTTACTTGAATTAAATAATGAAGAATTTTATAAAGTAATGCAAGAAAATACTTTAGAATTTTTCAACAGTTAATAATTAAAATATAAATTGGATATAAAAAATATTCAGTACATATCAGTTATGGCAGTCCCAAGGTATACCGATTGTTTTTAATTATTAGTAATCTTTTTATGGCAATATATGTTGAAGTCAGAACTTATTAATAAAAATTTAAATTAAGTTCATTTTATTTAATTAAAAAATATTTATTATCATGAACATAAAAGCCGATATTTACAACAAAAACTGTAATAAATGATATAAACTCGAGCTAAATTAAAATGAACTGACATAATAAATTGACGATATTTGTAAGTAGCGCCATCTATTTATAATAGCCACAAATGGTCAGACATATTACTTTATTCCTAAACGCTAAAAAATTTGTCTCTAAATGATTAATATCTATTATATATTCATTTTACTAAATTTGAAGAATAAACAACTTATTATTTATTTGAGAATGTACATTTTGTCTGTGATATAAGCAGTTTCGTAAATATGTAGTATGAAATACATATTTTTAAATAAAAATGTCATGTGTTTTCGAATGAAATGACCTTAAGTATTTGAAAAGATCATACCATCTTATTAAAAAATATTAATTTCTTTATTAGTTAATGTATGTTAAGTTTAAACTTTGATCACTGATTTTTTTAAGAAAAAAATTTGAAAAATTGTTATCATGAATCAATGTATTGATAGCTTTGAATTTTGGAGACTTTTTTTAACTATATCTCTGCAAAAAATCTTTGTGATGTAGTTCAAAAACAAAAAAATGTGTTTCATGTATATCCTTTCAATAAAATTAAAAAATTAATGGATATTTTCTAGCTAGTTATGATAGATGAATTTTAAAGCTAGTAATATAGAATTTAAAAAAATAATTATTATGAAAATAATACTTTGAATTTCAACCCATAGATGGCGCTCATCATACAAATTTAAAAAGAATAACGTTGTGCAAAATATTTTGCAATGCCTGAAAATCAATCAGTAAAGAGAGGTAGAATTTTAATGGTATAAACACATGAAGATATTAAAATTTAATTTATAGCTTCATAAATTTATTTATGGCGACATTGATAGTTTACGAATACTGATTTTTATGAGGAAAAATTAAATTAAAGGGGACAAAATTATTAATTACATTCTGGTATGTTGCATTGTTAAAAAAAAAGTTATAGCAATCATAGAAACTTATATTTGTATGAAAAGATTTGTGATCAAATAATTAAAGCTTCACACAATCACTACAAAGATATTTTTATTCTAAGTTATACACTTAAGCCTAAATACACATTTAACGTTCTATAAACAAATGTTTTTAGAGCTACTTATGATAATATGTGTTCGATTCTACCTTAGGTGATAGGGAAATAAATGCGTACAGTTGTCACATCACAAGAATTGACAGTCCTAAAATTCTATATCTGAATTATCGCTGCATTCCATAAAGTTAAATTTTATTGGATTTCATAAATATTCTATAACGGCATTCTTTCAAGAGCTAAAACTATGGTGTTTCTATAAATCTTATCAATTTTGTCTGAAATTATCTCTCCTTATATTACTCCTAACTTGGAATACCCAAAGTTAGAAGTAATTTGGCTTATTTTGGGAATATCTTGTCTACCATATTTTTACTAACAAAAGTTTCTCAATATTATGGAGAACTTTGTGCCCAAGATATGTCCAATATTGGACTTATCTTGCCAAGATGAATATTGAAGAAAACTTGCGCATTATATTGGTCCATATTGAGGTTATTTTGACCAAGATTGTTAATAATGGAAGCAAGATTTTCTACTACTCGGATTACTGTGGAATTCTAAAATAGCAAGTCAATCTTATTTTAGGTTGTCCAGGATTTAGATATAAAACTCTTATCTATTGTTCATGAAAGTTTCTGCTATCACATGGCACCTTATACTGAGTGGGATTTTGGAAACTTTCATTTTCTTCATTATGAAGAAGGTCTTGATAAATTATCTTTGAACTGTACCTCAAAATTTCAATTGACTACTAAAGTAAAAATCTTACCCCAGATTTGACGTGTTAAACAGTCCATTATTCAGAATTTAGATTTTATTTGGCAATATTTTTAGAACTTACTGCCTTCTTAAGAAACAGGATTATTATTTTGAATTTGAACAACAGATGAAGAAATTAAGATGTGCTCACTTTAAATAATCTCACCATTTCGAGAATATTTGAGAATATTTTGTCTTTATCTTTATTTATTTTTATCGGCATCTGATGGGTAGCATAACACATCAATTATCAATTTAGTGTAAAAGATAATTTGGCATGGGAATTCTGTTATGAAGCCAACTATGCACCCATAATGTATTGTCTTCAAAAAAGACTTTTCCCATATGAAAGGTAATCATAATGTTTCAAGAAAGAAAATTTGCAAAATACATAAGCACCTTCTTCGACATAAATGGCTGATTTTATTCCTGCTAATTATTGTCTACAGTGGAAGTATTTGGGAATAAAATCAAAGATAACGTATATAATTATACAACAATCCTTCTTTAGGAAAATCTTCAACGCCATTACTGCATTGGGCAGCATTGAGCTTCGAATAAATTTTGCTTTTAAATAAAGGTTTCTAAGAGTTTTTTTTTGTTTTTTTCGAAATTCAGAAGCAACAGGTGTTTTTAGCATTAGTTACTTCAACTACACAAGCGACTATATATATATATATATATATATATATATATATATATATATATATATATATATATATATATATATACATATATATATATATATATATATATATATATATATGCACTCAATTGAATAATTAAATAAAAATTATAATTATAATAAAAGATTATTATAATTCTATTGGAATAGTCAATACAATTAAGAAGTTAAGTATTTATATATGTAAGAAGACAGAGTACATAAAACTAAATATAATATCTTATTGAAAAATTGTTGCTAGATAATGAAAGCTCAATAATTAGATACTTTCCCAACGAGACAACCGAGGAAGGAAAACGTGACGGTTGCTTATATGTTTTCTATACCCTCCAGCATAAACTTTGAGACCCACAAAATTCGAATGTATTAATAGAAATGCTTTTACCACAAATCTATACTAACGTGCAATTCTAATTTCTTTTACTCTTCTCTTCAGCATGCAAACTATTAATACTAATTCATGAAGGATTGCTGTGCACATTTCACAAGATGATTCGTAACTCATGTTTATTTTAAATTTCCCTCTAGAGAGTAAGCAGATAATTTTGTCAGTATAAATCCGATAAAGCAACATGCATTGCACCTGAAGCGATTACATTAAGTACTTTAAAAGTCTAATCTAAATTGAAATCAGAACTATCCATTAAAATATTATCAAAATATTATATGATCCTTGTGTGAATTTAAGACTTTCTCTTTTATGAATAAAAAGCTCCATTGTGTTTTGACACACACAATTACATAAATGCTGTTAGAGAATCAATGATAAAATAAGAAATAAATGGAATTAAATGATTAACTGCTATGTCTAATTAATTAAAATGTAATTCAATTACAGTTAGTTATTAATTGTAACAGTGAACACAATATAGACATTGCATATATGTAAATGTGGATGTTTAAAATTAATAGTAATATGTTATTGGGGGCGGATAACATCGTTGTGAGAATAATATTACTTTCGATTTAAAAAAAAAAAAAAACTGAGCTAAATCAATACCAAATTTTTGTTATCCTTACAACTCTAGTATAAAAATATCCTGAACACGTTTTAAATTTTCGTAAAATTAATTCATAAATTTAAGTAATGATTTATTCATTTGGAACAGTAAATACTCTAAAAGAGTATTAAAATATATGAGGCTTTTTGCTTCAGATAATCATTAATTATAGGTTCTTAAATTGCTGTAGTTATTTTTAAGGTGAGAAATTAAAAATATTTTAATAAAGAAAAAATCTATGTAAACGTAATAGTTAACACATAAATTTTTTCCGGCATTTGATGCTCAAATTTTAAGTAAAATATACTAGTAAAAATAATATAAAAATCTGCAACTTATGAATTTCGATATTTGATGCAACTATATTTGATATTTTCGAATTTATTTATTTTTATTATTAAAATGCAATTATATATACACACCTGTAATCCAAAATCAAGCGCCATCTATAGAGCGTTACAGAAACTAAATCTTAGGTGCAAATAGATGTGGTTCTGTTAATAAATTAAAACTTGTGAATTTATTTTCTAAAACCGAAGTCTATCTCTCATTGAATAGAATAAAATAATTTTTATTCTTATAATTAAATTTCTGTTATTTGCTCAATAAAAAAAATATTTACTAAAGTAAAATAATTTTTATTAATAATATTAAAATTTATTTTACAATAAAGATTACGATTATTAATTTTTTTAAAAATATTATCAAATTAAAAATTAATATAATAAAGAATATGATAAGTAAATTGAGTAATTTCTTAAAATATTATTTGGTTACTTATTTTCAATAAATATACATTAATACTATCATATTATAACAATAGATTGTGAAAAATATAAAATATTGATATAAGATAAAAATAAATTCTTAGTAAGAATATTTTGTCAATTTCTGCACAAAAACTTTTTACTGATATATAAATGTTTTCAATTCACTTTCATTCATCTTCAAGATAACAAATCCAAAATTCAATTTTAGCAATTATAAATAAAATTTTTATAAATTACTTATTGAATGTATATCGAATATGAATGTATTATCAAAGTTAGGAAAATGACAAGAACTTTACTTCATAAATTGTTACAATATCGTCGATGTGAAATAAACAAAAAAAAATTTAAGTTAATTTCACTATACAGACTTACTAATAGATGGCGTCATGATACAAAACTATTTTTTAATTATTAAAAATGAATAACAGGATATTTGCTGAGAAATCTTTCAATTTTTTCCGCAAATGAGAAAAACTTTTCCAAATTTTTTTTTATCTAAAATATTTCTATCCAGTAAAAGCAAACTGAGCAAAAGCACTAAGTAAATGTATACAAACGAAATCATTCTTTTGTATTCAAAACATTTTTACAAATTCTACAAAAATCCGAGATGAGGCATTTTGAAAAATAAAAAATTTGAAATTTTTCACTATCGTTACATGCCAGAAATATATGGGAGAGAGAAATCTTATTTATTATTTAATTAATCTTATTTAATTATTCCTTTTAAGTGTCACTAATAGTGATAAGCAACTAATATAAAATAAAGTAAATTAATATGAATGTGGAGATAAAAAATAAAAAAAAAACCCCCAAAGAATAGAGCATTAAAAGATAATTTACGAGTATTAATCGGTCTGTTTATTGACTCGCTGGATCAGCAAAATTCACAAGTGCTTAAATGAACCTTACTTGTTATAAATACTAAATGGTTGTTTTTTTTAAACAAATCTGAACAGTGCAGAGCTAATTTAAAACAGTTAAAATATTTATAATTATGATAGCTAGTGAAATGTGTTCAGTTAATTTAAACTCCCACTTAATATCTCTAAGAATTAAGCTAATTTAAACTCCCACATAATATCTCTAAGAATTAAGCTAATTTAAACTCCCACTTAATATCTCTAAGAACAAACTATGGTATCAAACTCGCACCTAAGATGAGATATTAATATTATACTTCAAAATTGAATCAAAAGAAAACGAAATGTCATTTTATTTTGATTCAATTCCGAATCATATATGTGTGTGTGTATAGTATGTAAAACAAACAACTGATTAAACAAATTCTTGCTATTCAAATATTAAGAAATTAAAATAATTAGGGTATAGGGCTTCATCAGGAAGAAAAGGATCAGGTAGACAAATAAGACAAAAACTCTTCTGTTATGCAATGAAAGACAAAGGCCCAAAAATATATGAGCAGTTTCCCAGAGGAGTGTAAGTAAGAAAGAACATTTAAGGGAATCGAAACAATAAACATAAACCCAAAGTATTAAAAGAAAAGATCAAATTAATGAGGCGAACAACATATCAAAGCAGTTCATTCAAATGCTGAGTAAGAGAAGAGAATAATATCAAATGGAGCCCATCAAAACATTTATTTACTTAAATTGAAGTAAACACACGGTTGCTAAAAGTGGTTTGAAAAATAGCGTGTTAAATTTAAAATTAAAGAGTAGCTTGAAAAAAAATTTAAAGTAAATTTAAAGTTATATTATAAGTAGGCACATTTTCTCAGAATTCTTGTAAGAACTTTAATACTTGGCTGGCCCTTCTGTAGTTGTAAAAACTCTATTTTACTTCAATCACACAAGTGTTTCCTTACTTACTCTACATAATTTAAAATAAAATTAACTAGAATATTACTGTTTTTAAGGTTATAAACCAATCATTTAGTATGATGAATTTATTATTACTACAAATATTCTAAATGCGATATTCATATCACTGAGAAAATAACATTCCCGTAAACATGCAAAGATATATTTGTGAGTTCCGTTAAATTAATTTGATAACTTTCAATTAAAGAGATTAGTTTTATCAAAAATATCACAATACAAATAATAGTTTGCAATTTTAATGAATAAAATTCAGTATATTGTTAAATAAAACAGTTTTAATCAGCTGAAGATCATTAAAATAAATTAAATGAGAAAAATAATTAAAATCTAAAATATTAAAAATAAAATCGTCAATATAACGAAAAGCAAAATGATACAAATAAGACAAAAACTCTTAAGTTTTCTTCGAAGCAATGCAAAAATAATTTGGGGAGTAATTTTAATCACTGAAATTTTATTGTCTTATTTGTATTATCGATTTTCAAATCATATCTTATCTAATTTATATTCTTGGCGAATCTATTTTTAGCTTCTTTTGCGTTGGATGGATTGCTAAATACATATTTATTAGTTTTGCTTTATTTTTCTATTTAAAAAATTTCGTTTGTTATATATATAGTATATATATATGTGTGTGTGTGTGTGTGTGTGTATGTGTGTGTGTGTGTGTATGTGTGTGTGTGTGTGTATGTGTGTGTGTGTGTGTATGTGTGTGTGTGTGTGTATGTGTGTGTGTGTATGTGTGTGTGTATGTGTGTGTGTGTATGTGTGTGTGTGTGTATGTGTGTGTGTGTATGTGTGTGTGTGAGTGTGTGTGTGTGAGTGTGTGTGTGTGAGTGTGTGTGTGTGAGTGTGTGTGTGTGAGTGTGTGTGTGTGTGTGTATAAACACTCACTCCCTTTTTCATGCATAATTTTCTAGGATAAAACTTCGTTACTGATCATTATAATGAATTAACAAAATTCTAATACTAAAATAATAAAAATACATAGTAATACTTTCTGCAAATAAAACTGATTTATGCGAGAAGGAACACACTTCTAATCTTCATCGTTAAAACCAACTCGTCTCCAGATTTACATGAACAGCCACTTCACATCACTTCTAAACCGCGGCATCTGAGTCATTATACAACAAATTATCCTCCGCACCATGCAGTGGTTTATTCGATGGTGCTTATGTCTCTTTTCCTTCACTCTCCTCAAAGAAACAAGGGAAAAACCGTATAATTCCGAATAGAGTGGATTTTTCAGAAATGAATGCAATCGAAAACGATACATAAGACGCATCCCGTTTTGCTGACTTATTTTCAAAGAAAAATGCGTGTCTTGTATTCCAACGAATGTGGTATACAGCTGGCTTTCAGAATAATGGCAACAACTTATATTTATAATAAATCCTTTATTAATTTGGTTTAGGGCCGATTTTGTCATGTATTACGATTTGGACTTGTCAAAAAATCTATTCATACAAGTTGTGAAGAGTGTTTAGAATAATATTTTACCATTCCTAATGGAAATATAATGAAAGTTTTGGGAGAGGTACTGGTGGTTGTCATCGATTCTGTATTGAACCCTTTAAATTTGACCATAATGGTTCAATAATATTGATGTCGGGTGACAATGTGAGCCTAGGTAGATGGTTAACTTCAAACTTCATAACTATAAAATATGAGTGGATAAAACCCGCTGCATAGATAGGTATTATCATTCTGAAAAATTCCCGCTGTATATACAGGTGCATTATCATTCTGAAAAATTCCATTTCAAACAGGAAAAAAAAGTTTGCCGCATAGGATAAAAGCATGATTGGAGAAGAACCGCTGCATACATAGGTACATTATCATTCTGGAAAATTCCATCTCATGAAGGAAACAAAGTTTTCCGATTATGATGGACCTGCCCTGTTAATATTTCTCTATAGTTCCCCACCATGATCTTAGCTTTCAGGGTTATGATTAGTTTAGCAAGAAACCATGACAACGCTGCTGAAATCATGTCATATTCGTCTCCATGATTTACAATCTTAAAGAGACAATCATGACCACAGTCTTATGCAGATGTCCTCAAAGCTTGCACCAAACCTGTTGCTGTCGCGGTGACCTGGTTGGTTAGGACGTCGTTCTCATTATCGTAAGGTATTGAGTTCGAATTCCATCTTAACCAAAGATCCGTCGTGTCCACTAAAGCTGACTGGGCCACCTTAAAACTGGGCGAGATCGCAATTTCCTTTAACTCAGTTTCAAATTCAGGAAGACTCCACCCGGCTACCTCTATCTAACTGGTAGGCCCTAAGTACAGGGAAGCATGCTGGTGCAACAATCCATCCTGTTGCAGGGAAAAGTGTGGAAGACGATTCTTCAGATCATATGGCTTTCTTCTAGATATCAAATGACCAGGTGACGCCATTGTAGATGACGCTTGGCATTAATATCTGTGGCTTACGAATTGCTACTTTACCGTAAATGTTTTGTTTTTGAAAAATGCCTTCAAAATTGCAGAAATTATTTACACTGAATACTACAGATGCTACGTGAGCTCTGTAGTCATGTTTGTTGCTGTTATTCGCTTTCTAGCCATTACAATCAGCTTCAACACGCGTCTGTCACACGGAAATCCTTTTTTTATTCAATATTTGGCTTTTCCAAGCTTTTCTTACACCGATATGTGAATATGTTGTCATGACTTTAGACACAGTATAAATGCCTAAAATTTGAGATGATCCAGTTAGACGGGCTCCTATTATTTGGCATTTTTTTTTTAAATCTGGAACTTCCGACATTTTATGCTTTAAAGAACTTTAAAGCTGCTGTATGTTGTTGTTGTTGTTACTTAAGGCACTTGAGCAAGCCAAGCTCTTTAGCCGATGGCTACGAAGAGGAAAGTAAGATTTTGCTCTAATACTCCTTCGATAGATGGCACCACCAGATGATCCACTCTCTCAATTTTGATTTTGATCTGGAAGCGGAGGAAATTCCCTCAGACTATTACTCCCATGGTAACTGCTCAACGATCAAGCACAGAACTTTCGATTACACAAATTCAACGTGTACGTATACCACATGCATTCTGTGGGTCTTTGGCAACATTAGGAATCAAATCATGTCCTTCTGCACTTAGGCCGATGCTCTAACCACAAGGATATCATGGCTCAATCATGGCAAGCTACTGCATTCCACTAGAATGTATACATTTCTGTTTATAAAAAAGCTAGTAGCTCTCGTCATTATATACTTTAATTATTGTATTTCATATTTTAATCATCATATTTAATTATTATATTAAGCATTATTAGATTTTAATGTTTATGAAGTTCATTCAAAATCTAACTTTTATTAAGAGATACTTCCGTTATTTTTATAACCACCTGCATATATAAGCAACCATTATTATTAAATATTGAAGTCGGGATTATTTTCGTCCTTACTTGAACACACTTCTGATTGGCAGTGAATAGTACAAAACGTAAGTAAATACACTGCAGAGAGCAAAAACATATTTTTTTACTCGGAGAAACAGTTGAAAATGGTAATTACTCACACATACATGTTCAAAAATTTTGTGGGGATGTAGAAAAAAAGAGAGAATTTAGTGTCATAAATTTTCTCCAATTCAAGTGATTGTACATGTATGATAAAGGAGAAAAAGTTCATACCTTCTTTCTTGAAGCGAGCACGATTCCGCAATGATGTTAAAGCGATTTTATTGAATTACATCATGGCATAGGCAACTTTATGGGGAGACCAATTCATAATTTATTTTTTGTTTAAATTAAACAAAAACGTTCTAATAAAAATTGCTGCAAAAATATAATTTGGGTGTTTTAATTAAATCAGAAAATAATATATTGACATAATTATCTCTGGGGCAGAGCATCCATATGTATACAGAGGCTGCCCTCACAAAATCCTATTCTGTAACCTCAAAGTGGTGTGAGGGTGTACACAGGTAGCACAGGTGATGTACGTCTGGAACCTAAACTTGGTTTAGATTCCTGGTATGGTCACCCATGACAAGAAAGCTGTGCTAATACACCTGGCTAATACAGAAAGGTAACCCAATCCAAGGTGTTAGGCTCCATGCTGGTGGATGAATGGAACCAGGGTTATGGTGTCACTAACGGGCCCCTCGAGGAACCTGGCAAAACCTCGTTGCATGTTTACTTTCCACCTGCACAGGGAAGCTATGCAGGTGGTGACCTTACATTTCCTCCCAATTCCTAGGTCACTTATAGATGACAAAAACAAAAAAATAAAAATGATAAAAATGGATTGGATAAATCTCCTGGTGTTATCCAATCAGCCGGCAAAACGGTTCCTAAGGAACAGAATCCCGGCAAAAAGAAGAGCACTGGCAATCTGGCTGCTGGAGGAAGTGGAGTTACCACAAGGCAACACACAGACATCATAGTTGGAGAACCAGGAGTTCTCACAAAATCACAAAGACGCAATCTAAGGCGTCGCAATAAAGCAAGGGAGCAGGTGGAAACTGCTCAGAAAGTGGGTGGCACCAAAAGACTTAGGTCTGAGGTGTCAACCCCTTCTCCCAGTAACACTGCCTCCAAAAAGCTCAGGAATGATAACCAACCTGGGACTTTTGCTCAGGGTGTTAAAAGCCATAAAGTAGCTATTGTGAAGGATGGTTTCCCAACCATCTAACTCAACAAGGAAGATGTTGACTCCATACAGCAGGAGATTCTGACAAGGACAGATAAGGTCCCCATAGGAAATCATCTGCCTAGAGTTCGAGGCTTCAGCTTAGTGTCTGGGGCACTAATTCTCCTATGTGATGACCTTGAAACTGTGGAATGAATTAAAAAGTCCTTCTATGGTAACAAGAGTCTGTTTGGTGGTGAGGGGCTCAGTGTTCTGGATCCCAGTGATCTACCTAAACCAGTAAAGATGGCCTTTAAGACAAGGGACACCCATACCTAGGATCCTGCCATCTTTTTGAAACGGCTAAATAGACTCAACCCGCAGTTGAAGCTTTTAGAATGGCGTACTCTGCAGAAATCTGTAGAGACACATTCTATTAGATGGATCTTCAAGGTTGATATGGAAGCCTCAGAATCCATTAAAAAGGCAAATTATGGTGCTTAAACTGGTTTGGATTGGGGAACCTTCAAAATTCTCCGGGACCCAAACCAGAAGGATGTACAGAACATTGAAGAGATGGAAGTTGTACAAGAAGGTCCAACTTCCTCTCAAGTAAGTAAATACTCGCCTACTTCTAGAAAGGAAAATGAATTACCTAACATTGAAGAACTGGAATTAGATTCTTGTTCTGATATAACCCTGTATCCTAGCTCTCCTCTATCTGAGAATAAGATAGAAAATGTTTTGCAGGAAACTCTAGTAAGTAGGTCCCCTACTTACGGAGACTTGGGAAGCACTGCTTCTTCTTAGCTTCTTTGGGTGCCACAATGGTAAGTATCATCAAAGTAGCACAGATCAACCTTCATTATAGTTGATCAGCTTCAGCTATTCTTAGAAAGAAGATGACTAGAGGAGAGGTTGACATTGTTTTAATTCAAGGGCCATGGACTTGCAATGGTTCTGTTTTGGGCTTGCATGTTCAGGGTTTTAACATATTTTATGATAAATGTTGTTTGAGACCAAGAGCATGTATTGCTATAAGCAACAAATTAAATGACTTCATTCTGGTTAATTACCTAAATGGGAATAATGTTGATGTAAAAGTATCCTGTTTATTGCAAGGAATCAAAGATGAAATCATCTTTTATATCTTCATATCTTCCTTTCGAAGATAAGGACACATTTAACGTGCAAATTGTCAGTCTTCTAGATTATAACAATTTGAGTAAGAAACTCATCATAGGACGTGATGCAAATGCTCACCACACTGTGTGGGGAATAGTGATTGCAACAGACGTGGTGAGGATCTTTTAGAATACATTTTGTATTATAATTTATTTATTCTTAACAGAGGTAATGAACCCACCTTTATAACTATAAATAGAAGAGAAGTCATTGGCATCACTTTATGTAACAGTAAGTGTGTTGACTTTATTAAAGATTGGAAAATGTCTGATGAAATAAGCTTATCTGACCACCAATTCATTAGCTTTTCTGTTTTAGGAGCAAACAGACTAGAGGTGGTTGGTAGGAACCCAAAAAATACCAACTGGTGTTCCTACAAAAAAGATCTAGAAGATCTTCTCAAGAAAGGTGACTTCGGTAAGTTATCTTCGGTAGCAGATTTAGAGTTGGTCGTTGATCACATGCAACATGCCATTCTCCAAGCATACTATCAAAATTGTGATATCAGCAATACTTGCTCTCCAAGGTTAGTTCCTTAGTGGTCTAAAGAGTTAAGCAAATTGCGAAGACAATGTAGAAAGCTCTTTAATTGAGCCAAAAAGAATGGTGAGTGGCAGAAATATAAATTGGCACTTACCACTTATAATAAAGCTATCAGGAATTCTAAAAACAATTCGTGGCAAAATTATTGCACTGACATTAAAATTGTGTCTGCTACTGCAAGACTCGTTAAAATAATGTCTAAAGACAGGAACTGCTGTCTAAATACTCTTAAATTGCCAAATGGTAAGTTTTCAGAATCTGGGAGAGAGACACTGGCTGAACTCTTCAGAGTTCACTTTCCAGGTTCCAACGAAATAAATGAAACTCCTAATTTTACACTCTCTACATCAAATTGTGGTAGAAGTAAATGGGATGTTGCCAAAAAAATCATAACTTATGATCGAACAAAAAGTGCAATAATGTCCTTTAAACCTTTTAAATCACCAGGAATGGATGGAATTGTATCGGCTCTGCTTATTGAGGAAGTCCAGTGCATTGCTCCAATTTTCTGTAGAATTTTTAGGGCAAGTATAGCCTTTGGGCATATACCTATTGCTTGGAGGCATACAAAAGTAATTTTCATTCCTAAAATCGGAAAAGATAATTACTATGAATCTAAATCTTTTAGACCTATCAGCTTAAAATCTTTTCTTCTAAAGGTAATTGAAAAACTGATAGACAGATATATTACAAAAGTTCATTTAGTGGAAAAACCACTTTCTGACTCTCAATATGCATATCAACCTGATAGATCCACTGACAGTGTCATCTACAACCTATCATTCATTTTGGAGAAGAACATTAAGGCAAAAGAATTTGCTTTAGCTGTTTTGTTAGATATTGAAGGTGCCTTTGATAAGGTACCCATTGAAACTATTTTACAATCCCTTGCTAGAAAGGGAGTTTTTGACACAATCTGTTCTTGGATAGAAAATCTGCTCAATAACAGATTTGTCAGTGCCTCATTTTTAGGTGAAAACATGATGATCCAAGCCAAAGTTGGCTGTCCCCTGGGAGGGATTCTTTCACTCATCTTATGGTGCTGTGTTGTAGATTCCCTTTTAGAGGTGTTAAAAAAACCAAGCATAACCACCACTGGATATGCAGATGATTTAGTTATAATCGTCAGAGGTAAGTTTGGTGAAATAATCTCTAGCATCATGTCCAACACCCTCAAACAAGTTGAGACTTGGTGTAAAAAAGAAGGCCTTTCTGTAAACCCTCAAAAAACCATTATGGTAGCCTTCACAAAGAAAAAGAATCTTAATCTGAAAAAGATAACTTTTTTTGGTCAGTAGTTAACTTGCTCCAAAGAAGTTAAATTTTTAGGAGTATTTTTTGACATGAACTTAAGTTGGAACAAGCACTTCAACTTTTGTACTGAAAGAGCAAAAAAAGTTTCTGGTCATGAAAAATGCATTTGGAAGAACTTGGGGCATAAATCCCAAAGTTATTCATTGGATTTACACTATGATCATTTGTCCCATTATAACCTATGGCTCAGTGGTCTGGTGGCCTAGAATAAAAAATGAAACTGCTAAAGCAGAATTAACAAAATTACAAAGGATGTTTTGTGTAGCTATCTCTTGGTGTGTTCGAAAAACTCCCACATCTACACTGGAGCTTCTGCTTGGTATGCATCTCCTTTATATGCGTATTGAAGCAGAAGCAATACTTAGCATGAAGAGGCTTAAAAATACAGGTCAGTGGAAGGACTGCTCTAGGTTTTTATCCTGGGAAAACCTCAATGTGCTGACGTAACTAGTCATCCTTTTATAAGTATGCCTACTGATTACACGATTGTTAAGTATGCTTTTGATAAGCCTTATACAATCAAAATTCCCTTGAGAGAAGACTGGAATAATGTTGCCATAAGTGAAATCTGTATTTACTGGTATACTGATGGCTCAAAAATGAATTCCAACACTGGGGCTGGTATTTGTTGTCCTGCTGAAAGTACAAAGCTATCATTCCCCTTGGGTAAATATACAACTGTATTCCAAGCAGAAGTCTTTGCCATTCTCATCTGCAGTAGAATATGCTTGGACAGAAACTATTCTTGTAAAAGAATAAGTATCTCTTGTGACAGTCAAGCTGCATTACTAGCTCTACAGAAGTCTACAGTAACTTCTGTTCTTGTCTGGGAATGTTATCTCACTCTGTGTAAATTAGCTAATAATAACCACATCACTTTAATGTGAGTGCCTGGGCACTCTGGTGTTCCTGGCAATGAATTAGTTGATGAGCTGGCAAGGACTGGATCAAGAACCAACTTTTTTGGTCCTGAACCAGTGCTAGGTATTTCTAAAGAATTGATCAGAAATAATGTCTTTGATCTCTTCAGAAAACAACAATTTATGAATTGGTATAATGCCAATGATCATAGACAAGCAAGGCTATTAAATAGTACGTGCCCTAGTAAAAGGCAAAAAGAGGTATTAAATCTCAATAGAAGCAGTCTAAGAAAAGCAGTGGGAGTACTTACAGGACACTGCCACCTTAAAAGACACCTCACCATAATGGGAGTTTCAGATGATCCCACTTGTAGAGGTTGTCATTATATGGAAGAAACTTCAATACACATCTTATGTGAATGTGAAACCTTTTCTGCACATAGATTTGAACACCTGTGTTAGCACTTGATTAAACTTTGGATGTTGAAGGAAATTCCTGTAAAATATCTGCTGAATTTTGCTTCAGCCACTGGCCTCTTCAAATAGGGCTTTCTGAGGGGTATAGTACAATAGACTTATGGTCGTGGTGCTAGGTTCTTTTGGAACCACCCTACCTTAAATCTAAATCTAAATCTAATATAGGGGCTGTCATGTGTAATATGGGCATCGTAGCTAAATACTACAACGCATATACCTATTTTCATGACCGAGAACACTTTGAAAACTATATGTTCCGATTTGTGTGGTCAGCATAAGCCTACTCCTCCAGTGTTTAGTTCCCAAGCATGTTTGGTATTCAGTTTATCGACCCATGGAGGGATAAAAAGCTGATTCGACCTTGTCCAGACTGAGGATTGAACCAAGGTTCGAGGTTTCGTTCTATTTATTTTATCGTTTTATTGACACAGATCCTATTAATTGGAAAAGTTTAATGTGAATTGCAAACTAATGCAAACATTTCTGTTGTGAGAATCAAACTCATGAACTGTTGAAGTGAAGACTAGAATGCTAAGCAATTCACATGAAAACTCGACTCAGATTCGAGTAAAAGTATTCGGTATGTAAAATAAAATATTCAAAGACTGTTGTTGTTCATAAAGATTTTTGAGATTTATAGACGTTTTTCTTTTTGAGTGCCATGACATTTTAAAAGGGCATGCAGTTATTATCAATATCGGGATATTGCGGGTTCCATACTCAAGCAACGGGATCCCGTACTGAGGAGAAGGGGTATGTCGTCCGCCGCTGAGGAGGGGGTCAGTAATTTGGGAAGTTCACCTACTGCGAGATTTCTTCCCTGGTTGAAACTAAATTGAATAAGCTTTCGAAACACCTCCCAACCACTCTTGGCATTTTGTAAAATATCCTGGGTAGGGGAGATCTTTCCAATCTAGACCAAGATCTCGAGATCTCTCCAAACTGCTTTTTCGCGCTTCTTGAGCGGTCACACAAGAACCTTCCTTTTTAAGGAAGGTAAAAAATATACCCGGGTGCCATTGCTGTACAGCTGACAGGACTCCCCCTGCTCATTTGGTCAAATCTAAATTTTATCAAGGAGAAAGTCCAGCTGGACCCTCAATTTTTTAGACTCTTTAGATATTGTCTAGCTCTGCTTGATGATCACCAGATTTGCAACAACAACAATGACAGCGTATGTCTTTATAAACTTTTATTTTCAAATTTTATACAATCTAATATCTCTCCACTTGTATAGGTCTTGTTTGTTACTGGCGTATTAGTATCCTTATGTTTAGTTCAATAGTTTTGGGGTTTGTTATAATTCATTTTAATCCAAAAGCTCAAATGGATGCACCTTTCTTATATAAGAAAGTTTCGCTGAGTGATCAACAAACTGAACTAAACAAATTCATTTGTTTTGTCTGAAAATGATCATCTAATGTATTGATGAAATGCGTTTAAGGACATAAACAGCCAGTAGAAAACGAATAAATAATTTACTTGTGTGGAAGTAATCGTTTCCTTTTATGATGTAAAATCATAAAACAATTAATTACTTGTGTTTAGTAACGTGTGTCGTAGAGCAGTTAGGAATTAATAAACATTCTGCTTGTGTGTGTGTGCGTGTGTGTGTGGAGATGTAGCCATAACTTTAAAAATATTCAATAATATGAGAGTTTGCTTAGAGGTGTCTGTCGACAGAGATAAAATAAGACTTTTAGGGAATTAATTCGGTATTTTCAATTTATCCTTTAGTACTTTACCACCACATCAATCAAATATCAATATTGTATTACAGATTATAATATTATTTACAGCCTTTATTGTTGAATGACCCTATAATTTTCAATTTATTGCACAAGTCTCTCATTGAAATGTTATTATAGACCATTGTTCCGACAATAAGAGAAATCGTGGAATAAATGACATTCGAAACCGGATATATCATAACAGTATTAAAACTAATCCTTGTTTCCACAGTTTTGAGAACAGAAGCTTTAGAAAAATAAAAAGAAATCACAATTATTTTTTTTTCTGGTCAATTTTTGTAGCCTGACCAAAAAGTTAATTCATAAATTATGCCAATGGAATTACAATTTCTTCAAATAAAAAGTATTTTTGTGGGAAAAAACTTTACAAAATTAGAATAAAGCAAAATTTAAATAGTATAAATCATTCCTAGGACACAGGGCCGATCCTCGGGCTAGGCATGGTCGATTCAGTCTTTCATCCCTTCTGTGGGTCGATAAAATTGAGTGCCAGGCATACTTGGGAACTAAACACTAGGGGTTTCGCGTTAGGCTGACCTTCTACATAGGGACACATGCTTCGCACTCCAGGATCTATCGGTCAGGAAAACTGATATGGGTACAATAGGCTTTCGCCCACATCGACTCTCATGCCACAGAATTTTGTTTGGCTTAGATAGTATACATGCATCATTCAGAAAGAACTTACTGTTCTATCAAATTCACATGAATAAAAATCTTATTCTGTTTTACCGACAAATTTTTACTCCAGATGTAATTTAGAAAGGCTGCTGGGAATACAATAATATTTAGATCTGGACGTGGATCTCTGGTTTACTTAAAAGATAGATTACGTTTAATATCGGAATTTTAATACTAGCGTTCGTTACACGTATGAACGGATATGAGAGTGCTGGGTTTGGACGCACTGTAAAGTCGGGCATGAATCGATGCATACCATTTTGGAACTCTGCAGACTTCAAGAACGTAGGCTTATAGATCTTTTCCCTTTTTTTATGATCCTCATCTATTCATAATTGTGGTGATTTCAAAAATATATATAGGAATTTGGATCCCTTTTTCTTTGAAACTTGCACATATTTTTAAAATATATTATTTTTTTGGTTTTTTGAAAATGTATTACTTTTATCTACTACAGTGAACGTGCTTTTACCTTTTCTAATATGCCGCCGATCGGAAATGCATAGCAAAGATGGAAAAATTAGTTCAATGCTTAATAATCCCATAATAAAAGGGAATTTTAAAAGTTTAGCACCTTATTCAATCTGTTTTAAGCTAGATTATGCATAAAAAATCATTATATGGTACGGAAATGCACTTAACCAATCATAAGTTACTAGAAACTTCCTCCTTATTGAAAATACCCATATGATATTGTGGACATTTTAAGTGGTTAGTTAATCACCAATATAATAAAACACAAAATAGTAAATTTTAGTAGATTTCATCAAGGCTTGCAGAGTTGTGCATTATAGAACCAAAATTTGACCTCCACTTGTTGTCCTGTTCTTGAAGTTTCATTAAAATATCTTTAAGTTAACTTTTTTTTTAAAGGGTAGTCAAATTTCCGAGGTGATTCACAAGAGTTATGTGCTAAATCTTTTGAATGTCTTTGAAGGCGTGAAAAGTTCCCTAGTATATTTACTTTAAATTTTTCCCTTTCTTCTGGGTCGATCGCAAATTTTTAAAAGTTCCGTCCGCCGAAATCATAAATATGCACCGGTGTTCAAAATTAAGAAATTTTTTCACATTTTGTGAAATTCCTTGAAAACAGTTGAATGAAATTTAAAGCCTCTATTTCGAGACAAATATGCAAATCATGAGCATCGAACGCGCATGTGTGGCCTGAGCAAATACAGGAACAGACTTTATAAGTCAACATGCAAAGCAAGCAATAGCATACCTCACTGAATTTCTTGGTGTTTTTGTGCACAAACCGATTGAATTCAAACTGTAACAGTAACAATGAGTAATCATGAATGTTTAGATCATAGAATGAGGTGGCAAATTGTGGAGAGGCTCGAAGCAGTACAGTCGCAAGCCCAGATTTGTAGAAAGTTCAATTTAAAACCAGCGTCTGCTGCAACTTATGAAAACAGTTCCAAAAAATCAGATCTATTAAGAAAACGCCTGGACAAGATCATCCACGAGTTATTTTTCATCCAAGAATCGTCCAAGAGCTTTATTTTAAATGAAGTTGATAGCCATTTGTCTATTTTGACGAGTGGATATTACAGATTCTCAATTCCCTCGTAACTTGTTTACGTCCACAAGTTCAAGTGTGACTGCTTCCAGAAGACTTCATGAGCTGTTTGCACGAAGACTTGCGATTTCCATGCTAACCACACTCCTACGCACAGGAGAGTCTGTTTAGATTAGAAATCGGAGTATGGATCAATAGGTGGCTGTTCTTTTCACTGATGATTCCATGCTCAGCCTAACCATACTCTTACCATAGGTTTGTATGTAGAGAACTGAGGACCCCCTACCTGCCCTCTTATGTCAGAGAAATCAATCATAATGGTGGCAGATGTTTAATGGTATGATCAGACTTTCTGTTAAATAGCCTCACACCTCTCTATGTCTTTCACAGAGGGAATGTGACAGCTGAGATGTATAAGGAGTAGGCTTCGGAGCCTTATATTCATTTTTAGGGGTGCATCTTGTTCCTTGCAGTTGAGGCTGACTTCAATTTAATTGATATTAACATGAAGCTACATAGAGTTTTCTAATCGACAAATTTCTAGAAAATCAGAATATTCACCGGATGGATAGGCCAAGCAAATCTCCTGACTCCAACCATATAAAGTCTATATGTGTCACTCTGGAGAGAGCAATTGCAACTCGCAACCACCTCCAAGAACTATCCAGGGCGTGAAAACAGCTTTGCTGACTCATGACTTGATGGATTCTAAAAGTTACATCTTATAGCAGCTCTTAGAATTAACTATCCTCTTTAAAACTGAACATTCACAGAAACAGATCAAATGTTTCTCAATTTCAAACAGTTTTAAGAATTTGAGTTCTCTAATGAATTTTAATAATTGTATTATTATATCATCTCTTAGGATTAACTATACTTTTGAATATGTAGCCAAATCAAAGATTATAAACAAATAAAATTAAAATTTAAGCAATATTATGCGACTCCAATGACTTGATGGATTCCATGAAATATAGTATGTTTTTATCATATTTAATAATTAATTAATCTCTTGAAAAGTAACCAGCTTTAAAAATAAGGGTATAAAAATAAGCATTTTCAATGCCAAACACTTTAAAGAGTTCTAATGAAATTTTGCTCAAATGTTTTCATTATATCGAAAAATTAGCTACCTCTTAAAAAATGGCTAGCTGTAAGATTATAAAAACAAACAGAGTTGAAATTTTAATAATTCTATGCGACTCCAGCACCTTGATGTATTTCAAAGAAATTTAGCATATTTTCATCATATCAAGTAATTAACTATTCTCTTGAAATATTATCAGATCAAAAATACAGGAATAAATAAGATTTGAATTTCAATCATACTACGCAATATCACAATATATATGTGTTAAGTTCTGAGAACATGCAAATAGGATTTAAATTTTTATTTAAGGTATGCAATTCTAATTCTTTTTGATTTTCTAATGACAACATTTCTTATGATCAAGTATTTTAGCATCTAAAGGGATGAAAATGTCTTTCAAGATCTGGGTGGCAAACAAGCTTTACATTTTTATTGTGGTATGAAATTCCACTTCACTTGATGGGTTCCAAAGAAATTTGCAATTTATATTCTTCATCAATTCAAAGGATTAACTACCTCTGTAAAATGTTGTCAGTTCTATTTTTACCTGGGTATGCAAAAATGGTATGTAAACAGATATAAGCATTATTGTTGCGGAGAATGCCATCGGTTGGATGATTTCATTTCTTAGATAATTATGAGCATGCTCAATTGTGGCAGCTTAAATATATCACTACGTTTGAAACGCAAGCAAAAAGTTGAATATGTATTGAAGAAGTGCTATACTACGAAACAGCTATTCACCATCAGTTAACGAGAATCATTTAGTTGTTGTTGTTGCATGTCCATCCACTTTGACCAGCAGCACGAGACCAGGTCCATAACGTTAAAGAATCCCAAAAAGATCCAGCACCATCGTCGTATAAATCTTGCTTGGATAGCCCCAGGCACTCAAGGATGTGTTCTGGCGTAGCTTGTTCAGCGAAACAGTTGGTATAGGTCTTGAAAATTTTGGAGCCATCAGAAAATTTTAATGATCTGGGGTGACAACTTCGAAAGCAATCGAGAGTACTTTGCTCCTGCCCCTTAAAGTCGTGAGCCAGTGAGTTTCCACAGATACCATTGGTACTCTGGAGGGACAATCCATGTATTCTTAATCCTTTTTTACTCTTGAAAAGATTTCCAAAAAAGTTAGGGGTGCCAACTGCTCCAAGTCCTCAAGTCCTCATGAGCTTCCGATTCGGTCACGGTTTCCGCACATTCATTTTAATTCTAGATCGACATGAGAAGGTACTCATTGAAAATGAATGTCATGGAATGTGGATAGCCCTTTTAATTTGTTCAGCATTGATACTTTAGCACTGTTTCTCACACTTTGCTAATTAAAGTGCTGAATCACCTTTTTGCCATCAGTAACCAAGTTTGTGATGTAAACCAGAGTCGGCAACCTTGTAGCAGTAGCGTATCAAAGCAATCTATCAATATAATTCAGAATGACATTACGATAAAGAAACACATCTTCCTTTAATCAAATGCTATTAGAAAAAGGTATTTCTGAATTATTTGCAACACATATTTACATTTAGGAGAAAAATGGGGGATTTTAATTTATCTGATAGCTTTTCAAAGTTCCTCCAAAAATTGTGTATATGCCAAAATCGGCACGCAACTTCATAAATTGCAGACGATTGTTGTTAACAAAGTTGAAATGATGAGTTAGGCTAAAGACTTAATAAACTGCCATATGTGAATCGTTTATTCTTAAATTTTATGAAAGTAGTTCATTATCCAGTTCCTCGACCTAGGAATCTATTTACATATTTGCATTTGTTATATAACATCTCTTTCAACAAAGATTACTAGCATTTTTTTATAAAACTACTAACAATAGTTTGAAAAATAGAGCGATATCTGTACTCAGTTGACATACTACCATATCACTTGCCCCTTACGTGACTGATGTAATCACTAATTATAATATATTGTTATAATAATGGAAAACTCGTCATGATTATTTTAAAAAAATGTTTACCTTTTTGACAGTTGAATAAATAGAATACTCTTTTTCTATTTAAAATTTCGTCAGTTCAAGTCTCAATCTGAAAGAAGACATTTGTTGTTGCTTGAAATTAAATTTAAAATATGGATCTCCATCGAATTAGGATACGTTCAAAAATATGACCATAGAACAATAAACTACCAAATTTGAAAGGCTTTGCAAAAGTAATTTCAATACAAGATTTATTTGAAAAAATTTATTATAGTTAGAAAAATCCTTTTTATGAAAATAAAGATACCTGATTGCATATTGTATATTGATCCTTTTTACAAATGAAATTATGTTTAAAACTTTTACTTAAATTATCAAAAAAATTTCGCATCGAAAAAGACAATGAAAATATTCAGCTAAATTTTAAAAAAATACACCGAACTTGGATTTATTATTACATTTGAACTACTTAATTTACAATATTTTTCAAGAAATGCACTGCTTTTCAAAATGCAACTATTGAGATTCGATCAACCACTCACTAAAAATACTTTAAATTACTAACAAATTTAAAGTATTTTTAGTGAGTGGTTGAGTGGTGGAACTAATGGTAATTTTACACATTTTTTAATTTTCACGAACCTTTTTATTCTATGAATATTATATCGTTTCTATAAATATTTTTTCATGTAATATCAAATACAATTTTTCTCTTTTTGCAAAAATTTTCACTAAAACAGTGATTTCCCTTGTATTTTGAACCATAGTTAAGGGCATTAGACGACAGTTGAGGTGACAACTTCCTCTCCAAATACATTAATTAGACCAGTAGAAGAACATTTGAATCCATGGAATTTTAACAATGACTCCATTTAAAACCGATCTTATTTAGCAGAATCAAGCATTAAACTTCGCGTTGCTTTATTTAACTAAAATACTATGATTCAGCTTTAATAGGAATAACGTTGCTTCTTAAAAACATTGAAGTTGATGACCAGGTTGGCGATTGAATTGTAATTTTACTGACACTAAATTCAATAACCAGTTGAAAAAATGTCTAACTGTAACGCCCAATCACATTAACTCTTGTATCCAATAACTAACCATGGAACGATAAACTAATCAACGAACACAAGTTTATTGGTAGTACTAAGATTTAATTTTAAGTATAAATGTATTTTCGTGATTACCATAGCACAAGTGAAGAAAAGGAATTATAAATTTATTTTCATTTCCTTCCGAACTGAAAATCTTCATCTTCTAATACAATTGTATAGTCTGTATAGGGATATATATAGTGATATAATCTCGTTTGATAAGATACTTAAATAATAATGGAAGTGTATATAGGTGTCAAAATGTATCTAATTTAATATCAATTATTATTTCTAAAATATCTAAGTATTAACAATTTTATCTAACAGCAATAATATAAAATTGTGATTTATAAATTTACTACATTAAATAGACTTAATAAAAATATTGTGTCTCATTTTCTATCAAGATGTGAATTGGCAACAGTAGAAAGAGTTAAAAAAATGGCTTTTCTATTACGAAAATGATAGTTATAAAATTTGTTTTAGCTATTGTCAAACGTAAATAATTGTAGAGTATCAAATGAAAATATTATAAATGTATGTAAAACAATAATTGTAAATATTCAGCTCAATAAAATTATTTCTCAATCATCTTTATTTTAGTGATTACAGAATTGGTTCGCATTTCTGAAATAAATGAACAGAGTATTCCTTATATAATTTTTGCGTTCACAAAAAATATCTAGTGAATACAAAAGATTAATTAATAAGAATTAACATTAATATGCTGAAATAATAACAATTAAAATATTATTAGGAGTAAACTAATCATGCATTCCAGAATTGTATTAGGTTTAGCACATCTCCTCATTTGCTTCCATTGCAAAAATATCCCTTCGCAAAATAATGAGGGAACTTTCACTGTCAAAGCATGAAAAGAGGGAGGCACATGTACCAATTGGTTGCTGTTTCGCAAGCAAGGACAGATAACGGTGCATTTCGCTGGTGGCAGATTATTTCTGGCCGGAAGTTCCAAAAACAAAACATTTCTTTTATAAATTCGCATTACCTAACGTTTCCCTCGTTCTGACGCGCGACAGGTCGAATGTTCCACCCCAGCGATTTCATGGAGGAAAAGAAACAAGAGGGAAAAGAAATAAAACCAGAAAATAAATAATACGAACGAGGAGGTCTTTGACTGAAAATTCGTGCATGTTCCAAATTCGAGTTGCTTGGGCGAGTGGCATAAAGCTTCTTCTTCCAAACACGAACGGTTCTGTTCACTTCGCCTCGCGTTCGTCCACACATCATAACCATGGAGAAATCAAAAGTTGCTGTTGATGAAAGCTCAAACGTGGATTACAGGAATGACGCGAACAGCATCGTCAGTTTACCACCGGTAAGTGAACATCTTGCATACCTTATAAATGCAATAAAGTTTTATTATATTTAACATCGCTTAAAGCGAAATTTCAATCTACTGCTGAATTCACACGTAAGAATCCATTTGCTTATGACGAGCATTCGTTTTTACAAATTTCGATTATAAATGATATTTAAAAAAAATGGAAAATTTAATAACAGAAATAATTTGAAAAGAAATTTTTTCAGATTATTTCTGTTATTCAATTTTTTTATACACACTATTTTAGTTGCTTCGAGTTAGATTATATCTAGATATATTACTGACTTTATTCATTATTTTGCAAGATATAGTTCATAAGAATATAATGTTACAGTTTATAAATTAAAAAAAAAGGTGACTGAAAGATTATAATGCATAATTTTTAAATATATCAAAATTAGTTATAGTGAAAAAAGCGAAATCCCTAATTTACAATAATAATAAAAAGTTAAGCTTATTACGAACGTTCATCAACTATAAAATTCCGCTTTAGTTGATAGGTTTCCCGATTCGTTATGATTAAGATTACGATATTGAATAATATGATGTTGGCGATAAGTGCCTTACTAAATTTGATGAAAAGATAACTTAGGACATTAAGTAGATGAATTAAATGGTTTTCTTTCATTTATGTATATGCTGATTCGATTCATAGTATTAAAATTTTTTTGTAATTGTGAAATTAAGTCAAGTTTTAATATTTTAATTACCTAAATTACTCAAATGGTTTTTTCTCTTTCTATGAGTAATATATAACGAGCTTTTAAAATATTTGCAATTTTAAAAAAAATTATATGCAAACTTGGATGTTTTTAAAAGTTCTTTCTTAACTTGCAACTATGATTGGATACTACAACATTTCCACATCAATATTTTTTAAGTTCTTTCTGAAGAATAGAACTAGAATTTTCTGAAGGACATTTTTGCATATTTTATTATAAAAATCAGATCACTTTCACACCGATATTTTTAAAATAAAGAAAAGTAGAAATCAATGTATCAAAAATATAGAATTTATATAATTGGGAGATTAAATTTTCTAATTTTTCTTCTTTTGGTAACGATAATGAAGTTATGTTAAAGTACACCATCTCTATATTACCTATTCATTTTTCAAACTCTCTGAAAAGATTCATAAAGACACTAAAATGCAAAAAGAAACTAAACATATTAAATTAGTACAAAAAAAACAAAACAAAAAAAAAAAAACAAATTATGAGGGAGATTGAAAATTTTCTTACTCACCATGAAAAAATTCCTAAAAATCGAGAAAAATTTCCCTGCTTAAAAATTGATTATAGATATTTAAAGAATTCTTTCTGAGAATATAATTTTTATAATTTTCGAATCTACACTAAATAGGAGAATAAGATTACTTCGCAATGGATAGAAAATATAGTACAGATATGGAATATGCATGATAGGGAATGTTAAATGAAAAAAATAATTATATCCTTATCGAAAATTCCAGCTCGGGAACATATAATAATGCCACATTATCAAGATAATCAGATTTTTTTTTTAAAAATTACTTGTACAATTAACGTTTATATGGATATTCTTATCAAAATGTTCATTCATCCACAAAATGTTCCAAATTTTCTTAATTATATCGAGAAAGAAATCTAAGTCTTAAAATTTTCATCAGTTCCAAAAATAACGTAACTTTTTAAACTTCAAATTCAGATTCATTAGTTAAAGTAGAGCTAGAATTTGTGTTCCGTTATTATTGAAGTATCATTAAAATGATCGATCAAAGTCTTTTTGTGAAAATTAATAAGAGAAAGAGTCTTTAATAAAAAATTACTAACCATCGGAAAAAAATGTAATTTTAATGGAAAAATATGAAAATATCGATAAAATGTATCATTTAAGAAAAAATTGTTAAAAAAGTAATTTAAGTCTATATAAATATCTTTTAATATATACATAAATGTTCTCTTTGTGAAAAACATAATTTTTGATAAAGATTTTTAAATTTCACTTTAAAATATGATGAGCAGTAATCGCACTTGTTTTAATTAATGATTCGATTCGATATCTCCCTCATAGTTCATCGTAATAACTTGGAATCCATTTAAACTAAACTTTTCGGCCGAACGAGGGTTTTTAAACCAAATGCAATTTTTATAGCGACTAAAAAAATGTTTGACTTAGAGCTTAACTAAGGCAGGGGTATAGGGGCTATTGCCCCGGATCCCTACATCAAAGTGGCACATAAATCAAACAGAAAGTTTATTTTACATTATCACTGAATTAGAATCGTTTGTTCTAGTGAAGTAGGGGGAGGGAGTCACCAAAAATGTTCTTTCCCCTGGCGATAATTGGGATAAATTGAGCCCTGACTTTGAGACAACGTGATAAATTAAAATCTTAATATTTTATTTACTTATTCCTCTTCAAAAAATTAATTTATCTGTATAAATGAAATTTGAATGTTTGCCCGAAATTTTGTCTTGGGTTAATTTGAGAATGACTGCTGCAATTGGAACAAAATTTACCTCAGGATGTTGATCTAGGGTTAACTAAACCTTTTGAATAAAAAATTTCAGATATTTTTTTCCTTTTTATTTTTATTGTATTTTGTTTGATTCTGATTTTAATCTACCCTCAGTAATCTAACTATTCCAAGTATGGCCGTGAATTATTAATACTTAAGTCATATTTCTTTTTATCTGGTAGAAAAAAAAATGAAGGTATTTCCAACACATTTGCTGAACGCTTTGATTGAGTGATTTATGGAGGACATATATGCGCAGGTGTAGCGCGAAGATATGCATGTAGCGCCAGTGTCTAGAGAAAAACTAAAGTAGTTATCTTTCACAAAATATTTTATTTGAAAAGTGGATATCAATGGAACACAAAGGAAATATATTTCAAAAAGAGTATGTGTTATGAATTGCAAAAAATGAAAAGACAGTCACTGTTATTTCCGAATAAGAATGTGGATTTATGACAGTCTAGATGTCTTAACTAAGTTAAGGGTATTTGTACTTTTTGTATCCAACATATCTATTAGAAATAAGCTATTATTTGTAGTTATATAACACATTTTGGCTATTAAGGTCCCTTGAAATTGTAAGCTAAGGCTTCTCTGTCTCTTTACGAAATCTAAATTCACATGATATTATTCTGTCAGTGTAGAACATTTTAGCATTTAAGAAAGCCTATATTGTCATTAAATTTATTCAGAAATTACAGCACAGGATCATCGTTTCTGTTACCCAAATTTTACTTTTTGGCCTTTCTTTATCTCAACTTTCTGGGTACTTGGTTAATTTTGCTACATTTACATAATGGAATAGAAATGGATATCAAATTCTTTGGCCAAATGTATGGATATTTAATGTTTTAATAAATACAGTCAATAAATAATAAACTGTAAAAAATATGAACAGCGTTACGTGGGCTAGGGTGATCTGATTGGTAAGGGCGTTTATACTCGTTTACCGGGCAAGCCAAAGATCGGACATGTTCACTATTGATAGCTGGAGCATGTTAAATATGTCCTATTCGCAATGTCCTTCATCTGAAATGATAGTTCTAGGAGTGGAAGACCAAGCCTAGAGTCTTCTGCTTAGTCCCTGCTTCTGAATGCGAAAACTCACTTCGATGGCACATCCACTGAATAAGGTGCCATCCCTTATACTGATGAAAGGTTGAAATCCAAATAACATAAATCGAGTTATTGTGTCAATAGTACATTTCATCGATAATAGGCTCTTATGTATCTTAAGATAGAAATCCTGGGAAATTCCATAATTTAACAGACCACGCAGAAGGCAGGAAGATAACATACATCTCCTTTAGTTTACTACTGTCTAGAACAGAACCAGGGATCTTTAACTCTGAAGAAGGTAGCCCTTTCATTAGGACGCGGTCAGCCCAGAATATAAAGGGTTGGAATGTTTGCTATCTTTAAGGGCATTTTTCATTTTTGGGAATGGGAAAAAGGAGATTTATCCGACTCCTCAATGGGCATAGGGGCTGCAGTGTACAAGTTAAAAAAGCCTTATTCATCATTGCTGAAAATTAACGGCTTCTGCACCTGAGACCCAATCATATTTCAGGTGCGTTCACTAATGATGGCTAGGGCATTTAGGTTAATCACAATGTCTTTAAAGTGAAAAAGTGGGAGTGATAGACCAAGTTCGGGGAGCTTACATTGGTTTCTATTTCCAATTTACGAAGATTTATATCTTAATTTAGTTGTCAGATTCTATATAACAGTGCACATGATTTTAAGACAGAATACTGAATATGAGGTGACCAGACTCTATCATTAGAGGATGTGACCCAAACAATAATTAGAGTATGCGATTCAACAAGGATTAGAATCATAAGACACAAAATGCTTCTAAACAGCAGGAATGCCTAACTTCTAATAATAACCCAAATATTCTGCAGTTGTCATGCTGTACAGATGTTTTCGAAATTTTAATGGTTGGGGAATAGTTGATACTATGTTAAAATATTTCATGATAGGATTCATAGCACCGTTCAATATAATGCTGCAAAGACTGTAAAGCAACACATGTCACTAGTTCGAAAAATGAATTGAACGCTTGTGACAGTGTGTGTAGATCGATCACCATTCAACAACTAATGTTTCAGATGTGTCAAGTTTCTGATTGGTTGACTAAGATAATCTAAAATTGTGTCTTTATAAAGAAATTCAGAGAATTCTTTACGCAGAAGGAATGATATGCCATGTGACTAGACTAGAAAAAACGTACATTTGAATGTACAGTTTGAAGAATATATAGTATACTTATTCAAATGTACAGTTTGAAGAGTCCTGATTTTCGAATTCAAGAAATATTGAAGCAGTGAACACAATTTTATGAGCAATTGTATATGCTTCAAACATATACACTTTTTTCTCCCATTTCCTATTGATGATATATCGCCAAAAGTATAAGTTAGGTTAATTTTTATGATATTATCTATACAATTTTATATAAGTAATACAGCCTTAAATACATAAACAATTTTTTTTTCGTTTACATTTATTTTCAATGTTTACCCAATATTTGCATGTTATTATTTTGCTATAAAAGTAACATTTAACAATTTTTGTCTAAACATTACACAATACTGCCATTTATCATAAGCTTCGTTGATTACAGATATAATCATTAAATAATTCCATCTATTCCTATATTCGAATGACTATTGAAGGCAGAGCAATTTTGTTTATAAACATAGAATCTGGCCCCAATACTCAGAGCCCCATTTGGTTTAATTGGAACCCGGGCAAAATTTTTCAGGCCTCCCCATCTGCTTCACAACAACAAAATTTTTATTCTATTCGGCAAATGATTTTATTCAATTGAAAATGTAAAATAAACTTTTTATTCGATTCGGGGGCCCCTACAATGTAGGGACCCTGGACAATGCCCGTATCCCCTGCCAAAATGAGGCTCTTCTAACACTTCCGTAATACATTAAAAAGTTTTGTGATTCTCATCAAAATTAGACATCACCAAAGTAAACTCAAAATTTATGAAAATAAAACCAGTTTTATAATTTAACTCTCTCTCTCTCTCTTGCACGACAGCCCATGTGGGCCAAGCCCTACAATGCCCATCTCTGTTCTCGTGACCGAGAAGCGCTTGGATGCGAAGCATATGTCCGATTAGGTGGTCAGCCTAATGTGAAACCCCCAATGTTTAGTTCCCAAGCATGCTTGGTACTCAGTTTATTGACCCACTGAAGGAATGAAAGGTTGAGTTGACCTTGCCCAGCCAGAGGATCGGATCTTGGACCCGAGCCTTGGGAGCGTGAAACGCTACACACAAAGCCACAGACTTCCATTTTACAATTTATTTATAAAACTGATAGTATATTGAATACTAATCAGTACTGTGTATTATATTAATAAAACGTTCTTCATTATACGAATTTGTCATTTTCTTTTGTTTCTTTCCAGGCTTACGACAAGCCCGTGTCCACGACACTGAAAGTGGCTCGCATCCTATCCTTGACCCTGTTGGCCATGACAGCAATCATCGGCATCATGGTTCTGATAGGCATGTATATGTATCATGGCTACCAATGCCAGAATGTAAGTAGATTTCATTGAACTTGTTGCTCGTCCATGTCATTTTTGATCAATCCTCGTATATGTTTTTTATATTTTGCTTATTTATCATAGTCACTAATATCTAAGCTTAAGTAGATAGGATAAAATTTCGCACGCATCCTAAGACGCTTAGCTTTTCCCATATATATATGTATTTTGATTTTATGTTTATATTTTTGTTTTCAGAGCTAAAATATAATTGTGTTAGATCGAGAAATTTGTACGCGATTATGAACTTTTTTAAAAATTTTCTCGCCTATGTTAAATGTACCTTTCATTGAAAACCTTCAATTACAGATTTGTGTATATTTTTATTAAAGATTCTTACGAGATTTTTTACGGAAACACATGACATAGTATTATAATTACCGTTATTTGTATTTCGTTGAATGGGTTAATTCATATTGCCTTCATAAAAAATGAGATAATTGTCGTTATTTAAAAAAGATAATTCTAAAATAATACGAAAAATATCGAGATTGGAGGAGAATAGTCTGAAATGAGCAAAAAGACAATTCTAATTCTATTAATTAGATCAATTCTAATTCTAAGCAAAGAAAATAAAGTTTTGATGATGTCATTGACTTCGATATGTTTAGTCATTGCCCTACAAACCCAGAGAGGAGGAAAAGCCAAGAATGAGAAATTGGCACATTTTTATTTGTATCCGCACGGAAGCCCCACACACGACGCCATTTAAACCAAAGCAATTAATATACCCCTGTATCTTCTTTGAAATATCCTGAACTCTCTCTTTCTTCAAAATAATGCTTGTCAATAACTTTTTTAAAGTTTTTTATAATTCGTGATAATATTCTTTTTTTTTTTTTTTTTTTTTTTAAAAAGTAAGGAAATGATTAATAAAACAAAGTCAAATATATATATTGATAATCTAGAATGCAGATTTTCTGGAAGCAATTATTTTCAAATAATATAATATAATAAATTATGCAATAATATATCAATAGGATCTGCGTGTTTTATTACCCGATATTATTATTATACTTTTTGTTAATCATCTGAAATATAAATTTTCTAATAATTATTAATGTCAAAATAATTTTTTTTTGTAATGCACATATATATCAGGCATGTATCCTCAAAATAACTTGTTAATAGGATAGTTATTTTTGTTGTTAAAACTATAAACATATCACTGTTTATTGTTGTATGTGGAGACGTGGCCCAGAAAAAAAAATAATCGAAAAATATATTTTCAAATAATGATACTTAGAAATTTTAACAAACAACAGACGTGAGGGAGGCCTTCATAGCTTAATAGAGAATATATCGTTTTTGTGATTGTAAGATAATAAATTCTATACCTAGCTCACACACACACACACACACACACACACACACACACACACACACACACACACACACACACACACACACACACACACACACACACACACACACACACACACACAAGGCTTGACTTATCCTTGTTGGAATGCGGAGCAAAAACTTTCTTTGTTACCTTTAGGACCCCTTTTTGCTTCACAACAACAAGCTTTCTACTTAATTTGGCAAACGATTCAATTCGATTGACATCACAAAAATAAACTTTCTATTCAATTTGGTGGCTTCTTTGATGTAGGGGTCCTCGAAATTTGCCTCTATGCCTTTGCCCTGACTTAACCTAACCGATGACAGAAATCCTATGATTATGAAATGTTCTGTTGACTTTAATAACCCTCCGTTGGGGTGTGGCATGACATAGCAAAGAGATTGCCAGCGCGGTTATTGACCTCTTCATTTGATCATAGTTCAAAATTTCGAGAGGAGAGTTATTGTATTGATCAGCAGAAAAATGGGTACAGGAAACACATATGGCAATATCCGAGAAGTTATGAGTTTTAATAATTTAATCGCGTGGACACAAGATAAATATTTTTAGCCTCATGTCTTATCAGTTACTTATCTTAAAACAAATCCATGTTGTTTTTTTCTTTTTGCTAATTACTAAAAATTTAGACATGGACAATTGTTAAAGAGAAAGATAATTCAGTCATCAAAAATTGGAAGTTGAGATTGCTCTATCCAAGTTCACTAAACACTTTCAGGTTTAAAAATAGAAACCCAAAGATAAGATTCACCGATCCAAAAAAGATTCTCCTCACACTTATTGCGTCTACCAGGAAAATATGACGTTGACCTAGATGGGGGTCGAGCACCCTGTGCCAGCGGAAAGTGGGCCACTTTTGGATGATAGCGGGGGATTTCTATGACTCAACACTCTGAAAGAGCTTTTTGAAGGGTTTTATTACAGAATGCAACTTGTTGCGCAAGAATTCTTGAATTCCTTTGTAAATGGGAGAAATTTTAGGCAGCTGAGAAAAGTTGATTCCTTTCAAAGATGAAATTTATATAGCTAAATCTGTCTGAAATAGAGACATTTTCTTGTTTGTTTTGGATTCGATGCAGTTGAAAGTTTAACTTTCAAATACATTTATTGATAATTTTACATTTAGTTTAAGGGTAGTGTACAATATTTTTAATGAATTGCAAACAACCTAAATCTACTATTGCCCAAATATCCGTCTGATTCAAATTTTGAAGTTAATGTGCCTGTTTAAGCACATTTTAAGTTTAGAGACATCCTCTGTTTTAGTAATAAAACGTTTACTCGGAGTGTTACTTGAATTTTTATTCGTCTTTGAAATGAGAAAGGTTGCTCCGAATGAAATAAAACCTATAGGAGAATGTAAGCCTCTAAGTAATTTAAAATATAGGCTGTTTTACATAATGAAATTTTGATAGCAGCGTTTGAATTAATTTAAACTGTAATGAATTCTGATTTGAATTTCCTGTAAAGGAATTGCGATGCGGCATTGTGTTTTCTACGAGAAAAAGCTGTAATTTTTTTTTTATTTTTTTATGCATCTTTCAAAATTATTTTACATGCATAACCTCCTGGGATAGGAGAAAATATGCATGGCATCGTATCTTGTTTCCTTTATGCAGTCATACATATATTTTTTAAAAAAAATAGCGGTATTTTTTAAATTTTCTAATTTTTTTAAAAAAAATATCTTTGTTTTTGGCAGCGAACGTATTTCGACTTAAAAGTTACTTAGAATGCTTATGAAATGTGAACTCTGATTTCACATGTTTAACAAATTCGTAACTAAGGAAAATTTCCAAGCGTTTCGCACTTCATTCGGTTTGTAGTCGAGCCGAATGATTAGTGTTTTTACCTTCAATTCAACAGTTCGTGAGTTCGAATCCCACCTTTTGGGTTTAGTTGTTTGGAAACCAACTTAAACTGTGTGTCGCTGGGTCTAATTTGCTCTCATGTGCAAGAAATGACTTTTGAGCGACAAAAAAACGAAATCTTTCCATTTGTTTTTAAGTGATTTAAGTGTAAGATCTCATTTCGTGTCTCAAAATAGCGTTTTGAAGTAAATGATAAGCATTAAAAATAATAAATATCATTGTTTTTTTCTAAATTGCATCTTTTAATTAAACGTTAGGTAGATGTTTTTAACTTTAAATCTTTATCCTACCGTAAATATCCACTATATACACATTTCCTTGCGGCAGGGTTTCCCATAAAGTGTGGGACATATTAACGCGACACAAAGGTGGAAATTCGGAAAAATCTCAAGCACTCACTTCAAGAAAGAGAAAAAAGAACCACGTCATTTACCTCCCATTGCTCATCCGAATTTATCTTCGAGATTACGTCCTTTCATTCCGTAGATTGGGATTCTCTTTCTTAGTTATCAGGCACCTTATAGAAGTAAAAATATTTATGTTTATTTGAATATATCACAATATATTACTTTGTTTCTTTATTTCACATTGTTGTTAAAGTAAGAACAGGAAATTATTGCAAGTATTTCTTAATATCAATATTTTATTTTACTCTAAAGCTTTTCGCATTTACTATAAATAATAAGATTCGTATAATTTTAAAGTAAATTATCGGTTTAGTTTCGTAAGATAACTAATTGTGTGAGAAAATATTTAATAATTAAAAAGTATTTGTGAAATGGGATCCCGATAGCCTTATGGAGAAATATAGCTCACTTCTGTTCTGAAGGTTCTAAGCTTGATACTGCATTCCACTTAATACTGGGGTTGCAACAGATATTTCATGCTAAAATGTTTTTAACTGTCTTATGTGTTACTATATGTGTCAATTTGTGTAGCTCATTTTCCAAGCCATATCCTTCACACTTCTTCAGCGTACCTGACGGCATTTAGCTGTTATACGTAGTAGAAATAAATGACCAAAAGACATTTAATTGCTTAATAATATTTTTTAAATAAGTGACGCTATTAAAATATCAAACTATATTTGCAAAGTGCTCGTTAATATTTTGTTGTAAGCATCTCTTTAAGAATGCCTCATTGTCTTTAGATATAAATAAAAAAATTATACTGGATATCTAAAATTCGCTTAGATTTTTCTATAAATAAAGTCACTATGTATATGTACACACACACACACACACACACACACACACACACACACACACACACATATATATATATATATATATATATATATATATATATATATATATATAATATAACATATATATAGATATATGTATATATATATATATATAGATAGATAGAGATAGGTAGATATAAGGCGAAATAAAATGTATGAATCATGAAAAACTGATTAAAACATTATAACAAAAATTAAAATAATATTCTTATTAGAATCAGTTTCGTTATTTTTTTACAATAATGAATTCAAATTTTTAAGCTAAAATAATGCATACAACAATATTATCGTTTTCTATATATTTTTATTTTTCTCTTTTATTGATAAAAAAATTATTGATAATATTTCGACATCTATTTGATACAAAGGTAAAAGTGAAAAACAAAGCATTCGTCATAACGATAACAATAAGAGACATCAGGCCATCTCAGCGTAATAAATGTAAATTCGTGATGTCTGGTTTTGGTAAAACAGTGTACATGTGCGTCGTTTTCCTTGCTTATCTTTCTGTGTGAACAAGATCTGGCTGCCCCAGTGCATTATGTGTGACGTATTTCGATCAGAAAGTTCTGCTCTGAATGCGACTGCGTGCTCCGCTGTTACAGGCAGAACTTAACCCCATCGAACGCAGCCAATCAAGTGAGAAGGACAAAAAAAAATCCCTTATATTTAATTCTCCTCAAGTGATAATTTTTAAATGTTGCGGATACGAAAATGAGCGAGTTGTTTTCCTGATCAATTTTTGGATGCATTTTAAGCTTATTTACGCTCCAAATGTAATATTAATTTCTAAAAAAGAGAAAAAATAACAATATTTTATTTGATTACTTTTAATTGTTACTCGGAAAAAGAATTATTTCAACGCATTTCTTTATGAAACTGTTGAACTGATCGAAGGTGAAGCGTGGAGAAAAACGCCAACTCAGGCGTCGATTGCGTCTCTTGAAAGTAGTTCAAAATTATAAGTTTGTTTGTTTATTTTTTGCTGCTTTGTTTGGCAAAAAAAAAGCAATCAAAAACATATTGTAAATTTAATACCTATTTTAATGAACTGATTTTACATTTGCATGAATAGCTTTGTAAAGGAAAAATAAAGAATGTGGTAGGTTACTGGTTCGATACATGAGCCCGCCGAAAGTACTTTTCTTAGAAGAGTCCAGTTTAGTTTAGTCTACTATCAACATAAACGGGTTTGTAGTGGTATTACCAGGGCAACGCTACTCGCCTCCGTGACTTGATCCACAGGTGCCCTCTGAGTAACGACAAATGAGTAGCAGTTTCTGGCCTTGTTATAGTATAAGGTTCGTCACCCAAGTGCCCCTCTTTGGAAAAAAGCTATCAACATAGTCTATGTTATCTTAGAAATTGGCTGTCTGAAAAGTAATAAAAACAATAAAAGCAATATGTATCTTAGGATCTTATATGCAGAAGGTGATAAATTCAATACCTGATGCAACCAAGAAACGCCCAGCTTCGATGGCTTCAATACATTGAGTGTTCTCTGGAACTTTTAATTTCCAGACGTTCTTGAATTTGAAAACAAATGTAATCGCTCACGTGCCGACTTCGTCATTCAACTAACCTTCAAAATTACAAAGGGTTTCATTTCACATGTGACTGGGATGGAGAAAATGCGTGATTTGAAAAGAAATTGAAAAAAAAGAAACTTAAAAATATTATATTTGGTTTAATACTTCAACTCACTTAATAATAATTTCCGATAGAACCTGTTGCTATACCTTTTTCGTCAGAAGACTTACCAATGACATTAATTTAAATAAAATGAAAAAAGCATATTTAAAAACATTGAAATTTTAAATAAGGCAGCATCTCTATGTAAAAAAATCTTTATTCTATTTTGCTTCCGAAGTTTTAAATAAGCCTGCAGCAAAGAATAAAGTGGAACTTATATCATGATGTCGACTAATTTAAAAGAGGCTGTTTCCTTTTAAAATGTTATGATTGTATCTGAAATTAATTTAAATCGCATGAAATATATTGATTTAAACTCAAAATTATTAAACTGCAAAATCGGAATATGCCAAGTATTTTATACCCCGATCCACATTCTATTCAGCAACCAAGGCATGGAAATCTTTTCCCACCCCCTTAAAACAACATCTGCTTGGGTTAGAGAAAAATAAATATGGTATCGAATTCTCTCTTTATCTTACATTCCCACATTATTAATTTTTTCAGCAAAAAAAAAAATTTACAGTTCTTTTAATCTATTTTCCAAAAATATCGTTCCTGCAGAGAACATGTTTCCGCCTTTTCCAGTATGCAGTCTACCGAAAATACATTGCAGGAATCCCAAGTGCAATATTTAGTAAGTTCATTGTTAAAGATAATTTTTAAGCGCTCCACATTTGATGTCACTTGTTTCTACCTGATATGAACGTGGTACCTCATTCTTTTTATTAGTTAAATAACTTCTAGATAAAGAAAACATATACTTTTTAACTCACATGTGTACAAAAAAAATAATTTACCAGTTTTGAAAAATCATGTATTTTTATGATAGAAAGTTTAATTATGCAATACTTAACTGAAACAACCTTTTATTCAGTTTGCTTGGATATTGGTAATTTGTAACCATTTTAAAGAAACGTACGCGCCTTGATTTCGAAACATGCTCAGTATTGCGCAGTACGAGAAGACATCACGACAATTTTGTTGAATGTCTCGTTTCTATTGTTCAAATTCTAACAGGTGCCAAAGAAACACGACTCTTTTGTGCTAAACAATGAGGCATAAAATCGACGAGGGAGAGCTTTTGCTATTTATTTAGGAAAGAATTTTTCGCTTTCGCCTCTACTCTTTTAAATCGGCGGTAGTAAATACTTTTTTCTGTTTAGAGATTCTTTCGCAAAAAATACTACTTTCGTTATTTCTATTCTTATTCTTGGGCCTTACTTATATATATATATATATATATATATTAATAGATATCGATTAAAAATGTACAAACTTATTAATCTGCTTAAAGAAAAAGTAATTGTAAATTATGAATTGTTATTTCTTCAAATAGTTACACAATTACTTACATTTCTAACTATCTACTTTTACCGTCTGATGCCGATGAAGATAGCAGTCTGTTTCGACAGTTCTGAAGCAAGATAAAGAGATAAGGTGAGAGCAGTCGCTGGCAGTCCCTTCTCCAAACATCTAAGCCACACTAGTGGATAAAATCAAAATTGAGAGAGTGGATCTTTCTGGTGGTGCCATCTATCGGTGGAGTCTTGTGCAAAGAGGTATTTTCACCTTCTTGGTGCTCTGGTTAGACGAAAGACACACCCTTCTGACTTGAATTCACATAGCCATGGACTAGCGAGCTTGCCTCGTCCAAGTGTCGTAAATAACAATAATAATACTGGTGGATGGACATTGGAGCTTTAAAACCCTAGCTTGCATATGTTCTATTGGCTTAGCTCCATAATGGAAAAAATTCGAAATCAATAAAAAATAGTGACTTTTATGCCAAATATCTGATTCCAGTTTATTTTTGCGCAACTGTAAGCAAATATTCTTGCATGATCCGAAGAATGTCAAGTGTAAGACTTACATTCGTTATGCAAAAAATGAGTTATTTGTAAAATACTTTTAGGTGTGTAACTTCTTTCTATTTCCCCCAAACACTAAAGAGATTAAATGTGTCCCACTTTAAATAGGGAAAGAGGTTATTTTTTGTTTAATGCAATGCTAAAAATATTTTGGGAGAAAGCTTAATGCTGCGTAGAACGACCTCAATTCTTTAACCTTATTTGGATGATTTTCATAATTATGAAACTTAAATATATATATATATATATATATATATATATATATATATATATATATATATATATATATATATATATATATATATATATATATATATATTAGGATGTTCTCTTCTGTGTAACTTAACACAAAAGGTATGCGTCATTTCGAAATTTTTATTACAAAGTTTCAAATTATTTGAAACACTATGTGACTTGATTGTAATTCAAAATGAGAGAGATTCACTATTTGCTGTATTTAGTATCGTATCTCCAATTGTAGGGAAGAAGAAACCTAAAACGTACCTTCAAATGTATGTATTAGAATGATTTGCCACAGATTTATTTGCATGATTTTCCTATAATGGAAGACCTTGGAAATATAATTTAACCAAAATCTCGTGCTTCAATTGCTCAGATTGATAAAATGAGAAGCCTAATTTATTTATTTTATAAAAATATAAGTTTCGCGCGCGTGTTTAGATAGAAAAGCCTGTTTCACGTCAGACAATATAACAGTACGTAAGTCATTATAATAATTAGAACAAGAAGTAGCATTTCTTTACTAAACTGCATTTGCTGACATGCGTCGCGTTTTATAATTGTCTTAGAAACCTGATTAGTATAGTTACCGTTCTCGTGACTGAAAGTTAAATGGTTCGATTCTGTCTTAGTTGTAAATCGTAAAGAACCTGTGTCTTAGAATTGGAGAGTGTACTCCTTTGTGAAGTGCTGGGAGATAGGTGTGCTAGCTCAGTTGTTGACCTCGGTTATTAACTTTTGTTTGAATTTTCGCCTTACAACCACTTGTTATGTAAAGTGATGTCATTCAGGCCATTGATTAGCTCTAATGTGATATAAGTAGATAAATACAAAGTCTCAGTAATTTTGATGTTATTTTTTTTCAAGACCTAACTTTTGAAAAAAAAATGAAGTTTAATTTTAAAAAAATCAATATTATCAAGATTATTTTTTCTCCTTATTTTAAATATTTTATGATATTTTCATTGAAAATAAGTTTATAAATGTTGGGCATTTCCACAATAAATTTGAATAAAAATTTAAATTAAGCAGGTAGTTTCATTTCGGGAAAATGTCCCACTTTGCTGGAAAGCAAGGAAACATTTCCCCCGGGAAGCATTCTTCTCAATTTAAATTTAAAAATTAATATATTGTCACCCGGAAGATGTTTGGGACATTATAATCACATATCTTCGCATACCATGACGAAAGTTATCTTGAGAAGCTATTAATAATAAGCGCATAATTCACTTGAAGAAAAGGAAACGCGTCATTAATATTTACCAAGATGTTATGATACGTGTTGCGGAAGTATTGTAGGAAGAGGAAAATTTGAAAACTAAACCATTTTGGAATACAATTCGATCAAAATTTAGACAAATTATTTCTTTTCCTTCCAAAAATGGCTTCAAAATTCGTAAAACATGCTTATAATAAACAAATTTCGTGCCACATTATTAAACAAAAAATATTACATGACAAAATAATCTGTGGAGCTTTGTGTCTCTGGTTTGAGAAGCAACAGGTTCACTGCCTGATATATCCAATATTTTTCATGATTATATGATCACTACTCTTTAAAATATTGTTAACAGTGGTTATTGCTCGTAACATATAAATATCTCTCCACTGATATGTTGTTGAATTTCGGAGAAGAGAGGTTGTTAATATCTTATTTTTTGATGATTATTCAAGGGGAAGGGTTTTGTTTGACTGAAATAAATAACCGAAAGTGTAATGCAACAATACACTAATGGTAAATTAACAATACAAAATTATTTTGAATGCTCAATAAAGATTTATTTTATAAACTCTAAAAATAATTCAAATTTATTTTAAATTCTGTAAAAATATATTTTCTTTATTTCCCCTTCCACAGTAGAAAACATAATAATTAAAGATTATTTTGTGGTGCCTGCAGAATTTTTTCGATGTGTTGAAAATAGAATATTTTGTGTGATCCAGAATTTAGATCGCTTTCTTTGAATAGGATGATTGTCTATCCTATCCTAAGTTATCCTATGTCTATCCTAAGTTCTATCCTAACACCTCTTTAACAAAATGAATGGATGATGACCTCCAATCATATTTAGACAAGGGATGTGCTTAGGAGTCTTCTACATTTCCTCTAATCGGACTTATGAATGTGTGGTTCCGTCTATGAGAAGTTGCTCCAAAAATTATAAACATCAGTGAAAACCCTAAAAAAATGAACAAGTGCATTTTGTTGTTAATCTATTCAATACACGATGCTAAACGTCTCGAAATATCTTCCACTTAAATAGATAAAGAATTAGGATCTAAATATCAACAATTAGGATCTGGACATCAAAGAAGTAGATTATAGATTTCAAAGAATTCGGATGTAGATATCAAAGAAGTAGTATCTAGATATCAAAAAAAATTTAGGATCTATATACCAAAAAATTAGGATCTAAATATCATATAATTAGGATCTAGATATCAAAGAATTAGGATGTAGAAATCATACAAACAATTAAGACTTGAAACGGTAATTTCCATAAAATAAAAATTTGAATTTGACGTAACATAAAGTCTATCCACTGACGTACGTGAAGTCTAACAACTGAAAATTGCAGTAAAATATTTAAAATCCGATTGCTGTCTGAACTTCTGCAGGATTTTTACTTGATATAGGCCTTACGTTGAGTCTTGATGCGTAGAAAATCCTGAAAATTCTCAAGTACCCATTCTAATTAATGAGTATCAATCTTCCAACTTACAATAGGGGCTGGAATCAAACTCGGGGACCTTTCATTTTAAGTAACATGGTTATGAAATGGAATCACGCAGACTTCATAGACGTTACATTTTTAGAGGAATTTTCCAGTATTTTGTAGTCATATTTTTAAGAGCAACAAAAAGTTTCTCTTTAATTATGAGATTTTTTTTTTGTCGCGTCTTTCTATCTGGTGTACCGAAGAAAAGACAACAACAAGCAGAAGTAGAGAACATTTATTGATGAAGACAATGACTTCAGACAAGAGGGTGCACTACTTTCTTTTGAAACGGGGATCCATTACAAGCAGAAAGAACTTTTTTAACAGTTTTTACTTATTCGAGATTCGAACCCTATCCCAACCAGTGAGAGCCAAGAGTCATAACCACCATACAGGATGACCAGCAACTAGGAACAAATTATTAATAAGTATTCTCTCCCTCTCTCTTTCTCTCTCTAAATTCTTCCCGAGCAAAATATGCAATTTCTAACCCATTAAAATAAACGCGATTTGTTCCTGTTTGATTTATAGTTTTAAATTTTTTAATGAATCATTTTCATGTATATAAAGTTTGCAATATAAGCTATTAAGATGTGCTTCAAATTTTCATGCGTACATGTTCTAAGGTACGTATCGTGCAATATTTTTTTAAATCTTCTAATTTGTTTGAAAAAACTAGCTGGCATGCCTTAGAAATGTTTGCATTAAATATATTAGTTCATAAACCTGTTGTTAAGAGTTTAAGAGAGAGGATGTTGTGTTTTAGATGTTTTCTAACATTTATTCAGTGTATTTAAATGTTTATGAATTAAGATGGTTTTCCTTATTTAGCAGATACCTTCTAGTCAGATGCTACCAATGTCCTCCGCCAGGATCGACAGGATGGACACGGAGCACACCTACAACCCCGAGGAAAAGGGGGGCAAGCAGGGGGGCAAAGAATTGCCCGTCCCCTTAAAACTGGAACTGGACGCCGCCCTTGGTGTAAGTGTGAAACTTTTATTTCAATATGTGTGTGAGAACTGAGATAAAATTTCAAATTAAAATAGAAACTTCTAAAGTATTTTATTAGCAGTAATATATTGGTAATTAACATCTATATTACGAGCTCTTTTACTTAATTTTTAATTAATATTAGAACTTTAGGACCCATTTTGAACTGTCTGTTTGATTTAAGTTCTATTTATGTGGTTTTTAAGCGGGAAATGATCAGTAATTTATTCTAAATTTTTATTGGAAATAATATAACAGGAAAATATAATTTTGATTTTTCTCCAATGATTCTAATGACTGATTGTTTTTTTCTACTTTTCTCAGCTATCATCTACGTTATCATCATATATCAAATTGATTTTTATTAAAAAATTTAAAATTTACTATCATTAAAATTTTCATTTTTAAGTATATATTTTCATTATTAAATATAAAATACGGATTCATTAATCACACTTAGTAGCTTGGTTTGATGTATTTGTCGTTCTGTGTCAAGATTTTGCAGTCTGAAGATAATTTATTCGTAACAACAACTTAAAGTAGATATCAAACCCTTACAAACTAGAGCACCCATCATTGAATCGAACCCACGAACTGTCAATCTAAAGATAGAGGGCTGATCCATGAACTGCCTGCATGATTTCCAATAATCGAATATGGATTTTAAGCATCAAGAGTGTATTACACCAGTTTTGAGGGAAATAGTACCCTCCGTAAACCGACAGAGAAATGCGTCTGTCTGGCGTGAAGAGAGGTAACGGGTTCAAAACTCGAGTCAGAAGAAGTTCCACTGGTATGATGTGGAGACAAGATTTAGAATGGCGTTTTTTTGTCCGATATCGACCCCGTCAATTGACTCTGGTTGAAAATAGCTGGGTTGTTGAATGTTTACAGGATTCAGCAGGAAAAAATAAGCAACTGGAGATGAATGAGATGAAGCTTACAAAAAAATTAATTTAATGTGTGATTTTTTACAATATATTTAATAAGGTTTCTTATAATAATGGTTTAATAATATTGATTTGATATATTATGTTGTGAATAGCCCAGTAACCTGAGACAGTTGTAATTCTTTCTTTAACATATACTGTATATTATTGCATTCGTATTGTAGTTTTCCGTACTCAAATAGCGCAAGGGAGGAAACTCGGAAAGTTCCCCTTCACCCAATTTGACAGATGCTCATAAAGAAATCAGAAACATAAGATTTATTTATCTATCAACAGTGGCTGACAGAAACTTGTATTTATTGTACTAAATTGTACTATTCTGCCAACAGGGCATCTATATAAGATTCCAACAAGGTATCTAGTGACAGGCCTTCAGTTCAACAGTTGGTGGGTTCGATTATCAACTTTAGGTGTAGATATTTTGTAGTGGCATGAAATGTGCTTTATATGCAAAAAAGGAATAACAAGAGAAAAATCAATCAAATCTCTTTTGATTATACGATTTTAATCGCTTTAATAATATTCTTACATTAAGTTTATTAACACAAAATTAAATTTAAAAAAAATTCTTGCTGCAGTTGAATTATTACTTTTTCAAGGCTATTTTATTTTGGACTTGCATTCTATTTTATCTGCGTCTTTAGGACTGCAAACCAAACCATTTTTTCGCAATTTTAAGTAGTAAGGGAAAAAAGGGAAAAAAGCTGTGAAGAATAACACAGAAAGACAGCAAAATGGCAACCAACAGGGAGCACCCTTTACATATTAATTAATTCTGTGATTAGGGGAGGAAATGAGTGTGTATTAAAAGAGACTTAACTTATATATATATATATATATATATATATATATATGTGTGTTCTCTTGCAGACCATTCTGAAGGACCCGAAGAGCAAGAAAGCGGAAGTGAACTGCGTAGCGGAAACAAGGAAAGCTAGTCAAGTTATTTCCCAGGAACCCAAGACGGTAATTCCAAACAAATGTCAATCTTTTGAAATAATCATACCACATTATTTCGATCATTACACACTCACATCAAACAATGAAAATAACCAAACATTTCACATTTGTTTCATAACTTATAATTAGAATAGTCGTCTCTCTTTAGAAAGTCTCCATCTAGAAATAAAAGATTAATTTTTTTATAAAAGATCCTACTGGATTTTTTAAAAAAAAAAATAATGATTTATTTTTCGTGAAAATAAAACTAAACTTACTAAGGAAATGCATATAACCTCACTTAAAATTATAATTGTACCGTGCTCACTAAATATATGAATAAAGAGTGTGTGTATATATACAGTAATCCCCTTATAACACGATATACTGATTCCGCGTTATAGGAAAACGCGTTGTACGAGCATTCTCGTAAAACGCGCTCGTATAACGCGATATGTACCAATAATTCCCGGTTAGCTTTTCTCATTAAAGGGAATTTAAATCGAATATTGAGAAAACTATATTATGAACAAATTGTATGTGTTTTAATAAAATCAAATTAAGAACATTTTAAATAAAAAAAATTTATACAAAAATAACTGAAAAACACTTAATAACAAACACACACACACTCAAATAATTTCAAAAGCAGTTTTCTGACATGTTTATTCGCTGTAGCAGCTGTCAAAAATAACGCTCCACTGACATTTTTTTTCCTTTGACAGAATATTTAAATGTTAATAATATAATATAATTTAATTTTATAACAACACAATGAACACCGTGAGCACAAACGTACGCGAAATAGATCGGGAATAGTAAAAATCATTATAAATTTCGTAGTGCAAAGAATATAACGTGAGGAAGCAACGCGTTATAAAGGGAAAAACGCGTGTCATACGAGGGACATGAAATAGCGTTATAATAGTGCTCTGTTTTAGGGGGGATTGTTGCATATATGTATATGGCTAACTGTACCACCTATTACCATAGCGTTTTAAAATTTCGTCGGAATAGTAGAATGAGAGATTTATCAAAATTATTTTGGAAAACATCTATAATATAACTGTAATTGACGATTGCTAAACACCGTCAGTGCAAGGTTTAATTAGAAGATAAAACAGAAACGTTTCTTCTGTTATATAAAGGGATTTTTCCATTGATTTCGAGCATTTAAAGCCTTTGATTGTTGTTTCAAATGAAGTGCTTAAGAGATAAATTTAATAAAAGGGGGAATCTTACTTTATAAAGCTTTTGTAATTGATTAAATATCATTTATCCCCTATACATATACACACATATATTTTTACTCTTTAGTTTATATATTAGAGTAATATTCTAAAATGTTTTGTTATAATTTATTTATAATGTTCTTTAGTTTATGTAATTAAACTAACTAAAATTTAAAAATATGAATAATAATGATTTTTAAATGATTAAAACTAAACCAAGAGAAAGTAGCACTATATTTTATCATAGTTCAAATTAAAGAAAGAACCTTTTTTAAGATGCAATGAATTCGATGTGGAGTATGTATTTTGAATTTAGAACTATAAAAGCGAGAAGAAAATTATGGAATGAGCTGAATAAAACTAATGCTTAAGAAAGCGAACAGTATATACAAATTAAATTTAAATTAAGGCATGTGAAAATATAGGACACACAAAATAAAGAACTCAGATAAGTTTGTATCACAAAATCTTGATTTTTTCATAAATTTACTGAAACTTGGTCGCTGTGCATAATTTATTCACAGCTTGCAATAGACAGTGCCACCTAGAGGTAATATTTGTAGTTAATTTTAACTTTCATGTATTTGTGGTATATATCAGTTCTCCATCAAGTTATGCATAGTATTCTTCAATCAATTGCCGTCTTTTAGTAATTGTATTTTAAGCTGAGAGAGTTTTATTCATGAAATAAATTCAATTTAATTATCTGTTTGGCATGTTAGTAAAATATGACAGGTGAAAATATGCATTATTTCAAATCGCTTCATCTAGAATCATTTTTAAGCTATCATTAAGTAAACGTTTTCAAGTTTTCATTGTGGATAAAAATGAAAATGCATAATTTCTTTCCAAATTCAAAAGTAAACAAACTTTTTTTGAAGTTTTTGTAATATTTATACCCAAAATAATCACATATTTAGAAAAAGAAGAAACATTTTGAAAGTATTAGCATTTCTTTCATACAATATAGAATTTAAACAAGGTTCAATCGCTAAAAAATTGATACATTGCTGCAACTTTCTCTTAACAAAAAACTCAATTCTTGATGTGCGGAAAAAATAGAATTACGAAGAAAGCTGCAAAATAGTTGGAACTATGGCTATATTGTTTGTATGCCAGTTATTTGAAACAACCTTTGTGAGAAAGGATGATACTATAGATACTACATAATTTAAAAACTGTTATTTGAGCAATATTTCGATTTTTGACGATTTTTTTTTTTTAAGTGAAAAGAAACAGGCTTCCATTTGCGCAAACTTTCAGAGCATTAAAAATCTTCAGGTAATACATGAAATTTTGCTGTATTTAAAAAATATCCAAACATAAAATCTCGTTTGCTTCTTGTTTAGATAAAAAACACAATGATTGCTAAAAAGTCGCCAATACGATGATGGAATTTTGTTTTCAATTCAATAAAAACTACCAAAAAACATTTTTACGAACATTGTAATTATATTCTATAAATATTTAAATAAAGTTTTTATATTTGATGAGAATTAAATGTTTGAGTTTGATGATAAAATAGGGTTGGATTTATTTGTCCATTATTAATTAAAGGTAGAGGTAAATATATATATATAAATTTCATTGAATTCTAATAAATTTATATATGTTTAGCCACATATTTTACAACAAAGTGTGGTTAATAATTTTGAAATAGTTTTTTGAAGTGATGGATTTGTCCATCGAAAATTGAAATATTTCTAACTCGGTTCAATAGGCAATGGCGAATTGAAATTAAAATTTTTTGAGCATAATTTTGTATTATTTAAATCAAAATTTTTCTAGTTATGTTTTGATAATTTGGAAACATTTGTTTGAAAATTATTCTATTTTATTTGAGCAAATGTTTTGAATTTTATATTAAAAAAATTGGCAACATCATTTAGCGGATTCATTATATACGATTTACCGTGACTTTTTCTTGATTCAATGGTACATCGTAAAATATAATAGGGTGAAGAAAGTATTCATAACTGAAAGTTTGTCGTACTATCTGAAAAAGGAACTCCTTTTAATTTTTTTTTAAATTACATTCATTAACTTAGCTCTTTTTATAAAGATTCAAAATATTATTTTTAATTTTATTATTTCTTCTCAAAACTCTTAAACTTCTCAGGTAATTTGCTGAAACAAAAGGCCAATTCATTTTTTATGACCCGTTCAGCACTGATTTAAAAATAAAAATGAGAGACATCTTTAATCAATAGCGATTCATGGTTGTTTGGAACAATGGAACGGTCTCAACAATGGCGGCCCACAATGGACGGAAACCACTGACCTGATTTCGAATGCTGGACAACAGAAGTGGGGACTCTATTCAGAAACTTGTTGCGATGAGACCCAGTTGACCAGTGCGTGTCTATGCATGGGTGGACACTTCCTTCACAGGTGGAAGCGTTCCGCCTGCTTTTTGCTTGGCACACATCCTTCCCCGCCTCTTCTCGGGCCACAAAAACAGAACAAAATGGCTGAAAAGGAATAAAAAGAACGAATAACAGTAAAGAAACTTTCAAAATAAATTGTTCTATTTGAAATGAGTTTTCACATCAATCGAGGTCATTGACTTCCTTACGGTTACTTTCCTTTTTCATTTTTAGCATGCTTAGAAAATGTTAAACGTCTCCATATGTTATATTGATTTAATTACGTCGCTGAAAATGCTAATTAATATTCATGTGATGAAATAAAGTAGGTGATTGCACGTCAATTACGATTTACGTCCCAATAAACGACAATTAATGAGTTATCACTCATCTAATAAACAAGTTATGAGTAATTGACCTCAAAATTCATCCTACAAGACAGAGTTCTTCAATATGAGTTTCGAAATGCTTATGAAAATTTCCTTCTGGAAATATTTTTGATAACTTTCTTTAAAAAATTTAAAAAAAAAACAAACAAACGTGCTATTGCAGCTCTTTTCCTTGCATTTTAACTATTTGCCAATAGATAATGCTACTGGCAACAAAAACCGTAGGTATCACAATTTTTGTTTCTACCTAAATTCTACAAATAAGCTTTTTATTTTATTTTATACATTTCTCTGATTTATGATTCATTCTAACACTAGTTTAAAGATAAATTTATTTTTATGATTTTAAAACATTTTTTTTATATATGAAATTGTTTTAATTTTTGTTACAGTGATGATTTTGGTGTTAAATATTTTTATTAAAAATCAAAGTATAATGTTTAGGATTCTTTGGAACTGTTGCTCCTAATTTTATAATTTTGAATGATTCTGAAAGCTAAGGTAGGTTGTAAAATTACAATATCTACATGAGAGACTTATAATATATTCAAAGAAATTATTTTGAATTGAGAAATTATTATGAATTAAGTCATAAGCTTTGTGGGAGTAGGAAAATTTTTGAAGGTTAAAAAATTCAAGACCACAAAATGCTTAGCAAAGTAAAATAATAAAATCTTCCAATAGAATTGATTTGTACTCCCGACTCCTGCGCTCCTCGACTTCAATCTTGTTTTGATGATTCATCTTTCTTAATAGGAGATTATCTTTACTTTCGAGCACTTTATTTATATAAAACGAAAAATAATATGATTTAATCAAGTGCCATTGACATTTGCATTACTTTCAATTCGAATTAATAATCATTGGCATTTATTGCACAATCCACACATGTTGAAAACTTAGCACAAATGAACTCGTAATGTCTTCGCTTTTTGTTCTCTTCCCGAGGCTAAAAGACAAGTTTTCGTTTCAGTCTTTTTCTCAATGTATTTATTATAAATGCCCAGAAGTTTGGCTATGATGCCAATATTTCTCTTTTCTCAATATACTATTCATGTCACCAAAGTACATAGGATTTAGTTGTTAGGTTCCTTGTTTTCTTTATAGAGAAATTTTATCAACGAATTATTTTCTGGAAACAAATTAATCATACCAATAAAAACATAAAAAAGTTAAGTGATCGTTACTCCCAGATACTTAGAAACGATTTTTCTTCATAAGCAAATATTTTGATAGAATCTTATCATTTAAATACGTATGATATTTACTTAAGTATTTTAATGATTCTTTTATATTCATAAAACATTTTTTCTATATTTAATTGGATGTCTGTATATTTCTATATTTTTAAAATATCCTTTTTCTCAAAAACATTTTTGCGGAAACCAAATTTATCACAACACAAGCTCTATAATATTTATTTTATATCTGCATGAAATAACAATGTTTATTCAACAAAGTATTTTTCTATAATCGATCGTCTTATATGTGTATCATTAAATAAAAAAAATTAATGTTTCTTTTCTTATTAGTTGCTGACACCTTTTGGGAACTTCAGCACTGATCCCAAATTGGTCCACGTGATGGGGGAGAAGATGGTTCTTTCCTGCATATCAGCTGTCAAGCCGACCAAGAAAAGCAGTAAAAGCAAGAAGATGAGCAACAAAGGTATGTTCTGCGTGACTTTGATGGAAGAGTTCTCGATGGACAAACTCATTCCTTGAACACACACGTTTTTAATAAGATGAATATCAGAAGTACACACGCACAATTTAGTCACAATTCTCAAATTATAAGAACATTTAATACAGGGATATTCTATTTCTATCTTCCTTTGGCAACTAAATAATTAGCACTGTGATTTTTTTTTTAAAGAAAGTCAAGTTAAACTCCTCATGCACCACAAAGTACACCGTGGGGCTTAAGAAAGTGAGTACAGATTTTCAGTTCAAAGATTTGGACAACAAATTACCACTTCCGCTTAGGTTGCTTAAAGTGGTTTGGAATCCATTGTAATTTATAGATCCTGGTCAATTAGATGTCGTGTGCAAGAAGTATTAATGAAGCAGCTAATCAGATCATTCTTCTGTTACTCAATAAAAGGTTTTTCTATCTTCATAAGCAAATGAGAGACCCCAACAGAGGTAACTTAGCTATTTTCGACATGTAGCTTGGTAACAAATACTTTTAGCTGATTTACCTTGACAATCAAACCTAATTTAAAAGAAAATCTTTTGTTGAGAGAAGAAAAGTACTCAAATAACTATGGAATACCCTATTGTGATTATTTTCTCAAAGGTAATTATAACATAAATAAAACAAAAATTATGAAATAAAATTACAGATTTGTTACGACAAAAAGAAAAAATATTGGAGAAGCATTAATTTTAAGTATTTGGTCTTTTACCACTCTTTTCCGCAATCAGACTAAACTTCGATGAGTGCAGTGATTTCGAAAATTATTGCTTTTGATGATGGTCTTTTCATAAGATTTCCATCCTCGGAAAAATTTAATTCGACTAAATTAGCTTTAAGTGTAATCGAATTTATTACCAATTACTTTAGCGACATTGTATGCCATATCTGACATTATTCTTGGTTGTTTTGAACTTTTTATATTTTCATCTCATTTGCCATTCTCCATTTTAAAATATTAGACCTAAATATGGACATTATTAGTCTCTGGAATGACTCTCTTCGTATGAGATTAAGTACTTTATATTCAATACTCTTGTAGGCTTCTTTCATCTATTTTTTGTACAGCTGTTTCCTTTCATTCCCTCTCAAAAAGAAACATTTAATTACGTGACCCTGAATATAATATCTCACAATAATATCAGCTATTTTGGATATTTTACAAATCATTCCTTTTGATCTACAACATTAAAATGTTGAATACTATTTTTAGATACTATAGCGATAGAAATCGGGTTATTAATTTATATGAGATTTAAAATTTTAGATTCAATACCAATATTGACGATTTTGAAATATCCTTATTTTCTCACATTAACAATCCTAAAGGGGTAATCACTTTTGCTACCACGAATGTCTCTAATCTCGATCTTTTTGTACATTGTGTGTTTCATTCCTTTTGCTACCAAATAGAAAATTTTAGATTAAGATGTTTACCTTATTGCCCCTAGAACGATTAGAAAATATCATTGTTCAAATATAGAAGAATTAAAACCTTATGTTCAATATTCATTTCTTCTGATACTGAGTTTGTTATTATCAGCACAGCGTTCCCGAAAATGCCATTTGTATACTTTACTTTGTGGTTTATCAAAACATGCCAAACCAAGCATACAAAGAAGATTATATTCCCAATCGTAACTAGCCGTTGTAAGAGATCGATATTCGATTCATCCGTTCTTTGGACACATCCACTTCCGATTATGTAAGTGTGAAGACTACACGCATATCAAACAAGAAAGAATCTGTGTACAAGCACACAATCTTGAACTTGCCGGCCTCAGTGTTCTGTGAACATTTCGCAAGAATGTGTGTGACAGTTTGCTTCCTATGAATAATATATATTTATCTGTATCATTAAGTAAACTTTCAGTAGTCATATCAGCCCCAATATTGATACCTCTTTGTTGAATTTCGAAATCAAAATTAAGTATTTTTTAATTAATCAAAATTAGGTAACAAATACTTTCAAAATTTTAATTCCTGGGTTTTGTATCTACTAAATGCTGATGATATTTTGATATAAAAATATAAATTAATTATTTTCAAAACCAATATTCAATAAGGAAAAATCAAACAGTTACAAAAGCAAATCTAGACATTATTACAGCATTTCTACTTTCCTACTACACTATAAAAAACAGATAACATGAAGTGTCAAATAGAACCACTGTGAGGCATTTCTAACATTTTTCTTTTAATTTGGGCATATTGTTGTTTTAACTCATGATATCGGACCTAATATTCCTAAGGAAAACTTATTTTTCATGTTCTGAAAAACCATGAATTTAAATGTTGTTGCTACTTATGACACTTGGAAAAGCGAAGCTCGTTATGCTAATTTAAGTCAGTAAAATACGTCTTTTGTTTAACCAGAGCACTACGAAGGTGAAAGTTTGATTTTACTCTAAACTTCTCCGATAGATAGCACCACCAGAGAATCCACCCCCTCAATTGTGACATTGATCTAAAAAAGGCGAGGAAATTTTCTCCAAACCATTACACTCATGGTAACTGCTAATCGACTGACCACAGGATTTTTGATTCTACAGATTTAACGAGTTTGTAGATCATATGTACTCTGTTAGTCCTGGGCCGCATTGGGAATCGAACCCCTCTTTTCCAGATGGAGGGTTATTGGAAAAAAATAACTGGTTGCCAAAATTTTTTAAATTAATTCTATATAATCTCTTCAAACCACACTGTATAGTTTTATTCTGCATGATGAAAATGATTAATTGATGGATTAATAAATAATCACATCACAAAAAATAATAACGTTTAATTATTCTTATTCCTAAAAGTAATAATGTTTTCAATGAACAACATATTAATTAATTACATACTTCTAAAAATAACGAAGAATAAATATTCATATTTCTAGAACTAACAATAGTTAAATTCCCATATTCTTAGAAATAATAATGATTAAATGTTTGTATTCCTAGAAATAACAACGATTAAATATTCATATTCCTAGAAATTATAAGGATTAAATGTTTGTAATCTTAGAAATAATATCGATTAAATGTTCATATTTCTCAAAATAATAACGATTATGTGTTCATATTCTTAAAAAAAAATAACGATTAAATGCTCATATTTCTAGAAATAATGATGATGAAACAAATATATATATTTTTTGCATTGCAGCTGCCGATCTCCTTCCTCGCCCTAGACGAGCCACCAAAGAGATGTGTTCCTGCAACTGTGACTGTTAATTCAGTTGAACAAGCCTCTCGTTACATCTCTCATCTATCCAAACATTGAAACAACATGAAAGATAGCGGTTTTCCTTCGTCATAGTTTCACTGTTCACGCTGAAATATTTTCCGTAAAGAATTATTCATCGTTATATTCAACATTTTATTCTCTTATAAACGATAAAATAGGGTTATGAAGCTAAACTTTTTATTTAAAGTGTTAATATAATTCATAGAGAAAGGATCAACATTTAAAGTTTGGTATGTTACTAAGATTAAACATCCTTACGTTTAAAAAAATAGGAACAAAAAATGGAAAAATACAACTGAAATATATCCTCTATTCATAAAATTTCTAGAAATACATAAACTGTGTATGATTACAAATGCTTTGAAAAATTGTTTTCTTTCCATTTATTTATATTTAATTAAAAATGTTAAAATTTTAGTCTACAATTCCTTACAGTATCGTTTTTGATAAATTAAAATTTATTATATCATTTCTTTGTTACGAATAAATAATTTTTATTAAAATAAAAAAAAGTTATTGTTGAAAAACTTTATGCTTTAGTTTTTATGTTTGAAAATACTAAATATTGGTTGAAAAGATTGTAAAAAATTTGTAGTAAACAATTCAAACAAATTTACATTTTTCTGTGTTCTTGTGTTTGACAGCTCTAGATAGAAATTTTAGTTTTGCTAATCATTTACAATTGTTAGAAATATATTGGTGCAGACAGCACTTACATATAAATATAATTATTTATAAAAGTATATTGAGGTATCTTTTTCTATGTGTGATTTATTGGCGTTTGAAGCAACTATAATGTTATAATGAGAAGGAATTAACGAAGAAAATATTTGAAAGAGTAAGAAATTTTCTTCTGAGAGAAAAATATCATTCCAGTGTGTATTCCAAAATGAATTTTCTTTGGGATCAAATCATGGATTAGTCAAGTGTTGATTTACGAACAAAACCATTTATTTGTATATGTTTTGATGTATTTTAAAAGAATTAAAACATATTAACATTTTTAATCATATTGTTTCGTTTATTTCACTATATCCATCAAAAGTTGAAATAAAATGAAAAGAACAGACATTTTGTAACTTAGTTATAGATTCATTAATAATAACTCTGAATGTAAAAAATGCAAAATATACATTTTTCACCTTACACAGGTCTAAAAATTAATATTTAATGAATTTTGTTTCTGACATAAAGATTGAAACCAAAATCAAATGCCAAACTGTGAAATCTAAAAATTTAAAGAAATTTAAATTGATATTCAAATTACTATTCACAAAATGACTTTTCTTCCAATATTTCAGTTCAATTTTAGAAACCTTTAGTTTGCAAAGTATTAACTTTTAGTAGATCTTTAGCAATCAAATTATTTAATAACGCAAAAATTTTTTAGTTTTGCATAAAAAAAACGGTTTAAAAATAAGTAAAAATTTGTCCAGTCATTACAGTTTAAAACAATATATATATATATATATATATATGTGTGTGTGTGTGTGTGTGTGTGTGTGTAATAGTAGAATAAAATCGTGAAAAAATAAACAAATGTATGCAACAATAAAATTAAGCAAATAATTATATTTCAATTTAATTCTCAGATAATGGAACACCGCTTTCAAAATGATAATTCTAGTATCATTAAAATTAGCGAAATTATTGTAATACAATAACTTTGTTTTTTCAATACAGTAACTTCAGTTTTGAGCAACTTAATGATAGCTATATTTACTATACAATAAATTACATAAAATTAAACAAAATGCATATAGTTAACGTTTTGTAATTCAATGAAACAATGATAGTTATGCAAATTTCATTTTAATTTATCTGTGCAACAATTCTGATATTTATGTTAAGCATCATTAAAATAATCATTAAAGATAAAAGCGAAGTTTCTACTAAAAGCAGGGTAGAATTTTGTATTCAAGATGAAACAGGACAGTAAAACATTTTTTGGGTTAAACTTCAGTAAAACTAACCTCACAAATAACCTTTAATAATATAGTAATAACCAGTTAAATTTTGTTTTTAAGTTTAATTTCAAATCTGAAAATAATTTCACCGTAACGTCATTAAAATTAATGTAGTTATTTCAGTTTAAAGATAGTAGTAGCACAATGACAGTTGAGAAAGATTTTTCATGATGAAATTTTTTTAATAATATTATAAGAGAAAAAAATTGAATACACATCTAATTCGTATGTGGTTAAAATTTTCCAAGTTCGAAGTAATATTTAATAAAACAATAATAGGAAAGTTTTATTTCTGTTGTAAGAATTCGATTAAGAAAACATACGTTATTTGAAATGTGTATGTTATCAGAATAGCAGTTGTTCTGATAACTTAGTTAATACGTGGCGTAGTCGCCTAGTGGTTAGGGCATCAGCATTCCATCCGGAAGGGATGAGTTCGATTCCCAATGCCGCCAAAGATCCACCGAGTACGCCCGATATACGTACTCGTTAAGACTGTGGAATCGAAAGTCCTGTGGACAATTGTTGAGCAGTTAACATGGCCTGTAGAAAATTTCTTTCCCTTCAAGATCGAATTTCAGATGTCAAAATAGAGAAAGTAAATCATCTGGTGTTGACATCTATCGGAGGAGTCTTAGAGCAAAGACTTTTTTCACCTTCGTTGTGATCAGTTTAAAGCGAGGGACACTACCTCTTGACTTAATTTCTGTTGTTACATCTTAAGTCATCCTTAAACAATATCATTGAGAAATTATAGTTAAATTTAATGGTAACTATACCAAAAGAAGCAGACGTAGCATTGCAACTGAGGTTTCTTCAGCCACAGATATCATAATTTTTAAGCAATCTATGTGCAGATGGTGACGGCCTATAGGCTCACAGGCCTGCCAATGTGTTTCATTCATAAGCTCACTTCGGCTGTTAGTCTGGTGTTAAGAACATTAATTTCTAGAGCTACGAAATGGACGAGTATGATGTTTTCTGATGAGTCTATTTTTAGACAGCAGTCTGATTCATGTTGGACCTTATTACAGTAAAATTCAGGGACCCTTAATCATGTCCGACAATGTCATTAAAAAACTTTTTTTCGGTTTTGCAAGGCCATTCGTTCGTTTGGAATTATTTTAGGTTTCAAGGTAGATATGCATGTTCAAATAGCAAACCAATTTTATCAGGACATTATTCTGGTACAACATGCACATGATTAAGGGTACCAAGATTTCAGAATTTGTCTGTTCTCATCTGAATGTATTAAATCCAAAAATATTATTCATTTCTAATTCTTACCTGATTTAAATTAGATAGAGCATGAATGGGATATACTCGTCTAATTATGTGTAGATGAGCAATTATCCCCAACATGTATATCGGTATTTTGGAAAGCATTTTGTGGAAGAATAGTGAAACCTTCCCCAAGATTTTTTTTTTCGATAATTTAATATTTAGCCTTACAGATGTAACCGCATTACGAATCATGGAAAACGCATTACCCATGATATCAACTAGGCATACTTTTAACTTTCTGTCAAGGATCTTTTCCTATCAGTACAAGGCTTTTACACAGTATATTTTAATATAATCATTCGTGTACCATCCTTTTCTTTTACTTCATAAATGAGATTTATGTCTAAGTAACATAAGTTTTAGCTTTAAGCCTCTATCTGAAAATCTTGTATTATCCTTTATTTATGAACACGAAAGCAGTAAAACATACATACATAGCGGTGCAGGGAGCCCTGGACGGAACCTTTACGGGTTTACAGAGAGAGAAAATACATCCATCACCAAGAGCCTCGTAATTTTGAACTACGGTCAGGTGACGAACTCATGCCAGAGTTGGCACCCCCTTTCTACATCCAAGCCACACCAGCGGAAGAACTTTAGATGTCACAGATGTGAACGTGGTATCCCAACCCACGTAGCTCCAGCAACCCAGTGAGGAAGGGAATGTGGTCATCCTCCCAATCATGCCCGAGGCAATTGATCTTCGCTTTGTTGATCGCAACGGGAAGTAACAGGAAGCAACTGAGTCACTAATGCTCGAGCAATAAGACAGTAAAAATTTTCTTTTATAGTTGTTGTTGTCTTGTGTCAGCTAGGCTGACAATATGGAGTGCGCTGTTCCACTTCTTCAACTGAATCGTAATTTGGTGTGGAGTCTGATTTCCTCAGTACACACATGCCATAGGGACCCGTTTATAGAGTAGGCAACCATTCACAGCCCATTTATACAAGGAAAGGACAAAGACAGGGTTGACAGAGAGAGAAAATACATCCATGCCCGAGAACTGAGATTCGAAACCAGGACCCGCAGTCAGCACGCTGACCACGAGACAGGGTGGGCGGCAGCTTTTATTGTCGGAAAGAAGGTATGAAAACATAGCTCATGCATCATTAAAACTAATGAAATTACTTGAATTCAAAGTTTTTTTCGTAATACAAGATAATAAAACAAACAGAATATATTGCTTTACTGCGATGCTAGGCGTTTATCGATAAGGATTTGGCGAATTAATAAAATTAAACAGAAAATTTTGTTATGTTACCTTGTAATTCTGAAGACGCCGAGTTTGAATATCGTTAAACATACTAAAATTTCCTTTAATGAAAATACCAAAGTTGGATTATTATAAATTTGTGACGGAAACTAAATTATTTACGAATGAACACGATTTAAATAATAGTAACTTTCGGATTTAATTTTGAATTACAAAGGGAAACTTTATCATACCCTTATAAGATTTTATAAGAATATCATAAAAATGATTTTTTTAAAGTAATAAATGTGCTTGATATATATATATATATATATATATATATATATATATATATATATATACAGGGTGTCCACTAAAGTCCCTTGCCACCCTCTTAACTTCGGAACGGCTACTGTTATATTCATAAAAGTGGTGTCTAGGTATAGTAAATCAGTCATGCGCTACTAAATAAAATAGACTACAGCGCCACCTGGGGAAAAACAGCGGAGTTAGTATTCTTATCTTAAAAACGGAACGAGATAGAGAGAAAAAGTGACTTACAAAGTTGTAGAGCATCCTCGATTTAGTACGAAAGGATACATTGTAGGCATGAATGTGAAGAATACAGCGGTTAAAACACGCATTTATTGTTTCGTGCTGGACGTCACAAAACGATCTAAGAAAGAAAAAAAAAAGGAAATAATTATAACGATATACTTTATTTAAGATGTTCAAACTTCTCACCATCAGCTGCAATGGACATTTGGATCCTCGCTTGAAGATTACGTTGCACATGTTGGAGCATACAACGTGACACGTTGGAACACGCGACCGTAATGAGTCATTTAAGGTCCTGCAAATTTTGTAGAGGGGTCGCATACAGCTGCTGTTTCAAGTATCCCTACAGGAAAAAGTCCAGTAGAGTCAGATCAAGAGAGTGTGGAGACCACTCTTCTAAACCGCCATACCCTAGTATTTGGTTGCCAAATTCCTTGACGAAGTATTGCTTCACTGGAGATGTCTTGTGAGCAGGCGCGCCGTCATGTTGAAACCATAGATTTTTAAGATTAAACAATGGCAGGTTCTCCACAAAATCGGGTAATACATTCCGTAGCAATCATAAATATTGTGCACCCGTTAGTGTGCTTTTGTAGAATATTGGGCCTATTAACTTGTTATTAAAAATTGCACATCAAGCGTTAATATCATACAGCATTTGATGTTGAATGTCTGCGAAACATTTAGGATTTTCCAGGGCCCAGTAATGGGTGTTTTGCCTATTGTACATACCATTCCGTGAAAAGCATGCCTCATCCGTCCACATTATATCTGCCAAGAATGTTGGCTGGACCTGTATTTGATTCATGACGAAGTTGCACCATGCATAGCGTCGCTCGGCATCCCCGTCCATTAAAACCTGTTCAGGCGTTGGTCGATATGGATGAGCACCTGATTCGCTTTGGATTTTCCAAAACTGACTTTTGGAGATCTTACTCTGCATTTCGGATATACGAGTGCATATGCTAATACCTCATCCGGTTAAACTTGCCGTCCTAACTTGCTGGCCAACTAGATCGAGATTGACAAGTAATGCAACCTGTCTCCCTTAAACATTTTACAACAGTTAGGATGGTTTGATGAGAGGTATGCGGGCCTGCAGGGAAACGTTGGTGGTGTAACCTTGCCCCTTGCTGCTGATCGTGCCTTGCATCGACATTCACTGTACACCCGTTAACCATCTCACAATACTCAATTTTGGAATACTCAGCCATGATCATGAGCATCAACATACTACAGCCCTAAAAAGATGTCTCTTTTATAGCTGTCTCAGGTGAACAGGAGTGACGTTTCTTACGTATTTGCATACTGCATTCAAAATTATTTTAATACTTCCGTTCTTCCCATTTCCATTTTAAAAGTGAAAAATTTAAGCACGAAAACGATTTTTTGTTTTTTTAATTATGTACACGTACGATGTGCTACGTCACAGCATGGAACAACAAGTGCGCGTTTTAACCGTTGTATTCTTCATATTCATGCCTACCAGATATCGTTTCGTAGTAAATCGAGGATGCTATACAACTTTGTAAATCACTTTTCTCTCTATCTCGTACTGTTTTCGAGATAGGAATGCTAACTCCGCTGTTTTCCACCAGGTGGCACCGTAGTCTGTTATAATCAGTAGCGCATGGCTGCTTTACTATACCTAGACACCACTTTTATGAATATAGCAGCAGCCGTTCAAAAGTTAAGAGGGTGGCAAGGGACTTTAATAGACACCCTGTATATACCGGGTGAGCAAAAATTTCGTTACAATTTTAAAAATTCATAAAAAAAGGAGAAAGTGAGATAAAGAAGTGCGGTTTGCAAGAAAGGGCTCACAAAATAGTCGGATTTCTTTTAGCAGCAAAAAAGTTTTAGTTAAAAAAGTCACCTATAGATGGCGCTGACATCGAGAGATTCAGCAGAATTATGCAAATTAATCTTGCGATAAAAGGCCGTGATACTCGAGAATTTCTCATTCGCTTTCAGAATGTTATCATTACCCGATCGAGCGTTGTTGGTGAAGTTGTTCTATTTGAACGAAGAGTCAGCAACTATTGCGTTGCGAAAATTTCGCACGACGAAAGGACTGAAGACGAAGAAAGGCCCCATATCGTGTCCTGGAATAGTCAAGCTTGTCAAGAGGTTCGAGGAAACTGGCTCTTTGGAGGATCGGCCACGCAGTAGAAGACCCTCGTTGGCGGAGAGCCAAATTACTGCGGTGGAAACCACAATGAATGATTTAGCGGCGGAATCGTCCATTGGGAGTAGCAGTGCTCGCGAATCTGGAAGAATATTGATGTGCCTCAATCATCGATTCGACGTATTCTCCACGGGATATTGCATCTCTATCCCTACAAACTGCAGTCACAGCAGGAGTTACAACCTGGAGACACAGCTATGCGGGAATCATTTGCCGAGTGGGCTATGACAAGAATCGAAAATGACCCTCAGTGGTTGTTCAACGTTTTCTGTACGGATGAGGTGCACTTCACACTGCACGGGGATGTCAACACCCATAACACTCGTATATGAACAACATCTAATCCTCGTGAATACACGACGAAATCTCAGCATCCAGCCAAGTTGACAGTCTGTTGTGGCTTCACCTCATCTTTCATTGTCGGACCTTTCTTCTTTGAAGAACCGTGTCCCAGATTGGGCTGGAAAACGTGCACTGTAACCGCTAAGCGTTACCTCACTCTTTTGCGTGACAAAGTCGTGCTCGCATAAAATCAAAGAGGTGTGTTATCTGTAATAAACTTTATGCAGGATGGCGCACCACCACATTATGCCAATCCAGTAAAACGATTCCTTTTGAGTACCTTTGGTGAAGAGAGACTGATCAATCGAGGTTGCAAGATCGCATGGCCTCCACGATCACCCGATCTCACTCCGGTCGACTTCTGGTTGTGGGGCTATTTGAAATCACGTGTGTACCGTTCATCTCCTTCAACATTGGCCGAACTCAAAGATCCCATCTGTCGTGAGGTTTCTGCAATTCATTCCGACATATTGCATTCAGCTGTAACGGGCGTTGCGAGTCACCTTAGTTGTGTCGTACTATGTACTGGAGGTCCTATTGAACAACTGTTATTATCAGAATAAATGAATGGAGCGTACTGTTGTCCTTTTCATTGTGTTTCGGACAGTCAACGCCATCTATAGGCGATTTTTTAACTAAAACTTTTTTTGCTGGAAAAAAAAAGTCCGACCACCTTGTGAGCCCTTTCTTGCAAACTGCACTTCTTTATCTTACTTTCTTCTTTTTTTTATGAATTTTTAAAATTGTAACGAACTTTTGGCTCACCCAGTATATATATATATATATATATATATATATATATATGCGTGTGTGTATATGCATATATACATATGATATTAAATAGTGTTGTAGTAAAAATATTTTATTGAGTTTTTGTCTAATTATGCAAGAATATTTTATTAATTTTTAAAGTATATTTAAAAATACAAACACATGCAGGTTAACAAATTCGTACAGAAAAACATTTCGGGTAATCATATGTTTTTTTCAACCAGGCTATTTGAATTTGTAACTTTTAGCATTATGAAGATAGTATTTCATTGCAATTTAAATGGGGTTAGATGTCACATCATTATCTCAAAAGTGAGTTCTTGTAAGTTTATAGTTAGAATCATGTAGAAAACACTGAGATTTGGGTTTCCTACAAAGTTATCATTCCATTAGAAATATATTTTCACTAAAATGTGTTTTAGGTTCTCCAGCATCCAATAGTGATAAAGACGGATTTTTAGCTTGTATAGAATTCGTTACATTCCAATAAAGTAAATGATTCATTTTCTAACCAAGCAACCACAGCTTGGACACAACATATGTAACAAAAATTATTTGTAATGAAAGCATTGAAAGGATCTGAATTTTTTTTCTTTTAATTTAGGGTGATTTAACCATAAAACCAGGTTTAAATTTTCTGGTAGGACATAAATTATGTTGTAGTGACATTTTCAAATCACCTTTTACCAAAAACAAAAACAGAACAATTAATTTCTAACTGATGCTAAAATAAAAGCTTCTCGAAATCACAATTTATGCCCTTATGTGAATTTTCTGGTTTTTGGCATCTAGATTTGCATACGATGTTTTGGATGGGAGTCTTGTAATTAAGCTGCATTGTAAAATATCTTCTCTAGGTTTAAATTACGCCTTAAATTATGAGTGTTATGTTTGACGCCAGATATCGGAGTCAGTATTTTCGTAAAACGCATTTATTAACTTCAGTACTTCTCTAATTGCTTTGAATTACATAATTTAATTTGAGAAAAATATTTTTTATGATGTCTCTTGGCGAATATGAGTGATATTTTTGTCGCCAAACGTGTTTTCGTGCATATTTAAAAACACAAGAGGGCGACAAAAATAATAAGATTGCAAGAAAAAACTAGCACTGTTAACAAGAAGGTGCCAAATTAGTGAGAAACTGAGGGACACTCTAAATTATACGCCAATCATTTAATATAATACTATTGACTATTATTAACAATAATTATTTTAGAATATTAAAGTGTTTTAGAATATATTTTGAGAGATGTTGGTTAATTACGCGGAAAATGTATGTTTAACTTTTCCTTCGATGATGATCCTTTTTGATTTTATTTCCAAATTAAACATTATGGTTTCTTTTAAATTGGAATGAATAATTACTTTATTCCCAAATTTAATGTAAAAAAGTTGAGTGGTTTCACATCTATCATCTTTTTTCATTGATAGCAAAATTTTCCGACTGCCAAATTCTAAAGCTACAAGCTTTTATTGTTGATATTTTCTTTTTCAACAAGAAAGCTAATTTAAGTGCAGGATACGATTAAACATATATTATGAACCCCTAGAAATATCAGTGCCATTGGTACGAATTAGGTACTGGCATATGACGTCATCGGATCTACGTAGACGAAATTATCTGATTACTTTTTAAAGGAAAAGGTTTGAGTTACGATTCATCTTGTGAAGCGTATAAAATAATTCTTAGTGAATTAGTATGAAGAGAAAAAGAAATTAAATTTGCGCATGAGTACAGATTTGTGTAAAAAACATTTCTATTAATGCCTTCAGTTTTATGGGTCTCAAAATGTCTTTTGAAACGCATTAAAAACAAATAAACAACCGCCACGCTTTTGTCAGTTGTCTTCTCTTTTCTCTCGGAGTGACAGTATCTAATTTAACCCTTGAATTGTTGAACAGAAGCTAAGAACCTTTCCCATTCCACTAATAAGTCACTCATAATTATTAAGCTGTGTTCTATAATCTTACTTAAAGAATTACCGTACTCTTCTGAGCAAAATATGGTGATTTTATAATATAGTAAGATAATCACTGCCTTATATGATAAATCTGAACCTATATTTGAAATGCTCTCTGTAAGGCACTTTAACTTGAACAAAAGTGTATCAAAGTACAACAGAAATTTCACTAAAATAAGTATATTCTTTTCTTTTAATGCTTTAATAGAATCGGCACATTGATTTAATCACACAGTAATGAGGACATGAATAATAAATATTCATATAAAGAAAAAACACATAGTAAAAATAAATAATTCCGAAATTACTGAAAATTTATGTGAAGTTATTAGTTTCGTAATGGGCAGAAAGTTTTATGACCTGGTAAAAGCAAGAAAGCATTGTGTGGAAAACGTAAGCCATTTATTGTTGGTGTGATACGTAAATTTCGAGAAGTCACCAGTCCAGAAGTGAGTTTCGCTGAGTGTTTATACCTTAGCAATACGAAGTAACTATGTTTAATGTCAATGCCGAATAGGCAACTGTCACAACAATGCACGGAACATTCGTTGCGAGGACATCATGTCAATTGGAGCAGTATCACAGAAACATTTGATATCACTCTGAGACTAAATTATGAGTAGTACAATGATCATCGTTGTGCTTTTTATGTAAGTAACATAAGTTTCAGCCACAACCTATTCAGTTGTGAGCTGGATTGTCTACTCCGATCAGATCTTTTTTTGGAATGTTGGCTGTTAAAGCTTGAATCTCAAATTGATCACTCTTGTAGCAATAATTCCTTAATCGCTGGTAGCAGTACACGACGAACAGGGGAACTGGCGTTATGATGGAAGCTGCCACTGGAACCACCGACGCCATATCCGACACAGGAGGTTCCAGAGAATAGCTCAGCAAGACAAATGCGATGCCAGCGTTCTGGATTCCAGTCTCCACCGATATCGCCACGACGTCTTTTATCGGGAACCGAAATAACCAAGAAATAATGGCACCGGCGAGAAAACCAGTCCACACGCTGACACCAGCAGCCACTGTCATGCGCCAAGTTAGCATGTAGAACATGTACATATTGCTGATGCATGCCATGATGATGATGATTATCAGGAGAATGATGCAGATTGGCGCCAAGAGATGCTTAGATTTGGCCGCTACTTTTGGGAACTTTCTTTGTATGGCGAGGCCGATGCCTATGGGCACGATGAGGGATGCTAAGGAAGCTAGAATATTCCCATAAGGTACGACAACGTTTGTTTTCTCAAAAATGGTCTTGCCCAAAGTTAACAACCACAGTGGAACAGTACCTGAAAAGAATAAAATTGTGTAAGATTGTAATCTAACGAAAATATTCATAATAATTATTTATACAAATACATTATTTATTATGCAAATCTGGAAATCGAGAATGAAATGTGCCTTCCAACTTGATGAAATGCAAAGATGCTGTGTTTTGTTTAGAGCGATGACTCAACGATGTCATATGAGGGAACACAGACAATTGAAAGTGAAAAAAAAATATTTTTATGGAAAAATTACACTGGTCAACAGTGGTTTGGGTGCCAAAGATTTTGGAGGTGATTTTATATGAACTCGATGCGCTGAATCCAAATATGCCGTTAATTTTTGCCTATCAGCTTGAATTTTTAAGATATCAACATTTTAATGAATCATGCATTACACTATTCACTATTTTAAAAGAAAAACCATGGTTTAAACAAACAAATTAAACAGGGAATTTTTATTATATTACATAGATATTGCTTATTAAATACAAAAGAAAACAGAAAAAGTCATGATTTAAACAAATTACTCACTGAACATTTCGGAAACTTCTTTCGCGTGACATTCTTGAATGTATTTTGAAACAATTCCGTTTTAAAGTCCAGCAGTAATCTGCCATCATGTGAGTATCCCATCTTCCTTGATAGCGATCCTCCATACATTTTATATCTTGGTGAAATCTTTCATCTTGCTCCTCACTAATGTCTCCTAAATTATCAGGAAAATGGTCTAAGTGGCTATGTAAATAGTGCACCTTAATGCTCATGTTACACCCAAGGGATCTGAAATTATTCAGCATTTCATTGACTAATTCAACATAGTTTTCAGCTTTGTGTTTACCCAGAAAATTTTGGACAACTGAAACAAATGAATTCCAGGCTTTTTGTTCAATCTCATTCATTGAATTTATGAAGTCAGGGTCTTTAATCAGCTGTCTTATTTGTGGGCCATCAAATATTCCTGCTTTAATTTTTTCCATACTCAGCTGAGGCATTTTTCCCTTATATATGCAAAACATGATCCATTCTTATCAAGAGCCTTTACAAACTGCGTTATTAGACCCAGCTTGATATGCAGTGGTGGAAAGATGATTTTCTCTCGTGGAACTAAAGGATCGTTGATGATATCCTTTTCCCCAACATCCATGTTTTCTCTCCTAGGCCACTCTTTTCTAACCCAGTGTTGCGTTTTGTCTCTGCTATCCCAGAGGCACAAGAAACAAGGATATTTTGTGTGGCCACTTTGCTGTCCAAGGAGAAAGTTTACCATTTTTAAGTCTACACAAATCACCCATTTGGTGTTCACGATACTTTATTTTTTCCAAGACCAAAGCTATGGTGTCATATTGCTCTTTCATTTTCGTTGAGTGAGCAATTGGTATTGGGCCATATTTGTTCCCATTATGTAAAAGAACACATTTCAAACTTCGCTTTGAGTTGTCAATAAATAGGCGCCAATCATCTGGAAAATATTCAGGAAGACCCATTTTTACCAGGAGTTCTCTAACAGCATGACAAAATACAAGATTTTGTTCTTCAGAGAAAAAAGGTAGCAGATCTTTCTCCCTTGTGCGATAGAATGTAATTTTCGTTCCTGGTTCAAGTAAATGTTTTTCCTTCAACCTGGAAGCCAGTAATTCAGAAGCTTCTTTCGACAGATTGAGATCTCTAGTGAGGTCATTTAACTCACCTTGGTTGAAACATTGAGGAATTGATGATATCGTTTCAAAATCGCTGTCACCTTCAGTAGTATCAGAATTCTGATCAGAGAGACAATAAGCGTCCTCACAGAGGTCTGGTAGCTGGTGAAAAGTTGGAATTGGCACTTCTTCTGAGTGAGGGATAGGGCGTCTTGCAGAGACTAAATCTGGATAAGTCCACTTATTATGGTTCTTTCGATTGATTCCAGTAATATTTACTAGGCAGAAATAACAGTCATCAAAGTGATTTTTTGGTTCTCTCCAAACCATTGGTACACCGAATTTCAGGTTTTTCCTTTTCCTGGTAGTCCACTGTCGTAAATGCTCTGTGCAAGTTTTACAGACAATATGTGGTGCCCAGGTTTTATCCTGATCACCAAGTTCAACACCAAAATATCCAAGATAAGCCCTCTTTACAAAGTCACTAATAGATTTTCTGTTTTCCAGTAGCGTGTATTCTCCGCATATGTAGCAAAAAATATCAGGATGATGTACACAGCTTCTTCTACTTGAACTCATTTTATTTCTATTCAACAACATAAATACTTAGATTTACTTTTTAGCAGCTCGTTACTAAAGAGAAATTTCATATGACGCTAACCTCTATCTATCTGCACCGCCGGAATTCACGAACTATTCTCAACTCTCAACTGCGATTGAAGCTTTGAAGGTCACTTCAGATAGTGGACAGACATCTCCATCTATCGGATTTCTATGGAACTAAATGGATAGCACTAATAAGTTGGATTCAATCCCATTTATTAAGAATTTGTCAACTAATCAGTTATATATCTCATATTGTTTGTCTTCTTTTTATAATAAATGAATTAAAATAATAATTTTTAAAAATAATAATTAGTTATTTCCTAAATATTATTATTTTAAATTCAATTGCTTACAAAAGAGACTGACAATAGGGCAAATATACAAGAATCTTTCCCTGTATAAATTTTACAACACTTGTACTTGAAAGTACTAAATAGAAAAAAAGCATTGATAGATAAGTGAATTTATCTAAAAATCTAGAGCTGATACAGAAAATCTGCTTTCATATTTAGATTCAGCAATAAAAATATAGTTAAAATCTGCTCTAAAATCCTAAGCACCAAAAACAAAAAAAATTTTTTTTGTAGGCCTGTGTTATTTTTTTAGCTTTGTAATGGAGAAATTGTATTTTTTATTAAATGATTTTTTATTAATAATTCTTTATATAATTCTCATTACACATTTTTTTACAATATTTTTAAAATATTTATATTTTTTTATCATAATCATCAATAACAATCAATATTCATCATGTTTCAAAAGTAATATACATCAAGCTAAATATGTTGTTGTTGCTGTTTCTCATCCCCGTGACCAGCAGTACTAAATCAGGTCCATAAATTTATACATCCTGAAGAAATCCCGTTCTAATGGGGGCCTTGAACCAGTCTTGCCTAGTAAGTCCCAGACAAAATGAAATGTGACGAGGGGAGGCATGTCAACAAAAGTCATTGATGACGGGTGACCACTAATGAAGAGGGTAAGAGCAGTTTGACTTCGTCCAATGCGTTCCTGAACCAAGGACCCACCAGGGAACCCACTCTGATACCAAGCTAAATATTCTTTATTTATATACATTTTTTTTTAATTTTGGAAAAAAAGTTTATCTACATTTAATTGCTGTTTTACAAAACTTTTATCAGATTTTTGCAAAGAATGCTTCGTAAAAATTAAATAATTTGATAATTTTTTTAAATATATGTATAAAAACCTGTGTTTATATTATTCCAGAGCTGAAAATAATAAAAAACCAATAAAAATTAAGACTTGAGAAATGATTCAAAATTTTTTGTCAAAATCAGTAAAAATAAAAATAATAAAAAAAATTGCACATAAAATTTGCTAATAATATTTTTTGATTTCAAATTTCATAAATTAATCTTGTTTCTTACTTAAATTCGTAAATTATTTTTGAAGGTTGTTTCAGCAAATATTAAGTGTATGAGATTTTAAATAATTAATTCATGAAGATTTTTTATCCAATTTAAACATGCTGTGTCTCCTTAAATAAATCAAAAGCTTCCAAGTAGAGAAGCTGTTGAAATTACCTAGCACGTGATCTGAAACCAATTTTTAGACGCCAGAAATGCAATAAAAAAAAAATGGGGTAAAGTCGTATATGTCCAACAATGTTTAATAAAAATCAGTATTTAATGTTAACGGATTTCAAAGCGTCAACGGGTGATGCACCATATCTTCTAAAAACATCATTGTTCGACTACCACACCAATTTTGGCTCAAACTTCTCGAAGATTATTCCATGTTGTAGGTTTGTATGTTAGCTGACCATTGGTACATATCACATTAAAAACAGCGTACCAAGGCGTAGTCAGTAAGCAAGTGAAATGAAGAAGAAACAAATGGGGCCCAGTATTCTTTTGCAGGAGTAATATATTTTATTCATGCTGATAATGGACTTATATATATATATATATATACATATATATATATATATTCCTATGGAGAAAAACTGGCAAAGCAGCTCTCAATTCTTGCAAAGGCACAGATCCCGTGTAATCTAGAATACCAAATTATGAATTTTTTGGCGATGACGAAATGTTGACAAAATGACGTAAATACCAGGGATACCAAAATAGAATTTTCAGCATAATTTTTTAGGTCTTCATATCTATGACGTAATAAAAATCAGATTGCCAGATACATAAGGAAATCCGTTAAAAATCACCAGAATCAGAATTTGACATCCTTGATTATACGGCATCTGTGCCTTTGCAAGAAAATGTCATATTTTGCGTGCAAGGAAGTGCCTCCCTCGTATGTGGTAATTTTGAGAGCATTTTTCGAATATAACTTATCCTAAAGTAAAGATGTAATAGATAAGACATTATTATTGTAAATTCAGGAGAAAATTTTATTTCATTTTATTTATTATTGTTATTTTTTTTTAATGCATATTTTATAAAAGTCCTGCACAGTAGTAGCATCAAAATTTTGTTTGTTATGATAAATGTTAATAAAATCCACCCACTCCATTAAGGAAATTGATGTATAAAATGTTATGGTGCCTAAAAAATAGTTTAACAAAAATGAATATATTGTTACAAAGTTCTCGTATGGGGAGGGTGACCACATTTTCCCTCACTGGGTTGTTGGAGCTCTTTGAGTTGAGGAAATGTCTAAGTTAATCTGTGACGTCCATAGTCCTTCCGATGGTGTGGCAGTGATGGGAAGAGGAGGGTGCCAGCTCAGGTGCGATCTCGTCTCCTAACCGTGGCTCAAAATTACGAAGTATTTGATGCTGGGCGTATATAACAAAACCCTTTAACTTTAAGCTACAATCCGGGGCTCGCTTGCACTGTTGTGTATGCTTTTTGAACGCAAATTGTTTTATTCATCAATTGATCATTTGTAATTTAAAAAAAAAAATAAATATTTGACCAATATTTTATATTAAATTTCAAAGCAGTCATCAAAAATTAACAGGATCGATATGTGACTCAGTGAAAGACTACGAAAGATCGAATGTTTCTTCGATGATGTGATGTGGAGGGGAAGGAGATCAACTTAGGTGTGTCATTTATCAAATCATTTAATTATAATTAAGAAACACGAGGTTCATGGCTGCGTTTAGAGGTTTTACAATCAACAGAAATACGTTTCCCGAAAAATACCGAAAAAAACAAGAGTTTCTTCTTCAAATAAGAATGGAAATTATAAATAAAAGGCACAATGTTATAAAAGCAAAAATTATTTCATTTCCTTTTTTTGTGAAGATAAGGAATGATGTAGATTTTACGTTGACATACATATAATTATCTTTAATAAGATTACATTCTTAATTTGCTGACAGTATCTTTTTTAATGATTTTCATCAATAAATGATGATGTGCTAATTAATTGTTGCCAGTTATCGTTATTTTTCTCAAATGAAACAAATTTGTCATCATTAGTTGTTTAATTAAGTGCAAATCATTCCGATAAATAGCTATGCGCACATTTATTTCCACGGTATTCTGTAGGAATTCTTAAACATTTTCATCTGAAAACCTTACAATATTTACGAAAATTTTGCGCAAGTCTGATACACGTGAATCTTTAGTAACTTCATTTGTACAGTAATATACTACTGAAGATTTACATCAATAACTTCAATTTTAAGATGTTTAACAACGTTACATTTTTAAATAATTTACAAACTTAAAGAGATATAATAAAATAAGAAAAATGAATTCAACTGCAAGGGTAAACTGAAACATTAGAACTATAGTTTGTTTACTAAGTGTGGTCATTTGAAAGGTCTTAATTGACTTAACAGCCGCATACAGTAGCTTTTCAGACTACTTTGTTTTAAATATCCGCCTTTCGTTTGCCTGTCTTCAAATATTTTAGGTCATTCAGCCATCTTCCTTTTGGTCTTCCCCTTAGTTTTCAATACAGTGGCTTTCCAGTATAAGAATTATCAGTGCTTGGACTCCATTATCAGTGCTTGGAAGGTCACTATTGAGAAATAACTCACTTCTAACACCACATGTGTAAAGATATCAAGCATTGATTAGAAGGTTGTGCCTGCTTATTTTTAATTATATTATCAAGTCCTGGTAAAACATTTTACACCGCTAAATATTTCCTCAATATTTTTGTTGATTTGATCGCCATTTTGATTTTTCATGACTGTAGACGAAAATGCGCGTGTGTCTCACTCAAACGTCAAAACAAATTAAACGAACTATTCATGGACATTTCAGGAAGCATCGAACATCCTTTTGCCAAAAATAAGTTAAAGAAATATTGACCCATCTAAATTTTTGGAGACCCGTTGCTTCAAATTCCGCTACCCCCAAACAGTTTAAGAATCTTTTGGTAAAGAGCAATACATATCGCTAAAATATTCCTCTTCAAATATATTCTGAGAAATGAAAATGGTTTACATTTTTGGGAGAGTTATTGAATAAATCTCTTTCTTATTACAATTCATTGTAATACTTGCATGTGGTGACAAAACCAATTCATAAGCAACTTCATATGGATGTAATACATTACAATGAGGGTAATTGTAATTTAGATTTAATTTTTTAGACATACCTTTTGTTGGTTTTTCTTGTTGTGAAGCTACGAGCTTTATAAATACGAGGAATTGCTTGGTCCAAGAAAAACTGCTTTAAAAGTAGATTCCGAACCACTTCAGAAATCCAAACCTGAAGAATCGAAATCAGGAACTGGTGGAAAATATCCTAAAAATTCACCAGGTCAACTCGATCAGGAACAAAAATTATGAGAGCCTGAGAAGAACATTTATGCCACGAAAAAGTCTAAGAAATCGATTTTGTAAAAATAAACTTAACCACACATCTTTTGGAGATAAGTTTATTCTTAAAAATTACGTCAGAATGCGCGCGCACACGGAAGCATTTAGAATGTTTTGTTCTAGCATATCTTTCCCTCTATAAGTGTCTTAAATTGTCTTGTTATTTTTTTAGTACTTCATGCAAATTCAACAGCTTCAGTATTCAAAAATCTTGATTTTGTTCACGCCTACCTGGAAAGTGAATGGGTAATGTCCTGGGTTTCCGTTCAACACACAGTTCATGAATTCAACTCCAACTCCGAAAGAGCGTAATCTTAATCTGCTCAATAATTTAATTCTTGTGTTACTCCCCCGCCCCTTCTCAATCGAGAGTATTTGTTTGTAGCATAAGATGCTAGAGCTCTATATCATTCGGATCGAGTTAAAGGAAATTCAGAATTAAATTTATATTATTTGGAAAGATAACTTCCTCCTTCTAACGGTTTTTCTAAAATAAACCTCTTTAAGAAATTAATTCATTCTTTCACTATAAATCTTTTCTATAAAAATATTTCAAAAATACGTGTTCCTCTTCTTTAATACTTGAAAGTATTAAAGAAGAGGAACAGGTAGTTAAGAATCGTTTGCCAGGCAGGAATAGCTTTGAAGGTCATGCCGTTCCCCTATTAAGATTCATAATCTTTAAATGCTCGAGAATCTTTGTTTGTTTGGCTGACTCTAGCCTTCTGTTTGGAAAGTGCTCTTCAGAACGAGCAGTACTGGGTTCTATCCTACATACTGTTGAATAGTGGAGGATAAATTCTGCAGACCTATTTATCAGGGTGGGAGTCTTTCTGGTTCTCCCCGTTTGCTGACGTATGAATTTGGTGCACTAGCTAAGATAAACCCTCTTGGGAGGTAAGTGCGCATCAACATGAAAAACATATTACAATAGATTAAGTGGTTAAATTGCACCCCATGACGTGATGTCAACACCAAATCAAATGGCGTCTCAAATCATCTGAACGCAATGGTATTCAGAACTTAGAATGTCGGTTTTTTTATTAAACGATCTGGCAATAGTAAAGTTAAAAACCTATCTTCTGTTTGTAAAGAAGAACTGTCGAACAACGTTGCCTGCTGTTTCGTTTCTATTTTTTCTATTTTGCAATAATACGCTGTTCCTTTATTAACTTGCTCAGCAACTACCAATATTTCGTAGATACATCAGATCATAGAAAGCCTTCCGAAGTACAACTCTTATTATCCGAATCGCTTTAAGAATCTCAGAGAAATAAATAAGACTAAAAAGAAAAAGAAGAAAAAGGAAAGGGAAGGGAGAAGATGAGACGTGTGACTTGAGGAATCCAAAGCATTGTTTTGAAAACTTCTGGATGTTCAGATATTAGTGCTGAAAATACAGGAGAATGAATAAGACCTGAGATTTTTTTCAAATTGCAAATGATGGTCAGCTTATTGGAAATGTGGAGGAAGAAGATGACTTTAGTGTCAAAGTTGAAGCAGACATGGGACCATCAGCTAATGAAGCATTTGAGGCTTTGAAACTGCTTTGAAGTGGATGGAGCGTCAGCCCGAGTCTGACCATTTACAAAGTCTCAATGTCAAGCGGATGCGCCACTTGGCTGCACGAAGACGGATGAAAGCCGTGAAACAGCTCACTCTGACCGTGATATTCAGCAAGCAATTTATTTTAGCATTACACCGCTGTATTAGCATTTACACCGCTGTAACTACATACAAACTGTATTGATGTTCAATACTTGTAAATAACTTAACAGGTAAAAGTTTCGACTTTTCATTAGATTATTTTTTCTAAGGAAATATAGTACTATTCTCCCAATTTCAACATACAACAATTAATTAAAATGGACTCTATTTTTAGAAGGAATCAAATTAACAGAAAACTCTTGGTAATGAAGCATCATTAGAAATGACTGTTTACTATTGGTTTGCAGATATTCGTCGTGGACATACGTCCGTAGGTGATGAATCTCTTGAAAGATGACCCAAATGGATAGTGATTCCTAGCAACATCCATATCGATGCTGTGCCCAAAATGATTGAAGAAGATTGGTATGCTCCATATAGTGAGATAAAAGCATCCCTTGACACACTGCTATACATTCGATTTTGCACGAACATTCTGCTGTTAAAAAAAATTTATTCCTGATGGATTCCATATAATTTGATAGAAGATCAAAAATAAGCTCGTGCAAATTATGCAAGAAAATGCTAAAAAAATTCAAACACGGGATGGTAAAATACGTATACAACGTCGTTACAGGTGACGAAACTTGAATATATTGATATGAGCTGTACACTGAACAACAATCCACTATTTGGGAGTTTTGAGGTGTACCAAATCCTACGAAAGTTGTCGTTCTCGAAGCACTTCCATGAAAATCATTGCTTTTTACTTCTTCTACAGCAACCATTACTTTAGATGATAAAAAAAATTGCTGACGCTAAATGGTGAACAGAAATATGCTTAAAAAAACGAAACATCAGCAAAATGAGAAAAAAAAAATTGCCACATCATTCTTCGCCACGACAACAGCAGCTGCCTCACAAAACGTGAAGCAAGTGATTATTTGAAGGATAAAAATAGCAAATTAATATCTTATTGCCCAAATTTTCTATATTTGTCACCAATTGACTCTTTTTTTGTGTGTGTTTCCCTATGCCAAACAAAAATTTTTATCGCCTCCAATAGCTGTTGATGCCTTCTGTTTGGTTTTCCATGCCTCTGAGACAGTAACTTCAGAGTTCAAAAATTGTTTTAAAAATTGGTTTCAACATATGGAAAAGTGTATAAATTTAAAAAAGCAATAAAACAGCTTGTTCCCAAAAATTTTATTTTACTTCCTAGATTTTAGTAGAATTTTAAAAGGCAATCCTCGTATTCACGGTATAATAATATAAGCAATAGCAACAGTAGCTGCAACAGGTTTTAAATGCAACGTATATCTTACCTAGTGCTGCAACAGTGCTTATGAACGTCATGGTGACGCTGAGATCCAAATTACCGCCTAGAAGTACAGTCCACATGTTACTCGCTCCGCCCCCTGGACTACTGCCCAACGTAAACAATCCGAATCTTAAAACAGTATCATCCAACAGCAGGTACCCTGAAAGATAGGAGACCTAAAATAAAACACATTGCATTATTAATTATTTATGAAATAAGAGAAATATTAACAATCAAATAGGTAATCTTTGTCATACAGTTCTTTATTATTAAAGTTCTCTATTTCGGAATAAGATAGTATTTCAAGTATAAGATAATTGAAGTACAGTACATAGTATGTTAATTATTCACGAATTATTGGAAAACATTTATAGTTGTATAGTAGTGTTTAACTTATGGGCCCTCATAATTTAAGTTGAACTTAAGTACCCTGAATCAATACCCGTGAAACATATGATACCGAAGTACCCTGAGTCAATACCCCTGAAATATATGATACCTAAGTACCCTGAGTCAATACCCCTGAAACATATGATACCTAAGTACCCTGATCCAATAACCCATGAAATATATGATACCTAAGTACCCTGAGTCAATACTTCCTGAAACATATAATACCTAAGTACCATGAATTAATACCCTCTGAAACATATAATACCTAAGTACCATGAGTCAATGCCCCTGAAACATATGACACCTAAATGAAGTACATAATATTATTAATTACTTATGAAATATATTGTAAAAATTAATTATTATACATAGGGCTTGTATGTTAGGGATATTATTATCAATTTTTTAGCCTTCATAATTGACCTTCCTTCATAACTGAAGTTCTAAGTAGACTGGAAACTTATATGTTACCTGAAATAAAATACATAACATTATTTACGAAATATAGGAAATAATATACAACAATCTTTAGAATAAATGTTCTCTATAACTAAATTTCCATCTTAAAATGAACGTGAAAAGGGAAAACTAGCAAATTAAATGATATTGAACTTGGAAACTCTCTATTTACAGAATGCTATAGAATTTATATTTTTAAAAAACTGATAAGTCACCAATTAGGGGTTGGTCTGGTAATTCCAACCCCCAATTGGTGACTATGTCACACTACGGCCAATTTGATGAAGTTTATGTTCCACATTTTCATCAAAAACTAACGCAGGGTGTATTGTTGAGAAATAGTTTATAATGGCAAAGCAGTGGTTTAAATTTTAGCAAGAGTTAACCCCTGAAAGAAATGTAGGTGCTGATAACAGAAATCATTTTGAGCAAATTGGAAGAAACGAAACACCACCATTTTTCGCGTGAACATTAACTACATTAAAATACATAATATTACTTCTAATACGTCAAAAAGGGAACAATCATGCATTAAAAGTCATTAAAATTACTTAATAAATTCATTACTTAATAATATTTGAGTATTTATGAAGTGTGTGCTTATCTCTAACATTTTACATGTCTGTATTTAGTTTCTAGTAAATTTCCCGCGGAAGTCTGCATATGGTGTAAATTAACAGATCGCAATAATAATGTAAAGAAAAATGCAGCTATATTCTATGAGATGTAATGAGTTCGATACCAGAACCCGCTAAAGATCTTGGCGGTGAGAGTTCTAAGTAAGTTAATAGTTATTGTTCCACAAGTATTTCCTTGAATATATATATATATATTAGTAGTAAATGAAGTAATATATAAATACCATATATTATTACTATATACAATACGGTTGATGAAATTTTCAAATGCTGAGTGTTGTCGACTCGAAAAATAGAAAACATTCTAAATAATTCATATGTAACGTATTTTAAATACGACACAAATTTGGTAAATTCAAAATTTTCTGATAATTGTACCTATTTTTTATATATAAAACTGTTAAGAAATTAAGTGCTTTGCAATCAACATATAATCAATTAGAATTCATTTTAAAGGTTTGTTCGAAAATATAAATTACATCAATTTAATTTTAATTAATAATTATATAGGTAATTGTTTGTGTGTGCTAATTATTTCAGAGTGACTTATCTCTTTTAAATTAGGTGAATAATTAATTATAAAGGTCTTAAAGAACATTAATAGCATTGAACATTAATAGCATTAACAACATTGAATAGCAAAATTAATACAAATTTTGGAGTTCAAACAATCGAATTCATTGAAAACCCCCCCAGAAAAATACTACCATAATGAAATCATTAATAAAGTTATTATTCAATAGCTAAATGTATACTTTCTATTTGATTCCAAAATTTAATATTTATTTTGCTCAATAATAGCACTTATTAACATAAAAAGTTAAGAGTAAATCCGTTATATATATATATATACTCTTTCTTTTCTCTTCTTAATTGTTTATATAAATGAAACATTAATAAGTATTCTCTTAATAATCTTTTATTATACAAATCAATTATTCATTTGGTTTCGTTTTTAACAAAAGCCATTTCATTTTTTTTCATAAACAATCCAACATGACATGTTCTTTTTTTTTTGATAATTTAAAAACCTTAAAAAGTTTTTTAAATTATCAAAAAAGCACCGTTTAATTGTGTGTTGAATTATTTTTATTGCGACTATAAACTTTAGAGTTACAGCTATCTTACATCTGGTCATAGCTTCCCTTTTTTATATTGTCAGATGCTTATTATTCAGATAAAACATTATTTCTTTCTTCATATTTTCAGGACGAAAATCCAATATTTATGACAGTTATTACAGCTGGCGCTATGTTTTCATCCGCTGGAATATACTTCATTTTTGATGACTAATTTATTTTCATCATTATCTGCATAAACAATCAAACATGACATGTTCCTTTTTTTCCCGCCATATTCCTAGCTCTATAATTTCATCTTCTTTTTTTCCATTTCATTAACACTTAAGCAGTTTATAATAATGTTTTGTGTGTGGGAAGCGTGATTGTGAATTTTACACAAATATATTTCAGCACCAGAATGATTAACTGGAAATGTTAATTCTTTTAAATATCTCTTTCATCGTAAAAAAGTAGTTTAGAAATAATGTGAGGCGATACAGATAAGTACACTTAAATCTCTTTAGCGGGAAAATATCAATGAATTGGGAAGAATCTTCTATTTTCTCCCTCACTTTTAAAATACTTTTCAAAAGCGTAGCAATATAAATACAATTTATTTCAATTGTGTTTATATCTCCATTATAAGATTTTTTGAAAGTGTGTATTAAAACATCTTTTTAATACAAAATTTGTATTTTAAATCTCGAAATTTTTTATTTAATATTTTTTTCATCTTCTGAGGTATTTGAACATCAAATATAGCATAATGCAACGTTTTGCGGCAATTGAAACATTATAGTTGTGATGACAAATCTATCATTAGAAGTAGTAGCGATTCAAAGTTATCCATATTACATCACTCTCTATTCGCTCTTTGTTTTTACCAGGATATTTCATAACTTTTCAGTAAATATTAAAAGTCACGGTATTTTAGTAGGGTTATGTGTTGATATCATTTTTTGAATAAAATTACAGAGCGAAAGTTGTTACTTATGACACTTGGACAAGCCAAGCTCACTGTGCCGTTGACTATGCAAACTTATATCAATGAGGTACGTCTTTCGTTTAACCAGAGCATCACCAAGGTGAAAGTACGACTTTTTTCTAAACTCCTTAGATAGATGGCACCACAAGGAGTTCTACTCCCATACTCCATCTGGAAAGGGTAATCTTGAGATAAGTGACCTATGCATTCAAAATGTCTTACATTGTTCAGTGTACCTTCGTTGACGAAGTTTGAAGTAAAGTAGAGGGCTCCAGCTCAGATGTTAACATCGTCATTTGAATAGGAATAAAAATTTTGAAGGAATTAGCCCAGTTTAGTGACTTTTTGTTATCAGTAACAGGCAGCCAGAAATGCGACCGCAGAAGCAATTTTATAGCTTAAAAATGGCTGCGAAGGAAACAATTTTATCTGTTTGAAAATATTCTAAGGGTTGCATATATAAGGGTTTATTTTTGTGATCAAGAGTTAATACTTTTCAAATCAGTTTTCTTCTTTCAAATGTGATACCAATAACAGACACGGCATTCATTTATTTACAAAATATATTTTGCATTCGAATACTCAGGGAAAAAAACTTTTTCTCGTAGAATCTTTACACTTTATATGAAATATTATCAACTTACTTTAAGGTCTTTTTTCGTTGGCAACATTCGCATCTTCTTTTTCTTTCTAATTTTTACTTTTTCCTCCGGAATCATTCATATCCTTTGATTTCAGATAGATTTATTTATGCTCATAATTTCTCTAATTCATGAGCCCTCATGATTTTACAAACTAGTGACTCTGTATATCGCTGGTATAATAATTTAACTGTAGATGGGATTGAATCTAGGACCCATCTCTCTGAAGAGCGCTGTTTTGTCAATGGACCTCGATGAACCCATATTGCTAAATTTTATCCTCTTAACAGGTGATCTAATTAATTTTCAAATTGTATTTTATATATTTTAAACATAATATATGAAACAAAATAATATATTTGAAAAGAAATCAGTAATTGCGCATGCGCGGCTTTTCCATTTAAGAAATATATTCTCAATTGGTGCTTTTCTTTACAGAATGTGTTATATGTCAAAATTAAAGCTTTTACTATAAAAAAAGCATAATTTATAGCATAGCAACATTAAAGCTAGTACTTCATACCATGTTTTGACATTTTAGGAAAGTGTCACTCACCAGGGGCATGATCAAGAACTGGCAAATGAATCCGATGGCGGGTCCTACTGGCTTCCTCAGCACCTCCTTCACTACCCCAAACTCCAGGGCGCACCCCATGTTAATGTTGTTGAGGCTGACGACAGTGGCCACGAAAGCCGTAAACACCCTGTTCATGACATTCTCCACCCTCAGAACGGTGACTTTTAGGGGTGGCTCCACCACCACCAAAGTGCCATTCCTATGATTGTCGGTCCAAGACAGGTGCACTCTTCCGAACCCCAGGAAGAGACCTTTCACGCTTAAGGTCAGGTTGCAAAAGCTGTGTTCGCATACTTGTGAATCCACTGAAGCCCCGACAATGTCATCTGGCGTCCCAGTGGCAGTCCACTTGACATCCCGAAAATCCTATCGACATAAAAGATCAAAAGTGATACTTAGTGAAATATAAAAACACTTTACAATAAATCATGGTTATCGAGACATTTTTATAAAACTGAATTAACTTTCCAAACGAAATCATTGAGATTGCAAAGTAAAACACATGAACTTTGAAATCATAACTTTTACAAGCCGCTTTTGTAACTGAATGATTAGTATATTAACTTTCATTTTAATAGTTCATGCGTTCGAGAACCACAGGCGTGGAGATCGTCGTGGTCTGGTTGGTTACAGTATCTTCCTCGTTATTGAAATGCAGTGAGTTCGAGCCCCGATTTAACCGAAGAATATTCTTGTTCACTATAGGCATTAGAGGCGCCTTCACTAAAGCATATTCGATAGGTCATGGTTGCCATATCTTCTAAATTTATACGATGCAATGTTTGGTTCGTTTTCTTAAAAATCAACTTATTTTTCCTGAATTTCAATATATTTTTTTTAAATGAATGAGCTCTCGGATAATTCTTTAACCATTTAAATTAACAAAATTACAGGAAGAAATACTATCTTTTTTTTTTTCTCACACAGGGAAAAAATTATTTCGCCGTCCTTAATATGATATATTTGCTTATCGGAATTGTTTTTTTCCCATACGAAATTGTGTTGTTTTCCCTTCATACAATAGTTTACATTGATACGTTTCACAATTCATGTTAGAATTATTTAAATGTACAATTTAAATGAAACATATGAAACGGAAAATATTAAACCAAGAAACATGTAAAATAACATAAGCGTACACACATATGTTATTTTCATTCATGTATTAATTTCTTAGCGCAAATAATGTTGTTTCGAGAAGATTGACAAGTTTATAGAGAATTTATGTTACACACACATTAGCTCCTTATTTCCTAAATTATTGACAAAATTTTAATATTTAAATAAAAACCAATTTTGAAAGACGTAAAACTTCATTTCACGCATGACTTTGCAAATGCAGTATTATCGGAAAATTAAAAGTAGAGCGAAGGGTTTTATTATCTTCAATTGCGTCGATTTTAATGGTCTTATTTGATCTCTTTTTGTTAACAAATTGGAGACAAATTTTTTTTAATTGTCTGCAATGGTTACGATTCTTTTGGTTTAAAATAATATGGATCATTTCTGATGACCATCTTTATTATTATTGAACATAAAAAAAATGAGCTAGACCCACAAGAGAAATATTGAACATGTTTCCAAAATTGGTTAAATGTGTGTCGTAAGAAATCACAGAAAGCGTACACACATATGTATACAACTTTCTGTGATTATTTTTACCCTTTTAATTTCTGAGACTAAAGGGCTAACCTTTCAAGGATTTCACCAATCCTTGATCTACAACATTTTTTCAATTGTCGCTTTGGGAAAATAGTATACAAACGGCAAACCATTTCGCAAGTTGCTGACATTCCAAGCCTCGTCACTGGAAATGCGAGGATTAAATCCATCATCTCCTTTCAGAAATTTTTCGCACAGTTCATTTTTCAAGAATTCATCTATATCTTTGACCGGAACGATGAATTTTTGATGACAGTCACTCGTTGTCGTTGGCATTTGGGAATATGTCAGACCAGAAGTAACGAAAATTTTTTTCCCGTGGAATATGCTGGTAAATTCGAATTCTCCGGCAACTGTTTCGTTTTTATTCTTTCGAAAGAACTTGAGCCTTGCGACGAAAATTCAATTCGTAAGTCATTGTGGAAAAAGAAATAAAGAAACGCTGAACTGAGAGAAAAGCAAAAATTAATGAGATGTGTTCGTTCCAGCTTTCCACATTTATACTGGATAAGCCAGAAGTCCTTATCAACATGAAAATCTTTGATTCTTGACTCTCAGTGTTTGGACATTAATAAAAAGTTTGGTCATGACAAGAAATACGGAAAAAAATATTACAAGCTGTATGGAAAACATTCACAAAGCGTACAAGAAATAAATATTTATTAGCATGAAGGTCTTTAAAGAATATATAGATATAAATCAAAATTGTTGAAAGCTTATAGAGCAAAATGTGACCGTTCCAGTTTTGTTCACTAAAATAAAAAAAGATTATTTTATTGTGTTTCAAGAAAATATTTCGTCCAAAATTGGTAAATTGTGTATTGTAAAAAATTCGCAGAGAGGCGCGCATTTTTTGGGCAAATATTTTCCATTATTTCGTTTAGCCACGTCGTCGGAGATTTTCCTCTTCCTTATACGACCGTTAATAAAGCCGACAAGATTTGTGATTACTTGTTTTATGGGTGAAAAAAAGAAACGGAAAAAAAAGTTCAGAGAGAAACACATGAAACTTAGCTCACGATGTACCCAATAAACTAAGAAATGAAAGATGAAATATGTTTCGGACTTGAGCTTTTTATAACGAGGCGATTTGGTCATATATATAACTGATTCCAGCTTGACTGCCTTTCACTGTGCGTGCTCGTGAGATTTTCCAAGGATAATTTACAATTTGTTTCGCTTAAAAATTTTGCGTACTTTTCTGAACAAGGTGAACCTTGTACGATGGATAAAGAATTTTTTCTTTATCCATCATTGCTTGAGCTCGTTTTAAAGTGCGTGCTTGGGAAATTTCAAAAGATAAAATTTGTAATAGATAAATGTCTCATTACGTGATAGTTTCCGATATTTTTGCTATTAATATTAAATTATGTTTTAAACATATTACACGATTTATTTAAATAAATGAATTTATTTCATTTCGAAAAATTCCGATATTCTCGATGTGGACAAAATTCGAAATGGTACCGGTACCCACACATTTTTCCACCGACTGTATCAGATTCTAAATTGGACCGCTTACTACTGCCATCGGTGGTGAGGTTGAAGCTAATGCTGTGTCTACTCAAAAACTGTCGATTCGCCGCGACCAGTTATTTTAAGAGCTGTCATATTATCAGACTCATATTTCAGATGCACTTCAAACCCTTTTGAATAATTAAAAGTAATATTCAAACCCTTTTGAATAATAAAATAACGAATTTTAAAATGTAGACGCTTGCTTAAGGCAGACAGAATTTTATTCCAATATATTCCTGATCTTTGTGGAATGGTGAACAGTGAAAATGTTACAGCATTAGCAAAGAAGGTATTTGATAATAACATATATATCAACCGCTTTCTATTGTTCATTAAATCAGTAGAATTGAAAGTTCTATGAACAGTCTGGAGAAAATTTCTTCTCCCTCCAGATCAGTAGTGGATCCTCTGGTGATGCCATCTATGTGAAGAGTCTTAGAGCAAAGACGTACTCTCACCTTCGTTGTGCTCTGGTTAAACTAAAGATGCACCCTTCTTTCATAACGAGTTTGGCTTATTCAAGGTTCATAAGTAACAGCAATGAGAAAAACTCTTAAACAGGGTATGATTCAACGTGCAATGGATGTTTGCTGGAAGATTCTTTGGGAGGAGAGAACTGTTCTCAGTTTTCCTAGAAAGACTGCATTGACTCTATTTAAAAGACTGCCTGAATATGGCTGCTTGAAGGACCACCTGTATAAAAGGAGAGTGATGGATTTCCAAGCTGTGTGATTTTAATCAACCAATGATTTTTTGAACATTTAGATAATTTTATCATATTTTCTCAATATGAGGACATTATCAAGAAGCAGGTTTTGTGTTAATGACTTAAGCGCTAATATTCGGCATTTTGTAAATTAATCTTACTGGTCCAGACAGCGTGATGTAGACAGAAGTAGTAAAAACTAGTTGCTCACACATAGCTCAAGCTTTTACCACTGTTGCGGAATGTAATATTTGAAACATGGTGATTTTCTCTGGTAGAAAATGCGTCACCTGACACTGTTTAAAAATAGGGAAATAGCTGTGTAATACAATACACATTACAAAAATAAGTGCTTGCTTATAAAAAAATATTACAGGGTTAATATCAAATAAAGTTTGAAACTAAATTTGATATTAACCCTGTAATAAAAAATAAATTAGAATAGGGGTAGCTTGACCAGAAATATACATCATTAGTTTTTATAAAGTGTGAAATTTTAAATCTCCCTGAATCAAATAGTTTTTGAATTAAATAATTTCTTTTTGCTATAATAATAATTTTATTCCTAAATTTGTAATTCGAAATATTATATCCAAACAGATAAATTCCTTTCTCTGTTTATAAATTCCCAGAAAATTGATTAAATATCCTTCGTTTGGAAACTTTGATGATTGCACATTTCCTTTCCTAAGAAAACAGGATATTACTATACTGTGGGAAATAATGCCTTCGATTGTTGAAATAATGAAGTTAAATATTTCTATGTTACAATTAAATACACTACAATTTTCGAGGATTAAAAATTTTCGTAATAAAAGCTTAACACGAAATTGATAATTTTCTGCGTTTTAATTTTCTTCCCCTTCTCTGCATTTCTACAGTATCGATACACAAATGCTTTAAGTGAAGCAAATGAACGATTTTATTTCCAGTTATTCCGGACAGTGAAACAGTTCCCAAAAAATGTTTATCCTATTGATTAAAAAAGTATATATAAAAGGGAAATACATCTGTATTTAAATATAATTTGCTTAAAAAATAGATAAAAACTTTATTAAACTTTTATAAAGTTAACTTTTTTGGGTGTTTGTTTCTCGCTCAACGGTCATTTCTTACACACGAGGGCTATTTAGACCGGGACCTACGGTTTAAAATGGATTCCGAACCACTACAAACAACCATGCCCAAGGTGGAATTCGAACCCACGAACCGTTGAACAGAAGGCAAGAGCGCTAACCATACGGCTACCAGCTCGACATTTTTTTTTGGTTGAATGATTAAAAGTGAAATTACTGAAAACATAAAGAATTGCATTTATTACTTTTAAAATACATTTCTGATTTAAATTATGAATCGAGAATAGATTATTTTTAAGCTAGTACCCCTAAAGTCGAAGGCTGTTAATTAATTTGGACATCACACACAGAACTTTATCGCTTTCTGGACGAACTTTTCATTCATTGTAGGTCGTATTAATGTATTGTAATGAAGAAAATATTGAAACAGAAACTTTTGACACCGAGAAATAGCTGCTTAATGATCGAAGGACGTTGCAAGTGATTTTAAAATCCATCCCATATTGCTACGATGAGCTCTCATTAAACTAGCTATTTCCAAAATTAATCGCTATGGCTTAATTTTGTGAAAGCGAACTATTGTAAATATTATTAATTTAACAGCAGTGTTGTGGAGGTAATCGGACTAAACTGTTATTTAAAGAGCAGAGTATTCTCAAAGTAAAATATATAAACGTATAAAAAGAAATTATTCAGTTTAATTAATCGTCTTTGGTGAAGAGCTTTTAAAGTTGTTACTGTTTTAATTTAAACTCTGTCTGAGGAAAAAAATTATTATAAAAAATCAATTTATGAAAAATTAGTGTAATCAATGTAAAAAAAAAATTCAGAAAGGTTTAGTAAGTAAATGCTATTATATATATGAGTGAATTAAACTTTTACATTTAGACAGATTTTATAATTGTTATCGTTTAAACTGAGTTACTATATCTTAAGAAGAGAAAAATTACCAAACATCATTTTCAATTAATTTTATCAAATAAATTCTTTGTAGACCAGATTAATTTCTTTTGTTAGACCATTCTCAAGGAGTATACTAGTCTTAAACTATCGCTATGAAAACAATTATTTTGGTAGATTTCACAGTAACATTTTCATAGAAAAATTAATTATACATTTATTTAAATAGCTCTCTCATCGGTGTTATCTGTCTAGTGGTCAAAGTGCCTGACTGCTGATAGGGTGGTCCTGGGTTCGAATCCCGATTCAGGCAGGAATGTACTTTTTCTTTCTACCTATCCTGTCTTTGTACTTTCTGTGTGAATGAGGTGTGAATGGTTGCCTACTCTTTAAACGGGTCTCTCTGGCATGTGTGTACTGAAGCAGTCGGACTCCACACCAAATGTGTTTCAGTATGGAAAAGTGGAGCAGCTGACACTATATTGTCAGCTGGCATAAGATAAACAAAAGTCCTTGTTATCATTTTAAAGTGAGCCATTTAATTTTTTGAAAAATATTTATAATAGACATATTAATTTTATATTTAGATACATGTTAAAATTTTTATTTTTTAAACTGAAATATTAAACCCAAAGTAGAAAAATTGCAAGATTGATAATTTTTTATTAATTTTTTTAAAAGGAAGCGGTATAGACCTGATTGAATTAATTTCTTGGACACCTTTTGAAGTTGTTTATATTTTAATCAGGTTATTAAAATTAAAAAAAAGAAAAAAATATTATAAAATTATTTTGTCTAATTTTTTTCTAAAAAAGTTGCAGACTATTTTTAGGCAGCTCTTATAACTATCATTGTTTTAAATTTAATTATTAAATCCAAAAAACTAAATTGCAAAATGGGTCATTTTTGGCAAATTTTTGATATGTTATAGATATCATTAATTTTATTTCGTATGCAATTTTCGAAATCCTCATGCTTTAAAACTAAATTATTATAAGAAAGATGAATAATAATAAAGTTTATCTTTCGGACTTTATACTTATTAAGTAAACATTTATTTTAAACAGATTAACTTTACTTTTGGACAACTTTTATCTTTATTAAATCATTTTAAACATAATTATAAAATACGAAGAAAAATTATCAAAAAGCGATATCTTTATTTTAGGCTAAATTCTATAGCAAAAACTCATTGCAAATAGTATTAAATTCTATTTTTTAACAGTTTTGTAAGTATTCACTTTTTAAGATAAAATATTAAGTTAAGAATAAACACAATTACTGAATTAATTGTTTTAGAATAATTATGCGAAATAGATTAATCGATTTTAAATCTTTTTTTCGATAACTTTTGATAATGTTCCAATATTTTAACCTTAACCATGCAAATTATGAGTTTAAAATAACCCAGCATTGAATACATTTTTTTCTTTACGATCTCCCAAAATATGTGAATTCAACTTTATGTATTTGACGAATGAAAAGAAATATGATAATGTTATCTAAAAACATACATTTTTATTATTTTATATCTTATGGTATCGCTATAACATGAATATAAAATTGTAAACGTAAGAAGGAAAATTTTTTGTTTCCATACCTTTTCCACATATAACCAAAAAGGGCCATAACTGCATCAACCTAAATCTTAAAAAACTTCACTCGAAAAAAATGTGTACCTGTATTTTTTATATTTAGCTTCTTATTGTAAGTAGAGCATGTTCTCTTATTTGTATCACAACCCGTGCTTAAAAAGCCTTGATAACAGAAGCCATAAACCTTGTGATGGGATTCCATGTTGATGAATTTTTGGCTGCTTTCTGCATTTTTTCAGCCATTCACAATTGACATAAGACCACATTGAGAAAATCATATTATTACCATGAAGTCCTATTTTGGCAACCCTAGCAGTGACGTCATCCTGCATATCTTATATTCACAGCATAATTAATTTGACAAACTGTGAGTAAACAATGGTGTAAATAATCAGAAAATTCTTTCCTAGAATTTTATTTGTTAGGAGATTAAAAAAATAATAATAATAAAGACAGCACACACATGGGGAACGGTTTCTTTTGCTTCCAATTGTACGATCCAATAGAATAAATTCTTAATCTGCAAATAAAAATATATGTAGTGTCGTATTTTAATTAAATTCCCAAACTAAGATATTACAAAATTAGTTTTTGTTTATAAATACGTATTTATAAACAAAAACTAATTTTGTAATATCTTAGTATTATGAATTTCTGACTTGATTTTACACATTGCTTTTCTTTGAATTATATTGTAAATTAGTCTTAGGTAATAAGCACAATTCTTCATTCTTAAGTTTTTCGAGAATTTAATTTGCTGCCTGAAAAATGTCTTTCATCTCGTTATTGTGGGGACAACATAATTTTATATTTTTTGTGAATATATTTTAAAATTTCAGTTTATTATTTATATTTTCATTACTATTTTATATTAATTTACTTATTTTAAAGAGATATTTTATATTAATATCTCTTTTCAAAAATCCTAGGCACTTATTACATAAGATAATATAAATTTATCATTCTTTATCACACCCATTAAATTTCGCCGAACTAGATGGCACAATAACAGCTCTTAAATCGTTAGGCAGTCAGGCTTGCCAGCGTTGACACAATTAATTTTAAATTATTTTCAATAGTTAAAGTGAGATGCATATGTTAGCCCCTCTCTTGCCTGAAATAGACATTTTTCCGCATGAGTTTTGAAAATATGTTATACATTAGAAGGCATGAATATACATGCTCAAAAGTTGAAACATTTCAAAAATGAAATTTAAATTATACTTTAGCCAAAATTATGTAGCTGCAACCGTAAGTTTATGTAAATAGGGCTCACCATGGCTAGTAATGGTATAGAGTTCTTCGAAGAGAAAGCTCTCAGGTTCGAATTCAGTTTCTATTCACATTCCAGGTTCGAATTCAGTTTCTAAAGCACTTTTATTTTCTCCAAGCTCGTATACTGAGGTAATTACTAGGTTTTTTCCCTTGTGATACGTAAATATGGCCCACCATCTATAAAACATCCTCCCTTAGGCCGTAAGGCTTGCATTATTATAAATGTTTATGTAAATGAGCCTTAAAAATGTCGTTCGTCTCAGCCCTATTTTATTTCTACTATGACAAATATATAAACTTTGTGAAAAAATGGTACGTTTTTCAGAATGGGGAACTTAGGTAATAATTAAAAAATTAAAAAAACAATCACGAACAATTAATAGACGGAAGATGGTTATTACTGTTTCGCTTTCTGCACAGATGTTTGCTTAATTGGGTGCTTGGAAGTTTTCCGAATATATAAATGAATGGTTTACGAATATATCATGCGCTATAATGTAATTTTGTGGTATTACAAAAACAATATGTAAATGATTATAATAATTGCATGATATATTTATAATAATAAGATGCGTGAGTCCTATAATTAAAAACTCTCTTTTAAATTAAAAAATTTATTTTGATTTAACAAAATCAAAAACTAAAAGTTCAAAGATGAGACAACAATTTATTAATTTTCATAAAAAATCACCAATTCTCAAAGAAATAAGTTTTATCATAATTACAAAAATCAGTTACATTACATGCCATAAGAAATAAATGGAATATAAATTTCTTTAATGTTTGAAATATCAAGCTTTTATCTTGAAAAAAAGGAGATATTTTTTTATGCTTAGAGAAATTATTTCCAAGACTGGTAATCGCAATTCCTTATTTGTCCATTTGGCAATTGCAGGTTATCTATTGTTGGGAGCATTACCTTAATAAACTATGTTAGAAAGTAACAAATGCTTAAATGTTAAAGTAAACGTTAAAACTATATGGATGCTGTATTGATACTTTTTGTAAACTGGGGTAAACTATTAGATGGGAACCAAGGACTGAAAATGGATTCCAATTTACAACAGTCAACCATGTTCGAAAAGGCGATCAAAAACACGAACTATTGAAATGAATAAATATGTTATCACATAAAACATTGATTCTGTTGCCTTTAAAAATAAACTGCATTGTTATGATAAACTTTGACTTACGATTTAAGAAATGATTTAAAGAATCAACTGTGGTAAATTAGCCATTCTTTCGTGAAGATTCTTCGAAATAAGCTGTAAAAAAATCAATTTTTAACATGCACAAAATTTAATCTTTAATGAAGAATCTGGTGTCAAACTGCCATTTCATAATTCATCCATTTTAGAGCATGAAAAAAAAGCAGACGATATAAATTAATTAATCAATCAATAAAAAAAGCAAACGATTTTTAACCCATGAAATATTTTTTTATCATAAATTAGAAATATTGAAGTTTCATTTTCTAATTTCTCTCTGACAACCTGTGTGTGAGAGAAATTAATGGAAGAAAATTTTTCAACAAATAAATGATCAATGATGCAATAATCCTACCTGCCATTCGTTCTCTACAGATGGATATACCAGAGCGACCACATTCACAACGGCGTCCACATTTACTTGAACTTTCGATGGAAGGAACGTGATGTTGAATCCTGCAACACTGACGATGGCTGAACATGCAAATGCTAATATAAATGTCGCCATGGTGAAGTGAAGTGAACAAAGCTGATGCCGAAGTCAGGATATTCTTTTCCGCACGTCGACGTCATCGAGCAACGATTAAACACATTCAGAGTACTACAGGGAAGAGAAAATAACCTTCGAAAAGCAACCTGAAAAACACTCACCACTTTTTTGTTTTATTTTTATTTTCGACTTGTTTCCGCGTGCGGAAAGGATAAATTTATTCCGTAATCCCAGCAATTACGTTATCGTTTGAAAAGAGGCGTCCAATTCCTACTATTTTCTTTTGTTTTAAGGAGATAAAGCGCTTATCAGGTCCTTAAATTCTTGCCTGCTTTGATGGTAATGAAAACAGAAAATATTTGAACAAAATAAAAATGGATATTAAAATAAAGAAAGCGACAAATATATTGTTTTTTTTTCTTTTGCCCCCAACTATTGATTTAGAACATGGGTTTCCAAACTTTTTTTTCTCGTGGACCACTTTCAAAGTTTTACTATTTTCGGGAGACCCCCTACTGCTACAATTCTACTATATTCCCAAAACTCCTAAAATATATCACTCTAAATTGGAGCGTTAAGAAAAAAAAATAGCACATTTTCTTGCGTCCTATTTAATAAAATAATGCTTTTGGTTATACAAAATTATAATCATTTATTATTACAAACAATCAACAATTGACAAAAAATCAACAATGAACTGTGAAATGTAAATCAACAATAAAAAATAGTCATATACTTTTAATGAGACGGCGCAAGTATGGCACTTTGCAAGTCTCGACATATGATGTACACTTGTACTATTATCTATTGTTCTATTCAATTCTGTGTTTGAGCTGAATCTCCAATATTTTTGAGTACCTACCTAGTGAATGATGCTACCTGCCTACGTTAATAGGTAAATCCAAGCTAAAATTGTTGTTTTTTATTACGAAAACCAGATAATTTTTAGTGGATCCCCACTTAAAACTTGTGAACTCCTGTTTTCTTTTCACCTATACATGGACCCCCGTGTGGTTTCCTATGGGCCCTTGGGGGTCCACCTGGACCACTTTGGGAAGCTATGATTTAGAACAAATTCTAGATTTTCTTTGAATATTCAAACAAATAAATTATAAAATCAAATTGTGCTGTAATTTATTCCAAACGCTTAAATCGCTGGACAATACTTGATTTTCGCTACAATTTCAATTAGGATCCCAAATGATCCGGGATGCAGAAAAGTTTTATCCACAGAGCATAAATTTGTCTTATACCAAGCAATTGTTGGCCTAGGATATAAAAATGGATTTGTATCATGGAAATATTTTACGGTCTGTGTCAATTGTTGATGCAAAACAGTTACAAGTTACAGGATACAAAACCAATGTAAAATAATAATTTAATTAAGGTTTATTCATAGTCTACAATTGTCTGGTCCTAGATTAGATTAGAAAAGATTGTTCTTAGCCAACAATAATCTATACTTATTTGAAAATATATTTATATATATATATATATATATATATATATATATTATATATATATATATATATATATATATATATATATATATATATATATATATATATATATATATATATATATATATATATATATATATATATATATATATATATATATATATATATATATATATATATATATATATATATATATATATATATATATATATATATATATATATATATATATTGACACGATCAATTTTAACTAAGAACAATTTTTGGTTTTAGAACACAAAAGTATATCTGCTTAGTTAACATTTTTACACTTCTAGACAATTATTTATCATATAACACAATATACTTTTTTACGTGGTATAGAATAGTTTATGATCCGAGAAAAAATTTTCGATTTAGAATAATCTTTGAATAAAAATCCTCTCTATATTTAGTTTGGAATCTTTTATCGCAAATGCAAATTAAATATAGCATTAAAAGCAAGAATAATCCTTTTTTCAAATTGTATAAATGTATTAAGTAACGTTTCTAAAGATGTTATGCAGTCTCTCCTTTCCTTACTACTAACAAGAATAAAGTTTCAATTTTAATAGCATATTTTTAATATAAAATTAATCTCAAGATAAAGTTAATAAACACTTAATTACTTAGTATTCCTCTTATAATAATTAAGAATGCAGCTTTATTAAATGTCTATCGATTTAAACTTGATTTTTTGAAAAAATGACATAACCAGAGAAGTTTTGTCACTTTTTAATTAGGTGGTGATCGAAAGCCATTCTATCACAACTTTTCACTAATTTTTCATAAAAGTTCCTTTGATATTTTAAGGCAAAATTTGCTTTTTTAGAAAGTTTTATAATTCTTAATTTAATTATTTGCATTTTAAATTGAGTATGTTCCCTATGTTTATACAATCTGGCCCTAAGCTTTTTTTTTTTTTTTTTTGGTATACAAAAAACAAACAAAATCCTGAAGATTAGTATATGGACAACAAAATGTATTTCACAAAGATGGCAGCTCAAACTGTTACCGGTGACACATTAATGAATAAAGACACACCACAAGAAGTGTCCAGAAATGTTAAAGAACAGCATTATCTTTCGACATCACTTTTTCTGGTTTATTAGTCTTATTAGATTAGTAAATGACGAGAAACTAAATTAACTCTTAGTTCCATTTAATTAAGTCAACCCCTTTCTTCCACAAAATCTGAAAACTGACAATGTCCGAAAGCATGTGCTCCCAAACTTTATTTTTTTCTCGCGGACCACTTTCAAAGTTTTGCTATTTTCAGTAGATCCTCTGCTGCTACATTTCTACTGTATTCCCAAAAACTTCTAAAATATATTAACCTAAATTGGGTTAAGAAGGGAAAAACAGGGGCACATTTTCTTTTGTGTCCTATTTATTAAAATAATACTTGTGGTTATACAAAATTATAAACATATATTATTATACAAACAATCAACAATAGACAAAATATCAACAATGAACTCTGAAATTTAAATCAACAATAAAAAATAGTCATACGTTTTGTTCTTGGCATTCATATTTATACTAATGTAGATTGTAAGCACAGCGCAAGTCGCATTTCATCCCTTTGCAGGTCTAAACAAGCATCCTTGACGAGCGGGCGCATGGGCGGCACTTTTAAAGTCTCGACATGTGGTGTACACTTGTATTACCATCTATTGTTCTATTCAATTCTGTGTTTGAACTGAATCTCCAATATTTTTGAGTACCTACCTAGTGAATGATGCTACCTTCCTACGTTGATGGGTAAATCCAAGCCAAACTTTTTGTACTTTATTATGAAAACCAGAAACTTTTTCGTAAACCCCCACTTACAATTTGTGAACTCCTGTTTTCAGGTTTACGTATATCCCCGCGTGGTCTCCTATGGACACCTGGGGGTACACCAGGACCACTTTGGGAACCTATGTCCTAAAGTCTGATAACTCTTTAATGGAGTACGGCCCTTGTGATGATTTAGTAGCAAAGAATAAGCAATAGCCCTCGGACGAAGCCGATAAGAGGCATTAATTCACTTGGAAAACATTACTACTAGAATCTCTTTTCCATGATTTCGAACACGATATGTCTTTGACTATAAGCATGGTTTAAATACCTCTGCTTCTCAGTAATTAGAACAGTAGATCTGCAACGCAAATCTGCTTGAATTTTAAAGACACGGTTATGAGGTTGAATTAAATTTGTGCCGTGAATGTATCACGCAACATATCAACAATCAAATATTTATTATCTTCTATGATTGCACATAACACAGTATTAAATTTACAGGAACATTCTATACACGAAAACACATAATAGCATTCTCAACAGCCTCGTTCTACATCCTTCTTTTTAGAATCCAGCCCTTTTCTCTTCTCTTTTTAAAACTAGGTTTTTGCAGCCTCTGCAGCGCCATCTAGTGCCGTCGAAACCATTACAACACTGAGAGCAGATGGAACTTGCATAAAGTTCATTGAGTCAAGGAAAAAAATCTGTTGGTAATAAATAGAAAGGACAAGGGAATTAATTCTTGTAGGACATTGAAAATCATTCATGCAGCTTAAGTGTGGCTCCAAATTTAACCAATAAGACGGAATATTTTGCTTAACATTTTCCTGATTAATTATCTGATTTTAAATATTTCTAGATAATCACATGAATTGCTGTTTCAGCTTCCAGATTATGAAGAAACAATGCATATGATGTTGCAATGGGATCCCTGAATCATTTAATTAGAGATTCGTGTACCCAATTATAATCAATACGCTTCGTTTCTTCGATTCACTATCATGTGACAACATCACCATACCTGCTGGCGGAGAGATATATTGTCATGTTGCGTAGACTCTTCCTACAACATTGATTTCCTCAATAAACCATGCATAAGAAGTGCCAGTATTTAAACAGAGTAAGTGAACGGGTGGTAACCTTTTTTTCCCACATATTACCAGCAGCCAATGATGTTTGTGAAAATGGGATGGCGTTTTCTTTGATAACAAAAAAATTATATTCTTTTAATGAAAGATAATTCGTTTTTATTGTTGCTGCTCTGGATTTCATTTTTCGTTGGTCAAAAAAGTAACAAAATGACAGCTAAAAATGAAGCGATTCAGCGCTCTGAATTTGACTTCAGTCCTGTCACTCACTTTGCAGAAATAACGATTGAACAAAGTATTGTGGATCTTCTGAGGATTTTATTGGCGTGAATCAAATATATTCGCTAATTATTTAAACTTTCGAGCACATATTGCTTAAATTATAATATTATAACTTTAATAATATTTTAATAGAATAATTGTTTCATTTTACAGCTAAACTGAGCTTAAAATGTCAGCCTAAAAAGTGTTCGCTTTGGAACTAAAACTCCTGAGCTTGAGTCAGTCTGCTTGAAAGATTTTTGATTCTCTCTTTTGTGATTTGTGGATAAAATTGTTTAGATTGTTTGTCGATAGATTGTGTTTATGAAAAGGTAGGTATCAAGTAATCAGCGGCGGCTGATAAATTATATATAATGATTTTTGGCTATTGATTTATCGGCTGAGCAGCGTCAAAAAGTCAATTTATTTTTGCCATGACTCACCATGACTAGTGATGGGATAGTCAAAAAGAGGATCTCGAGTTCAGTCTCATGACTTATGGAATATTACAGTTCTGCATGCACGTGTCTCGGATTAGGTGCTGGGGTGTTTTCTAGAGTTGTGCGAATACTGTAAGAAACCTTCCCTGAAGACAACTCGGTGGATATGAAAATACTTTTACAGTAATCTTAAATTTTCCCTGTACAGAGAGTCAAAATGCGTAGTAAAAATTAACAATCTTTATTTTTTAAACAGATGGATCGTCCACCACCCTGTCTAGTGGTCAGCATTATTGCAGCACTCTGTACCGCACAGTAGAATTGTTGAAGAACAGAGAGAAAAGAAAATGTCTCCAAAATCTATTTTCATTACAATATTTCGCTTACCTTTTTCAATAAACGCCAAGTAAAACAAATATTCTAAGTGAAATTAATGTTTACTTATTTGCCAACACGCACACATGCTTACACTTTTTTCTTTCCTATTCTGCTTTAAAAAAAATAAGGGAAGAACACTCTGCTACAGCTACTATCATTTTTAAAATACCTATTATGTTCATTTCACATTATAAAGCAACGAAATCAAAATCAATAATACTACTCAAAATAACATAGTAATATGCCATGGATGATCCGTCAATCAACATAATCCGTTACAAGACTTATGTTCTCTATCCGAATTGTTCGCTAAAGGAACAACGATTTATTGTAGATTTCTTTGTGAAATCTATTCCTTCGTTATGGAGATCATAAAAATTTTAATTAAAAAAGGATGTATTATTTTTTTATATTAATCAGTCCTTTCCATTTTTTTGTTTATAAGAACATGTCCAATGATGATTGCTTTTCTCTATTTTTTCCCGGAAATGATTAATAGCATTGTTGCTGCAAAAATCGCTAACCTTACTGACATCAGCTGGTTTGGGTGCCATTCTAAGATCATTGCTCTAACTTCCTCCTATTTCTTCAACAAATGAACAAATGGGGATGCTCAAAACGATATTAATTTCGGTATTGAACTGGGGGGGGGTTTACTTTGATTATAAATATTCTACTTTGGCTATAATTATATAGAACTTTAAAGTTTAAAAGGCAAGCAACATAATTCAAGAGAGATGAGATACAATTTTTGGTCTGTGTTGGGCTTACCAACCCTGCACATCATGAGCCAAGAAATGTTCGTTAGAATTCCTTTTAGTTCGTTATCCGAACACGAAAATCTTTCATGAAAGTGTTCTTTGTTCGAATTGTTCGCAGTCTGAACTATTCGTTAACCGCGCGCACGATCACCCACTGTAATTGTATATTTAATTTCTTCCCATTTTTTGAAATAGTGGCTCCATCTATACAATAGATTAAGAAAATTACTTCCTTAAGGCATTCTTTTTATTAAAATTTGGAAAAAAAAATGTAGTTCTTACATTATTTATTAATAAGAAATGTGGGCCTTTATTCTAACCAAATCCCTTAAATTGTGTTTTTTGCTGTTAAATTTAAAGATTTTCGAGAAAGAAATGCTAAAATGTCGAGCATTTTCCTGCTCGAAAAATTTGCTAACAAATGGAGAATCTTAGTACTATAATAAACAGAGCACACTTTTCCGGAAACATATATTTCCAATAGTCATTTGTCTCCTCTTTCTTTCCGGAATATTTTCCTTTCTCGTACATGTAAATATCGATTTACACGCAAATACATTTAATTCACTTCAAAAATATATTCAAACTATGTATAAAATTTAAACATGTATAAAGTAAAAAAAAATGCATATAAATGCTAAAATATCAATAAAAACTTTAAATATTCCACAGTTGTATTACATTCAAATTAATTCAAAACATGTTAAGGATATAAAATTTTAAAACGAAAGTTCAGTGTGATTCGATAAAAAAAACTTCTATTCAGATTCTAAAAATATTATGGTGAAAGAATTCACCTTTTGACAGTATAGCTCAAGAATTGTATAATTAACTTTGATTTTTGTACAGTAGCGCCATCTATACAATAGATTAAGAAGATCAAACAGACATAGTTTTGCTAATTTTTCTTTAAATTCATAATAATATTTTTTTAAAAAAATAACGAACTTTGATGTACTGTAATTAAATAGATTTAAAACAACCAAAATGCGTTGAAAAAATATACATAGAAAATATAAAATTATTTGATAAAGATATTTTATTTTTTTTAAACTTTCATTTATTTCAAATTTGTGGCGTGTGATATTTAAAAAAAATCAAATATATTTCATTTTGATTTTCAAATAAAAAGCAAAAATTCATAGTTATCCATATTTTTAAATCAACATTTTTTAAAATTTTGATTGAACTATTCACTTGACAATGTTACTTTATTACAAAAATATATAAATAAAAATCAATTTTATAGTAAAATTATTAAATAAATTAATAATTTATAATTATTATTTTTTATTTATAATTATTAAATAAATTAATATAATTATAAATAAAAAATAATTCAATATAAAATTGCTATATATGAAGCAAAAACTTAAGCACGTGATTTCATTAAAAAATTAATTAATTGTTAAGTCAAAAAGAAAAGAACTGAATTAAATTTCTTATAATAATGAAAAGACAGATTAACTTTTATTTAAAAAAATATTCACACTGAATATTTTTTTAAAAAAACTTATAAGAAAGGAGTTATTGAATATAATCAAATGAAGTTTGCTAATAACTTTAAAAAAAATCATGGCCATTGTTGAGAACTTTAGAAATCAAGAAATTTATAGGAATGAGAATAATTATAGAACAAAGTTATAGGAATGGGAATAATTTTAAAACAAGGTTATATAGGAATGGGAATAATTATAGAACAGAGTTATAGGAATGAGAGAATAATTACAGAACAAAGTTATAGGAATAAGAATAATTATAGAAAAAATTTATAAGAATGGGAATAATTATAGTACACAAAGTTATAGGAATGGGAATAATTATAGTACACAAAATTATAGGAATGGAAATGATTACAGAACAAAGTTATAGGAAGGGAAATAATTACAGAACAAAGTTATAGGAATTTCTATCAATACAATGTACTCACAACAGGGCAACTGAATACATTATGAAATTACAAAGAGAGTTTCATTTTAACAAGTTTTTGTTAAGTTACTCCTTTAAGGTCTAAATAAAAAGATCTTTTTTCTTTAAATGTGATGTGTGTGTGTGTGAATCGTGAATAAATCAACTACCACATTATTTTCAATTACAGACAAATGATAGTTCGAACTATCCACCCCATCCCCTATCTCACACTATGCTGAAAGCGTCCGCGCACATAAAATTCTCAACGTCCAGTTGCCATTCTTTGCTGTTAGTGATTGAAAAAAGAAAGTTGGACCAGATGTTGGCTTCGTTACTGGACAAGAAATGAAATGACGATGTGGAACATAGTCTGTAGGCCACTTTTTACTACATATAAGTGACTTGTTTGAATACGGTAACGTTTTCTCTGTCAGTATTTACCCTGCGCCATTTTTATTATACTTCTTTTTTCATGATGATCCACCAAAGTAAAGGGCAACTTATTCCAGCTCTGCTGGCCTAGAAGTCAAATCTGCTCTTCGGAGTAAGAAGTCCTCGGTTTGATACCAGTCGCTGTTTAACTATTGCCCTTTTCTTTCCTCCTCAGTCATGATGACTGCTTGATAGTTTTAACGATTTAATTTATATCCACACACATACCTGTGGTTCATTCTCTCTCTCTCTCTCTCTATCTCTCTTTCTTTCTAAGTCACACACATCACTATTCCATGCACGTAGGCAGCTCTTTGGAACATAATATTCAAAAGGAATCTATTTTATAAAATTAACCATTAATTAATTAAGTTATCGGTGTTTGAATATCTAACACACAAGGTATTTAATTACGAATCTGTATAACATGAAATCTACAGATATGAGTTCAGGAAGTTGTAAAGTTGTTACTTTGCTGACAGGTACGTTGTTCATTAAATAAACTACTGGTCACCCAAATTGCAACACCAGAAAAGCAAGAGATATCACAATAAAATTTATTTTGTAGATTATATGTTGACCAAGTATCAAATGATAAAAATTTATAGACTTCTGTGGAGTGTGGTTCTTGCCAAAATCAGTAACCAGAGTACCCGCCATTGTTGAAGATTACCGCTGTCAACGCCTCTGTATTGATTCAAAGAGACTTTGGATGTGTTCTTGGGTACAGAAGACCAAGCAGCTTCCACACGTTGCTAAAGTTGATCTGGTGTGGCAACTGGGGATATAACTGGTCAATCATTGAGAAAACCATGAACCACATGTGTTTTCTATTGGCGAAACAATTGGAGAGCGAGCCGATCAGGGAAGCAATTCAATCTACCGATTGACGAAGAATCCTTGGAAAATGCGTTCCACATGTGGTCACGCATTAGTCTATTGAAATATGGCTGTGGGCAAGCTATGAAAGTAAGGGAGAACAACTGGCTCTAACGCCTCAGAGATGTAGTTCTGGCTATTTAAAGTATCGGCAATGCCCACTAGACGAGTTCGAGAGTTATATACAATACCTCTCATACCATAATACCCGCTGCAGAACCAGTGTGGTGGAGCATAACGCAGCTGTTCAGCATCCTCTCTCCATGGTGTCTCCAGAGTCGAACGTGACCATCGTGGTGTTGCAGACAGAAGCAAGATTCGTCAGTAAAGACAATTTCACTCCATTCTGCCGTCACATCCTTCTTTCATCGCACCATTAGCGGCTGAGGCGTCTGTGATTCTGGTCAGAGGTTGACGAAGCAATGGACGTCTTGCGGGCAGACCACTCTGCTGTAAGCGGCGTCGAATGGTTCGCGCAGACACTGGATGATACGTTACAGATTGAATATAGTGTGCTATGGTTCGCGATCTGAACGATCCGTCACTGCCATGCGCACAATTTGCCTCTCATCATGTGTAGTGGTGTACCAAGGGGGGTGCGATCGAACAGTCTTATCCTCTGAATTCAATGATCACAATGCATTACAGTTGTTTGGTTTCGTCCAACACGACTACCGATTTACCTGAAAGATAATTCACAATCTCGGTGGGCCACTATCCTTCCTCGGTCGAACTCGGATACTTGATCAAAGATCGCTGTTTTCTACGAGGCATAATTGATCGTTTTTTTTTTTTTTTTTTTTTTTTTTTTTAAAAAGTCACAAGGAAAACATAATTGCCGAACTTGAAATGGTCGGAGTCTCCAAGCCTTAAATAACGCTTTGAAGTGGTGCCACAAACGCGTTTGATGTACCATTGCGCTGAAATTCTAAACATGTAAATATCTCAAGTCAATAATATCTGTTGTAAATTTCATGTTATTTAGATGTTTTCTTCAGGGTGTTGCATTTACGATGGTCAGCAGTGTATTTCTAATGACAATCCACGCTCCGCATTTGAAAAAGGAGATGACTAGTACAGATGCTAGAAATCATAAATATTTATAAGATTTCACATCCATCTGCTGACGTATCGTCAAAATTTGACGAGAAAGATACTTACTCAAGTGTCGAATATATCTATCTACACGTCGCATTAGCTTAAGTTTGTCGCTTTGTTTTCCCTTTTTGCAAATAAAATCCAATTCTACCTCTTTGTATATTTCTAAATTTACAGAGAACCATTAGAGGCATCCATATCGTTGCTTGAATCCAACCCACAAGCCATTCAGCACCCAACTTGGCTATACTTTGTTTAGTTCTAATTAGAGATCTGAATCCGCAGAAATGAGTAGTAAGGAACATAATTGAGTAACTCAATAATGATAATAATTGCTATAGTCTATTTATGTTTACTGTAAAAGAGATACTGTTTTATGTAAAAGATACTTCTGCACATATCATTTTATTCCGTTACAAGCTTCCTAACTGGAACCATGGACATTTATTTTATGTTTTACAATTTGTTTAAAAAATTATATAAATTAAATTATAAAACACAAAAATAATTTTTTTTACAGTATAAGTAAAATAATACAAAATTCAACCATCTTCTTCGAAACAGCATGACGAACAGTGTCCATTATCTCTTGTGTGAACTTATAGTGGATTTTGTTTTAAATATATATATATATATATATATTTTTTTTACCAAAATTGATTTATACTTACTACTATTATTACATTTTCATCAATTTGTTTGAATGTTTTCATCTTCGCAGCTATATTTCGAATTGAAAGTTTTAATATGTAAACTTCGCATTCTTCTAATTTCAGCTTTAATTAACTCAGTTAAACATGAGATTTTTATAATTAATATAAACTTAGACGAAAGCATATTTTCTGTCAAAATAAATTCAAGCGATTTAACGATTTAGAGTAAGAAATTTAAGTGTATGAATTTATTTATTTTTATTTATTTTTTTTTTTTGAAGTTTTAATAATTCTTTTATTTATGGATACAAATGCGAGACAAATATTTTAAAAACAATTAATCAATTAGTTGCAATATGTGATGTATAAAATATGTATATATATGTGTGTGTGTGTGTGTTTCGATAAGAATCAATACAATATTTAAAAATTATTTTATCGTTTGTTTTCAAAAAGCATAATTGGCTCGAATTTACCAATCATGAAACACGTGATTTCGTGCTCATTTTTAAAATGCGGCAACCCTAACGACACCGTAACCCACACTTGAATCAAGCTGCGCGTCTTCACGAATTGGAAATTATTGCTCTTTTTTATATTTTCTACCTACATTACTTTCTCAAGATTTAATGGCGCAGTTGTCTTACAAGTTGTACAAGGTTGCCACAAGAAATAAAAACTGATGTTTGATAAGCGTTATGCAATGAACCTGCCGCACGTTTTACTTCCGGATCATAATGAAGAAAAATTAGATGGGTACACTCGAGAAAGAAAAATTTCTGAAAAGAAATTTGCATGTATATTGAATTATAAAGAAAAGCGTATTTTACATATGTGCGATTACATTACAAAGGTATATCTCATAAATTTTCCATTAAAATTTTACATTCGACCAGTGTATGGTATTGTTGCATTTAGTTTTCGGATGAACATATTTACTGACCAAAGACGCTGGTCGGATCGTTACTTGATTAATCTGGTCAAGTTTCGACCTAGTATCATTCTTTCCAAGCTTTCACACCTCATCAACGACCTTGGATCCTGTACATTTTTGAATGATAGTCTGACTCACTACCAATCAAACGCGAAACTACTACCAATCCAGTTGTTCGTTTCTCCTGTATAAAGCTTCTAACCAAATCTATCTACCTTTGAATCATGGCAAAGAGACAAGAGACATGATAATTCGATTCCTAAAATGTCTCATCTTTTTCCCAAATTTCTATATTTAACAAATCCAGAGTTTTTAGAAACAGGGAAAGATAGGTTTCCTATATTATCGCCAGCTGGGACACGCATCAGCCTGTTACAATCTGTACACAAAAAAAAGATGTTTCTATCAACATTGATATGGCACGATTTCAATTTTATCAATAAATAGTTAGTGCTTCGAAAGAAACATTTTTTTTTTACCTTCAATAATCAGGTTTGTGTAGAATCGAATTTCTTCAAACACATTGTGACTAAGTAGTAGGATACGTTTACAGAAATGGAAAGTCTTTTTGTTCAATACTAGCCTGTGTGGAGCAATAATTGACGGTTGCGTTTTCGCTTTTACATATGTCTAAGGGGGTGCTTTTGATACCACGTACGGACAATCTATATTTGCTGCAAAGCGTTGCAATATCCACTGAATAAATTGCATTCTGGAATAGCTTTTCTTAGACAGAGGGTAGTATTCACGTGTCGCAACGTGCAAACATACAAATCGGTGCAGGAGAGCCCCGGACTGTACCTTGAGGTCAACGGTTTTGGAATACTCGCCCATTACCAAGTGCCTCGTCTTTTTTAACACGATCAGGGGACGAGGTCACACCTGAGCTTACACCCTCCTCTCCACATCTACGTCCCACCTGTAACGTCTCCTACTCAGCGCTTTCGATTTCCAGAGCCTTTGATGGGGAGGGTGAGTAGGGAGACGATTGGTGCGAGGAGCAGGCTGAAGAAGCTGCGTTTTTCAGTTTTGGAAATTGATATTGACTCTTTGGTACGCTACGCAAGCGCGAGAGTTTTATGAACCCAAATATGACTCCTTGTAAATTTTTTGTTAATTAAATGTTTAGTTTCTAAATTTGGAGTCGTTAGTTTGTTTCATAAGAAACTTATGTTTTTGGTGGCAGCGGTTTTGGATGTTTTTATAATGCTTTGCATTAGCATCCACTGTGAATATTAATTATGTGCACTATAATGGATTACGTGCCGAAATGTTGGTATACAGGTAGGCCATTTTGATCAATCCTTCTCTGGCTACAATTAAAAATAAATAGTTGGTATGTTATAAATTTATAGAATATTTAGTTCCAATCTTATTTACGTGAATTTTCATGTTACATCAATTAATTTTGTTTATAAGTTTGTAAATGGTGTATTCCATATTACAAAAGATAATTTCTGTATTTCGTGTATTCGAATTTACAGTGTAATATTTTTTTTAAACGAAAAGTGTGTATCTTATTAAATGTGTATTTCATAATTTTTATGTATGGTTGATGTATTTCAATTCACTTAGGAATATGTGTTAAAATAACTATGTTGTTATAGATTAAGGTGTAAAATCAAAAGTACAATTATATACTTAGTTTTTTTGATTGTTCAACTGATATATAAAGTAGATTTTAAGAAAGAAAGGAATATATTTTTTTAAAAGGTTTTGATTTCGTTATGTGAAAACGAAAGTATATTATTACAAATAGGTTTGAATTGAATGTAATGTGAAATTTTTATTGATGTGTTTGATTGTTCTTTGCAATGTTTTATATGATATAAAACTGATTTATTTGATATTTAAATCGTATATGTTTTTTTTTACATTGTTAAGAATTTGAAAAGATATATTCTTAATGTTTAAAATATCTTACGTTATTAACATTATTTGATGTCGTGTATGATTAACTAAGTTTATTGATTTGAAATCGAAAGCTGATTTCTGGTTTAGATTAGTTAAAGCTGTTAATTTGTATTGTTCTTAAGAATTGTAGTGTTCTATATTTTGAATTAAAAATATGTATAATTTCATTTTGGATTTAATATAGTAGTATCTATATAAGAATATGATTTTATATAATTTATACATATAATATATTTACATTTTTGATTAATGATTCAATTTATCTGAGTATCAATCATTAGCTTGGTGATAATAACTTTAAATCGAGAGTAGATTTAATATTAAACATTTTCTTCTTTTTGAAATAATTGATTTTCCATTTTATACTTTTGTTGTATTATAATACAGTTTGTTTCATTTAGTTTTTTAAACGTTATTGATATGTTTATATTAGTAGTGTGTGATAAATAATTTCAATAGTTATTTAATAAATTTTGCATATTGGTGGGTATAGTCTGTTTTTTCTCTCATTATTGCATCTCTTCTGAGATGAAACGTTTAGTAATTAAAATGGCTTTTTAGCACGGGGAAAAAGGGAGATTTAATAGAAGTAGTGGAAGAGTTAGGGAAATAGTTCCAGATTCTTTTTAAAAATCCCAGACATTAAAAAATTAATTTTAGCTAGTAAAACTTCAACGAGGAAGAAGTAAAATGTATATTAGATAGGGTAATCGATGAAAGAGTTAAAAGGAACAAGAAGAAAAAGAGGAAAAATTAGGCGAGAAGAACTAGAAAAAGAGGAGAGAATTAGGCGAGAAGAACTAGAAAAAGAGGAGAGAATTAGGCGCGAAGAACTAGAAAAAGAGGAAAGAATTAGACGTGAAGAAAGAGAACATATTTTGAAATGAAACGTCTGAAATCTCTTCAAATGCCACAATTTCGAACAGAGAATCAGTTACAAATAGGACTGAACAAGCTCAAAACATTCAATTAATGCAAATAACGCCAAAGTATGATGAAAAGAAAGATGAGATGAGTTTATACTTAATAAATTTTGAGCGTAGAGCAGAAATGGCTCATATTCCAAAAAACGAATGGGTAGTTTATCTTGTAAGTGCTTTACCTTCAGAAATATCTAACATGTTAGCTAGAGAACCTTCAGAAAGGGCTGATGATTACGATTATGTGAAGGAACTTATTCTTAAACGATTCAAGTTAAATAGCGAAAATTAAGACAATTGTTTCTTAAACACCAGAAAACGACAGAAAAATCATGGAGAAATTATGCACAAGAATTGAATAGTTACTTAACGGAATGTCTTGCGTAATTAGAAATAACGAAGTTTGAACAGCTTAAGGAGCTAATGGTAACAGATCAATTGAAACGTCGAGTGCCAATTGAAATTAAAGAACATTTTTTTGGCGGAATGGCTTAAAATAAATTCTCCGTATGATCTGGCAGAGAAAATAGATGAATATGAAAGCTTAAGAGATAGTTTTAAGACTAAAGATTTTACAAAACTCCTCGAATAATTTTGGTTTCATCAACAAAACGAAAACCGTGCCTTTAAGTTTAATGAAGTAATTCAGAAATAATAAATCTCATGTTCCTAAAAGAGTCGAGAATAAAAATTCAAATTATGCACATACGAAAGGAATTTGAAAAACGAAAACAACTCCGATGTTATGAGTGTGGTTCTTATAGTCATTTGCGGCTCAGTGTGACAAAATAAAAAGAACTTAGAATCGGTAGCATCTAATGAAATTGCTAAAAGTACATTTAATGAGTTGATGGCCTCACACCTAGTATCGGCACTGTTAATGGAATTCAAATGCCAATCTTAAGAGACACTGGAGCAACTCTTGATTTGATTTGTGGAAAATACGTTAAACCTGATATGTTCACTAAGGAAAAGGTTTGGCTAAGAACACCTCTTGATGAAACTTTAGTATGCTTACCTATTGCCGAGGTTGAAATAAATTGTGAATTAGGTCACGTTTTGACAAAGGCAGCAGTTCTTCGAGATTCTTTGGATCAAGGAAGGTATTTACTAGGTAACAAAACAGCCGCTTTAATTGAAGAAACCAAAAAACACGAAGAGGTGAAAGTACATATGATAAATGCTATAGAAACTCGAGCTCAAAAAAGACGCAAGGAAAATAGCACGAATAAAGAGATAATTGTCTCTGAAATAAAATCCTCTAGGTCTTGCCTCAAAACTAAAACAAAATAAAGAATTAGAGGAAAATGCACTTTGCCACCATTAGAAACCGAAGTTGAAGGTCTGGATTTGATAAAGACATCCCCAGAAGAATTCGCTCGTGAACAAAAGTGTGCGAAGATTTGAAACCTCTTTTGAGCAAGCTAAACGACAATCTTCAAAAGACAATAAATATGTTATAATAAATCAAATGTTGTTTTTTAATAAAATGGACAATGATGGAACCATAAGAAGATTATTAGTTGTGCCCAAGAAGTTTCGCAACCAGCTAAAAGGAATCTGCCATGAGGTAACTGCAGCTCATTTGGGTGTAACTAAAACAAAAGATATGTTGTGTAAAACTTACTACTGGCCAAACTGCTTTAAAGACATAGAAAATTTTGTTAAATCTTGTGACAAATGTCAACGTGTAGGAAAGCCTCAAGATAAGAAAAAGTCTCCTTTGAAACTGGTTCCAGTAATTCCGGAAATATTTACTAGAATTAATGTTGATGCCTGTGGACCTTACCTTTAAACTTCAAGCGGCAAACCGGTATATTATAACAGCCATTTGCATGTCATCCAAGTATCCAGATGCCATCCCAAGTACCAGATATTCTGTTCTACTACTGTGGTTGATGCTTTTCTTCAGATATTTAGCCGTATGGGTTTTCCTAGGGAGTTGCAAAAGTGATCAAGGAACATCTTTCATGAGTGTCCTGACATCAGAATTTTTAGAAAAAATTTGGTATTAAAGTAGTGGCATAGTTCTGTACAGCATCCCCAAAGCAATCCTGTTGAAAGATTGCATAGAACTTTAAAGAGAATACTGAAAGTCCTTTGTTTAGAAAAAGGGTACAGATTGGGAGAAAATTTTACCTCAGGCACTTTTTGCGCTTAGAACTTTCATTCATGATAGCACTGGATATTCTCCTGCAGAATTAGTCCATGGTCGGAACCTAAGAACTCCTGCAACACTATTATATGAAAATTTAACTGGTAAAACCATTGAAGAAGATAGTGTGATTGCTTACGTTTTTAATCTTTAAATAGAATGAAAAGATGTCAAGAATTAGCTGTGCAAAATATGACAGATGCTAAAGAAAAACAGAAACTTTGGGTATGACCGTAAGGCTACATGAAAAGAGAATTTAAAGAAAATGATCTTGTGTTAGTCGTTGCCCCTTCTAGGTCAAGTAAATTTTCTGTTCATTGGATAGGTCCCAGGAAAAGTAGTAAACGACTATCGGAAACAAATTATATAATACAATTTCCTGATAAAGAAAAATTACATGTGTACTGTGTAAATATGTTAAACCCTATTTTCAGCATCCAGAAGATGTTAATTTAATTTTTACCTCTAATTCTGATAATGAAGATATTGATTCTGAGAATGAAGATATCCCAAGTTTTGAAATTAATTCATCCACCTTTTTAGAGACTTTCCTGAAAGCTGTTTTAATGAAAATTAGAGGATGAGCAGAAGGAGCAATTGAGTAGACTTTTGATTCAATTTATTGATATTTTTTCAAATGAACCAAGGGTTGTACTGAACTAGCTGAACTGGACATCGAGTTGGAATCTGATAAACCTATTATAGCTAAACCATATCGAATGTCCCCACGACAGACAGAAATCTTGAAATCGGAAGTAGACAAGATGTCGAAATTGAAGGTGGTGGAACCAGGTGAATCCGATTACACATCACCTTTAATATTAGTTGAAGCTCCTGAAAGAACCTCGTCCGTGCATTGATTATCGCCGGTTAAATGAGGTTACCAGAACACAATATTATCCATTGCCAAATATTGAAGAGCGCGTTGAATCTGTTTCTGAAAGCGAATTTCATATCTCTATTAGACTTAACACGAGGTTATTGGCAAATACCTTTGAGTCCGAAGGCTCAAAGATATGCTGCATTTACTACGACATTTGGTGTTTATAAACCTTTGAGAATGGCATTCGGTTTGAAGAATGCCCCTTATTATTTCAGTAAGTTAATGGCTGAGATATTAAAAAATTGCGAACATTTTGCTGTACCTTATTTAGATGACATAGCTATATATTCATTTACTTGGTCTGATCACATCCAACATCTTAAATGTGTTCTAGAGAAGATTCGATTTGCGAAATTGACTGTAAAACCCTTAAAGTGCAAATTCGCTCAACTTCGTGTTAAATATTTGGGACACTTTGTAGGACAAGGTCAAAGAACACCAGGTGATATTAAAGTGAAAGCTGTTACTGATTTCGAACGTCCTCAAGCAAAACCGAAGTACGTGCTTTCCTAGGTCTTGTTGGATACTATCGTAAGTATATACCAGACTTTTCGGTAGTTGCTGCGCCTTTAACTGACTTACTAAAAGGAAATCCAAGAAGGGAACTGTAATATGGAATAATAACTGTGAAAAGGCATTCATAGAATTAAAGAATGCTTTAATAAAGAAGCCTGTACTTTACAGTCCAGACTTTCAAAAACCATTTATTATTCAATGTGATGCCTCAAACTTAGAATAGGAGTAGTTTTATCTCAGAGAGATCAAAAACTAAATGAACACCCTATCCTGTTTCTGAGTAGAAAATTTTCAAAGTCTGAAAAAAATTATAGTACTATAGAAAAGGAATGTACAGCAATAATTTTTGCTGTTACAAAATTAAAATATTATTTAGATAGTCAGTATAAATTTGTTATAGAAACTGATCACAACCCTTTAGTTTGGTTAAACATCATACAGGATCTAATCCCAGACTTTTAAGATGGGCTTTGGTTCTTCAAAGCCTAAATTTCGATATTGTTCACAAAAGGGCAAATTACATCAGAATGCTGATAGTCTCAGTAGAATGCTGAATAACCAAACATAATTATTTTCTTTTATTACTCAGATATTAATTTTTTAAAAAAATATTTTCTATTAATACAAATTTCAATTGTTTCATAATTTTTGAAAAAATTATATTGTTTTTTATAATATTAATGTGTATATTTGTAAATTTATCTATTGTTGCAGATTCTGTTGTATTACATAATTATTTTGTGCTCTTTTGATATATTTTTATATTATATAATGCCATATATTTTGTGTATCAGCCAGAGTCCGATTGATCAGGGCTATCTGTAATACTAAGTTTTGCTTTTTGTTGCTTGTGTGTGTGTTTTATTCTTTTTCATTGCAGGTTGATTTCCGTAGAAAAAAAAAAAGAAAAAAACTCCGGGGAAGGAAGGAATAATTTAGTCTGTAACGTCTCCTACTCAGCGCTTTCGATTTCAGAGCCTTTGATGGGGAGGGTGAGTAGGGAGACGATTGGTGCGAGGAGCAGGCTGAAGAAGCTGCGTTTTTCAGTTTTGGAAATTGATATTGACTCTTTGGTACGCTACGCAAGCGCGAGAGTTTTATGAACCCAAATATGACTCCTTGTAAATTTTTTGTTAATTAAATGTTTAGTTTCTAAATTTGGAGTCGTTAGTTTGTTTCATAACACACCATTGGACGTCACATATTAATATGGATACATCTGAAAGCCATTGAGCTCCAGCAACCCAGTGAGTGAGGGTACGTGGTCACCCTTCCAACCAAATGATGCTTCACTTTGCTGATCTTAACGGGGAGTAGGTGAAGCTACTGAGCCACTGGAGCTCCGTGCTTTGCAACAGAGGATGTTTGGAAAACTCTCGTGCACCCAGCTGTGCATGAGAGTTTTCTCATGCACAACTAAGCGGGAGTGAACGATATCCATCTCCCGCTTTTCTCGGAGACTGAGATCGAACTCGAGAACTTCCGCTCTGGAGCGTTTAGTCTAACCAGGAAATCCTGATGAGCACTAGAAACAAAGCATTTGTTACTATTTTACGACCAAAGCTAGCCGTAAGGGACTTGAATGTCCATCGCGTAATTTTCTTTTTCTCGAAGGGACATTTGCACAGCCGTTGCGAGGAAGGAAATGAGTCATCAGTTGCAATGGAGGAAGAAACACCCAAGTTCTCCCAAACAGACATGTGATCACTGATTACTCTTTGTGAAAAGAGCAACACTTCGGCTGATGTGGGGAGCTCACTCCCTTCAAGAGCTGTTGAAAGAAGATTGGAGACTATAGTTCTGACTGAACTGGATTATCATTGGTTGTTGCGAATAGTGGGCATAGAGGTAATTTTATTTTAGCTATTGTGTCAGATTTCCTATTTTATTTATTGTTAACGATAAAGTGATTATTTATTTCGTTACAGTTGAGATCCTGAGTACACAACTTTATTAAAATTCTCATTGGTTTAAAATATCTATGATGTCAGATAACGTTTCATCTACGTCACATGGTATTGAAATGGCGTTGTGCATCCAATTTTTTGACAAGTTCGCTGCCTACCTGCAAATCACATTCTTCGAGTGGCATCAAACAAGGCGAAATGCACCTTCGATTGTCTGAGAATAGTGTTGAAACTCATTGTGTTAATAAAACGATTATATAAGGAGCAAAGTATTGGTTTGAGAAACCGTTTTCCATGGATTCAAGCCATTAACACGTTGATACTATAGAAAAGAAGGAAAAGAAAGATGAATTATTGTTAGTTTAAATCGGCAAGGAGACGATTTAAATTTTTTAAAAAGTCATTTATTAATAGAATTATAAATTAATTATTGCAATGTTTGTATGTAATCTGCTTTAAATATTAAGGCTAATACCTTGCTTTTGCCAACATAAAATTTTTATTTTATTTTATATTGTTGAAATAATAAAAAGCATATTCGTAAAACATAGGCTCAAAAATTCTTTGAATTTGTTAAAATTGTTTATATTTATTTTTAAATGTTAAGACTGAGAGATTAACTTAAATTAGTGTTAAATATATATATTTTATAAAAAAAAATATTAATTACAGGTAAAGTGATTTTAAGTATAGATTATATTAGGCATAGTTTGTTTTTCGGCTGCTTGAAAATAGCAAGTGAGTTTCCATAGAGGATTGGATATATTAAAATTCTCTTAACATTTCTTAAATGGGGATGCCTTTTAATGGTAGATTTAACTTCTTTCATTAATTGAATGATTTCTGCAGAGTAATTTGTAGAATCTGATAGAGATTGAATTTCGGAGGAGATGTTGAGTGTAGCTTTGGAGTATGAAACTTCCGATCTGATAGAACTGCGACTGTTTCTTTTCTTTTCTTTCTTTCTTTTTTTTTTTCTCTCACAGATTTTATGGGTTTATGAGTTTAGAGCTTTTTGTTTCAGTTTGGGAAACTGGAAACATCCCTTAATTAGCAGGGTAATTGTCCTGACTGTTACAATACATTGGTTGTTCGATGAGGGCATTCTCTAATATTGTGCCTGCCAACAGATTTCACGCATCCGGCTGTTGTCACGGGACAGATCTAAAGGGACTATCTACTGCATGTGATTTGAAGATACGATTAAATCTTGTTTAGTTTAATCAATGCATCACCCATCTGCGAGCTCTGCAGTGCTCCGCCAGAAATGAAATATAGCTATTTGAACTGGTAAATTGTATCGCCCTCTGGTGCCGCAAAGATTCGACACAGAAATAGAGGCATAGTTTTTTTTAATCGTTCATCCTGTTAACTTTTATCACTCGATAAATTCATTTTAGAAGGTCCTCAGGTATATCAGAGGGCTTGGTAGTCATGGGTAAACCTCTAATAACAAAATTTTTGGGCTTTTGGTTATCATTTTCATTAAAATATGCCATCTTTGCTCGGTGATTATCAGTAGTCTTAATAAATATTTTTAATAAATAGAAGCTTTTGCTTCAAATTCTTCATTAACTTTTCCTTTCAACTCTTTAAGAAGTTCGAGGGTGTTTTCACAGTACCTCACGATGATGGGAGGATATTTCCCCCCTCGACTGCAGGGTTATCAATAATTTGTTCAGCATCTTGATTAGACCTGAGTTGATAGAATGGATTCTGAACGGTTACGGGAACCTCTTGTGTTTGATCCAGATTAACCTTTGCAGTTCTTAGGTTTAGTTAAAATACGTGACTGATCTTTCTTTTGCCTGTTTTATTAATTTTTCCAATAGTATTGCATGGTTTTGAATTAACCTTATCAGAGTCAACAACATTTGCTAGAATAACAGTAGTAATGCAGTTATGAGAGGAGGTGGGTGCCAGATTAGAAACAGTGTATCTATGAAAAGAGGCGAAAGCGAAAAATGCCTCACAATAACCATTGTCTGATATTTCACCCATTTTGAGGAGGGAAAGATCGAATCCTTTTCTCTTAACTTCCATACCAAATAAAAATGAACATTGTGTGGCTCCTTAGAAACTCCTAACGAATATAAGCTTGCTCTTCATGAGAGATTTAAACTGCGTAAAGTATTGAACCTACTACCTTCCAGACTCAAAATGGATGTATTTAACAAAAACCATTTTATGTTTAAAAACCAACTTACTGTTTTCCCAACATTTAATTAATGACTTTACAACAATAAATAGTTTTACAAATTGAATAAAATAGGCTTTCTATATATCCTCCAAGATGAACAATATTTGGTATTCAATATACATGAGTAAAGTATTGTGTCTATCAAAATAGTTATTTATTCTGATATTTTCTTCGTGAAATATGCACTTTCGTTGCATTCAGTTTTTGGCAGTTTCCATCGATTGATTTAACCAGCTAAACTCAACCAGATTTCCGTTCATAATACAGTGGCTGTTCGATTCGCCTTTCTACGCTCATGTTTTGGTTTTTAAGCTTGATTTCCCAGAGATCTACGGTTTAAGATGGACCTATAAACATGCGAAGGAGAATCGAACTAAAGAACATTTTAATTGAATACCAGGGCACTGATCAATTCGCACCCAGTTCCAAAAAAGTATAAAAGAGGTTATAAAATTTATTAGGAGAATAAATTCAAAAATACAGATATGACCATAAAATTTGTCAAAACACCTGTTGCTCATATCTATGAAATAAATAGAACCGATTAATCGTTATTGATAGATGACTATTAATCGATTCTATTTATTTTACAGTCCAGTAAACGTTAACAGACGTCAAACGTTAATCTTTGCATTATATAAAGTCACCTGCCATAAAGAACTGTATACTCAGACATCACACAAATAAAAATCCGATGAAGGTCATTAAAAAGTTGTAAAGGCATTCATAGCCTGAGCCATGCTTTCATTTCCCCTTTTAAAATAGAAAATGGAATACATAATCTCATCACCTCAAAAAGTTGTGAAAGTTTTAATTTTTCAACAATTTATTAGAAATTTTTTCAGCCAAATTGAGTATATTTTTTTTTTCAAAAACAAGTCTTGATTCCAACAAGGAAAGATCTCAACTGCAAAGTTTATGCTGGATTTATAATAGCCACATTTTATTTAAACGATCATTTCATATAAAATGATGTACGTCCCAAAGATCGATTTGGGAACAAAGCTTCCTTCTTTCCACTATCCACGTCAAAGTTTTGTTTTTTAGTTAAAATTTAATTTATTAGATTCGGTAAAACTTATATTCATGTAAATGAAACTGGTCATGAATAAAAGGGATTTTTATTAATAAAATAGAACCCATATATAATACCATTTTTTATAGATGTTATAATTCAGTTTAAAATTACATGCATAGCGTGTGTGCGTGAGCCATGAATTGTAACTTAAGGTTTATGAATTTGGATTACTCGCATTTCACAAAGTGCCTCGTAGTCTTGAAGCACGATCAGGTTACACCAGAGTTGACATCTTATTCACCATATCCATGCCACACCAGCGGAAGGACTTTGTACATCCTAGATGAACGCGGAAGCGTCCCCAACCCATGCAGCTCCAGCAACCCAGTGAGGAAGAATGAGGTCAACCTTCCAACCACTGCCCACGGCAAGCGATGTTTCACTTTGTTGATCTTATTGAAAGGGCAGCTTTAAGCTACTGAGTCTTGAGGCTGCAGTCTGATGACGATTTTTAACCTACGAAACTTATATTGTGTTTCTAACATGACCTTTTACGTGGAATCAAAGTCTCTAACCATCATTTTTCAATTACACGAATGTTTTCTTAAATACTTATTTTTAACCATTGTTTCATGGAATTCTTAAATATTTATTTGAGGATAATTAATAAATGTAAAATATATGTTTTATTTGAAGTATTTATTTCTGTATAGTGTCTAGGACACAATGAATATGCCATTTTATGTAAACAAGCAATGAAGGAAGAGTGATCCATATCATTACATAAAGGAATTCAACTCTCTGCTACATATTATAATCAGTAGTACTTTACAAATGCTACAATATTATGCACATAATCGCAGTATAAGAAGGAATTAGAGCTGCCTTATATTTTAGATATGTTTTATCAACTAGTTCAACATGACAGAATTGCATCAATCATCCAGATAATATTTCGTATATGCATGCAGGGATTGTGAACTCAACTATTAATACCAATATTTAATTGTCCCTATTAAAAATATTTTGAAGTATAGTTAAACTGAAAATAGGAAATCAAGATGAGAACACGCATCCTTATTATATCTGCTGTCCATCAATGTGGGAGTTGTTGGACTGTTTATACTCGGGGCTCTAAGGACAAGATCTTTGCAATACGTATGGTGTGTCATGAACCTCAAGATCATTTTTTGACCTGTTATTTCTGCTAAACAAAGACGAACGATATAAATAAAAATATAAGCTACAGTAAATTGTTCAAATTTGATATCCGTTATTTGGATACAATGGTATCAGTAGTAAATCCAAGCATACGGTAAATTTCTCACATTTGGTATATGTTATTTGGCTTGTAGTTTGTTGTCGTTGCATATCTCTTCGGTGTTTAGCAATGATAAAACCTTAACCTAAGTCCCACAGATAGCTTCATAGCGGTGAGGGGGTGTTTCTGAGAGGACTGGGCGAAATACGTCGGGAGAGTACTGTCATCCAAGACGTGAAGGCCATTCCACTTTGCCCAGCTAATGACTGGGCCATTGCAGCAGTCTTCTACCTTTTGGTGCTCCATTCATTCCTTTTTGAGAACAGAAGCTGCTCCGTTTCCTCCATATATGATTCTGTAACGGAATGAATATTGATTCCAAGTACAGAGTAATTTAATTAAATTTGGCATCGATAGGCTAGTATACCTCACAATAAAGCTTCACCTTTACTACACCTTCCAACAAATCTAATATAATATAATAAATATAAACTAATCGGAAGATAGTAATGTTCAGGATAATGAACTGAAACATCCTATTTTTGAAAACAAGTACATTTTACCATTCTTTTATAACTCAACACTCTTTGTTCGCTATTAAAAATTAACCATAATTGAAATTGAACTTTTGAATTCCAGACAGATAGGCTGGAATCTTCAATAGGTTATTGAAATGTGACTATTTTCGTACACATTTGGAAGGTTTTCAAGTGTTCAAATCCGCAGAAAATAATTTAGAGTATTGGAACAATATTTGCTCTTTGATGGATGTATTTTATCATGAGCATAAAAGAAATGAATGATGATCATTCCTTGATTCTTCGAAAAGTAATTTGAAATCTATCTATTTACATAATAGAAGGAAATTTCTTCCTCAATCCATTTGCAACCAACATGAAAGCAGGAAATTATTAGAATCCGTTCTGAAAATAATTCCTCATAGCAAGTTTTGTTGGACAATATATTCCTTAATTTAAGAATCTTTACGTTTTTAATAAATCTGTAGTTCTGATATTCTAAATTTTGTTACTTTTGAGTGATTGAAGTAATCGCGAGATGAGAAAAATGAGTGAATCAGAAGAAATGGTCAAAAAGAGAATATATACGTCTTGACAAAAACATGCTTTGCATGGGAAAAAGGTTCTAGGGACAAAGGAGTATTACAATGTTTGTTGATTATTCTTGGACACTTAATTGGAACATTCCAAATAATACAAACAATATCAGCAACTTCTGCAATTTAAGCAGGTTGAAAGCATCATGCATGTCTGTAAATAGATAACATATCATAAACAATTAATATGCATGTCACAGTAGAAACATGCCTTACAGATAAAAAGAACTTAAGTTTTCTTTGGATTCACACCTTTTCCATCTAAAGTCAAAAGAAGCTTTAATTGCGTTGAATAGTTTTATTCATCATCTATTAGAAACACTATTCTTATCTAAAACACGTAACAAATACTATTGTACTAAGAAACACCTTTTTGTTTCCAATCATTCGGTTATAGCTTTGTTTATGGAAGAAATTTTAATATTTGCTTCAGAGAAGATATTTTACAAACTTACATATTGTACAGTATAGTGGGCTATCTCTTGAGTTCCCCCTCGGAACATTTATGGGCTGGATTCTCACTTCGAGAATAGTCATTTGTAATTAATCAAAATCCACTTTAAAGTTGTATATTCCAGACAACTTCTCCCAGGAGTGAAGAAAATTATAACAGAGCAATAAGATTAATAAAAAATTTAAGAAATTTAACTAACCTTTTGAGCCTACGTTTTATAAATCTGCTTTTTATTATTTCAGCAGTATTTTTTAAATTTCCAGTGGTAGGGCAAATACAAGGAATAAAACACATGATAAATCACAAAATAGACATGAGACGAAGACAGGACAGGTGAATACAGTGCAAAAACGTGAACGAAATGACCGGAGTCATTGCCCCAAAAGTTCTCTGGCTTACCAATAAAGCCATGGTTCAGAGCTGCCATGCAGTGAAGCACAGTGGTGGAGGTGGGTCCTGCTCCTGGGTTCTGTCAAGTTGCAGAGTGGACAGTCGGGTGACTTTAAGATGCCAGTGCTGTACAAATGTTCAGCCAATCTTGACACTTCAGGAGTCCAAACTGTGCCACAACTTGACGGCGTGGACCATCAAGGATATTTAGCAAGTCATCTTTCCACCGCTTGGTTTTTATCCTTTCTTGTAGTTTAGATGCTTGAATTCTTTTAAAAACTTGTTTTTTAGATAGAGAACATGTCGGAAGCTGTAGACCACTTTACCGTACGAAATACACTTACAAGGAGCACCACGAGGAGATAGGTCTATTTTGAACCCCTATTTAATCCATATTAATTAAAAGAAAATTTTTATATTGACGTAATAATCTTAAGATTCAAAAGACATTGCTTACAAGTATTACAATTATTCATTCAGAATTCTATTAATGAATGAAATTTTTAAAAATTTAAATTGTCCTTGCCTATTTAAACTAACTATAAAGTGGATGTTTTATCATGTCTTTTTAATTTTGCTTTTTCTGCTGTTCTGTAGTCCATGTGTTAATGGCTTGAATAAATGGAAAATGGTTTCTCAAACTGATGGTTTGCTCCTTATATAAGAAATCGTTTTATTAACAGAATGAACTTCGACACTATTCTCAGACATTCGATGGTGAACTTCGCCTTGTTTGCTGCCGCTCGAAGAATCCGATTTGAAGGCATACAGCAAATTCGTTGACAAGTCGGCTATGCAACGTCGTCTCAATACGTTTAAAATACCCATGACGTCAGATAACGTTTCATTTACGTCACGTCCTATTGAGATGGCGTCGTAAATCCAATTTGTCGACGAATTTGCTGCCAGACTTCCAATCGTATTCTTCGAGCGGCAGCAAACAAGGCGAAGTTCACCATCGAATATCTGAGAATAGTGTCTAAATTCATTTTGTTAATAAAATGATTTTTTATATAATTACCAAGGCATCGTGGTTTGAGAAGCCATTTTCCACAGATTCAAACCATTAACACGTTGACAATAGAATAGCAAAAAAAGCAAAATGAGAAAGACACGACAAAACAAGTCACTTTGTGGTTAGCTTAAATCGGCAAAGACGATTAAAAAATTTTTTTTTAATTTCATTAATATTATTTACTTATTTATTTTGACTATTAAAGTTTCTAAGCATTGCCCAAAACCTGATCATTTAAAAAATTGGTAATCGACACTCAGCTTGCGACTTCCTTTTGGAGTGTAATGAATTCTAAATAGCTCTTTGTACAAATACACAACTTAACAACATAATCTTCTTTATGAAGTTAGTAATCTAAACTCTGACATTCTTGACACGGGGCGGTGTGTCTAGAATGTCAGACTGGACAAGAATGATTGGAGAAAGGCATCTTGATTCTGGCATTCAGACAACTTTCTTCTTTAGGCTAAAACAACATCACACTTTATTACATTGTAGGAAAGACGTCTGTTTCAAATGCTTCATATTACATCTCATCAACATAATAGCAGTTTAAATATACATAGTGTTTCAAAATTTAATTTCGCAAATGTTTAAGACTTGAAATTGTTATTATAAATTATTGGAAAATAAATTATTTAGAAATTTTGTTTTAAAAGCAATGAGCAACGCTGAACATATAAAGGATATAAGAGATTTATTTTATGGGTATTTATGCAATTTTCTGCTTTAGATTAATGTCAATTAACCATTGTAAGTCAAATATAGATGGAGATTAATGTAAATTAGCTGCATTCAAGCAATTGATTATTAACGATTTACTATGATTGTAATTGAATGTCTTTAAGATTTGTTAAATTCAATGATTTCAATGGAAAATATTTAGCTCTCAAAAAATATTAAAGAAAAATTATTTTGTAAATTATGAAATTTCTGTTTGTAATATAGATAAATAGGAAATAATTGTATTAAATGTTTTCACGATTTATTATGATAATTGTATGTACCCAATTAATATCATTTAATCTAAATAAATTACACTTATTTAACGGCTTATTTGTGAAGGCGACCAAAAATGCTAACATTAACATGAAATTGAAGAGTAACTATTTTATAAAAATGTGTAAAATTAAAATTTCTATTTATGGAGATAAATATAAAAACTAATTATATATATATATATATATATATATAGATATATATATATATATATATATATATATATATATATATATATATATATATATATATATATATATATATATATATATATATATATATATAGATATATATATAACGTTATTTAGAAACAAATACGAATCACAATTGATTCATAATTATACGGATATCTAAATTTTTCACGAATCCTACTAGTGTTTATTTTTATATTGCATTCACTTCAGTTCACTGAAGTCTCCAAACAAATTTTATAAGTATTAAAGTTGGTCTAGTGATAAAGTCGACATTTGAGTTAACTTTTCCAAACTTTCATAACACCACAGTAGGAGAAACTTAAGGATCTGTAAAAATTTAATAATAATCGACTTTTTTCGGCTGAGTTGTAATCGATCCCGATACTTTCTGATTTCGAGACCGTTCTGCACTGGAAGTCTTACATCTGATTTTCTCGAAACAGTTCTAATAGTAATATGAAAATAATAAGAAGAAGAAATTTTGGCTTTTAAAATATTTTTGATGTTCAGAATTTTGTGCAAAATTAAAAACGAACAAATGTAACTAATTTTTAGTCATTTAATGACAGGCAGTCTTCTATGAAACAAATGAGACATGTGACTTGAGGATTAAAATAAACCAAAGAACATAAAGAGAAATAGATCAAAAAGTTGATTAAAAATTAATAAATAAAACTTAATTAAACAATTATTCAAATTAAATAAGTTAACTAAACTTTTAAATACATTAAAAAATTGAAAAAATATATGACTGTAAGAAGCTTATTAAAATTCTTAAAAAACCAAATAAAAATTAATTAATTAAAGAGGAAAATTATTTTTCATGAATTAGCAACTTGAATATTTTTGTTCAATGAACAAATATAATGAATTGACAAAATTGAACTTTAGTAACGACATTATGATCTAATTTCTTACAAATAGTAATTTTCATAACAGAAATAAAATTGTAGTCCAGTTACATCGCATCAGTGTAATAAGCAAAACGCTTTTGTTAAATCCCCGTGTGTCGCTGTCATCAAATATAAAAATTGATGTTCTATTTGATGATTTTATCTTACTTTTGTTGATAATGTAAAGTGTGTGTGTGTTGCTTATCTACTTCTACATTTTCACATCTTAAAGTAAGCGTTGACGTGCGGTTTTATGCATGATTGCATGTTTCATTCTGATAAGATCCCGCAATTCGATCATAAGATTTGAATCGCGAGAAATAATTGCTGCGTTTGTGCATTTCGAAACAGGATTCCGGACATGAGGACTCATTTTATGGGGTGACAGCTTAAAGTGGATTAGAAATCGTTACAAACATCCACTCCCAAGATTGGAGTTTTAGATTGAAAACTCCAGTTAACTATTCGGTGGCCATTACGACTACTCGAGAAAAACTGCAAAATCTTGGCGAAGAATTCATATTTCTTGTACAACTTTTAATTACCAAATGTGACGCATTTTAAATCACCAAGTGGAAGGACTTATTTACTAAATCTTAATTCACGAGCATCGTTGATTCTTTAAGATTTGTTTTCGTGTGATAAATCCTAAAATTATTAATTATAATTAAAATTAATAATTAAAAGGAAATATGATGGGCTGAAAGAAGAATGAAGGCATGAAGTGGCTGAATGGAGGGTCTGGTGGAAAGATTTCTCTCCGCAATCTAAGCTTCCAGGTTCGATCCTAACCACTATTAAGAAGAGGGAGAGAGGTTTTATGCTTCAAACATCATCGCTATATACAAATAAACTGCTTTCGACTTTCATATTTGTCACGATGGTGTTTGGTAATTGTATCAGTTTTTTCCTTACTCGTGACTGATATCGAACCCACTTTCCTTTCTCTTTAAATTAATTAGAAGTCTATGCATGTTTAATACTCATGGACAGACCATCCCATTCCTTTCTACTGATTGATATAAAGAGAAGGATTTGGACTGTCGTTTCTCTTTCACTTGAAGTTATTTAAATGTAAAGCGCGCCAAATGCTCCAGTCTGTTTCATGATGGTGAGATACAAACAACTTGTTCACCAATGAAAACAGTCTAAAATGTTTAATTCTCTAAGTTTTCTCGTGGTAAGAAATAACCCTAGGTTTCCTATAAGGCCTGGTAATCCTGAATTCTACCTTTCAGACCTATTTGATGAGGCTAAAGGACTTAAAATTATTGGAAATTGATCTCTATAGAAATTATCCGAACTCTTTAAGATAATTGATTATTTTTTAGGGTGATGCATTTTTCAATGTTAAATTATGTAAATTCGCTGCTTAGTATAATTTAAATTGAGATTATTATTCAAATAGACAACAATAATCAATGATATGTTAGGAGATGATATTTTAAAACATATATATATATATTTTAATAATAATAGATAATTAATAATAGATTTAATAATAGATAATTTTATATATATATATATATATATATATATATATATATATATATATATATATATATATATATATATATATATATATATATATATATATATATATATATATATATATATATATATATATATTCTAACATAAAAAAGTTATGGAACAAACAAAAACATTTATGAATGGGAAAAACGTGAGTGATGCCATTCACAAAAAGGCAATGTTATTTATTTGTAATATTTCTCTGGCTTTGATGCATCAAGTGATAATAAAAAAAAGCCGTGTAAAATATTGTTCTTCCTGCAATGATGAAAAGATTTTACCAAAATACAAAGGATTTTAATTAGTTACATATTTTAAACCGGATGTCAAGCTTTTGCCATGTGATAGACTTTGTGTTTGTAATTTTAAATTTATAAATGCTGACAATATTTTTTAAGATTTCAAATTTGCAAACGCTTGTGATTTCATAAAATTTTTATGATGTCTAGCTAGTTGTAAGACTGTATCAGAAGAAATTTGATTATTAAAATTTATATATATATATATATATATATATATATATATATATATATATATATATATATATATATATATATATATATATAAGAATATATATATATATATATATATATATATATATATATATATATTCTTATACGCCATAACAAGCTACATAGGAACATAGGAAGTTAAGAAAATTGGGATTCGGTGTAGAAGTAGATACCACTTTGGGAAAAAGTTTACCGATAAAATTTAATTTCTGGTAATCCTGGTATCGCTATCTTTATATAGTTACCATATTGTTAGTAGCATCTTGGCGCCAATCTTGGCGACAAAAATCGCCAAAGAATTAAGAGTATCCGATGTTAAACTTTTACCGAAAATTGAACTAAAATATCACATCCTCTTGGATTAAGATTAAAGTTAAAAGTTTTCAGTTCAGGTCTCCTAGTGAAAGCACGGCACAGATGCCGTATAATCCAGGAAGCAAAATTCTGAATTTTATTTGGCGATGAAGAAATGTTGCCAAGATGACGTATCGTGACGTGCGTGATGACGTAAATACTAGTGTTACCAAAATAGAATTTTCTGCATAATTCTTATAGGTCTCCATATGTATGACATAATAAAAATGAAGTTACCAGATAAATAAGAAAATCCGCCGAAAAATCGCTAATCTCGGAATTTGGCACCCTGGGTTATATGCATTGGTGCCGAAAGCATAAGCCCCATCTTCACAGCAGAGCAATTGGATAATTTGATTTTAATGAAATGATGCTATTCGATAAGAATTTTGACTCATAAATTTTTACTTTCACTTTGGGACTTAAGTTTCATACTAAGAAGAAATGTGATGAGATATTATATATTCATTAGTGCCATAAAACCTTAAAATGTGTTTAACGTAATTAGTAATTTTCTTTTAAGAGAAAGATGTGTTCTTTTATACGAATCCATGATACTTTATTTTATCGAAAATTTGAAGTTGGTTTAAGTAAAAAAAAAACAAACAAACGAGGGAAATGTGCAGAAATAGATAAAAATATATTTACATATCAAAAATGATTACTTTTAGAATTTTTGATTATTTACAACTCTAGTCAAACCGGATGAACTTTATCAACAGCGCAGGAAATAAAAATTTCAGTTTATTTCCGATAGAGCAGAAAATTTCATACAAGAAAAAAAATTTCCAATAACTTTAAGCTTATCTTTAGCCAGAGAATTATTGTTTGTTATTGAAATACGTTTCCAGCTGTCTATTTCAGTCGATTCATTCTTCTGAAAACCAACTTATAATTTTAAACTATGACCAAGTGACGAAATCGATACTTTAGTTGGCATCTTTCTTCGACACATTTTTTCTTCCCTTTATGGAAGCCAAGGAGTATTGTTTTATTGCATTTGTGATTTTGATTCGTAAACTTAAAAACTACTTAACTATGATAAGAGTTTTGTAACTTTAAAGCGTGGTCAAAGGTCAGGATCCACACCTTAGGTATCAGTGATAGTTTAAATTAGTTGATATGAGTTGTTGATATTGTTTACTTTTAATCAGATTTTTTTTTTTTTTTTTTTTTTTTGCTGCGATGTTTGGATTAATTTTCGAAGTAATTTTAAGATTTCTTTTTTCATGGTACAATGTAGTGTTGTTCTCCATTGTAATAAAAATATATAAATTTTAATGCATTAATTTTTTTACGAATTTACGAATTGTTTTACTGACTCTTCGAATTTTGTCAATGTAAGCATTTTCTTGACATTTATGCTAGAGCGTGTAAAAACAAAAATCATAACTTAAAAGTCATTCCATCCGCATCAATGTAAACATTTCCTTTCTACTATGCAGCAACATTTGATAAAAATGCAAGCATGGTGAGAATGCTGCTTACACAACGCATAACTGGAAGCTTAGCAGAAGAACTGCATTTGAACATCCTTCACACCGGGTGTACAGGGATGCTCAAATGCATCCTTAAATAAAAAATGTACTTTCAGATTTGGTTGGTTGCTGCTTATCGCCCTATGGTCACTTTCTGCAGACATGGGTCAGTTAGACTGAAATTTACAATTTAATTTGGGCTTCGAATCACTATAAGCATTCACATCTGAAGAGGGTATCTAACTAATAAACCGTTGAATTGCAACATGGACTGTGTGTACACAGACATACTTCCCTGTACCTAGCCCAGAGATGGCCTCTATCAACTAAGTGGAAGTTGCTGGCTGAGAATCTTTGTAATTTAGAAACGGGGATCAATAAGAAGACCCCCAATATTTGACCTGCCTATCCAAAAGGTATATTTCAGTTAGGGCAATTAGGGAACGATGACTTGTTTAACGTCATTTATGCATCAGCGTGCTTTCCTGTATCTAGCCCTGAGCTGGGCTCTCTACACCTGTTAGATAGAAGCAGCCGGGTGATGTCTTCGTGATTTTGAAGCAGAGACAAAGCAGAAGATCCCTAAAACTTGGCCTGCTAACTCCAAAGGTATCATTTTACTTGGAGGAATTTGCGACCAAGCCTAGTTTTAACATGCCCCAGCCTCTATTAGCGAACATAACGGATCTTCAATTAATCTGGTATTCGAACTCACTACTTTCCCATAATGAGAATGACACCCTACCAACCAGGCCACAGCGGCCTTACCTTTTCAACGTGCCATAGAAACATGACGGAATTTTATTTGAGCCGGGATTCAAACTCACTCCCTTACGATAATGAGAACGAGGCCCTAACCAACCTGGCGAAGCAGACTTAAGCTTAGTTCGCTAAATGTGCAGTTGTCAATTCTGTAAACCTTACTGTCGAATTGCTGAGCAGGAAATTTATAAAACTCCCAACAACTTGAGAAATATTCATCCCGAAAACAAAAGGCATAATATACATTGAATTCCCGATAATTTACATATTTTAATAAAACGGCTTTCATGGATAAGTTTGATTCACAGACATTTAACAAAATTATGGAAAAAATAAATCTACACAAATAAGCGTTTGAATAATTATTACACCAAACCAAAAGCGTTTATCACTAGAGGAATGCAACAATTATTCAATTCTTGCAATTTTACATATTTACTGTATAAGGAATTCATTCCAAGTTTCTACCTCTTTGCTTTGAAACACGTTTTTATGAGAGTTCGAATTTCTCTTAGAATTGAGAGATTGGGAATTATCAACAAAGTGGATGATTCGTTCGCGAATAATCGGGAGCTTACAATACGTATATCTATCATTCTTTAAAAAATACGGGACCATCCATTCAGAACAACATGGTCCCATGTCAACCTAACATTGAGCCACAATGAGGTACAATTGTGTTGTTGTTGCACGTCCCCGAGGTCAGTAGCGCTAGACCAGGTCCATGAGCACATCTTAAAAACGTTCAGCACCATAAGTGGATTATCCATCAGATCTCTCCCGGAGAGACCAGTTCATAGAAGAATATTCTCAGGAGAGGCCGGTTCATTTAAACACTTAGGTACATTGCACATATGAGGTACAATTGTACTTCACTACATATGCAATGAACCCATAGACTCATAACAATGCAGAGAGATTCTTAGAGTTTATGAATCGCGGCACCCATCTTACCACAGTCTAGGAAACTTTATTATCATCAAACGCTACTTTTAACCATAGCAAATTCGAAACTTATACAGGCTCAGGACAATACGATTCTCTGCACACCACAATGAGTGCTACAGATATTCAACAATCATGCATCTTTATTCAACTGATATACAGTAAAACCAATGAAGATTTATAGTGAACCAATTCTCTAACAAGTCATTAATGCGTCTACCATCTTTCAAACTATGGATTGCAAACAGTATTCTTGGACTCCCACATTCGGTACATTCGGACTGGATTCAAATCAGTGTGGTACACATAACAGATTTACTTGCTTGTAAGGACAAGCAAGAAACTCCGTCCCATAATTATGCTTCTTACTTTGAACTCTAGCAGTAAACTGAGAATTTTAAAATACCTTTTTTTTTCAGTAAAAAAAGATAGCCAAAATTTGACAAATAAATACAAAAACCAATGAATTAACTTCGTTCAATAGTATATGAAACCATTCAAGATTTTATGTTCGCTTATCTTCTTTGCTTCAGTTGGAGTAAAAATTTCAAAATATGAAATAGATATTTTTTTCTTTATTTATGCTTATCAACATTCACTGTGTTATTACCATTTAATAATAAAAAGAAATAAAGATATTACATCATTTGACCCCGTGTATAAAAATTAAAGTATTTTTTATATATATGTAAGGGGTGATAAATTAAAAGGTACGAAACGACGTAAAAACGTAATGTTAAATATTTGAGCCATGGGAGAACGTAGCGAGACATCTCGGAATGTGATCGGAGTCTCTGACTGGTATAGGATCATGCCCGCGTGCTCAGGAGAGAGAACAGAGACTCTTCTCAAAAGTGGCATCCAAATGATACGGAAGTCCTTATGTGGACAGGATGTCGTTCGCGTTGATTGAGGAGCAACGAGATGTTATACTGTGTCTGATAGCGGAAGGTGAGAAACCAGTGGAAGGATAAGTCGTCACCTCCTCCTAAAATATTCAAAACCGTACCGTCAGCAGGAAAGGCGTTTGCTCACCGTCTTTTTCGATGTTTAAGGTTTGATACTTGTGGAAATCCACGAGCACAGAAAAACCATAAACTCCGATGTGTACTGTGAGACACTCCTATGCCTACGCAAATCAATCAAGAACAAAAGATTGGGGCTGCTTACGAAGGATGCGGTTCTGCTCCATGATAACGCGCGTCCACACGTCTCCAGAGTCATACAGATAGAACTGGCCAAGTTCAAATGGGAGACGTTGGACCATCCGATCTACAGTCCGGACATGTGGCCCTGCGATTTTCATGTGTTTGGTTCACTGAAGAAACACCTGAAAGGAAAGAGCTTCAATTCGGATGACGTACTCAAGGACGCTGTGAAAGACTGGATCTCGTCACGGCCACAGTAATTCTGGGAACAAGAAATCCAGGTTCAAAAACTAACTTATCATTCTTCGGTGAGTGTGCAGTAACTACGTACTTAGATACTATTAGAGAATTTATTGTGAACTACTTTTTCGTAACTCATTGAATGAATTTTGGCAGTTTATTGATCTTTTTTATTTCATTGCCTTTTCAATTTTATCCATTAGATTTTGTCTTAACAATTTACGTATTTTCTATAGATCGCAGTTGCAGGTGATTCTATAAGTTACATAGTAAACATTTTTCATATTGATGGATATGGTTACCCTTATCGTTTTATCAATCTTCTTTTGAAATGCCATCCATATTCTTGAGACCACAAGTAAGTGCTGATTGTGCCCATGTGATCTACTGGTAAGAACGAACTACTTGAATAACCTTATCTACTCGTAAGATTTGAATAGTGTGTATAGTGTTTAGTGTGGAGCGTAAGATTAGAAAAAAGACATTGACTGCAACATCTGATTCTGAACATCTGCGAAAATTAGTTCCTGGGGTAGGAGACGAACCCACACTCTGTTGAAGCCAAACCGATAATCATTCAGCTAGCTTATAGCTTGGCTTAATTGGTACGATGTATATTAAGTGGCATGTTTATCATTATTAGTTACAGATATCAAGCAGAGAATAGCTTAACAGTTAAAATTGGTTGCACAGCTTCTTAACATCGACACCATGATACCAAGTTCCATTACAACGCTTCTTAGATAATGGACCATATCTGCTCATTCCTAGAAAGCTTACTGGACACTATCAGGAAATTAAAATGCAGAAGGCAGTGGTAGCCTAGGGGTTGGATCATCGACCTTCCGTCAGGAAGGGCGGAATTCGATTCCCAATTCCATTAAAAACTGCAGAGTACATGCTATATACGTGCTTGTTATATCTATGGAGTCGAAAGTCCTGTGGTCGGTCTTTGAACAGTTACCATGGGTTTAATGGTTTGAAGAAAATTTCCTCCCCCTGCAGACTGAGGTCAAAATTGAGGAGTGGATCCTCTGGTGGTGCCATCTATCAGAGGAGTTTTTGAGCAAATTCGTACTTTCACCTTCGTTGTGCTTTGGCTAAACAAAAGACGCACTCTGCTGACTTAAATTTGCATTGCAAACGGCATAGCGAGCTTGACTTGTCCATCACATAAGTAACAGCAACAAAGAGCATGCAGGATGTAGAATTCAATAAGCTTTCTTTATTGAACAATGCCTGAACTCAAACCTGTAACCTTTTGTTTAAATAGCTCGTTCCTACAAACATATTGCTGTGAAAATTCTTAAATATTTTTTGACGTAGCTGTTAACTTAGAGAAAAATCGATTTCGGAATAGAAGGTTTTTTTCGTACTGGCCATATTCTCTTGATAAATTAGAATAGAATGAAAACACCTACCCCAATTGATTACATGGAGAAACGTTACTTCCATGTCTCTAGTTGCACATCAATAAACTAAATCAAATGAATAACTATCCATTCGTCACTATATAATATAAGCGTATATATAAAATATAAGCTCAAATAATAAATCTACGGAGATAATTTAGAATAAATGTAGGTAATGATTTCAACTGCTTCAAAAGAAGATAACTTTTATTTTCCATTGAAAATTGTGAGCGAATATAAGCGTTGTGTAGAGACGCTTCACTACTCACAGAATATTATGGATGAGTTACGCTTTAAAAAACGTCGACAATTGAATAGCTGCGTTATTCAATTTCACCTTGAGTTTAGTGGAGAAAACAATAATGATATACTGCTGTTTTACCTGTGTATCGAAGAATCGGAAAATATTGACGCAACTGTAAAAATCCCATTTTTTTTTTACAAGCTACACTAAAATATCAAATAGCATACCATTATCGAAACCAATGGGGAATCTCACACTTATGGGCCACAGAGGCAGGGCAGTACGCTGAATGAGATTGTTCCCTATGCTCTAGATGATTTCCACTGCATCTCAGTCTATTTTACAAGGATTTGTTATTTTTTTATTTATAAGAATATAAATAAATGTAATTTATATAAAATCAGTATTTGCTTATTCTTTAAAATCTTTATTCAAATGAATTTAAAATGCCAACCGCCACCACCCAAATGAGGAAGAATAATTTTTTATTTCAACTTTTATTATTCAATATTTATTTGCGAATTTCGTGTATTTATATCTATTTTTTACATTTTTCTGTTTTTCTAAAGGTTTCCCTTTTGCATTCTAAATGATTTGTCCCGTTCTCATTGGAAACTTTTTTCTAATTTTTTTAAACTTTAACTTCCTGGGGAATGGGGGGAACTTGTAATTTTCATATATATTTCTATTAATACTATTAAAGAATTTCTACAAAAATGTACATAAATAACTATTTTTAATTTAGTTATTACTTAATATATATTTTTAATAAAATGTAATACTTATTAAACCTAGTAAAAATAATAAAATTAAGTTCTAAATAAAATATTTTAATTATTACAAATCATAAAATTTTTATTTGAATATGTAAAAAATAAAAGTTATTTACAAAAACATTTAAATATTCAAATAAAAATGTATTGAATTATTAAGAAATTAAAAAAAAATGTTGTATTCAACAATAAAACAAAAATTTAAAAATTACTTTTAAAATAGATAAATTTAAAAAATGCAAACCAGAAAAAACTACAATAAATTGAAACAAAAGACCATGAAAAATGAAACTGGTTATAATCCTTTCTCATCAACAAAGCTGAAAATTGTTTTGAATTTTTTTTTTTTTTAAATACATTTTTGGGGCTTTTTGCTAGAATGCTATGAAGATATTTGCGTAGAAATCTAGATAATTAAGCAAAATACGAATAACTTGTTGCCAACTTAATTAGTGAATTCGTAGCAGAAACAATAAACTTAATATGTTTGTATAAATAAATAATATGGAACTGAATGAAAATAAAACTATAAAAAGTTGTACATTTAAAAACAGAATAAAAAGGATTTATAAATGAAACAGTTATTTAGTGAAGAGAGGAAGCATGAGAAATTTTGAATTAAAAAATGATTTGAACTATAGTTAAATGGTTAATGCAATCTACAATAAGCATGCAATTAATGCGTCATTTGAATATATAAATGCTTCTTTAATTTTGTGGTCTGTAATTATACATACATATATATATATAATTGATTCTAAAAAAATTTTTATTAACTTTAATGTATATATATAATCATAGTTAAATGATTAATGTAATCGACAGTAAGCATACAATTACATTAAAGTTAACAAAAAAAATTTCTTAAAACAAACTTTTGTTAACTTTATTAATTTTAATTATGTTTTAAAGCATTTAATTCTTTAATGTGCTATTGTTTAGTATTCATTGATTGGTGATTGATTTTGTCAAAAAGTTTGTAGATAATTCGATTACTTTAATTCTTTACATTCTTAAGAAATTTTTTTCAGACATGTACGTATAGGAATTGATTTTTTAGTTAAAAAACAAATATTCCTTTAAAAATCGTTTTTTTTTTTAAATACAAACTTTATTTTTGATTAAATAGCAAAAACTTTTAATTTTTTTTATTTGTACATTTAAACTTTTAACCGTTTTTTAATTTATATCATTGCTAAAATTATTTTCGTAGTTGTATAGAGCAGTATTAATAGAGTAAACATGTTTTACTGTTTTTAGTATATTTAAAGTTTACATATTTTTAATTTCAGTAGTCTTATTAATACTAAATATAAATTTAAATATTATTGAAATATATATTTCTGTTATTGATCCAGTTTCCCATAATTTCGTAAATATGATTTCCTAAATTTAAAGCAAAATGTTTTTCGAAAAAGAAAAATTTTAAAGTTTAGCTAAATACTGTAATTAAAATATGAACCATTTATTAAAAATTTAATAAATTAAAAAAAATTAAATTCTAAAGACAAAAAATATGCTATATTACTAATTAAAATTGTTATAAAAATATGCTATAAATATGCTCAAAAAAAAGCCTAATTTTAAATACGATATTAACGTTTAAAGTCACAAAATACTAGTTCATTAAAAATAAAATTACTTGTCCTTTTTTGTCGCCAAAAACTCAGCTCCGATGGTAAGATGTGTGGGTGTAAATGATTTTGGGATTGCGTTGTTTAAGTTATCAATTTTATCCTTTTTATTTACGTTTTCAAGACAATATTTTAGATTATAGAGTATTATCTTTCGATTGTAAACTTACAGTTTAAAAAGCAAAAAAAAAAAAAAAAAAAAAAAAAAATGATGTAACAAGCGCAGTCTTGTTTTTCTCTCCTTGCAAGCGATAATATGCCAACTATGGCGTGACACACTTTCGAAGCTTTCATTCTCTACCGCCGACACTGAGCTAATAAAAAAAATTAAATAACTTTCATTGAAAAAAAATTGCGGTTCTTTGACACGTGACAGGACGAATACTTTCGTTCCCACTACAAACAAGCTAGTAGAGTGGAGAGGCCTGATACGTTTTTTCGATTCTACGGAACTTCTTACTAGAAGAAAAATGGTTTGAGCGAAGGTGCAAGAATTTTTCGAACGCGTTTTCCGAAATTCATTTTTTGAGTGATGTTATGTTTTCTTATGTCAACTGAAAATGCTCATCGATTCTTCTTTTCTACAGGAATCGGAAGAAAACAGAAAAAAAATACGATAATAGAAGAAGAATTTGAAGAAATACAGATGAAACAGAAGAAAAATTTGATTAGAATCATATCAAAAATGTAAGTTTGTTATGAGTTGATTCTTGAAAAACACTGCGATATTATATCTATTTTTATGAGTATTTATCGCTGAATATTATCTTTCATAACTTACCATCAAAATGGAAAACAAATATTTACTTCTTTTTGATACGTCGTTTCATCATTGGATAAGTCAGAATATGAATTGAAATCTTTTTGATATCTTCAACGACGTGTGACACGTTATGCAACAAATAAAAAATGAACTTTTCTTCTCACTTCTAAAAGACTTGTTTATGCTTCGCTCCTTTCACCTGACCTTGTCCGAAAACTAAAACCAACAGCTTCCATGAAATAATTAAGTGGGATTAAAGGATTTTACTCGTCAACTGTGAAACTAATTCTAAAGAAATCATGGAGGCAAATCAAATGGTGCTTTGAACTGTTCCTTCTGTCCACACACAGCTGTGAATATGTCCAAGTAAAACCTGTATGTTTTCAAAATCTGGAGTAAATTTGCTCTAAATTTTGAATTTTAGTTTCAGGTTCTTATGTGGAAGAAAAAACTTCTTCTATCCAGAAATGGCTTTTTACATTACTACATCCACCCTCATTAGCTTATTGCATTTTGTTCTTGTTTCAGCCGATGTGTTCTCTGCTGTGACTCCGCATACAAAAAAAGTGGTGCAGTTAGTTCCAAGAATTGACTTTTATCCACAAGAACTAAAGGCAGTTCTAGAAGGCGAATATCGAGATGTTTCTTTTGGAATTCACTGGAAGAACAAAACTGTTCACAGACATCTGTACAGCGACTACCGCGTTTCTGTGGTGTCTGAGAATTCGAACATTCTACAGATTGTCAACTTCTCTTACCCTGACTGTATACAAGCAAAGGATGAACCTAAGAACTTTTCCTTCACAGTCAGAGGTGTCTTCCTAGGTTACACGAGGGTCAGAGTCCAGATGATTGCTGTTCGTGACTGCCTGGAAGTGAAGGGAAATGGCGGGAAAGTGTGGGATTTTGATCTTGTGGTGAGCGTGGTCCGGAAACATTCGATTCTAGTGGACATAGTGACTGGAGTCATGGCAGCGCTGGTTGCCTTTAACTATGTCAATATGGGTGTTCAACTGGACCTCAACTGCATTGTTAAGTGCCTGAAGAAACCTGTTGGACCTACCATTGGATTTATTTGCCAGTTTCTGTTTATGCCGTTGGTAAGTAACCGATTTTACTTTCAATTTTCTACATTCAATTTTTAAAATTTTGAGCCTGTCTTATATACTTAAGAGGATGTCACAAATTTTAATATCAGTATCATCTAAAAATATGCTTTGAGCACTTATTTTTCGAATAATACAAACTACCTTTATAAATGCTCCAAATTTTCTTAATTGTTTAAATTTTTTATTAAAAGAACTAAGTAAAATTGTATTAAAATGAACATAAAGTAAGATTTAGATAAATATAAGCAGCCACCACGTGTGAAGATTTGTAGATGAAATATTTTGTTCAGCTAATAACTTTATAAACTGTGTTTAAAATTCAGATTATAAGTAAATAAATGGATGAAATTAAAATGCTAAGAAATCTAAGAAAATTTATTGAAAAGAATAAGAATAGGTGAAAGGTAAAAACAAATGATATCATATATTAATGATTAACATTTCTCGTGGAAATATTAGGTGTCGGTCAATGAATTTTAAAATTTTAATTCAACATCAAATAAAAACAGATAACATTTATCTCTTATATCGAAATAAACTTTTCTACTATAAACGGTGTATGAATCATATAAACCGTATTTCCTAATAATAATCTCTTAAGATATTAATATTACAAGAATTTACATATTTGCATTTTTTTCAACGTATAATAACATTTTGAAATATTATGTGGCCTAGCAATTAAGTTAAAAGGATTTTTTACAGCTACTGATAGAAATAATTATTGAAAGAGAAGCGAAAAAGAAAACCATCCATTATTACTTTAATGCTGCTTTGTTAATGACGAATTCCATGCTGTTCCATAAAGATAAATTGAGGTGATTAAAATACCCACTAATTTAAGTGGAGTTATTGTGTGTGTAATGATTTCGATTTGATATAAGAAAAGATGCCTTATGCTGATAGAGGCTGTAATCGTTATAAGTTCCTTAGGCTCCAATGCTTCTCCTCTAGCATGTTGTGGAAAAGACTGTACCAATTCAGATGTCGACCACGCTGCTTAAAAAAATTGCAAGGCAGTTAACTGTATTCAATTCTTTTTCAATCCGCAGAAATATGCAATAAAGAATGTATTGCAAACAAGTAATTTTTGAAAATATTTCCGAAGAAAACTAAGTTTCACATATAGGAGTAATGATGACCATAATCCTAATATTCAACCTTTTGACCAAATGATATAGTTTTGAGTAAATGCACATTATTATGTATATAATACATCGCGTACATGATAACGTAGACCGAACAGCAAAATATTAGAAACGTCGACCCCTAAACAATACTGATGTAAAAATATCAAAATATTAAGCTGAGAATAATTCTAAAATTTTGAAAGTTAATTTTTAAAATTCTTATTTTTAATTTTAATGTAAATTTTTCTGTAGCAATAACCTACCAAATATACAATGCTTATTTCTATAATTTGTTTATTTGAACGCAATGTTGTCATATATTTTCCAAGGAAAAAAAAACAGGATATCTATAATTAATTATCTAAAAGTTAAAAGTTTATGAGAGCCATGAGAAGGATGAATTTAGTTTTTACATGATATTTCGTCTATGTTAACCATTACTTGACAAAATTAAATGAGCATGTTTCACCAAGTTCGAGTGCTGCCAGTCTTCTTTTATTTATGTTTGAATAAATACCATCTGCATTTTCGTTAAACTATTCTGTCTTGGACTTATCTGACGGATCAATGAACCTGAATTTTATTCAAAATTTTATGTATTTATTTTTTATTTTGATATTCTATTGTACATTGGTATTTCATTTTCATTCCTAATGTAATCTGACATAAGAAAATAAGCTTCAGTTGAAATGTTCAATCTAAAAATTTACTTTTATGATAAAAACATTTTTAATAGTTCTGCAAATATTTTAAAGTTGTCTCTCTTCCTGTTATCGGAAGTATCAAAAATACGAAAATTACCGATTATTTCTAGTTATTCTGTGGGACATCCAGAAAATTTCAGGTTGCTATATTCTCAATTTCAACTACTATAATTATAGTTGTTTTTGGTGATTGAGCAAATGAAAATTATTCGAACCAAACACACCATTTTTATTCATCAAAAAATTAAAAATGTTAATTAAAATTAAGCATTTTATTTTTAAAATTTTATTAAAATAAATTAATTATGACTTCTTTATATATAATTTCGTAGTATATTTTGAATCATATCTTAATTAAATTTTTTCATTAATTTATAATGTCGGTAGTAAAATACATCATTTTTTAAGATTAAAAGGTTAGAGGCATTTCTCTCTCCATGCACTATTGTCTCTTCAGAATATAAAATCGCTGGTTCGATCCTAGCCCTGTTGAGCAACTAACGATGGATGTGACGTGTCTACCATCTGCATGCGCATCTGTCAGGATAGGAGGAACTTTGGGCTTTTTTCGTGATTTCCTCCCTTGCGACTCATGAATACCCACTATCCATGAAAACTCCTCCTAGGCGACATTTCACGACATGAGCCTTACGATGACCGTCGGCCATTAGATTGTCCATGCGCGATATAAAAACTTTACATCTGGAATTCATTTGTATCAACTCTTGGTTGCTTTTTGTAAAGAGTGTCATTTTGATTTTCTAACGTGTGTGGGATGTATAGACAAAAACTACCCAGGTAGTGAAACCTGTACACATTAGTATTCCATGAGCTTTAAAATCATTCCTATAATGTAAATACCATGCCCAGGTGTCGACTTTGTCTTCTACCTTGTTTCAAAATTACGTGCCTATTGGAGACATTGAGGGGCTTTAATCCGCAAAAATAAGCAACCGCATGCATGTCTGTCAACAAGGTAAAGGCTTGAGAATGTTTCTGGTTTTCTCCTTTGCAACGTATATATATTATATATATATATATATACACGGAACAACGGATAAACACTACGGATTTCAAGTAAGCTATCATGGATATTTACGACTTCTTTTAATTTTCGGTGCATGTTATAGGTTGCCTAGCCCCTCCATAATGCCAAAAATGTAATTTTGCGGTTGAATTTCATTAAAAATGACTAGACATCATTTGTATTATAAAAAGAATACCGCTTCCAACAAAGTTGCGGTTAAAACCTTTGCTATTTACTTTAAGATAAATAAAATATCTTTTTTTATGTTCTTTTCTCGATGCGTTTCAGTTCTGTTCAACCACTCAGAGAAGCCTTCTTTTCCACCTCAGTTTGTTTGCATTTACTTACTCACTTCTGTTCACTTAACGGAATTTCTCCTTTTCAAGCGAAATTATAAATATTATTTCACTTGTTTCTTTATTGTAGCCCAGTACTCATTTTTCGCCTCGAAGTTGTTAAAGATAATCTATAATTTCGTACATTAAAACACAATTCTGACTAGTGTAAAGTATCAGTATCAATTATCCTATCCAAAAGGTATTCAGAATTTATAAATAAAATATTAGATTATACTTATTCAACGTGCCGAGAGATTTCTTTAAATCGCTTATCTTTTAATGAGTTAGGATCGAACCTGATACTTTCAGATCTTTATCATTTGGAATCTCATCAAGTAAATGTTTTGCATAAAAATTTTCAATGCAAAAATTAGCATCATCTGCTAATGCCTGCTTCTTGTTATATTCTCTGTAGCATGTAATAGGATTTAATTTGGAACTTACATACGAAATTTCATTTCTAAATCGGATTTATATATAAGCTATGACTCACATTTTCCCATATTGTGTGTCATATTCAGCACATATTCATCTGGAAAAAAATGGAAGGACCACCCTCTCTTGAGATTTCATCTAGTAAATATTCTGTACATAAAAAAATTTCTGTGCTAAGAATAAATGGCTGTACAGTTATCTGTTAATAGCGAGCTCATGCTTCTTTATTTTCTGAGTGAAAAGATCTCATTTCGAATCTATAACCGTTTTTTTATATAGAAATCGGATTTATATATAATCCTTAGCTTATATCTTCCTTTCAGCCGATCGATGGATGAGTTCTTGACTCCGGAGCTGTGGGTACCGGGTTTCAATTCCAGTTTAAGCTTGGATGTTTCTTTCTCTATGTCGTTTCTTCTGAGATGATGTATGAATGTGACCCACCTGATAAACGGGATTGTGGTGGTATGGCGTGTTACTCACCTCCATAACAGGTGCTTACTGGGTAACGACAAATGAGTAGCAGTCTTCGGCTTTGATGAGGCAAACGGTTAGTCACTCAATGGCCACGGTTATTAAAAATAAAATCTTCTTTCTTGTAGGATTATGCAGAAAATATTCACATCAAAAAGGAACAAAAAATTATCACATTAACTATAAAAACAATTGAGTATTGTATGTTCCATAGAGAGAGCTGGTACATCCAAAAATCATACGAGCTTTTAAAAATGAATGTTGCTTGAATAAAAAAAATATAAAAATATATTTGATAAACTCTTTCTATTTTTTAGACGTTATTGTAACATCTGGAGTTGCTGCTTATTTTCTTTAAATTGAAATTTTCGACGCGATTTTGTCTGCTTTTACGAAAAGCAATGCTTTGCTTGGGATGACTCATAAATGAAGTAACTTCTCATGGTAACTTTCTTTGAAATAAAGTCGCCGAGATTGTTTTGTGCATTTCCCTCATTTGCTGCCAACTTTGACTCTTTTGGATCCCGTTCAAATGTAAACTTTTCTTTGTGGTTTCCATTTCCTGACATTTAGCTGACTTTTTTCAATTTTTTTTTATTATTCGACGGAATGTCTCGACTTCTCAACCGTTTTAGATTTGTTTTCCATCCTTGCTGATTTATGATTGGGTAATTCGCTGTTCTAATTTATGAAATTGGGATTTTAATCCAAAACTAAAGATGCAATCTTTACTAATATATTGTTTTGATACTCATAAATATTCATAAATATCGCGATTACGTTTGTTGCTACAATTTATTTCCCAGTAATTCATGTTTCAGAAATAGTTTTTGAATAAACCATGCTGTCCTGTTGGAAAAGTTTAAATTTTGATATTCTAAAGACAACGGATTCACTACTCAAGCCTGTTTTAAATTATAATGAGAGAGGGTATGCATTTCAAATATTCTTCAGATCAAATGCCTATCTGATCAATTAAAAGCTGTTGAATGTTAAAGTGGCAGTTGTGGTTAGTATCCCCTGTCAGCAGTAATTAAAAACTGCAAATGAACATTTTAAAATAAGAAAAATTTGTTTTTTCTTATATTTCTCTTCAACGTGAGATATAAGCATTATTAGCATACAACCCCAAACTTGCCTGCCATAACCTAACCTTATCTAACTTGTAAATAAGGCGCCAATAATCTGTAGAACAGCATTTTCTCGTACCCGATAAGTCATCAATTCGATACTTCATCTATAGCATAGCTTCAAAAAGTGGTTCAGTGGAGTTTCCCAGTGGTCCATAGAAGACCACACAGGGGTCCACATAGACGTGAAAAAAACAGGGGTTCACAAGTTGTAAGTGGGGATCCGCGAAATATTTTCTGGTTGTTTTCTTAATAAAGAACAAAAATTTTGGCTTGGATATACCTATCGACGTAGGCAGATAGCATCATTCACTAGGTAGGTACCCAAAAATATTCGAAAGTCAATTCAAACACGAATTAAATAGAACAATAGATAATAGTAGTATTATTATGGTAATAGAAGTATTATTTTAATAAATAGTACATAAAAAATTTCAATATTTCAAAACACACACACACACACACATATATATATAGTATTATTTTAATAAATAGTACACAAAAGAAAATTTGCTACTTTTTTTTCATCTTAACACCCTATAGGAGTTTAGGAATATATATATAACCTTTAGGAGTTTTGGGAATATAGTAGAAATGTACCAGCAGGGGGTCTACCTAAAATAGTAAGATTTTGAAAGTGGTCCACGAGAAAAAAAAAAGTTTTGGAATCCATGATCTATAGAGATGATCAAAGAACTCTTTATCACTATACCATAATGATAAAAGGTACTTTACATTAAAAGTTCCAATGTACCTCAGTTAGTATGTCGAGACTTGACGAAGTAGATACCAACCCAGATGTCGACACCATTATTTGAGGATGATTCTAAATATCGAGGGCATTTGATCTATTTTAAGTGTTTACATTTGGTAAAAATAAGGAACTGGAAACATGTCGCAATAAAATCTAACATAATTTAATCTAAAAACGAAGAATTTTTTCATCAAGTTTTAATTTATTAGTTAAATAAAAATATATATAAAATGTGTAATATAAAGAAGCATTCTTTCATTAAGTTTTTTAATTTAATTGGTTTTTGCGGTTTTTCGTAAAAATCATAAAATATAAAATTTTTAGTTATATATTTAAAAATTTCCAGACATATTTAAATATTTAAAAAATTGAATATTATTAAATATTTGTATATATATTTGCATTCAATATTTTTATATATTTTTAAATATTTTTAATATATATTAATATTTTAAATTACATTGAATATTTAAAAAATTTCTGAGATAAGTCATACTCTTTTCACTTATGTCAGTATTTTTGCGATTTTAAAAATTGCGGTCAATTATGATCAAAAGAGTTCACTGTTTTGGCAAAAATGATTATAAAATTTAAAAAGATTTTAGAATTTCTCAACAGCAGGAACATATTTTATTTATTCATGCAGAGACAAATTTATGTATTGTCGAAATATGAAAAAAATCCCCTAACGACGTTACCACCAGGTAGCCTAAAAATCGTAACTTCATCATGCACGTAAGAGTGGAAGCTCTACCTGGTGTCAATAAAATTAACAGAAATCAATTCTAAATGGCGTATTGCATTTTATGTATAATAAAAACTGAAAGAGACTTCCTATTTCCTGATTTTAGATTTCTTAATATTTTTCTTTCCTCACCGGAAGATGAGATTGATGTAAAATATCGATCACACTTTATAGCGTTAATAACTAAGTAAATATTTTCAATGAATTCATTTATTTAAATGTCATTTTTTTTAATGTAACATTTGAGACACCGTTAAAGATGAAACAAATCAATCAAAATTTGTTTAAAAAATAGATTTCTATCTAGAGTTGCTAAGTGAGAAAAATAAATGTGAATAACATTTTTTAATATTTTTTAACCATATTTATTGTTTGGCTTTTTTTATACTTCATAGAAAATTAATTTATGTATGATTTTAAATATATAATTTCAATTATTATTGTCTTTTTTTCACCATAAAAAAATTTTATAATATAAAGATTTCATTATATCACAAGCTACAAATTGGGAAATACTGAATTTTTTTTTGTCTTTTTAACTGACGCAATTTCTAAAATTCAACGAAATTCATTTTCATACTATTCTTATCTTTGTGTAAAAATCGGTACTTTTCCATTAGCTTTTGATCCTAAAGAAATGGCATGTTTTTTTACAGAGAAGCGAAATTAATATAACAGGTGCGAAGATTCTATTGGCTCAAAATATTATCTTAAATTTAATGTATGCTAAATCAAATTTTTTGAGTACAAAAATTGCTTAAAAAGGGATAAATAATTGTAAACAAGCCAAATGCTGAACAAAGCTAATGTTAGTGGGTGAAAAAGATTGCTTGGTGATAATTTTGTTAGTTAAAAGAAGCAATATGGTCACGAAATCACCCAGGGCAAAAATCAAGTAAATATAGAAAAATTTGATTTTGTCTCATTGAATAAAAAGAGTACTATTGATGATACTTACTCAATTGTTAATCTATTTCCATCGAAAATAAACATTGGCGTTTAAATAAGTTTTATCTATAAGTGATAATTGTTTAGTTTATAAAAATGTAAATAAACTGTTTGAATTATTTTTTAGCATTTTCTGAAAACGTAAACACTTTTAAACAATACGTGAGTCAAATGAAATATTTATGACAATAATTTATGCTTTTTCTTTCCCTTTAAGGCGATTATCAAAAGCCGTAATAATGAAAAAATGAAGAAAATATTTACATAATTTTCTTAAAATTGTTTTATTCGGAGAGTTTAAAGTGGCCTAGTTGCACAATTTGTAACCTATTGATTATAAGGTTTTAGGTTTGATTCCAACCACTGTTGAACAATGGTAAATGGTAGTTTTCTTTCTGCTTCTCATATGCATCTATCTCGGTAGGTATCTGCGAATATTTAAATGTCTTCCCTTACGACAATAATTATAATACTTAAGAAATCGTTAATTGTATAAATGCAGCCTATAATTCTGCGAAGGCCATCGGAAGACAATACACCTCAATATACATTTAAAAGACTTACAATCATCGAAATCGAGTGATGCTTTCCATCATAAAATGAAATCTAATGTATTCGTTAGATAAAATAAATTGAATGAAGTGTTTAATGCTTGAAAACGTTTTTTAGATTCGAGATCATTTTCATTTTTTTAATGTATTTTCGACGTGTAACGTATTGAGAATGACGGAAATACATTCCCTGAAGACATCAAGATTAATACTTCAAAAAAAAGAAAAGAAAAAAATAAATATCTTTATTTTTATAAAATGGAGAACTTAAAAATGTAGAAAGAAGGGGACATATTTGATGCTGTTATTTTTCTTTTTACTTTTAGTTATAGAGTATCGATTATATTTTATTAAAAAGATGAAAATAATTATAAGCTTTTTTCTTGAAGCGAGAAGAATTTCACACACACAGAGAGGAGAATTTTTTATCACTTAAATGAATTTACACAAGTAATTCAAACCAACGTTAATTATGTTTTAAATTAGTTATAAATGCTGTCATCAAAATTTTGAAATGAAACATTTTTATTTTAAATCACTAGAGACTGACTTCCTGACATAAGTTTTATTCCATTCCCAGAACACAACACATCACAATTCTACGCTGAACAAAAATTTGGCGAAGCAATACAAAAACGATTTTATTAACATCGATTAAATTCCCATTCAAAATTTATGATTATTGTAAGTTGCGCGCTAAACATAATATGCGTATTCCAAGTAGATGATCAGCAAATTTTATTACTTATAAGGAAAAAAATATTTTTTATATTAATATTTTTTATTTAAACAATTAAATCTGAAATGTTAAATAATATATTTTATGATATATTTTTACCTTCTTGCTACTCTGACTTAAAAACAGTCATATAATAAATAATTAAACAATTGATCTTTTCCAAATAAGTAAATTCAATTAAGATATTGTAAGAAATGGAAAAATCTAAGAATTTCTGAATAAAAGAAATTATATTGTCTTGTAAAAATGTTTGTGACTGAGTAATATATATATATATATATCAAATGTTTTTGAAATGTTAATTACAAAAAATTTCCGTTGCATTTTCTGCAGAAAACAGTAATTAAGAGAAATCAATAAATGGTAAAAATGTTATAAGGAGAAATACGAGGGTCACTCTGAAATTTTTGGGATACAACTAGCTTTTTAAAATTATACTTACAAAATTTTAGGTGTGTTCAAAGTAGTCTCCTCCAAAATCAATGCACTTTTGTAGACGAATTTTCCACAGATTAAATGCCTCAAACCATTCATTTCTTGGAATAGATGAAAAAAATGCATTTATAGTCACATCATTGTCTTCTTCTAAATGAAAACGACGTCCACGTACGTTCTTTTTTAGATTAAAGAATAACCAAAAGTTGCACATAGCTAGATCAAGTGAATACGGCGGATGTTCGATCACTTTAATTTGCTTTTGTTTAAGAAATTCAACTGATAATCCGGCTGTATGTGAAGATGTATTGTCATTGTGAAGCATTAGTCCCTTAACATTCAATTCTTGTAGAATTTCTGGTAGACACTTAGTGGTATACCAGTTTGCTGTCACTGACTTCTGTCCTTCCAACTTGATGGCTTTGACCAATCCCGTACTTCTGAAGAAAACGGCATACATCACTTTTTTCAGTGCGCGTTGTTTTTTCACCATTGTCGGCGTGGGATCATCTTCAAAGACCCATACTTTGCTTTCTTGACGTGTTGCAACGTCAAAAAATCCGTATGTACGTTTCATCACCTGTTACAATTTTAGAAATGATGCGGTGGCCACCATCCTTTAGCAATTTAAGAGTTTCTTTACTGATTCTGACACACTCCTCCTTTTGGTGCTCAGTTAGATTATGGGGAATCCAACTGCAAACTAGTTTTTTCATTATGTAATTTTTCATGAATGATTTTGTGTATGGCTGCGGATCCAATGTTAATTTCCTTCTGTATCATTTGATAGGTACAGCGATTATCATCCATTAACATTTTTTCGTATGGCAGATACATTATCCGGGATTACTGCCGACGGTGGCCTTCCTGTGTGCTCTTCATCCCGAAGAAAATTGCGACCTCTTGTAAGTTCTCCAAGCCATCTGAATACAGTAGCACGAGCTGGAGATTCATCACCAAATGCTAATTGCAACCGTTGAACGCATTCTTCTAGATTGAATCCTGTTTTAAAATCGTAGAAAATCAGCGCGAAAATGTTCTCGCGTAAACTGCATTTTCTCTTCTGTTTAAAATTTATTCTACGCTAAACAAGTTGAAGTAAGTCAGTAAAAAGTCGTCTTCTGTGTTAAAACACTTTGTATTTTAAAATTAAACCGTTATTTTTATTTTGTAAATTCTCGTCTGCGCGTATCTCAAAAATTTCAGAGTAACCCTCATATGTAAAAAGAGAATTTTTTAAAAATTTTTATCCATAACTACTCAGCAACACTAAATAAAAGAAATTCACATATACTTTTCTTTGTAAATTTACTCGTGTGTTTATTTACTAACCATCAAAATATTCTATAACATTCGGTAGTACTTGTATTTGAAGTACTTGAAATCACTTGGAAGAACTGCAAATTCCATTAATTCTGGTATTGTTTAAATATAATCTGGCATAAAAGAACATACGTGCACAACATATATGTGTGTGTTTGAATGCATAAGTTTTCGGCGAATGTATTTCCGCTTTTCCTAAGAAATCTCCCCTCGGAAATACATTAAAATCAGAACAAAAATGTCCATTGTGTTCAATATTTAATAATTTTCTTACCAAAAATTTTCAATCTTTAGAGACTTCATTTGATATTTTTTTTATCTAATCAATATACGAGACTTCATTTTATGATACAAAATATAGCTTTCAGGCGCTGTAATTAAATAATGTTTGCGTCTATTTATGGTTAAACTGCAGAATCACTTCACGTTGAAACTGTAACTTCAGTTAGAAACGACATTAAGAATATACTTATAAATATGCTAAAATTACAATTGTGTTAATTAATGTGTTACACAGTGTGTTCGGTCCTAAAATTTTACTGTCTATGAAATTACATAAGTTGGCATTATAAGATAAAAAAAAACGCAGTTACACTTTATGTTTTAAATTACTAAAGTAACGCCATCCTATGTCGCACACGACAGAAACAAAAAAAAACTTTCATATTGGGTTTTAAATACCAGCAATATTGTGAGTGAAGTGTTAATAAACAGTAAACTGAAACAAATGAATTTGATGCAAGCATTTTCTTTTTGGGATTACTTTATGATATAAGTGTGGTTTATGAAATTTAATCGAAATTTATAAAATTTTAATTTGGAAGACAAAATATTTTTTTTTCTTTTTATCGTAAGTACTACCGAATTTAAATTTGAAATCTCATGCATTTTTAAATCTCAGAAAAAGAATTTAAATATCTTCATTATTAAATTTCGAATCATTATATATATTTGCGCTATTTCCTTTTTTCAAATCAAATATTTACTTATCGGTAAGTTTCGACGCTTAAAATCTAATCATTTATGAGTGAATTCATAAAGTTTTAAGTTCTTGTTAAAAAAGTATTCAAATTTTCTCTCGATAAATTTTCCAATGTTTATAAATATTTGTAAAGCTTTTAACAATATTTTTAACTATAAAGTTAATAACTATTTGAGGTTTTGTAGTATTTAATTTGTTCCATTTTTTAATTCTTTTAAAGCACGGTTGATGTTTTTATTTTACATATTACAAAGATTTACAGTTACTCTTAATTTTCTCTTTTGTGAATTGAAAAAGTTAATTCTTTTGAGTTCAGAATTTCTTTATCTACTGAGGAAATATTTCCGATCATTTATTTAGAAGTTGATTCTATTGGTTTCTAAATGTGTTGCATTTTCTCGTTTATTAAATACTCGTGTTCCTTGATTTTCACTAAACTTGGCGTAAAAATATCAATACCGAAATTATCGCCATTGATTTTCTGGATCGCATTTATCAAAACTAGGGCGCCAAAGAGAAATTAATCGTTGACAACTTCTGATACATACTTCATTTCCTATCAAATGTATCCTCTTATTAATAAATGACAGTTTTGAAAATTCCGATAACCCTTTGTTTATCATTTGTTGTGAGTAGACGTCTGAAGTGATGATTAGAGCTCCTTTTTAGGGGTTTGGCACATTATTGCGGTGCCAACGTTTGTATAAAGGCTTCAGAAAATTAGCTGTTATAGTGATATTTTTTATCAACTATAAATTAACTTAAACTATATGTATTATATTATTTAATAAAATATAATTAGAACAAATTCAGCAAATTTTTTCATATTAATTTAAGATTAATGCGTGTATAATTAAGTAAGTGGTTTTATATATATAGTTTTGGTTTTCATCGCGAGACCTTTTCATTTCGAGTAGAAGACAACTGAGGTCGGAAAACTTGGGAGCTGTTTATATTTTCTATACGTTCCAGCAGGTTTTTTTAGATTCACGGAAATAGAATGAATAAATAGAAATGTTTTTTTTACCACAAATCTATTCTCATGTGCAATTCTATTTTATTTTTCTCTTTATTTCTGTATGAAAACAATTAAGGCTAATTCATCAACGATTACTGTGTACATTTCAAAAGATGAATCGTAACTTATGTTTACTTTCACAATTTACCTCTAAAAACAACAATTTTACAATTTAGTCGGCAAGGATCCGATCACGTCATATGCAAGTATTTGATTATTTAATGCATAGTGAAAGCAAACATGCATTAAAATTATATTAAAATCAAGAATACGCTGGTTTAAGTAGTATTTATAAAATGCTTAATTTGTTTTCCCTTTGAGAGAGTAACTTCCAGTAAGGGTTGTGACAGCTTCATGAGTCACTTTCTTGTCTAAAATGTTATGGGTTCGATACTTGATCTACGAGAGTCTATGCACTGTTTAAGATCCGTAAAGTTCAATGGCTCTCCCTTGGTATGGCGCGGAAAATAAATATGAGGCGTTGACCTCGACAACTGAACGTTGTTCACAATTACTGATAGTTTAATTGAATTTAGTGGTTTTGGTCGATAGAAAGAAGTAATATTTTAATACAAAATTACTTATGTATAATTATTCTTTTTTATATTATTAAGATAAAAAAATTTAATTATTAATAGATTAAAATTAATTACAAGTTTACGTTGATCATTATAAGATATAGGCTATATTTTATTTTCCAATAAACATTTGAAGGTTATCTAGAATGGTCAGTGTAAAATGGGACTTGAAATGGATTTCAAATTATTACAAATATCTATGCCCAAGATGGGTTCGAACCCAAGAACTGTTGATCTCAAGACCGGAGTTCCAGTCGTTTGGGAACCAGCGCTGGTGAAAGAAGTTATTATTTCAATATTTAATGACTTCGTTACTTCAAGTTTCAATTATTCTACACTTTATTCGATTTATTTATAGTACTTTACAGGAGATAACTTTTGCGATACCAGTGAACGTCTTGAACAAAGACCAAAGAAATATCATTAAAACATTAATCATATATATTGTCATTTTCCCCGAAAGCAAAGTACATTTTTGCTGCAGAATCCAAAGCCTGTAAGTACTCTTATAAAGTGCATATCTTACTTACACATTTCTAAAAATGCCATCTCACGTATTTCCTACAATGTCGATGAAAGTCTCAATGTACATCAATCAATCAATCATCTCACTAGGACTTTTTTTTTTTTAACCACAAAGTGGTTGTTTCTTTCATTCCAGTTGAGATCATGAATCTTTTCATTAAAATTCTCTTTGGTTTAAAATATCCATCACGTCACATAACGTTTCATCTACGTCACATCGTATTAAAAAAGCGTCATAAACCCGACTTGTCGACGAATTTGCCTCCTGTTTGCAAATCCCATTCTTCGAGAGGCAGCAAACAAGGTGAAGTTCATAATCAAATATCTGAGTGTCGTCATCGTCGAGAAAAAATCCATTCATGATATAAAAAAAATCGTCACCAGCAATACAGAAATTTTTAATTATAATTTTTTCTTTTGTAAAAGTTTTCAAAATTATGAAAATTACATGTTGTTCTAAATAATTAGTTTTCAAATCTTTGGCGATATTGCATCCAAAATTGACGAGACAAAACACCCACTTTATGTTTAGTTAAATAGGTGAGGACGATTCAAATTTTTATTTATTAATTAATTATTTTTGAGGGGGGTGTTTTCACTGATGAGGTTACAAACAAAAATCCAAACATTCCCAGGGTTGTGAAGTTCATAAGCGAAATTAGATCGAGGTCGTTGTTTTTACTTCCCGTCTGCTCCACAATTCGTTCGTTTTTTAATTTTATTTTGCTTCGAGAACTGGCATCATTTCGATTTTTTTTTAATTCAGAGGTCACGTGTCACCTACTCGTTTCGATGCCGGCTTTTCTTTTTTTCTTTTATATTATGTCAGCCGTTTGAATTAGGGGTAGACGCCCAAACGCCCCATGAGATTCAAACAAAGAGCCAGATCATAATCTGGGCGCAACGAATAAATTTTTTACATCACAATTTTTTTTTTTTTTTTGTATATAATCTCAGAGAAAAAGAAAATAAATAGAACGATGTACAACAATGTATTTATCAATACTTTGTTTAACTTTAAATGGAATGAATCTTAGGACATAGTTGCTTAAAAGGATGAAAGAATGTAATTTCATTGAAGATGAATTTACTCTGTTCAAAAAGGAGTTTAAACTTACAATCTTAACAAGAGAGTTATGGTCAAAGGAACTTCCTTAAGTTGTAAAACGGTCTTTGTAGATATTTCATTTGTTATAAACAAATAAATGAAGTTGCCCAAAATGATTTATTGCATCATTTATTAACCAAGAATGAAATTTAGTCATTACAGTTTAATTTTCGATGGATAAAATTTGTAAAATACTCATTAATGCCCAGTTTAAGTTTCTTTTTACTCTGTTTCCGGCTACATATTTCTCCGGCTACATACCCAATCACCTCTTCTGAATGAGGGTCAAGGTCGAAACCCACGTTGGCACTTTTATCAAAACATCATGGCTTCACTAATGGATAGACATTGAGACTATGACCTATTTTACGTTCCTTATTCGTCATTAATGAATGGGTCTTGTATAGAAAACATTACCTCCTGGTCATGAGAATAACGCTTTAGCCAAACAGGCTACTGTAGACTCCTAGTTTATAATACTTTATTTTATTCCAATGGTTTTCAGCCAATCTGGCGGAGCCATCAACCATCTTGTCATGTTAAGCTACGGTCAAGTGAAAAGCTGGAATCCTTTCCAAACTTTTCTCCCACAACAGCTTAGAGATGTTAGACCTTCGACAGGCTTCTCTCAATTTCGAAAATGATGCTCTTGTTGAAATGACCGCTGAACCCCTCAAGAATTCAAATTTTTTTACAACCGATCTTTGGTCTTTAAAAAAAGTATCTTAATGCGAATTTCTACCGATCAAAATCGCTAAACATGACCAGCACATCTTAAACTATTATCAATTGACGAGATCGACACCTGAATCTGCTTTTCTTTCTCGTTATCAATATTGCAATATACTACGAGAACAGGGAACTCTGAAGAATAATTAACAAGCATGTGGTTACTCAACACGATGATTTTCGACTTCACCAAGATCGGACTTGTTATCTTCTAGAAACAAAGCATTTGAAGTGCTTGCTAACCTCCATTTCAGAAAAATGCCATTTCATATCAAGCTACTGCCAGGTGATATATTTGATTCTAAATTCAGAAACAGGACAGCCCATATAGAGGCCAAGGCCGACAGTGCCCATATCTGTTTTCATGACTAAAAGCTTTGGGGTGTGAATAATATGTCCCGGTTAGTTGGTCAACCTAACGTGAAACCACAAGAGTTTAGTTCCCAAGCATGCTTGATACTCAGTTTAACAACCTAGAGAAGGAATGAAAGAGTGAGTCGACTTTGCCTTGGGATATTGGATTCTGTACCCGAAGATTTCCAACGAAGTTTCAACCTTCAAAGCAAAAATGTTGCAGAAATTTTCCGAGCTGTAATTTATATCCCTACCTATTTTTGTAAATTGCATAATTTTTGACACAGATACCATATAATCCAGGATACCAAATTGTGAGTTAGGTGAATTTTTGGCGGATTTTCTTATGTATCTAGCACCCTGGTTTTTACTATGACATAGATATGGAGACCTATAAAAATTATGCACTATTTTGGCAACCCTAGTACTTACGTCATCGCTCACATCACAGTATGTCATCTTGGCATTTCATTTCTTCATCGCCAAAAAAATTCAGAATTTGGAATCCTGGATTATACGGCATCTGTGCCAAATTTTTTGCTTTGTTAACAATTAGTGCATCAACCTGTTAGTTTTCGCGAGCCATGTTTTCCAAGGGAAAACGTGTTTGTAACCTTTAATAAAAAAGCTATTTGGAAAGATAACAATATGAATTGTTTTTCAGCGATATCTACCATTTGCTCAGCTTTGTTTACAGTGCAGTTTTTCATTACGAAATGGGCATGCTGATAACTGAGTGGTTAGCATTCCTATATTGTTGGTCCAGGTTCGAATCCCGGTTCATACATGGATATTCCTTTCTCTATATCTGCATGTCCTTTCTTTCGAGGTGATGAATGAATGTGGCCCCCCTATAAACGAATTTGTGGTGAATTGACGTGGATAATGCTACTCGTCTCCGTGATTCGGTTCACTGGTGCCCACTGGGTAACAATAAATGAGAAGCAGTTTCTGGCCTTGTTGTGACAAAGAGTTGGTCCCCAAGTGATCACCGTTAGAGGAAAAAACAATACGAAATGGTTTCTTATGTATAGATCATCTAAAATTAAATCAGACATGAGACATTTGAATATTCCCAAAGTCACGACGTTTTTAAATACTGAAGAGTCTGGATTTCTTTTCATCAGCATTTTAATACACTTCCGATCTGTGACATGTTGAGAAATTCGCAAACAGTTTCGTTGCCGTGGACAAAACCTAAATTTTCGAAAATAGATGATAAAGTAAACATCGTTACGATTTTTTTAAAACTACAATGTGAGAGTGAAGGAAAAAGGCGAAATCTTCTACTGTAATTACTGGTTTTTTTTCCAATCCTCAGCTGATTTTGTATAGATGACAATCTTAAAATGAGGAAAATATCAACACTCCTACGTTCTTGAAGTGAGCAGAATTCCGGAATGAGGTCACGTCGTTTAAATTAATTACTTCGTGATATATGAATCAAAATTTATTATGGTTTAGACCAATTACAAAAATTCATCAAAATTTCAAAATGCTCTGGGGATTTTGACTGAATTTGAATAGAAAGTCTAACTTATAAATTAGCATTTTTAAAGTTTCTAAATTACTAAAATATAGTCAATAGGTAATATTGAGTATACTATCACGAGTCTCCTAATATAGGTAATGAACCAGTTCGTAACTTTTTTTAAAAAAAAAGAAGTTAATTATACTTTTTTAAAAAAAGAAGTTAATTTTTTCTGAAATTTTAAAATGTGGAATTTTTTATGATACGTTTGTAATGCAATCAATATGCATAATAATTCATCCGCTTGCTATTATGCCTACTTAAATAGCTATTTAATAGTTTTAAAAAAATAGCTACTTTTTTCCAATTTGGACTTCAAAAATTACTGCTTTTAACAGTTTACAAACGAATATTTTTTATTCTTGAAAAGGTGTTTGTTCATGTGCGGAAAGAATAGATAAAGAAAATTCATTACAGTTATTTCAATCGATAAAAAAGATTTTTTTTTTTTCAGTTTCAAAAATTATTGTGTTACAGAAATTTTTATCTTTGTTTACTTAACTTTTGATAAAATCGAGATAATAAGGATATGCTTGATTTAACTCTATTCTTTTGTAAACTACTTCTAAGTTTTATAACATACACTTTTGTTAAATACTTCTCTAGTTTAACAATGAAATGAATGTTTTCAAACGTTATCGGTTTATATTTCGTATCTTCTATCAGAAATTTATGAATGCACTCTCATGTTTCTTTTTATTTTGATACAGCTGTATGCAACTATCTCAGTTTAATTAGGCTATCTTTAATTTTTTGGCTTCATATTTCTGACCGAATCATCATTTGTATTCATACCCAAGTGACGAGACTGACACCTGAGCTAGCACCATACTCTCTAATCCACACTATATCGCTATAGGGATATTGGATACTTCGGAACATTTGACATGTATAGGGCCTCTAATCGCTATGGATTTTCTACTGGATCAGGTATAGAGCCCATAACTTCCTGTTTTCGTGAACAGTGCCCACAAGACCTTAACGACTTACGCTGGTTTATTTCGATATGTTACGGATCACCTATTTTTACCCGCTGAAGCAACTAAAACAGCCAGCCATAGCAAGTCTGTTTGAGCCGTGGTCGGTTGACGATGTCGACAACTAAACTGATACCCTCAACTCCACGCCAGAAGAGAGACATTTGACTCTACACAGCTTTTAATATGCATTTGTCCTCTATATCTGACGAACTTCGGTTAAGTTCCAATTTGAGTTTTATTGATTGAGTGATGGAATTATTGTATAGTTGAGCTTATTTCCACTTATATTTTTCTGCCTTTTGAAAGCATTAAGAATAATTAACCACCTCGTATTTTTTCGATAAAATGGTCGAATTAACTGAGGGCATCTTCTCAAAAATTCTTTATTGACGAAAGAAAAAAACTTTACTAATAATTAAAGTGTAGAATTATTAAATGCGACATACCTTCTAATGGATCAAATGTCTCAAATTCGCAATCTCAAGTCAAATAAATAGCATTTCTCCCCTTTAGCGACAATATCCCTTACTGTTAATTCATGAGATAAAACTGAAAATGTTTTATTGTTCGTATTCTTCCGCTGCAATTCGATTTATCGGTGCAACACAGGTACAATTATTGTACATACCATTACAATGCTATGATGTACCACAAAAAATATGATGGTAGAATTATTATACTCGTTATTGTTGAAATTTACTAACTATAAAAGTCTATATATATATATATATATATATATATATATATAATTTTATCCTGTATATATACAATGCTACAAATAATCATTTACCAATTAATATTATACGTCTATCGCATGCATTTTTGGCGATATTTATTGCACCATCCTCCTTTTACTATAGACTTTTCCAATATATAATCATAGAAATAAATTATTATTGTTATCCGTGTGCTTTTTGTATGCTTTAATCACTTGTTGGCATAAGTATTACAAAAATGCTTAAGGCGAACCGATTACTGCAGCTACTAGATAATATCATTTTGCTTGTAAGTGCATATATACATAGATTGATAGAATAGAATATAGGTGTATAAAGTATGTCCTTTAAAGTTCTTTCTCACTCTTCTAACTTTATAACATTTTGTGCTATATTCATAAAAGCGTTGTTTGAGTATACTTAAGTAGGTATGTAATGTGCTACTAAATAAAATTACATAGAGCGCTCTGTGATGGTAAACTGTGGAGTTAGCATTCCCCTCTCCAAATTTGTAGATAACAGAATTAAAAGTGATTCACAAAGTTATAGAACATCATTGATTTCGTGCAAAGAGATACATACCCTCTGTGTATCAATTAACTTTTGTCAATTTGTGGATATTGATGTGTTTTCCACTGCAGATTACGTTGTATTAGCTTATTGCATTATTTTAAAGTTTAAGTAAAGAAATACTTTTCACTATTTTTACTTAACAATACTTAACTGAATACTTAATACTTAACTTATGCCTTTATAAACTCGAATCCATTTTGTATATTTGTTTGTATATATTATATTAGATTATTTTGTAATGTAGTTATTTATATAATTTAATAAAGGAGAGTTTATAATTGAAGTAGTATTGCAATAAGAGACACTAATCTCCAAAAAACATTTTATTTTAATAATAATTGAAATTGCTCATCTTTAGTATATAAACGATCCCCATCGTGGGTAGTAGTCTTCTGCTTGTTTCTTGTTGAAGAAGTCTTATATAAAGAGTGCTACGGGGCTGCTAAAAGTAAAGGAAAGGCCTTAAAAGTTGGTTCACACTTGAGATTTTAGGCCAATACTTAACTTCAGTGTATGAATAAAATAATAGATTGTTTCTAAATTTAGCATTGTATTAAATATAGGTCATGTGCAATAAAAATTTATTTCTATTATTTTTTAACTTAGGTTAAATTTAATAATAAATATGTATAACACTTTTACCAATGAATTAAAATCCTTTAAAATTCTCATTTCCTGGTATAAGTTAAGTGTAAGAATGCAATTCACGATAAAAGAAGTAAAATGGAAAATTTTCTTTTTCTCATTTAGAAAAGGGCTTATTGTGTTGGTGACCTTTTAGCAGAAATTCCATTTTTAAGACCTCCAATCTCAATGGGTTCGCAAAAACAGTCCAGTCAAAGGTTTTCAGAAATCGGAATCCACTGTCCATGTCTGTCCTAGAACGCGTAAATGAGATCGGAACATAGTTTTCCTAGAGCTTCAATGGTGTCCTCTGCGACGAATTCTACGACATAATAAAGAATTCTATACAGCGAGTTATAGTTCCACCAGCATGCTTCCTTGTACTTAGCACTGATTTGGACTTTAACAGTTAGACAGAAGCAGCCGAGTGGAGTATTCGGGATTTTGAAACAGGGACCAATCAGAAGATACCCAATACTTGGGCTGCCATTCCCAGAGGCATCATTTCACTTGAAGGCCCTAACCAACCAAGCCACAGTGGCCTTCTGTGCTACAAGTGATAAAAATCAACTTTTCTATACATTCGCCTTCTCTACTTCGACTTCACAATTCGGACCATGCTATTAGAATTTCAGAGAATATAGTCAAGTGCCTGTGAGAAAATAAAACATTCATTTCAGTAAAAAATGCCAAAATTTGTTTGCACTGATGTCAAGAAGAAATACTGAACATCTGAGGACTGCAAGAGGGTAGGGTAATTTCATCGAATGAATCACGCTACAAATTATTTTGCACTGATAGAAGACGTCAAATTTGTTGAGAATCTCACGAAGCCGTGAACCTATCTTTCCTTGTTCGCACTGGGCAAGAGTTTGGTGATAATATCATGCACTGCTTTGTTGGAAGTAGTACCATGTTGTTCCTGAAGGATAATCAAAAAGTCACTTGATACTTAGATATACTGGCAGAGATCAAGCGCAGACTGCGACGTTGCATTTTTACTCTGAAGGCGACAGATACTTCGTAGACAATAATACAGTTATATATCAAAATTGGTTTGCCGAACACCAGTCTGGCTTGCAACACCTTCTCTGGGCGCCCAGATCTTAATCCTCGTTTAAAACGTTTGAGATATGGTGGAAAGACTCGTTAGACAGTTCTCTACGCTTATATATAATTTACAAGATCTAAAAAGCTGAATGATCCATGCATAGTATTTTCTAGACATAAATGCAATCCAAAAACATGTAGAGCAGAGGCCCAAAGAAATAAGAACTGTTATCTGGTCAAAAGATGTCCAATAAAATATCGATATGTTTCTTATCTAGTTGCTACTATATATATGTGTGTATGTGAAAAGTTTCGATTTTTAGCTTCCAACTATTTAAATTTAAAACATCATTAACTTAATATGTGATGCATATATGAACCTCAGATTCATGGAGGATCCTCAAGATCTCTTGCTGAACTAGAAGCTGAATATTTAGAGAACTTTTGTACAGTAAATCTTATGATCTATACTCATATCATAGATTGAAATTTTTAATAAGTTCCGTAGGTCGAAGTATGGCTTGCTCTTCAAATCATGCCTCGAGCCAGTTTTTGAAGTAATTACAGCCTTAACACTAACATCTCGAAACCAGAATAAAACTAAACTTGTTTAATGAACAATCGAATTCGTGGTTTGGCTATTCGAAACTCGGAACTCACGGTCGTTGTAAAATCCTGAAGCCATTTCTTTTGTGTTCAAGTGTAGCATTCCTCAGCTGACATTCTATGATAGCCCTCTGGTGATCTGCTGATGAACTATTTAGTGAGGTCCAAGACTATGTACATTTTGGCAACTAATACTCTACTTTTCCAAATCTAATTGTAATATTTGCTTAATTCTAGTTTTCGCTGGTGGTGTTTTAAATAAAAGCATGCTAGTGAGCTGCTTTAATCCATTTATTTCTTAATACATTTAGAGCCTCCCTTCTACAAGATTATTATTATTATTATTTATTTTTTTGTACTTCCCAAATTACTTTCTAACTCTCTTCTAGTAATTTAATGCATTTAATTCAAGTTAAAATCCTTGTATTATTTTAAAAAATATAAATAGCTTAAAAAATTAATAGTGTAAATTTAATATATTATTTCATAATTAAATTTCGATTTATTGTTATTAAAAAAAGTTTTAACATATATCAATATCTTCTGAAAAATATTTCTTTGTTTAATACAAGATATATTTTTTGCGATATATCGCAAATATTTATTTTTTACTCAGAGATTAATTTGTATATATATAATACACTGATGTGCAAAAATTAAAGACGAAACGGTTTTTCTAGTGCAGCGTCGCTCAGCAGTGTCCCAAATCGATAAAAATCGTACCAGAACATCCTCCAGATGTAAGAATATAGAAAAAGTAAAAAAAAAAAATTGTCCAAAAAAATTCCAAATCATTAAAAAGGAACTTTATTGAAAAATGAGCAGGGAGCAGAATGACAGAGACGGCCGAAACATTCATGTGACAGCTCTTTAGCAAGAAACATCCAGCTTTTAGTAGATGATATGATCTCCCCTGACTGCTGTGCAGGATTGACATCGTCTGTCCATACTGAATATGAGGTTGTCAGTAAGTTGTTGAAGTGCTGATGCCCATTCTTCTTGTAGCGCCAATCGCAGCTCCGGAATCGTTACTGACGGTTGGTAACATGCCGCCAAGCGTCTCCCTAGAAAGTCCCACACGTGTTCGATTGGATTTAGATCCGGAGTCCTTGCCGGCCAATCCATGCGTTCAATATCCTCACTTTCCAACAGCTCTTCGATAGCCTCTGTACGATGAGGTGAAGCATTGTCGTCCATGAAGAGGAACTGGGGACCCATAACACCTCTAAAAAAGGCGCACATAAGGAAGGAGAATATCATTACAATAGCGAGACCCGGTGACTAAACCTCCTTGAACGACATGAAAGTCAGTATGGATACCAAGCATGATGCCTCCCCAAATGAGAACACCGCGACCTCGAAACCGGTCCCTTTCGACGATATTAGAGGGGTTATTGTGTGTTCCCCGCTCTCTCCAGATGTGTATGCGTCCAGAATCGGTAGTCAGACTAAATCTGCTCTCGTCCGAAAGTAGTACTGGACCCCATTGCTGATCCGTCCAGTTATGGTGTTCCTGGCGCCAAACAAAGCCCCTTTTACGGTAGGCAGACGTTAATGGTACACAACGTACAGGTCGTCATGCGAATAGGCCACCATTGTGCAGCCTCCTGGCGACTGTAAACAGAGATATCGGTCGTCCAGTCGTCTGTTGGAAATGTCTCGCGATTTCTACAGTCCTTTGCTGCCTTTTCCTCCTTGCCTGTTGGACCATATACCGGTCGTCGACTGCCGTGGTTGCTCTTGGATGACTACAGCTGAACCTTCGGACAGCTGTTCCTTTAGTTTGAAATGCTCTCCAGATTCGTGAAACGATGCTGTGAGCTATTCCAAACTCCGCAGCCACACTTGTCTCACTTCGACCTTCCTCAATCTTCCCAATGATTCGACCTCGCGTAATATCATCTAGATGTCGTCTACGAGATTGCATGTTCATTATTTCACACTGATTAAGCAGCTCTATGTCGTTTAAACTGATATATGCCGTGCAATAGCTTTCACGGAAACGCTGAGCGCATACCTCCAGCCTGCTTTATACCTCTCCGACATTCCCCTTTTACGCCATGTTGCGAAATTTGAGTATGCCCTTGCGTACCTGACCGTAGTCGATCTTCTGATTGGTCTTTCAGTCTGATATACCTGTTTGTTCCGCTGTTATACTAATTTTTCCATTTCGTCCTTAATTTTTGCAGACCAGTGTATATAGTATTGATGGATGGCTGAATAGTTAGCGAAGATCCCATTGGGGGCACCACTGTATAAGATGCCATGACATTCGCACATTGTAGCTCCTGAATAGGTATATCCTAAATGCAGCCGGGTACTTTTCATCCATTTTAACTTGCGAATAAAGAAGCTTATGTCGAGTCATTGTCTACAGGGTTCATAGAAGTGAATATTCAGAAAGTTTTCATCGAATGTTTTTGTTGGCAACGCGCGAGATAATTAACTTCACGAAAATCTTACACGCCTCCCTGAATCTGAAAGTGAGTTGTTTTTGTATTCTCTTTTTTTAGGAAGAAGATTATAAAATTCATGCAATCGTTTGGGTTGCTCCTGGAATGAATATCCCATTTTAGGCTTAAGTTTTACGCAACCAACCGATTACGGTTATGCTAATCAATGTAAGTAAATGAGAATAAGGATGAAGGAAAAAAAAAAGATTAGACGAAGTCTTTGTCCTCTGGAATAGTTTTGCTGACAGAAATGCAATATTCTAAGAACATTGGCTGAAATATGCTGCCAGGCATTTGAAGTAGAATAATTGAAAGAAAGAAATAATTTATAAGTGGTTGGTAGAAGTGAATAAGAATCTACTCATAATGGTATACTTAGTACAAATTACATGCATTAGAATAATTTCTTAGAAGCAATTGCAATGGTCGACATTCAGTAATTCCAGTTTTCTTTTGGCTCAAAGAAAATTTATGAGAATGCATGAATAATTATTTATGATAATCCAATTAGTAATTGTATGTGTTTATGAAAATACATTATATGCACTCATATTTAATATTTCTTATATAACACCCGGCTGTTTTTATTTACTTATCTATTTATTTTATCTTAAGTGTTACAATAGGCGGAAGGAATGGCATCTTTTATATTGGAGTACCTATTGGCTGTGCCAACGTGCCAAAAAGGAGGTGGTCCTCGTAATTTTGTAGTATGGACCGACATCAGAACCTCAGATTGACCTGACTCTAAATATCATTGCGCATGGAAGACATTTTGACCTTTAACATATTTTACACACCGCAGACGCCATTAGCTTAAACGATGCATTTTCAGTTATATCAAGATTTGATCTCTCTACTTTCCGATAACAAGAAAGAACACGATCTAATTAACGCGGTTACCGCAGCTTCTATATATTCAATATATGTCATACACTTCAATAGAACTTCTTAAACAATAAATATTACAGAAACATTTGGTGTCTCAACGTATTAAATTATAGTTTTAAGAACGTTCATATAATACGTGTTTTCAATTAATATAAAAGATGCTTTTCAGTTAATATACAACATGCTTCTTACATATTTATACAGCTAAGAATTGTCGTTTTAATCACCGTTTTAAAAAAAATTTAATTTAAACTAGTAATATAATGGTGGTATCAGAGAAGAGAATTTTTTTAAATAATACGGGGCTGTTTTATTACAATCACAAGGATGTTTTATCTTTGAGATTTAATACAAACTGATAATTGCGATTTTTATGTAGTAACTCTAATGTTATATAGGTATATTGTATATATATATATTATATATATATATATATATATATATATATATATATATATATATATATATATATATATATATATATATATATATATAGTAAAATAACAAAATTTTTCATCCTAATATTATGTATTTGCAATTTTAAAAACCGTTTTAAAGTATATTGTAGGCGAGAGTGTTTTAAATACCTACCTTCATTCATACACACACACACACACACACATATATATATATATAAAATATTAAAATTTAACCTATTTAATACAATTATAAATTCATGAATGTTCCCTTTTTACTCCTATACTGAAGTCCTAAAACACAAGTACCAGTGAATTCCTAAGACCGATCTTATACATTTAACCCCATACAATATAACTTTATTACATGTTTTCTTTAAATAAATGATATTTGGAGTGTATCAGTGTCTTTCATTCACTGTCTTAACGCTCTGCTGCAAACTGCTTCTATAAATTACGAATTATATATATATAAATATATATATATCACAATGATGAATTCATTCTATTAATTTGAACTGTGTAGAAAAACAAAGATGAATCATGATCTTTGTGATGCTCCATGAATCATGATTTATTTATACCGCATCATAAAATATAGATCTTAAATATAATTTCAAAATTATATTAATTTTTAAATTTTCACAAATTATATATTTGAACTATTTGCTAAATCTTACATAAAACAAAAAGAGACAAGCACTTATAATTATTCTTATCTTGTTTCCACAGAAAAAAATCGTCATCACTATGATAAATTCATTTTATTGATCTGAACTGTATAGAAAAACAAAAATAAATGACTTTATTTATTCCGCATCATAAAATATAGATCTTAGATGTGTAATTTCAAAATTAAATCATGCACATTTTATAAGATACACTGAATTATATGTTCTGTTTATGTTCCTCCAGGCATCCTTCGGTATCAGCTTGCTGTTGTTGGATGACATCAGCTTACGCCTCGGCCTCTTCACGCTGGGATGCTCCCCTGGCGGCAGCATGAGCAACTTCTGGACCTTGCTGTTCGACGGAGACGTCAACCTCAGCGTCACCATGACATTCATTAGCACCATTGCCGCATTGGGCATGTGTTACTTTTTATGTTTTTCGTTACATTTGTTTTATTACCGTCGAAAGCAGCTAAATACAGTAAATGCCTCGCTATTATAAACCACGGTCATCTGACTTAGTCGACACCTGAAATGGCAGTTTCTTTAAACTTACATAATATCAGTGATGTTCCATGAATCATATAGATATTTAACACAGTTACACTTTGAGCTCTGAATTTCCCGAAAGTGTTCGATTGATGATGGATCTGGCGTGCACGGTGACCAGAGAAGCAGCTGTACATTTTGCAGTGCATGTTGGCTGATGCAAGCAATATGCAATAAGGCGTTATCCATCTTATAAAGGGTAGTGGGCACCCCCTGCAGATAGGGGAGAGTCACCGACCGCAACACATCCTCCAATTAGTTTTGGGCTGTCATAGTGCCATAAATACGATCTAGAGGTGAACTGGGATCGTACGCAATGGCACCCCAAACCATGTTGTCGCATGGTTGGGTGTTCCATAATGGCTGCAGGATTGGACCTGTCCTCATGTAGATTCCACACTTGTACGCGGTGACTATCACTGAAGAAACAAAAACACGACTCATCTGAGAAAACGATCCTATACCACTCCGTCGTGCTCATCGCTCTAATGCGGCACCATTCCAGATTTTGGCATCTATGCCGTGGAATCAGTAACAGTCTTCGTAGCATACGCCATGAGACAGGCCACTAGCAACGAATCAACAGCAAATGGTTTTGCTCGATATGGGAGCATCCAAGGTGTCTTGCACCTGCTGCAGAATTTTGGTAGACGTGATTTGCAAGTCCGTCATCGCATCTCATCATCGGACGCGTTGATCCACGTGTGCTGACATATCTCTGGCTGCCTCGGTATCCTACAAACGTTTCTCAGTTTCTTGTTCCAACCATCTTCCCCACAGATTGTGCATTGTGGGCTCGTCTAGGTGTCTGACAGCTGCGATTTGCCGTAAAGACCAACTTTCCCTTTTCAGTCCGATCATCATGCTCCTCGTAAACTCGTCTGTCTGCTGGAACTGACCCGTTGACGATGGCCTGGAAATCTCTACAATTACAGGCATCTTTTGTGACAAAAACAAACTTTCAACGATTATTTTCTAAGCAGCAATAACGGCGCGAATATTGCCCACTCTGCCAGTGACTTACCTTATATCTTACCCTACGTGCCTGGAGAGCTGCGCATTTCAATTCAGTTGCAAAACTTGCTAAGATGCATCTGTCCTAAAATTTGCTTAAATTTCTGGTCACTCCTTCTTGATGTTGCATTTTTAGTGTCGGGTACTGTATATTTGTCAACATTTCCATAAAGTTGTGATACGCAGTTGTCCTAAAAATGACTTTTAATGTCAGATTCTACAAAAAAATTTTATGTGTGAATAAATAAGTGAATTGCTTAATTATCCTCAAATCGTTTTTAATAAAATTGATTGAAATATATCTAAATTTTCAATATTTGATTTACATTTGAAAATGTGCCTTAATACACTGCTGGACAATTGCTAAGGACGGATAACACTATCATCCATAGCAACCACAAAATGAAAGGAAGCAAAATGTGGAAAATTAGAATATGTGGGGGATATAGTAAGAAGAAGTATGCATATGCAAATTATTTTTCCAATATCTGTTCATCACGTGATAGCGTTCATAAGATCTTTAAAGGTTTTGACGCGTGAGGACAGTTGTTGTTTCAAGTCAGTTTTACAGGAAAGATTTAATAGACGAACTTGAAATTTTTGGCATGTCTTCCCGACATTACTTAGATGATTTTATGCGTAGCCGAATTATTGGAAAGATCGAAGAAAGGCGAAAAATAACAGATGTTGCCAGGGAGTACGACATCACTCACAGCGTTGTTTCACGGCTGTGGAAGTCATTTAAAACTACTGGAATGTGTAATAGGCGGTACGGGGGAGGTCGTGTTAGAAGTACGACGCCTACAGAAGACAGATATATCGTCCTATCAGTAAAAAGGAACAGGCACACCACAGTTCAGCAGGTGGCAAATCAGTTTTTTGCTGCCTCAGGAAAGCAGATATCCCGAAAATCTGTTGCCATACGTTTGAGGGGAGGAGGACTATACGCCCGTAGACCTGTTGTGAGTGTCCCATTGACAGACAGCACCGTACTGCCCGTTTGCAATGATGTCGTGAGCATCGCAATTGGACTGAACAGTCCTGTCGGATATCGGTCCTTTTCCTGGATATTTTCTGGATGATAAGCTGTACCACTCTTGCGCCTGATCAGTTGGTGTCTACAATCCGATGATAGACTGAACCTACTCTCATCTGAGAATAGTACGCATGCCCAGTAATGTTGAGTCCAATTGCGATGCTCACAACACCATTGCAAACAGGCAGTACGGTGCTGTCTGGTCAATGGGGCACACACAACAGGTTTGCGGGCGTATAGTCCTCCTCCCCTCAAACGTCTGGCAACAGTTTTTCGGGATATCTGCTTTCCTGAGGCAGCAAAAAACTGATTTGCCACCTGCTGAGCTGTGGTGTGCCTGTTCCTTTTTACTGATAGGACGATATATCTGTCTTCTGTAGGCGTCGTACTTCTAACACGACCTCCCCCGTACCGCCTATTACACATTCCAGTAGTTTTAAATGACATCCACAGCCGTGAAACAACGCTGTGAGTGATGTCGTACTCCCTGGCAACATCTGTTTTTCGCCTTTCTTCGATCTTTCCAATAATTCGGCCACGCAAAAATCATCTAAGTGATGTCGGGAAAACATGCCAAAAATTTCAAATTCGTCTATTAAATATTTCCTGTAAAACTTTGACTTGAAACAATAACTGTCCACACGCGTCAAAACCTTTAAAGATCTTATGAACGCTATCACGTGATGAACAGACGTGGAAAACGCATACTTCTTCTTACTATATCCCGCACTTATTCTAATGTTCCACATTTTGCTTCCTTTCATTTTGTGGTTGCTATGGATGATAATGTTATTCGTCCTTAGCAACTGTCCAGCAGTGTATTTCTATTGGCACATTTTTAAGTACCAACAATCAAACTGGTTCTTGAACTTTTAACATTTTGCCCTTCAGTTAAATAATTTATGTTTTTTGATTGTATGTAAATAAGAAGATTCTCATAATATTTTTTTTAATTTTTGAAAAACTTTATTATTTATAAAAAAAAGAGTAAATTCTAAGAAAACGAACAGAACTGTAGACAGCATGTTTCGTGCTAAAGTAAACGTCAGTCTATAGCTAACAGAAGCGGAATAGAAACTACTAGCCTGGACTGGTTGCCAGAAAGAGTTTGTTTGTTGTCGACCCTATCCTAGTGAAGGGCTGCCATCTGGAGTCTTAGAGTACAATTCGTGTTGTGTGATCTCATCAATGTGGTTTTAAATGCTTGTAGTGTGGTTTCCCCCCATATCACCTCAAGTCTTGTTTAATTTACTCTCGCGTTCCCCAAAATTTCCATAGAAAGAAAATCAAGCTAATGGAAGGCCAACAGAATATTAAAGTTTTAAAAGAGCTTTAATTAAACGATACTTTATATGTTCCTGTATTAAATTAAACAAAAAATGTATGCATGAAAGTTGCTTTGCACGGTCACCTTTTCAGTCATTTTCTAATCATCTCTTTTTCTTACAGCTATGATGCCACTATGGATCTTTACTTTGGGAGCGTCTCTCTTTCGGGATCGACAGGCCACTATCCCATTCATGAACTTGGCGGGATCGCTCATCATCCTTACCCTCCCCATCGGCATCGGCCTCTTGGTACAGCAATACTCGCCACGCCTGTCCAGAATCTCCAGGAAGATCATCAAGCCCTTCACCATCATCTGCGTCCTGGTGGGCATCTCTGTCGGCCTCTACGCCAACAGCTTCGTTTTTTCCCTCTTCACCTGGCAGGTACTGTTTCTCTTTCCTAATTTTTCTGGTTGAATTGTAGAAGAAATGCGGTTTATTTTGTAAATTAACTATTGTTTTTCTTACAAGTAAAGTTTTTTCAATAATGTATAAACGAAGTTTGTAAGTTTTAAATTTAAAAGTTATTGCTAAGAATGACTTAAATTGTCACTCTATTGTAATTGATGATTGATAAGTTTATTATAAAGCAATTTTTTTATTCAGTTTTTAAAAACATTATGCATTTTAACCAGCGATGGAAACAAAAATAATTGTTTTATTTCTTTACTAGCAAAATGTTTGTCGAAATTATGTGGGGAAAGATAACAACTTTCAAAGAGGAAGATTTAATTGTTCAGAATTATTTAAAGGGTTGCAATAATAAAGTTAGTTAGGAATCATGATCTTAAATTAATATTAGTTAGTTCATGATTCCTAATTTTATTTAAGTGATATTTCTCTTATTATATTCTAAATATAACTTACGATTCCTTAATTATTAAAAATGAATAAGCTGTTTCATTGCTATACCAGAAGTTTGCCAAAAATGCCTTGACAAAATATTCAGCTACTAATTTTAATGTCATCTGTTATCATGGTATTAATTTTAAAGTTATTATTGACAAAATAAATTATAAAGCAATGCTTTAGTTAAATTCTAATAAAAGTAATAGCTTGAATTCTTGGAAAACTGCACTTTCTTTAATGTATCTATCTGAGACATAATTATGGTCTAATGAGCTTTAATGATTAGAGTTGAGCAAGAGAGCTATGTTGTTGTTTTTGCTACTTATGACATTTGAGCAAGTCAATATCGCTAGCCGACAGCTATGAGAAATTAAGTCACAAAGGGGTGTCTTTCGTTTAATCAGAGCATCATGAAGGTGAAAGTACGTATTTTGCTCTATGACTCCTGCGACAGAGGGCACCACCAGAGGATCAACTTTCTCAATTTTGACTTTGATCAGAAGGGAGAGGAAATTTTCTGCAGACCACTACACCTATGGTAACTCCTCAACAACTGACGACAGGACTTTTGATTCTACCGATTTAATGAGCACATATATCGCATGTACTCGGTGGGTTTTGGCGACATTGGGAATCGAACCCTGCCCTTCCAGACATAATGTCTATGTCTTAACCACTTGGCTACCATGGCCCATATATATCCCAATACATATGTCCGATAATCAGCTCGTAGCACTTCACTAAGCCGATCTAATCAAAGAATGGACAAAAAATCTCGTAACTAACAGCTATACTAGATCCAAGCTAATAGCACTAGTACACTTCCTAGTTGACCACAGAGACCTGTACATTCCAAGCTACAATGAAGATGAAGAGGAGGACCAAATAGATGCGGAACCATAGATGTGCAACTGCTCCCAGCCCCTGTAGTTACTGTGCTATTCACTAATCTCCTTTTCTTACATAAACCACTTAACTAAGTTAAAACCAATTATTAAGTGAATTAGAGCAGCCTTCTCTTTAAATTTTCCTGTTATAATTGAATTTGTTTCAATTCTCAAACCGCATGCATTCCCATAATTATCATTAAGTGCGCTTAAATAGTTTTAGTACTGTACAACTTAAGTCATCTACATGTCATGTCCTATAATGCTGCTCTAATTTCTTGATACCTCCACTTCCTAATGCTCTAAGGAGCATTATTAATTATTTTAGTGTTTTTATTTAGACAACAAGTATTACTTATCTTCTGTATTGTTAATGATGCTTTGATACCTGAGCCTTCTCTAGTGCCAAAAGCTAAAGTACCTATTAACAACGAACTACCAGAATTTGTAAATTTTGTATTGATGTCAATTACTAGATTCTCCCTGTGGATGATTCACTAAAACCCTTGCCTCCTTTCGCTTAGGCTATTTTAAGTATATATGTAATCTTTTCGTTGAACTTCTGTAAATATTGTCTAATGTCCCTCCTTGCTATTCTCAGTTGTCACCCATATTCTGTCCCTTGCCTTTTAATTGTTGTTTGTTTTGTTTTAATGAATGTCTGTAAATTTTGTCTATTGTCCCAACTTGATCTTACTAATTGTGTAAACTCACACGCACTCACTTTGTATTTGTGCTGTCTTGTAATGTTTTGTTTTGTTATACACACAATAAACTAGTCCATTGGGGACAGCTAGAGGCAGCTGAGGGGTACTCTCCACTAGCGTGTGAAGTTGTTTTGTTTTGGAGCTTGGCTCCGTTGCGAGGGTGGGACCCCGGCGTTGTTACTTTCTTTTCTTCTTTCCGGCAGGCCCATCACAACTGGTTAAACTCTTTTAGAGTTAGGTACGGGGGATCTAGCTGGCGTAAACGGCCTTCTGAGTAAGAAAGTAATTCACTTAATGGTTACAGTTGAGTAAGAAAGTGATGTTAACATTTTGCTATGTAAGTTTAAGGGTATTTAGCAAATATATGTACTCGAAGAAAATATTTTAATGTTTTAAGTGACTGTGTTAATGCTAATATGTCATATATATCTGGAGAATATAACATTACTCAAGAATATCAACATTCTACACTTTCTTTACAATCTGTCTGTATTCACTGAAAAATGTCCATTTTATCCATTTTTCACTGTAACTTTCATAAAATCTATGTAGCATTTGCTGTTTCTTCATCTTTGTAGAGCTCTATTTTATTATTAGAGCACAGTTAAACACATGTTACTTTTATACAAATTCTTGATATCTTATTTTAATTTCCCTACAGGTGGTTGTGGCCGGAGTTGCCATAGCTTGGGGCGGCTATTGCTTTGGCGCTCTCGTGGCCTGGCTTTGTAGGCTCGACAGGTCCCAGATCATCGCGGTCTCCATCGAAACTGCCTTCCAGAACCCGGCCGTGGCTTTTGTCATGCTGGTGCTGTCCTTGCCACAACCGGACGCCGACCTGTCCTCCGTGCCGGTCATCGCCCAGCTCATGCTCACCGGCCTACCCATGTGGGCGCTGCTAGTGCTGTCGAGGCTGTACAAGAAAGTGAAATCCTTCGGCGGTGAAAAGAAGGCTCAAGAAACTGAAATAGACACGATCCAAAAGGCTTACTTGGCTTTGGAAACACACCCCCAAGAAGAGGAAGGCAGCAAAGTGTTACTGGAAGACAATATAAAGGTTGAAATCGCAAGAGCCACATCTATATAATAAATTGATTACTGTTAGAAAGCTGTGTTGACTGTAATCCTCTCTATAAACAATATTTACAGAAATGGTTATTTCTCTGTATAATTGTTTTAATTGAAAAAAGTCGGACTATTTATTTGAAAGATTGAGAGTTTTAGAATCGCGAACTAATAGTAGTAACTAAGTTGTGTCAAATAGAATAGTTCTTTTTTTTTACTCCCAGAGACTTAGTGATAATACGCGAACAACCGAGCTACAATAGCCAGTAGCTGTTCCAAAATCAACTTTGATCATCACCATACTTGGCGTTACTGACATAATGAAGACATGAAAACTGACGAGGAAATGCGTCGCCATTGTTATCTATTTCAGACGATAGCAAACCAACGTCATCGAAAACCGTCGTACTGAAGTGCTTTTTAGCAATTCTGTAGATTCTAATGCTCCTTCCTTGGTGAGACGTGTCCTAGAGAAGAATATGCCAGCTAAGATGTTAATCTTTCACTTAAACCTAATTCAAAATGACGGATTATTTGGCGTTCTTGGGCGACTACGATTTCCAGAGAGAAGTAATCAAAAACTCATTATAATAACTTAACCTAGCTTAGTAAATAAGAAATAAGCAAGTATCAAAGCTTAGTAAGTTGTCTTTCCTGTTTTAAAATGAGATGTAAGAAAGATTTTTTTAATAATGACATTCACTTCATATTTTGTGATTCTTTCTCATTCAATATCAGATTATTTTTAGAAATTAACTTTGATTTTTAATTCCATTCCTTTTTTATTTTAATGTGTATATAAAAAGGGTGTAAAATGTTTAATAGTATCAAGAACACCACTTTTCCGTTAAATATAAATACTATTGATTTTTTTTTTTTTTTTTTTGCAGAAATGATACTTTTTTTTTCTTATATACATTTGCCTTTGATACATTTTTCTTAAAATAGGATATATAATTTACTCGTGTAATTTGAGTTACATGATAAAGCGTAAGAGATGGAAAGTCAGATTTAAAGTGTTATAAGAGAATTTTTTTTAAAGTCAATGTGCTTTATGCTCTTACGCATAAAGGGTTAAATTCCGAAAACTGCCAAGCATTCACACTAACAGTTATGTTTGATGTAAAATATCATTTCCCTCATTGGCTAGCATCGGACTCAGGACTTTCAATTCCGAAGAATATAAAACTTCTGCGGTAAACTATGCAACTTCAAATCTTCTACAACTTATACAGTAGACGCTCGTTTTTACAAACTAGTGACTTATCCCTACCCTTACACCATAGACACAATGACAGTTTTAACTTATATTTACAAACTAAAATTTTGAAAAATCTCTTTTTGGTGAACTTTTGTTTCTGACGAATAGTTTCATTTTTCGTTTATTTTATTAACCATAAAGTGGTTGTTTCTTTCGTTCCAGTTGAGACCATGATTACATCACTTTATTACAATTCTCATTGGTTTAAAATATCCTTGACGTCAGATAACATTTTATGTAGGCTGCGTAGTCACACTCCGGCTGCCAAGACATTTTGGTAGTGACACCTATTGATGAAAAAAAAACGAAAAAGCTCTAATAACTACTTCTAATTTCACTACCTCCCGACATTCTTTTTCTTAAGAAAAAAAAGTGTTTATAGTTCTAAAAGGTGGAGCGCTAAAAAAAAGAGAAATAAAAAAAAAGTTGTTATACGAAAACTTATTCTGGATTTTACTGTCTAAATGTAATATTTTGAATCAAGTGCCCTTAACAATAGTCGAATTAATTTGGACATGAGGCCCATTATCCAGTAAAGAACCAATGGCTTCAACTTGTTGGAATCAAAATTAAAAGTGTTATCGAAATTCATTTTGTTAATGAAACGATTTCTTTGACCAAAGCATCGGTTTGAAAAGCCGGCTTCCATTGATTCAAGCCGTTGACAAAAGAAAAGAAGAAAAAAGGTAAATAAAAAAGACAAGACAAAACATCCACTTTATAATTAGTTTAAATCGAAAAGGACAATTTAATTAATTAATTTCTTTATTTTTTTTCATTTTTAATGATTTGATAATTTTTTATTTGTGATTGCATTTTTACGTAACACACGAGAACTTGATTCATTCTTGAGTAACGAAGCGACATGCGCAGGCATTCCAGTCATCATGGGGAAAATAGTCGAAAAAACATAGATATCAGAAATTGGAAAGAATTGTCGTTTGTTGAGAGAGATCGAGCCGATTCCGTTAAAGGTTTTGTCGCAATTAAAAAAACAAACGTGTTTATCAATTGAAGTTAAATGAAAATTCTGGAAATGGACGAAAAATATTAAACATAACGAAAATTGCCAAAAGCTATGGAATACTAAAAAACAGACTTTCCACAATTTTAAAACCTCGAAAAAAAATTTGAAAAAGGAAACAGTACCAGCGAAAGTGCTCCCTCTCGAAAATATTGCAAAAAAGCAAAACATCCTAAACTAGAAAAAGCTTCACTCTCTTGGCTGAGAGGAATGAACATTCCTTTTGATGGTAATGTCATTTGAAAAAAAAAAATCCAACTGCTTTGTTAAGAAGTTGAACATAAAGGATTTCAAACCATCAGACGGTTGACTCCAAAAATTTAAATCCAGACGCAGTTTAACCTTTAGAAAAAATTATGAGGTCCAGTCAATAAAATGAAAGCAATTGTTATTTTTTTAAGTAAGAATCTTATTTTCATATAGTACATTTTAAATAATTCTTTCTAATAATATATTTTATGTAAAAAGAAAAAATTAGGTTAAACAAAATTAGATCTTAATAATGTAATACTTTATTTTTCTATTTTACGAGCTCTTTCACCAATTTTTACAAGTTCTTAAAACGAGCGTCTACTGTATCTGATTTAATTTTCACTTCTTTGTGATCCCACAAAAATTAGATACTTTTATTTATATTACGATTTATGATGCCATTATGTTCTTCCTTAGCAACATTTTTTTGTACAAATCTTGATTCCAAATCTAAAGTAGATATGAATAATAAAGTAGATATGAGATATTTATTATTATACAAAGTTGAAATGATTTTAATAACAAATGTAAATGCATTTTATCTTTTACTTATGCCAGACTTAATGTGAAAAAAAATTATAAAATAATAGTAATATAATTTGTAATATTAGTAACTCTTCTCCATAATAGCTTTTTAAATGTGGTTTGTATCTTATACTTACTAACATATAACCTTAGATTTCTTTAAAAAAAATTTAACGTGCAAATTTTAAAAACTTAAATAAAATATTCATTCGCGAGTAAATATTTTTATTATTACATTAATATTGTCTTGAAAGGGTTAAATTAAAGAGGTTTTGACACCAATACAGTCTTATATTGGCCAATATTATGGCTATGAGAAATGGGGCATTTTTTTTTCTTAAAATAAAAAAAATATTTTCAGTAAGTTGAAGGAAAAAATATCCATTGTTTTAATCAATTCATTGAAATAAAAAAATTAGAAACAAGTTGTAAAAATGTTGATACTTTTTTAATACAGCGGCCTTCGACTTTATTTGACGACCTCAATATTTGATGAAAATCGCAGCTATGATATCGCCAAATTTACGAAGTGTGAATGCGAACAAAGAAGGAAGAACCAGAATATATAGATATATTTGATGAACTTCAAAAATATTTTGAAAAATCAAGATATTTATGTATTAAACATACTTTTTTTTTGCAATTTATTACTAAAAATTAAATTAGAAGAATTAGTTATTAATCATAAAATGGTTGTTTCGGTTTTAAATATCCATGATATCAGATAACGTTTCATCTACGTCATATCGTATTGAGACGACGTCGTAAATTCGACTTGTCAGACGAATTTGCTGCCTGACTTCGAATCGCATTCGTCGAGCGGTAGCAATCAAGGCGAAGTTTAGCATCGAATGTCTGAGTGTCGTCGGCTATGAGATAAATTCATTCATGATTTTTACCAGATTTTTAGTGATAATTTTTTTCGTTTGAAAAAGTTATCAAAATCACGAAAATTTCCTGTTATTCTAAAAAATTAGTTTTCAAACCTTTAGTGATATTGCTTCCAAAATTGAACTCGTTGATAATAGAACAGTAGAAGAAAAAACAAAACAAGATATTCACTTTATAGTTGGTTTAAATCGGAAAGGATGATTTAAATTATTATTTTTATTTATTTCCCAGTTTACTACTAAAATTTGAATTCGAAGAGTTAGTTATTTAATTTTTTAATTTTCTTATTTAATATTATTCTGTCAAATAATTTGTTACACATTACACACTCTCTCTCTCTCTCTCTCTATAAATAAACCATATTTTATGACTAAAATTTCTTATGCAATTCAACAGTGTTAAATTGTAAAGTTGTTTATGAAGTTATGCCTTCTTATTTATAAGAAGTTATCATACACGTCTCTTTTGTTTAAAATGTATAGATATAATGTATTCGATTCCGCCGCAGAGTATCCTGAACCCCCCGAAGATGTTATCAGTAGTTACCCCTACATATCGTTTCCGCCGAATGTTTTCTTCCCCTTTTCCAGAGATATTACTTTTCCGCCGTTTCAGGGATTAGAATTTATCTTTGGCGCGTTTCAACGACATTTTCAAATTTTGCTAAATAAAATAAAGTATTATCAATCACAGCATTTTTATTAAAATTAGCAATTAAATAAATCGGTGACATTTCTCATATTATGCTAATTAAAATAAAGCATTATCAATCAAGCATTTTTATTAAAATTAGCAATTAAATAAATCGGCGACATTTTTCATATTATGCTAAATAAAATAAAGCATTATCAATCTAGCATTTTTATTAAAATTAGCAATTAAAACATGTTAAAAGAATAATTCTTGTTGAGAGTTGTAAAATGAACAATATCCTTCCCATGTTAAATATATGAAAATTTTATGGTGATATTGGTTTAAATTTATGACTGGCAAACTTTACCAACACCAATCCTGGTAAGGCTGCCTTCCAAATATTTACTAATCACTTTATGCAAATTTTCACGCCTTTGGAGGATTGTCTTTGACACTAATCTTTCTTCTTTCGTACTAGACATTCAGATGTAAGAATCTGTCTGGCTCTCTGCAATAAAACTTCCACGAAATGAATAATGTGAGGATGTGTGTGATAAAAACAAGCATTAAAATGTGAATGGAATGATTCACATGCGTTAGTTGTATTTTCTGATGAAGCATCGGCTTTGGCCCACATTGTATGAGGAAATTTTGCCTCTTGTTCATCAATATAGTTTTCCACTAAATAATCTACAAACTTCGAAACTCTGTCATCTGTAGGTTGGATTGCAACCAAATCTAATGCAAAGCACTCGCCAACGTCATTCGGTTTTAAATAGGACAGTCCGAATGTTTTTTAACCACTGGCCAACTGCATTTGATTCAGCCAACCTGAATTCTTTGCCAAGACCAAGACTGAAAATTTTCTATGCCAAGCTTGGTGCAAATGAAATTTGCAGCCTTGCACTGCTGCATTAGGCCAAGTTTTTAACGGCGCTATGAATGGCAATTTCAAAGTCAACCACTAAATGGCTTGGTTGGAAACAGAGATTGCGTTCAACACATTTCTCGATTATAGTCTTGAATAATTTTGCATAAGTGTCTTCTTTCTTATCTGGCAATAAGCAGAAAACCAGGGGCACATACCTGCCATTTTCTATACCATGAATAGTAAGAGTTGTAACAAAACTTTGCACAGTACTTAAATGTTCCATCCATGTAAATTTTTTTGCATTTGATAAGAAATTCCAGATTGGAACCACAGGAAAAAATAACTATTCCAGAATCTGCATCAGCATATAACAGAAATTCTTCGCCTTTTATTGACTTCACTTCCATTTCTAGTAGTTTCTCTATTGCTTCTACTCTGTTCTTCAGGAAGGCTTGGTATCTGTTTTCTTCTTTTCCTATAAATACTCTGTTTCAAGTTGTTAACATTCCTAGTAGTGATGTTTTCTAAGTAAGTTGGATTTTCAGCAATTACTGTATGAATAATTTTAGAGGGTCTCTCTAAAATATCTTCTGCTTTTCTTTTAGCGGCTTGATTAAGTATTTTCGTTGGTAAATTTTCATCCTTTTCATGGCAATGCAAGTTATCAAAGCCTTGAGATAGATGTTTTTGTTCGGCATCGTATACACTTTTGCAGTGCATTTTTTCTCTGCTACACTGCCATACGATTTCACCCTTTTTAGTCTTCTTTTCTCATAATAAGTATAGCCATCTACAATAAGTAGATTTTTCTTGCTACTGCTGGTGTAAGAGGTGGACATCCATAATAAAAAATTAATTAATCAGTATAAAAAATCGATAAAATCTGCTGACCGCAGTCCCTCGCATACGCGACTTCACTCTACGGTTGCTCAGCAAAAAGTGACTGAAGAGAGACATTTCCTGGGCGTCCCATTTCCTGTGACTAGCGTATATCGAAAGAAACTAGCGTCTATTGAGATAAGAAAACGCTGAGGTATTAATAAACAAACGCATGCACAGTTACTTTGAATGGTCACTTAGAGAGAAAGAAAACTTTCAGACATTTGCGCATATCAGGACTTTACGGAGTTCAGCGCCATTATTTGTATTTATACTTTTGACTTGATTTAAATTTGACTTTGATTTTAATTAATTTTGGCAAATTATCATATCGAAAAAATATTTATGACTATCTTTCTGTTATCTCTTCAAAAAGTTGTATTAACAGAAAACTATTCACACAGTTTTCTAGCATTCTCTTAATGAAACAAAAATGCACATTCTATCAAAAATTTAGGTTTTCCAAATATCAAAATTTTTATTTTCCTCCATAACTAATTTGTAGTTTCTTTTAAGGCTATATTATCTTAGATAGCTAATATTTTAACTAACCACATCATAATTCAGCATTTAGTCATTTACGTATAAAATTTTCTCTTAAATACAGTTCACTTTAACATTTGTTGACTGTTTTTATCAACTGTTTACATTTGAATGTTAGCATTACTAATTAATTTCTATGATTTTTATCATTATATAAATAATAGAGAGTCTGTTCATAAGGAATGTTACTTTCTTTGAGGCAAAGCCTAAAAAAATAATTATTAAAGTATTTCAAAATAATTCATATAAATCATAACATCTCATTACTATTTCAAATTATTTCCATACATAAAAGAAATAAAAATTCACATTTATGAAAAAAGAATTTGTAAGTATCTTTTATTAATTAACAGCTCATAACGGAATTTATTTTCATGAAAAAATATTTTTAATATAAAGCTCTAAATAGTGTGAATTTATTATTTACTTATTAATTCTGTTACACTTATTAATATTTCAGCTATAAATAAACAAACCCACTGTCGCTTTTCCTAAAACATTAGAGCATACGAAGATTTATGACCATTCAAGTAACTGCGCATGCGTTGGATGATTCGTTTTGCTTATTAATACCTCAACATTTTCATTCTTTAATAAGTGACCATTCTAAGTAACTGCGCATGAGTTTGTTTATTAATACCTCAGCGTTTTCTTTCTCGGTAGACGCTAGTCATTTCCTGAACTTTCCTGAAGTCCTGAAACATTTTAAAGACGGCCAATCAGCGTAGATAATTTAACGGTGGTGTCAATAATCGCCAAACCTCCAATAGACAAAGGGATGGATAAGCTGCCAAATGTGTTGTATCATAAATTCCTCTATTTACTTGTCGCATGACGATATCAATAAGTATGGGAAAAAGGGGGTTAAACTCCTCGGCGGAAACGATAATGAAAGAAAAGGGGGATTAAAATTTCGGCGGAATCGATAATCTGCGGATATAATGTACCTGAATTAAATCTAAATTGAAACAAAATTATTATTTTTACATGTATTTTTTTACTTTCATAAATTTTTCCAAATCATAAACAAAGTCAAATTTACCTTTATTTTTAATAAATAATTTCTGTTAAAATATTTATTGTATTGTTAAATTTGTTTATCCAGTTCAATTTGTGTACTCATGCAGAAGTGGAATATATATTTATTTTCTATACTTACATAAAAGTATACAAAATGAAATGTTATAAAATTCCTCTGTAAAACTGTTTAATTTCAGAATGAGTAAGCTAAATTTTATGTATTTTTTATTCGAGGAAAAAATATTTTTAATAAAATGTTAGTTAATTTTGCACTTTTAGTACAAATTATATACGATAACAATAAAATGTACTGACGTTAGTTGTTAATATGTATAAACAATAAATATACCAATAAATTGGTTTTTTGTTACCTTAGTCTTTAAAATAATGAATTCATGGAAAATGTCTGTCATCAGGATGAACAGAAAAATGGAACTTGTTAGAGAAAACCACCATTCATTCGAAATGCTGTTTATGCTGAAATCACGGTATCTTGCTTTGAATGGAACACATCTCGTGTGTAGGGATGTTAAATTTTCCCGAATTTTGAAGTATCGTAACTTAATCGGAAATTGTGGGGAATATCGGGAATTTAAAGGAAATAAAATCAACCACTCATATTTCTTTTAATGTATTGTTTTGCTTTACATATGAGAAGCGAAGTGAAGTAAATTACGTGATTATCATGCAAAAATTGTCTCTTCTGTTTTCTAATACGAAAGTTAATTAATGTTTCCAGGACCCAACTAAGCCTAATTGGGGCCCGGAGCGAAAACTTCTTTGAGAGCCCTCTCTGCTTTACTACTTCAATAATGAAAAACGGAAACTTTATTGAGGCACTTAAAATTTTCAACTCATTATAAATAAATAACAAGAAAGTTAATGAGAATCTAAAATACTTATTAAGTACCCTCTATGATGGTCTCATTATAAATAAATAACAAGAAAGTTAATGAGAACCTAAAATACTTATTAAGTACCCTCTATGATGGTCTCATTATAAATAAATAACAAGAAAGTTAATGAGAATCTAAAATACTTATTAAGTACCCTCTATGATGGTCTCATTACAAATAAATAACAAGAAAGTTAATGAGAATCTAAAATACTTATTAAGTACCCTCTATGATGGTCTCCTTACAAATAAATAACAAGAAAGTTAATGAGAATCTAAAATACTTATTAAGTACCCTCTGTGATGGTCTCATTATAAATAAATAACAAGAAAGTTAATGAGAACCTAAAATACTTATTAAGTACCCTCTATGATGGTCTCATTACAAATAAATAACAAGAAAGTTAATGAGAACCTAGAATACTTATTAAGTAACCTCTATGATGGTCTCATTATAAATAAATAACAAGAAAGTTAATGAGAACCTAAAATACTTATTAAGTACCCTCTATGATGGTCTCATTATAAATAAATAACAAGAAAGTTAATGAGAATCTAAAATACTTATTAAGTACCCTCTATGATGGTCTCATTATAAATAAATAACAAGAAAGTTAATGAGAACCTAGAATACTTATTAAGTACCCTCTATGATGGTCTCATTATAAATAAATAACAAGAAAGTTAATGAGAATCTAAAATACTTATTAAGTACCCTCTATGATGGTCTCATTATAAATAAATAACAAGAAAGTTAATGAGAATCTAAAATACTTATTAAGTACCCTCTATGATGGTTTCATTATAAATAAATAACAAGAAAGTTAATGAGAACCTAAAATACTTATTAAGTACCCTCTATGATGGTCAGAAGAAATATCGTTCTGTTCATTTTATCGATTTTTCGACTATTCTATGTCCATCTTCAAAAGTAGGACGTAGCACATCTGAAGAGACATACGATAGTTGCTCATAACAATTGATTAAGGAAGAAACTAACATAAAACTGATTTTACTTTGTATTGTTATTTTATTTTAAAACATGACAAAGAAGGGAGCGTAAAATAAACTTTCTAAATGATTTGGGGGTTCCTTTCGATGGGGGGGGGATATAGGGCAGCTGCTGTTGCCACGCTCTGAAGGTTTCATTTTCCGAAAAACAAAATATTAATAAAAATTATAAGAACTCTGTATTTGTATTAAAAAATGTCTAGATGTATTCCTCAAGTATTGCTAGTGACGTTCATGTTTCCTTTGTTACAAATTCATGCTCAGAAAAGAAGAAAAAAGTTATTTTTATCACTCACAAATATTAGCTTTTAAAACTATTCTTTAAATTGCTTCTTTTTTTAAGGAAAATTATTTTCCGTAATTTGTTAATGAGATCAAAGTATAATGTACACTTTAAATTATTGAAAAATATTCAAATATAAATAAAATATTCTTTTTTTTTTTTATGAAGTCTTTTTAAAAAGAAAAAGAAACACTTAATATTTTTAATGGTTTTTAAAGAATTTATTTACTTTAATAAATATTTGATAATAATGAATTTTAAATTTTATATCGTCTTAAAATTTTCAAAAACTAAAAATTCTCGAGTTTTTAAAATTCCTTGAAATTTTAAAAATTATCATGGGAATAAACTGGGTTTATTCACGGAAATAAATTCGTTTTTTTCCCATCCTCACATCACTAATTATGGGTCTGCAAGTGTACTGACCAGCAGCATAAAACCGGTTTCGGACATTTTGAGACGAACTGACACAGTTTGAGAAGATCCTTTGCTGTGAACTACTAATTTACGGTATCAATGCATTTTTTATTTGCTTAAGCTTTATGGTTAAAATCTCGCTTTTGCTGTGGCCGGAGAAGGTATTGGAAGCCAGAATGGTATTCAGCAATTCAATTATGAACACTTCTAGTACGTTGTATATTTGCATCAATAAAGTACATCAAAGTGAAAATGCAACATTGCACGATGCACTTCATCAGCCCACTACATGCAAGTATCTCATGATTATTTACCCTCGAGGAACACCAACCAGGTCATCAATGACAGCAGAATATGCTTTTTAATATACTTCTCTTGAACTCTTGCACGCTGGGATTAAGGCAACATAAACTAAGGCTTCACAGAACTCACCAAATTCAGCACCTGTCATCAGTGGAAAATAAAGTATAACATCCAAGCCCTTTTCCGTTTCCAATCTTCGGATGTCTTCTCTCACATACTGCAAATACACTGCTGGCCACCCAAATTGCTACACCAAGAAAGACAAGAAATATCACAACAAAATTTATGTAGATAATGTGTTAAACAAGAGTATCGAATTTTTAAATTTATAGACTTCTGTGAAGTGTGATTCCTGCCTAAATCAGTAGCCAGAGTAACCGCCATTGTTGGAGATCACCGCTGCCACACGCCTCGGCATTGATTCAAAGAGACATTGAATGTGTTCTTGAAATACAGCAGATCAAGCAGCTTCCACACGTTGCCAAAGTTAATCTGGTGTGCCAACTAAGTATGTAATGTAGGTCAATCGTTGAGCAACCATGGACCACATCTTTTCTATCGGTGAGAGATCTGGAGAGCAAGCCGCGGAAGCAATTCAATCTGGATATTGATCCCTGAAGGTAAGAAAAACAATTAGCTCCAACATCTCGGAGATGTAGCACTGTCTGTTTAAAGTACGGGTAATGCGTACTAGAGGAGTGCGAGAGTGATATCCAATACCACCGCATACCATAATACCCGGTACAGGACCAGTATGACGGTGCCTAACGTAACTCTTCAGCATCGTCCCCACACAACGTCTCCAGACTAGAATGCGACCATCCTGGTGTTGCTGACAGATGCGTGATTCGTCAATAAAAACAATTTCATTCCATTCTGCCATCCACATCCTTCTTTCATCGCACAGCTGGTGGTGGAGATGTCAATGATCTTGCGTCAAGTGTAATCGAACCAATGGACGTCTTGTGGAAAGACCACTCTGTCTTAAACGGCGTCAAATGGTACGCGCAGACACTGGAGGATGCGTTACAGACTGAATGTGCTGTGCTATGGTTCGTAATGTGACTGAGCGATCCGTCACTGACATCACGTGAAGTGGTGTACTGAGGTGGATGCAATCGAACACGTCGGTACGTCGTACCCTCCTACATACAGCTATCACATATTCGCATTTCAGTTGTTTGCTATCGTCCAAGACGACTACTGATTTCCCTGAAAGATAATCCACAATCTCGGTATGTCACTCTCCTTCGTCTGTCTAACTAGGATGCTTGATGAAAAAAATGATCGCTGTTTCCTATAAGGCATTATTAATTATTTATTTTTTTATTTTATTATTTTTTTGAACAAACCACAATTGCCGAATTTGAAATTGTCGGCAAAATTTGGCGGCATACAAAAGTGCAGCGGAACAGTAATTTGAGAATCGAATTTAAATACTAAATAATTATAAAGAGAGAGAGAGAAATAAGCATACATTAAACTGTAAATGAAAATATATATATATATATATATATAAATTTTATTGATTTTAAAAATTTTCTACGTTTTTAAAAGCAATATGATAAATTTACTAATTGATAATAAAAAGTGCTGTTGTTACTTATGACACTTGGATAAGGGATAAGCTCGCAATGCAGTTGCGTATTTAAGTCAGTAGGGTGCGTCTTTCGTTTTACCACAGCACCGCGAATGTGAAAGTATGACTTTGCTTTAAACTCCTCCGTTAGATGGCACCACCAGATGATCTACTCCCTCAATTTTGCAAATGATCTGGAGGGGGAGGAAATTTTATAAAGACCATTACACCCATAGTATCTGCTCAACGACCGACCAAAGGGCTCTCGATTCCACAGATTTAACGAGTACGTATATGTATGTGCTCGGTGGGTCTTTGGCGGCAGTGGGAATCGAACTAAAAGTGCTTTACATAATCGCAGCAATTTCACACTTTACATTAAAACTTATACATAAAATAATTTAAATTTTCACTTCTTAATAATTAACAATTTCGCAATGAAAATTATCATAACGCTCTGATTGGTCAAAAAAAAAAAAAAAAAAAAAAAAAAAAAAACTTTCATATACAGAATAAACTTTTAATTTCAATTTATTAAAAGTAATTTTTATTATTATTGAAAATGTTTAAATTCATTTTTATTGAATGCCATTTAGATAATCTTATTGCAATAAAACATTTTCTTGTCAACATTTATTTTGATGTAAATTAATTACGCCATGTAATTTTAGCAGACCCACTGTTTACTTGCAGAAACGAACAATGCTGTAAATAGATTTTTTTTTTCCCTTTTACATTCCTAAAATAAAAAATTATTATGAAATACAAAATTATTCAGCATAATCTTTAGCTACAGAAAATTGAAGAGGATACAAACAGACTGCAAAATGTAACAATATAAAATAATCTGAGAAATTTTTAAAAAAGCTCATAAAGTAAGCGTTTTTAATTACTGGTTGTGGGCAATTTTCTAAAACTGCAGAAATCAGTCATCAACTGTTGAATATATCAGAAATGATCCCTTCAGCAGGAAAAATGCCACTAAATAAGCAACAAAAAAAGAGCTGACAGTGGATGTCATGTCAGCATTAAAATAAAAATAGACTTATTTATTAAAAAATACCATACAAAAATCTACATTTTGAGCAGTATCAATAATAACTCAAAATTGACTTCTACTGCCCATCATGTTTTAATAAATATTTGCTAGCTCAAAATGAATGAAATATACCTTAAGAAGACAATACCTGTTTTAGTCGAATGGTTTGGTTACCAAGTTTACCCCTACTTGATGCAAAATATTGAACGAAATACTAATTTTTTTACCTCTAATATTATATTTTCTAATCATATAAATTTCCTACTATAAGACCAGAAGTCACCAAATGTTTCTAGAAATTGACAAAATTCACTTTCTTTGAATATTACTCATTTGTTCAATATCATTTTATTACTAGTTACTTTTGGGGAAAATTTTAAGAAGTACATAATGTCACAAACTAATTTGATAACATCAATTCTTACAATTTTATAACAAAGCCAAACTAAACTAACTAGCACCTACACATTAACTTCTACTAGATAAACCTGTAAAGTTTTGCCCACATACATTTTGCTATTAGTCTTGCTTATATTTGAGGAGAATCAGAAATTAATTTTAATTTTTCAATTTCATTTCAAATTAGAAAAATATTAGCTTCATTTTTTACTCATACTCTTAATTAGAAATTGATAATATTTCCGAAGTTAAAAATATGTCTAATAAAGAAACTAATAATTTGCAGTGTGAAGCAATCACTAACTCTTTTTGTTGAAAGTCAACTCAACATTACAGAGCCCTGGAAGAAATCAATTTTTAGGATTTATATGAACCTTAATGATATTTACAGATATAGTCTAAATACATGATTTCTACACAGTAAACACTTGATTTTATAAGCACATAGGGGCCAGTAAAATTAATTTTATAATAGAAAATTTATAAAATAAGAAAAATAATTAGATCTTAAAACTTTGTTTTACCCCATTGCTCTCTTTATAAAGTATGTACACTTAGAAATAATTATTCAGTAAATATTGCATAAAAAAAATTTCCTAATTAAAAACAATTCTTACTCTATTTACTGGAGAAAAATTAGTTAAAGTATGAAAAATGAAATTTTTGGAAACACCTTTCTTGATGTAAGAAAGCACTTTGCACTGTAGAAAGACTTGTTTTTTTTCTAAAAAAAGTACATTAATCTTGTCAGCCAGTCATCTACTTGTTTTGCAGAGGATCACAGCACTATCATTCTTTTGATGCTGAGAGTTCTTTCTCATTCTCTTTAGTTATAAAAGCTTAGTCATCCCATTCTTACGAGCAAATTACATTTGAATTCAGATTCAAAAAGTCTGAAAGTGAAATTTTAGGGAGCATTAGGTTTCTTTGTGGAAGCTCATATATACAGGAAAAGAACATTTTCACTCAAGTCTTCACACAAAGTTTTTTTTTTCTCTTGGCTAGCAGTTTTATTTCATAGCACATGCAGGTCAAAATGATGTAGATATCGTTTTCTATACAACATCATAATAAATATACAGTCACAAGAGACTGGCATAGAATTTCAGTTACATAAAGCAGGATTCCAAGACATGATCTAGGATTTATAAAAACTAATTTTAATTTTAGAATTGAAAATTTTTTTATCCATTACACAGATTAATTAATACTTAATATTGCAGGTATCCACAACTCAAAGATTCTTCAATAATGTCAAGAGATTTAAGTTTATCAATAACAAAATAAAACATCAGATAAAAAAAAATTAACACATGTAAAAAATGCATAAAAGAGAGTTCACAAAAAAATTTATTTTGTAAATTATCATTAAACACTGTTAGGGACTAGCTAATGGTTCGTAAAATCAAATGTTTTCCCTGTAAAATGAAAGCACTTCTGGTAATAAGTTATTTAAGAAATTTGGAAGCGTTAAATACCTGATAATAGAACTAATATATTCTAAATTGAAAAAAGAAACAAAAAGATATTTACAGTAACTGCTTTATTCTTTCACAGATAATATTCAACAAGAATTTGTAATACATGCATTACATCCATTACATAAAATTTTGAGTTCTAATAGTAATTTTTTGTATACATAATAAATGCTTAGAATGTTTCATATTTACAAATGATAGCTTTTAAAAACATCTCATTGATTTGCATTAAAATTTCCTTTTTTCCAACAAATTCAATAGCAGCGACATGTGCATTCATGTGAAATGCAGAAGAGAAAAAGAGTGGAACATCAATTCATTTGCTTGGTAATATAAAGTATTAAAAATATATACATGGTTACAAATATAAATACCATTCACTAATGGTGTAATCATTAGATGAATTAACCATTTACTAGTAACCAAATTCTATAAGCACAGCAGAAAAATTTGCCAGTAACACCCACGTTTTCAGGGGTTTCATATCTAAAAATTGAGCAATTTGGGTTTATTTTTTTTTATTTTATATAACACAAAATATTGTATACTTTCTTACATTACAGATGCATTAATCTTGTTAAGATAGAAATGGTACTTTAAAATACTTTTAAAGCAAAAAAAAAGCATTCAAGAGATTAAGTTTTAATGACTTGATAATATATACAGTTACTTGTAAGATTTAAAATTTTTATATTTCAGTTATGAATATAAATTATGGATAAGTATTCATCGAAATCTTAAATAAATTGAATAATGTGGTAGGCATATAAGAAATACATAATATAAAATAACATAGCAGTTAACTTAAACTGCATAATTTTACAATTAAATTCATAAAAATGTACATTTTATGTTTACAACAAAATATTAAATATTTATTTTAAAAGAAATTAATAAATAAAGAATTGATACACAAATATTAATAAATTATTTCTATTTCATGATGTTTTGTTTAATGACATAATCTCAAGAATAGTCAATAGGACGGAACAATGTAAAATTGTAAAAAATGGCAATTTTTAAGAATGAAATCAGTTTATTTTAAAATTATTTTCTATTATAAGATTTTAAGAGAAATAAGAAACTCAAAGCAAAGGAATAAAGGAAAACTAAAGATACTTTAAAATTTTGATTTTGAAGGTAAGAAAATGAAATTGATGAAACTCAAGTATTCTTAAACAAAAAATGTTCATCACTATTAATACACTTACAAGACATAAATATGTATAATTTCTGTAATACTATTCATAAAGATAAAACGATCAGATGATTTAGTTTATGGATATCATAAATATAATGTGCAGGAAATTCAGAATATAGTAAAGATGTAAACTTTATACACGATTTAAAAATTTAATGAGGCATTATGATAAAAGCTATAATACAATTACATGAGATATCACACACACAATTATATATTTCACAAAACTACCATTCAAAACATAAAACATAAAATCTACTTACATGTGTTTAAAACTTTTAGAAGATATGTACAAGTAACAATATAATCATAATAAAAAACTATTTACATATATTTATATAAAATATATTAGTACCATAACCTTTGGTAAAAACAATAAAACAGACATTAATTATCAATTTAGAATGATGGCACAAAAGTATTAGATTAAAATTAAGAGTTATTTTCATACATTTTAAAATTGCAGGAACACATCTTCACGATATATTTTTATCGTTAAGATGAGTCATATGTATGGCTCTAAAACAATAAACTGGAATATTAATTCCAATACTTTTTAAAAACATTTTTAAATATACATTCAAAATAGACAATATTTTAGTTTTTCTTTTTTGATATTATATCAATAATAAACTCAAGAATAATTTTTCCATGACACAATGCAACAATAAATCTTTATTTTTGTACTTGAAGAATAATAAAAATTTAAATTTATCTGACTTTTGCAGTTCCAGACATTTAAGCTATTATTTTATTTATTTTTATTTATTTATTTTTTTGATATATCATTTTTTTTTTTTATCAAAAAGCATGTCTTAGTTTGATGCATTTGTTCAGTAATTTAGGAGGTATGTTATTTTAATTAATATTTGACAATTAAATTTATTTTCAATACAATTTATCTCTTTTGATATATAATAATTTATATATATATACAATAATTTATATATATATAAATATAGCACAATAATTTATATATATATATATATATATATATATATATATATATATATATATATATATATATACACAGTGGGTGATCAGATAATGAACATAATCTGTTACAAGGGTATGTTTGCTTTCCAATAATTGATTTACCATAGATTTCTTTATGAAATCGATTATTTCGTTCTGGAGACCATAAAATTAAATTAAATCAAGGATGAATACTTTTTTAATAAGTTTATTTTAAAAATAATACATATATATATAGACTTGCATATTGATCATTCCTTTTCATTTTTTGTTTATGTTGCAATAAAGAACGTGTTTAATGCCAATTGATTTTATTTTCTTTTAGACTTTTCAGAAGTGATCAATATCATTGTTTTTCTAAAGATCCCTAACCTAACTGATATATCAGCTTGACATAAGTGCTGATATGTCAGTTAGGTTAGGGAAGATAGTTGCCCAGACAGCTTTCCATTTCTTCAACAAATGAATGAGGATTTGTGCTTAAAATGAAACTACGAAACTGGTGGTCTACTTTGGGCTATAAATATTCTATTGGAAAAAAAATTTTTTCCCAGTATGTTGGTCTATATTGATCATTTGAGTTTGAATACCATAAACACCATGTTCTGAGAGCCGAGAAATGTTCATTAGAATTCATTTTAGTTTGCTATCCAAACACAAAAGACTTTAACGAAAGTATTTGTTGTCTGATTTGTTCGCAATCCAAACTGTTCATTAGCTGATCACCCACTGTATATAATTTACATATACCAAAAAGAAAATTTTTAAATCACATTTCACTTTATGGCAATATTAAAATACAATATTAAAACAAAGTCTAATTTATATTTCAAATTCATGTCCAAATAGTAAATTCATAAAACGATTTTCCTTTAAAAGTGATAAATGAATAAAGTCATTAATTGAATAAAGTAAATTCTGATTACTAAAAGAAAACTACTTAATTTTATCAAATAATTAAAAGTACTAATCTTCATAAAAATGTATAGAGAGAAACAGTATTAGCATATTAAAAAACAAATTTTTTTTAAATAATGAAATATTTATTGCGCTTTCATGCTGAAAACCACTGAATTTTATAGTAAAATGAATATTTCCTTTCTAAATATAGCAAAATAATAGTAATAAAAATAATTTGCTGAAGTAAATTTTTAAAAAAATTCATAAAAATAAGATTTGAAAGATAACATGCAGTATTAAAGTAATTTAAGGTGTTCAAAACTTGAAATCATTGAGAAGTTAAAAGTTGGAAAGGGAAAAAGTTCAATTCTTATAATAGAAACATGCATAACAAAAGGGTATGATATAAAGTGAATAGGTATTAAGCAGTTTTCTTACATTTATTATACTTTTATTGCAAGAAAAGTAATCATTATAGTAATACAGATTGTGCTTTTATTTTCCTTTGGAACTAGAATGAGAAATTGAGGCGGCAAATTTTTGTTCATTTCAACAAACATGTGAATAATTTTTAATTGCAGTATTCAATTACTGGTATCTGCATGGAATAAATCTACTCCTTGAATACTTAAATCATTTATTTATTTACACTGTTTTAAAATTTTATTGTTTAAATTCATATTTACAAAAATTTAAAGATTCGAGAAGGAAAAATAAATAAATAAAATTCGGAATTTGAAGTTGAGTATTTGACAGCTAAATTAAAAACTGGTATAAATACATTACAAAGAATACATACTCAAAGCAGATTCTATAAAATGACTATATTAAAAATAATTTTATTTTTTAATAAAAAGAAAATTACTAAATAAGTTCAACCAATGTCTATACATTAAGCATATTGCTACCAATATATGTCCCAAGTGTTATATCATATGCAAATTAATTATATGAAGTCAATAAAATTACACAAATGATGTAATAAAATTAATTTGTGAGAAACATTCAAGTATTTCCTAAAAAACTTTCCATAAACAATGAGGCAATCATAATTTTTGTAGGAGAGGCTTTTTAAACATAAATTAACATTGAGATAACGAATCTATTCTATCTAAACCATTTCCCAAATTGGCACTTTTAATAATTTTGTTTCTCATTCAGATGTATTGTATAGGTAATAAAGATGTCTATATTTTTTTCTCATGTTGCACAAAACAATTTCTTAATTTCTTTTCAAAAAAAAAAAAAAAAAAAAAAAAAAGGATTTTATCAATTATATTTTTAGTAATAAAATAGCAAACTTTTTTATGGTTCTTTAACTTAATCAAAAATTTCGAAATTGGTTTTGATTTGAGAACATAAAGATAACACAATATCATACTCATTTTGTTTTAAATAAAGAAAGGAAACTAAGAGTACCACTTTCTCTCCATGATTTAAAAAAAAAAAAGAAAAAAAAAAAACCACAGACCCATAAGTTAATTTTATATGACCACATACTATTTTATTTTTAATTTTCAGAAAAATAGATCAATAGTTAAGAGCATGTCTCTCAAAAATATTTATTTCACATTACAAAAGATATTTTCTTGCACCCTAAGGACTGTGTGTACTCTTCAGATAAGAATTCAGGCTCTAGTGTACAAGGGAAAAATTACATAAGTTAGAACAGTATGTAATTTTTTTCTCTTTTTAGAAATAATTGTAAAAAATTAAATTTAAAGACTGAAAAGCAGTAGCTAATTGTAAATTAAAATATTATACTTCTTTAAATTTCAAATTGTTTAACCAAAAACAAGAACACCAAGCAGTTTGTACTAAATAGTGAAACTGTTTGTTACTTTCATATATTACTAATATTACAAATTTCTGGGAACTGAAAGAAAATTGAGAGTGATTAATATGAACTGTTCTATCATTCTAAGAGCAAACAGGTTTCATTGGGTATTTCCAAAGGTGTATTTATAGAGTGGTCAAAAGATGTTTTATTAAATTGTGCTATTATTGGAAAACTTTATTGAAAAATTATCTAATTTATTCCCCCCCCCCCAATAGTTTTGTTAAACATATTAATTCTTAAATAGATAAATAAGTATAAAAAGCTCTAAGACAAAAAATATTTTCCTATTATTTTTGCGATTACAAAATCCTTATTTTATTGATTAAAATGAAAACAAAACTATTTGCTTCATAAGAAACAGTTCACATATCCAGTTCCTTTCAAAATACTTAAATCTTAAATCACAACTTTTTTCAATAATCAGTAGCTGTATACCATCATATTTAACAATGCAGTTGTCTGCAAGAAAATATCTTTTAAGAGGAAGCTGATTATAAGAATTACTAATTTTCTTTATTTATTAAACAAATCAATACTATATCTCAATAATATTTTTTAGTATTACTAATTAACTATTAAAAATTCACTACATTATAATTGATTAAAATCTAAGTAATTTATTAAAATTGCAAATAAAAAATACTCTTAAAATTTCATCTAAAAAAGGTTATTTTCTCTAGTAAAAGCAAATATTTTGTAATTTTTTCTATTGAAATCTAATCAAAATTCTGTTATAAACATATTCTGTTGCTTAAAATTTCCAAATTATTATAATAAGAAGAACAGAAAAAAATTGCAATAAAAGAAATATTTATAGTTTTCATGACAAGTCCAGACAACCTCTTAAAATCAAAGAATTGATTTAACAAATAAAAGAGAATTGCACAGTTCTATTTTGTCCACATTTATAATTTTTACAATTTGACAAACTTTATGTGTTGCAATATATAGAGCTATCAGCAAAATAGATAACAAAATTAAATAACAATAAAAATAAAATTCAACAAAACCAATGATTATCACAAATGCAATAAAATTTTGTTCTACAAATAAAAAAGGGGGAAAAATACTTCATTGAATAGGCTTTCCTCACAGAGAAGTTATTACAAGGTGAAGAAAGATGTGTGCAAATGTATTCAGAAATATATCATTTTAAGTGTCCTTTACACAGTGAAACCTCTGACTGCAAGTGAGGAGAGTACTCTGAATTAAAGTGGCATGTGATTTTGGACACAGGAGTTATCTGAATTGTTTCTCACCAACGTAGGGCATGCTTGTGTAGTGGGAGCAGCTTTTGATTGTTCTAGGTTCTGAGCAGTGGGATTAGAGGAGGATCCCTGAGTGGAAGGATTCAGAATCTGTTCTCGATCTTTGTCTTTGCCAAGTTTGAAAGCATCCAGCAGGGCATCTATCCTTTCTGGCGTGGGACCCCAGCGAGCATAACCAGTATCATTTTGGAGAAAGAAAACTTGAGTTCCATGAACAGAACGCTGACAAATCTCTGACCTGTCCATTACAAAATGAAAAGATTGCTATCAAGAAAAATATAATCGAGGGCATGACAAATAAAAAAGTGCTACTTTATTTTGTACCCAGGAAAGAAATTACAAGTGAAATTTAATACTGATTATTTTTAAATCATCTTTATCATATTTACACCCGTATTCTATTTTGAAAAAGCTTTTATTGCTGATGCTCAGTGTGAATATAATTTCAATTTTATGACTGCTATAAATTATACTTATTTTAAATAAGATGTAAATAACAGATTTTACATTTTTGCACACACTGAGAAATTTATATAATATAAGAAAAAATGATTTTTTGTGCAAAAATACATTTTTGAATGTGTTTTTAACCATGAAGTGAATGCTTCTTTTGTTACAATTGAGATCATGATTACATAACTTTATTACAATTATCATTGATTTAAAAAAAGATAACATAAGTCAGATAAGTTTCATCTACATCACACTGTATTGAGATGGCATTGTAAATCTGACTTGTTAACAAATTTGCTGCCTGCCTTCAATAATGCAATTGCATTATTTGAATGGCAGTCAAGAGGGCAAAGTTTATCATTTAATATTTGAGTGTTGTTGGAAATGAGAAAAAATCCAATCAAGATTTTTAGCAGTAATAAACAAGTATTTTTAATTGCAATTTTTTCGGTTTGTAAAGGTTTTCAAATAGAACAGAAGAAAGAGCAAAATATCCACATAGGTTAGTTTAAATCGGCAAGGACTATTTAATTTTTTTCATTTAATATTTTAAAGTTTTTTTATTAAAATTTTCCAACTACACCCATTTTCTGGCTGATTTCAAATTTTTATTAAAAATTCATGCACATAAGGGTTAACATCATTACAAGTAATAAAATGTGACTATATTTTATAACCCATTATACTCAGTATATATAATTCATAGTGTATTTATAATTATATGATTAATATAAGTATTAAATTACTTATTCTATACTCTTATAAATTTTGCTTCATGTTTGATATTTGTTAGACTATTATTTATTTTCATTGCCTAATTCATGAAAAATTATAAAAAGACATAAAAAACAAGAAAATTGATTTAAAACTATGACAGAATACAGATTGATGGTAAAAGCTTTTTAAATTAGTTTATCATAGTTCAGATTTATAAAAATTTTAGTGATCAGTTATATTTAATTCAATAATCTGATAAAAAAAATTATTTTAAGTTGAGAGGAAAAAACTAAATATCAAAATGCAGTGATTTTAAAAAATAGGTTGAATTTAAGCCATATTAAATAAATTGTTTTGCAGTTTTAAAATCTTAGCAATAATGCACAATTTCATTGGAAGATTCATAAAACTTTACTCAATACAGGTAATACACACAATTACACATATCCATTAATAGAAAACATTATAAAATGTTTATTTATTTATTAAAGTTGTATATATAACTTACTTTGCAATAACATGCTGAAAGCCATGACGATATTCATGATCATATGCTGGTATTAATAGTTGTTTCCTCTTGAATCTATACAAGAAAAAAGGAATAATATAAGAATACAACGAATTGTTTTTGAGTAAGAATTTCAAAAATTATACCAGTTACTATAAATTTATATAAAGTTACTTTCTTTCATTCATAGGAATATATAGTTAATTTTAGAATTGAAGATAAATGATATAAACATGATAAATGTATTATAATTCAAATTTTATTTACCAAAACTTAAAGTTAACTATATTTAAAATTCGAAATCACCATTACAATACATAAGGTATAATGATGCATGACATTTTGATGTATAGCAGAAAAAGGTTGATAATTGAATTACCTTTGAAGAAATAGACAAATCAAATTATTTACAGTTGTAAAATTTTAAATAATTTACTGTTTGCACTCAGTGGATTAAAAAGAAACAAAAAAACTGAAAAAAAATTGATGCCATAACAGTGAATCATATAGTCAACAATATAATCAGATCTTAAAATGTTATAGATAACAATCAGAACATCTAATCTTAGTCAAAAATCTTACCATATATAGCATAAATATATCTAATCACGTAGTCCTATTAAAACTTTATCAAGGCATTTTATGCATTTTGAATAATGATTCTGAAAGAATCGTGAATGTATGGGAATTCATATATATATATATATATATATATATATATATATTAGGAATAGCTTTAATGAATTTTTGAGTCATAAAGCATGTATAGCAGAAAAAGAAAAAAACAAAATCTAATCTAAATTATAACAAGGGTTCTACAGATTTCTATGAATCAAATTCTAGAAATTTTAGGGAATTTTCTAGGAGTCCAATCAAAAACTTCCAAAAAATATTTTTTGTTCTATTTTAAAAATAGTTCTTAAACAATTATGGATATAATTATATATGTGCAACCTTCTTCAATTACATTTGTAAATAACAGAAATAAATTAAGGAGAATATTTACGTTAGAAAGGTATTTAATGATTACTTCAAAAGCTTACAATGAATTTACAGCTACAAGAGAAAAAATTTATTTAAATAATCAATACTTTTTATGTTACTTGATTACCCATTTTATAAAATAAAGAGTTAATTTAGAGTTTTTAAACACCTTAAAATGATTCCTATCTATTAATTTATTTAGTACTTCAAGATATGTAAAACAACTTCTTTTCAAATATAAATATACTTACTCAAAACAAATACAACTATTAGATTAAGTTTCCAGATAAAGTTTTTTCCAAATTATTATTTAATAGCAGAAATTCTAAATTTTTCTATTTATTTTCGAACTTTTTTAAAACTATAAAATTTCCTATCCATATTTTAAGAGTTTTACTATTTCTTTAATCATTCAATAGATTTTTACAGATGATTATCTAAGCTTTAATCAAAGAGAAGAACATAGTTACTAGTATTCTTAACTATATCTTACAATGTGTTAGAGAAAAAGCGCAAAAACTGTTAAAATAAGCACACTTTTTTACAGCTCAACTGAATTGCTTTGCAATAGCACTGTCTACAAACATTGCTTGAAGGAGACAATTTATATTGCTACAAGAACTGTAGCTGAAACCACAGTTTAAAACTTTAAAGGACCATAGAATTTCAGCCTTAAAATCTCTTTTGAAAAAACAAATGAATATAAAATTACAGAACACATACACTGGGTTCATATCTTTTAACAGAAACAGCTGTAATGAAAAAATCTTTTAAATTATATTTTTTGGCAGATACAGCCTGCTCTAATAAATTCACATGTTTTTCCGTCCATATGGGATTTAATTTGTTCATATTTGAAATACATAGAAACCTGCCTTGTAGAGCAGACAATGGCCACATGTTTTTTCTGAACCATGCAAAATCCCATCTTTGTATAGCTTTTCCGGAGATCACTGATCAGTGAAAAAACACTTTTCACCAGGTATATTAAATAATTTATTTCTTTGATAAACAAATTCATCCTGATTTAATGAAATTCTATGTAATTTTCACCAAGGGAGACATAAAAAGCATAGTGAAATATTAATATTCTGTGAATTTTATACAGTATAAAAACAAAGGCAAATAGAAAAAGAATTAAAATCGTTCATCTGATAGAACGACATGACGATCTTGTTTGGTAATTATTTCACTTCACACACATAAATCTAAACACAATCTGGATTATAATGAAATTATCATGGCTGAAGTAGATCTGTAACACTAGAATTGCAGATGGAGTCATTTGCACCCAAAACTTATTTTGTTCCAGATTTTCTCAAAATGTTATTAACAGAATTGAAAAAATTTCTTGACTTTTCTTATTTTTATACCAAAAATAATCTGTGAAAATATGATATGTTAAACACTTATCTTTTTTTTTTGTTTTTGTTTTTAATGCTTGTATCTAAGACTGTGCAATGGGTCATTTTGACCTTATTATAATCACAAGTATTAAATTTGCGATTCAATGTTGGAATGGGAAAAACTTTTTAAGTCTCTTTCCCAAATATAAGCAGAACAATGCTTCAATGTCAGTAGATTGTTACTGCGAACTGAAGAACAGATGAGAATTTTGTTTTAGTAATAGTAGCCAATGTTGCACACTATTCTCCCCTCCTGTTATCATTCCATATTGGAAAATTGAATGGAATGTGGTGCAATACTACCATAGCCAATGAGGTAGTCTAATGGACATACATCTGATTCTTCATAACTACAGAACTGGCTGTTTACATTGTCTTGGAGATAGTTTGAATGTATCAGTCTATTCGATTTTTGCCACCTTATTAACATGCAAAGATAAAATTGATCTTGGGTGAAAATGGCTGGAAGAAATATGCATAAATTAACAGTTAGTGAGGACAGTAAATATATACAACAATTATCAGAAAATGAATTTGAACATGAAGAAATTGTTTTCAGTGATGATGAATATATATTTCCATAGATACTGCTTCTCATTTTCCTGTAAAATGTACTAGAAAAAAATACACACACACACACAATGTGTAAGTAAATGTAAAAAGTTATCAGATCCAAGTCCAGATGAAATAAACCTTGAAAATTTTGTTACAAATGATGGTACATGTTGGGAAAATCATTACCCCTGGAAGTTGTATATGTGGAGGAATTGGTGAACAAAATGTTTACAAAGAAAAGAATGACCCAATCAGTTATTCAATGCAAAAAATTGAAAATGGCTACACAATTGATTCATGGAAGCTATTTATAGATGAGCCTATGCTTCGTCATATAAAAATTTTTAGAGGAAGCTCACCGGCAACTGGGGAAAAATAAATCCTCAACAACTTAGAACAAACTAGATGCTTTTATATCAATTTTGTATGCTTGAGGTATATGCAATGTATATATTCTAGAGCTTGATAATTTGTAATCTGTTGTCCACCTTTTCTCTGCGATACTATGATGAGAGATAGTCAGGGAACTTATGAATGTTCTGTGATTCAACAAAAAACTACACAATTTGAAGGCTTTCAAAGAGATAAATTTTGTTTCATTTCTGAAATATTGAAAATTCGGTAACTTAATGCTTTAAAACAGAATCATTTGTAACTATTAATGAACAACCTACCTTTCTCTGAATATGTTGTTTTGCATTTAATAGAACCTTTCGAAAATAAAGGAAAAAATATCGCTAGATCATTTTTTCACTTCTTTAAATGTTTCAAATGTTAAAAATGGTGCAGCTTATCCTTTTTGGACCTTGCGCCAGCAAAACCCAACAAACCAAACCAAATGTTAAAAACAAAGAACTCTGTTTCAATTGGAATGATGAAACGAAGTACCTGAATTTGTGAAAAAAGTGAAGATGCTGTCATAGGATATATTGTTACTGAAGCATGATGATATAAATTTCACAGTTTATTAGGGAAAAACCAGTAAAAATGTCTTATTATTGAGATCTTTTTATCCTACAGTTGATATTGACAATAATCATCCAAAAAAGATTCCAGATACAATATTTTATAACAACAGAAATGTCAACATTTCTGACCAAACTGCATGGAAATACTCTGTGAAAGCAGACTCAACAAGGTGGAAAGCTCATGCGTTTTACAATATTCTTTATCTTGTAAGGATTAACCCATGGATTTTATACAAAGAAGTTACTGGAACACACACACATATATAACACAAGAAGTTAAGATTTCTAGAAAAAATACTTTAAAATTTCAGAAATTCCTAATTTGAACTATGGTTTTGCTTCATAATTTATTATGCTTCAGGAAGCAACTTCATAGGTTTGACAATTATCTAGTATTGATGGTAAAAGTATTTGGCATAAAATAATCTTATTTCAAATAAAGTATCGGTACTTCAGAAAAATAATGAAATGGTTTATTAGAATTTAAATATTTTAAGACTTTCTAACTCAGGGTAAAAACAAGTTAAGAATAAAGAGAAAAATTACTTACTTGGCATAGTTTTTTTTTTAATTTTAATATCTTGTTATATTCTGAAAACTAAATAAACAATACATGGATAGTTAAGGAATTGAATTATTAAAATTCTTCACTACCTGAATAATATTTTGTTTTAAACAGAGTAGAGAATTACCGTATAAGTTTTGCACCTTAATAGCACTACAATCAACAATAAGAAATTAATTTGACACCAGATAAGGATACTTTATAGTTTTTCGCATTGAAATAAAATAGTTAATTCAAACGAACATTGTTTGCTCAGTTGATTCTAGAGTTTCCAAATTTTGCAGCATATCTTGACCAATAGATAGAAGAAACTATGGAATCTATATAGGTAAAAAAATTACCTGCTTGCTTCGATTTTTGAGAGGAAAGATGGCACAGGATCTCGACACTCAGATATAAAAACAATGAATGATAATGGTTCTTGAGAGCTTGATAAAAGTTTCTGTAAAAAGATTTCCATTTATTTTGCTGCATATAAGCAACTATCATTTTATAATAAGAGTAAAATTATTTTTAAATAACTACATAAAAATTTATGAAGAAGAAATTTGAGGAAAGAAAATAACCTCAAACTGAATGATGGATGCTTCTAACAACTCTTCACAATAAGGTGGATTGGCTTCAAAAGATCCACTGATGGGAAAAAATGTTTGAATTGGCCTGGAAGGAAGAAAGCACTTTATTAAAAATAGGAATTTATTGAGCATATATATATATATATAATCAAATGTAAACAAAATATCCAAAAAATCAACTAGTTTTCTTTTTTAATATTTTTTTAAAGAAAGGATGCACATGCACAATAAATTTACAAACCCTCGAGATCCAAAGAAACTGTCTGTGTCTGGAAATGCAGATGCATATTGCCTGAAATAACAGTTAAGGGGTGATGCAAAACACTCAAATGTAACGCCAAAATGTTTATGCAAACAGTCAAAAACAGCAACAGGAAGTGAACCTTGTATACCATGTCCTTCATTCGGAGAAAGACCAGTAAAAGCCTAAATAAACAAACAATATTTATGATAAATACAGCAAACACAGTTATTATCAAAATAATATAAACAGTAAGCAAAAAATATATCAACTGAAAATAATTCAAGTTAACAAAGACTTAAAGCACTGTAAAATATTTAAGAAATAAATTTAAATAAATATCCTTTACCGATATTTAAAGTATAGGAGGGCAAAATTTTCTTTAAACATTAGTATTGTTAATATAAATTTCTATAGGATAGAACTCTAATGACTAAAAACAATAGGATATAAGCCACTTCAATTAAATGGTTTCTAAATAAATAAAAAGATCTAACGATACAACTGTGTAGGTCATTATCTTTTTGAGAACCTTTATTTCCCCTGCAAGAAAAGTACTAATAAAGTGATTATTTTTTTTTTGGAAAACATCACATTACAGTCAACCCTCAGGCCAGTATGAGTTTGTGGATTAAATAGTACTCAGCAGCCCATGGAACATTATAACATTTATATTTTACTTATTGCAGAATATTTCACCTGAATTCATGAATACAAGCAAAGGAATGTCTTTGTATTCAATTTGTTAATAGAATCAAGCAAATTTAGCATATTGTTGCAAGAAGACCAAATGTTATATTGCAAACAATGGCAGCCTAAAAACTATGTCTGATACAATAACAGCTGTTCTGGATTATAGTCATGGTAGAATACCATGAAATTGCAACCAAAGCAGTTAAATACGTTTTTTCTAACAACCTATCCATTTTTTTAAAATAATGATGACAACTGAAGCAAAATAATGGAAAAAACAAAACACAAGCAACATATTTTGGATGTTACGAGGGTTGCTATTTATATTTCTGGCCTTGGCAACAGTAAGTGTTGCTAGGCGACCGAAGACGATTTTAATCGAAAGTTTGATATTTTTAAACATAAATTCAGCAGACGATTTACCATTATAGCTTTATTTGTGTTGTTGACAGTAAATTGAAAAGTTCTTCTCTGTCAAAAAATGGAATTGAATCATGAACATTTTCATGCCATTATTTTTCATAACTTTCAACGTAGATTGTCAAGACAAGAGTGCTTTGATGAACTTAATTCTTTATACAGCGATAAAGCGCCATCCTACAGCACTGTAAAAAATTGGTATAACGAATTTAATCGTGGTCGATGTTCGATCCAGGACGAATCCCGTGCAGGTTGTCCAAAATACGTTGTTGTGCCAGAAAAGATCAATGCTGTGCGTGAACTGATAAAGCAAGATCGTCATGTGACATACCGTGAGATAGAGGCGTCTTTGGACATTAGTATGACTAGCATCAATAAAATATTGCATGAACATTTGAGCGTAAAAAAAATTTGTTCGTGTTGGATCCCGCATAATCTGACAAACGCTCAAAAAAAGGCTCGTGTCGATTGGTGCAAGGAAATGTTGGAAAAATACATTCAAGGTACATCAAAGGCTGTGTATAACATCTACACAGGTGACAAATCATGGATCTATGCATATGAGCCGGAAACAAAACAGCAATCAACTGTATGGGTCTTCCAAGACGAGGCAAAACCAACAAAAGTTGTTCGATGAAGAAGCACATCGAAACAAATAATTGCCTGTTTCTTCGGCATTAACGGTCATGTGGCAACAGTGGCGTTAGAGCAATGCAGGACGGTCAATTCTGAATGGTACACGACCATTTGTTTGCCAGAAGTCATCGAAGAAATTCGAAAAAAGCAGAAGAACAGGCGAATCATTCTTCATCATGACAATGCGAGCTCTCACACATCGACTCAAACAAAGGCATTTCTAACGGAGCGAAAGATCGAACTGATGGGTCATCCGCCATACAGCCCTGATTTGGCACCCAATGACTTCTTTTTATTCCCACACATCAAAAATAAATTACGTGGACAACGATTTTTGACCCCCGAAGAAGCGGTTGATGCATTCAAAACGCAAGTTTTGGAGTTACCTCAATCGGACTGGAAAAAGTGCTTTGAAAATTGGTTCAAACGCATGCAAAAGTGTATTGATCATCATGGAGAATATTTTGAAAAACAATAAAACCAATTTCGATCCTACATATTTGTTTTTTCATTATTAGGCCAGAAATATAAATAGCAACCCTCGTATTGTCTCCTTTACCTCACAGTTCAATCATTTTTTTTTTTTTTTTAAGAAACAAGCTGAGTATTTTTAACAATTTAGAGTTCTAGTGAGTTAAGATGTTAAATCAATTTATATATATTTAAGTGTAATTGTTTTTAAGTCAATGACAAATTTTAAACAATGATCAATATATCGCCATTAATGGGCCATGATAAAATTATCAAACACTGACAGGTATGAGACAGTTAAAGATTTTGGAGCACTGCATTACATGGTATGTGGGGTGATTGTATGAAATGCAATCAGCAAACAGTAAATTCTCAATTATCTGCATATTGCTAATAAATTTTAAAAATAAATTTTAATCCAATAATAAGGTGTTTCAATACAAAAATTTTCAATTGATTTTCTAAAGAAGTAAATCTGTAAATTTATATAAAGTGAATAATTCAACTAATTCTTAACTAAGCATATTTATGTTGATATGATTCCCTTTTAACCATAATTATGTGAATTATCTTCAGAATCACGTTATGAGCAATAAATGTACAATTTGATTACGTAAATAATTAGAAGTTTACTGTAGTTAAACATAGAGATCTGTACACAGCATTTAAAATAGAAATTTGAGCGCCTATGAGTATAAAAATAAATGCAGTCACGACATTCCTAATACTGCAGCTATTTGTGATTTCTATCTTTAAATGCCTAATAGTTAAAAACGTCATATAGGTTGTTTTGTGGAAGACTGTTAGAAGATGAAACAGTATAACAGGCTGAGATATTAGAGTGTTATAACAAGACAAAAAAGTTTACAAATACTTCCAGAGATTTTGAGATTCGATTTCCATATGAGTAAAGCAATATTTGTCAAAAATTCTCTTTTGATAACTTTATGCCATCTATGTAAAACAAGTATGCAAGCAGTTTTAGATTAACAAAGGGACTATATAAATGGCTTTGAAAGAAAACTCATTAATGATATATTACTTTTATTTCCCAAATGCTTCAATTGCAAAAAAGTATCCATTAAAAAATGCTCATTAAAAATATTTTTAACTTTACACAACTCAATCATGATAATACCTTTCAATATAACAATCAATATATAAAAATTAATTATTTCAACACTCTATAACTATTAAAAAGTTCACAAAAATAAAAAGGTGAAAAAAATCCAAGTTTAATTAAATGACTATCGTTCAAACTTAAGTCATATTACTATATTAAGTTAAAGCCTATTAGTAAATTTTAAGTTTAACAAATTAGTCAATAATTCATTCCTTTAAGAAATTCTTTCTTTACAGATTCGTTGAAAACTTTCAAACTTCCACAAACAATATTAATTAAATATTAAAATCTTATAAAAAAAAACTGTAAATTGTATAGTTTTCCCTTTGTAAAATGTTAACTGAAATTTTTTTTTTAAATTACAACAAAATTCTTGATTTTTAACTGTTATTTGAAATGTTTTAAATTTTAACACAAAATTCTTAATTATCATTCAGATTTCAATATATAGAGAAAATGTCTTTCAGAATAATGTTACATTTAAAATTTTTATTAAATAATATTTTCCACACAGTCAGAAATTATAACAAGATGAATAATCAGTGTGTAAATGGACTGCATAATTTTGAATTTTCATCACTTAGGACTACTTATACTTTTAAAAGAACCCTTTATAAATTTTTTGTTATCCTAAAATGAAACTGAGATAACCATCATTAAAAAATTTGTGAAGTTGAGGATGAAAATAGATTGTATAAAACAAAATCAAACAGTTCTTATAAGATGAAGTATAATAAAAATAATTTATATTTTACTTACCTTATTGAAAAATTCTTTACACTGTTGTAAAACTTTTTACATTCTATTTTAAAAATTTAGAAAAACCAAATTGTAATTAAATAAGCAAAAAAGTGTGGTATTATTTGTGTAACATATTATTACACTTTATATACTCAATGACACTATTTCAGATAGAACATACTTATTCTAGTCCCATTATTATAAAGTTTATATGTTTGCAAAGGAAAAAGAAACTAAAATAATGTAGTTCTTTGCAGCACAAGTAGTTTAATTTTGCTATCAAATGACATGAAATATTTTTTAATATAATAAAAGAAAATCAGTTTGGAATAAATACAATAGTGTATCCAAACTACTTTTATTTATATCATTTAATCTGATTATTTCTGGTATATTTACAAAAGTATACACATACTGAATTATGAATGAAGAAAAAAATTTTAAAGTACAACTGAAACATTTTAAAGTACTGAAAAGTGTTTCTTAAGTAGTTTATGAAAATAGTTTTGATGGATACATGTGGGGTATATGATTTTCATGATTTTTTGCTTCCATGAACTCTTCTAAAAAAGAATTCTATCATTAAAGTCCAATAAAATTGAAAATAAGTCACTAAGTATTTTGGCTGTTTTTCGAAAAGACTTACTTTGCTTTTCTACAAGCATGTTGACACAGTATGTTTTTCTAATTAATACATTATACAGAAAGTAATGAAATGAAAATAATCCCTATATAATACAGAAAATAGTTAACTCATAAAATTTAAATATATGACTTTATTATAAAAATAAATGTTACCTGGTAACGCTTTAACATGCACCAAACACGAGCCAAGAAATTATCAAATTTTCTGTCATCAGTGCAGTTTAAACGATACAAATGTTCCTAAAATTTAAAAATTTATAAATTAGTGTAAAAAAAGTATAAGTTTCCATACACAATTAATTTATAAGGCAAAATTTTTACATCTGAATTTGTCAACATAAATTAAAGAGAAATAAACTTTATAAATTTTATAGTTAATTTTATGGATCACATGTTTTTAATACAAGCGAGAGATGTGTCAAACTCAATATGATTACATGAAGAGTATAAGTCTCAACACATCATGGTGGAAAGTCTAACACTGTTGTAAGGCATTTTAATATCTACTCTATAACTGGAATCACTTTTTACAGACAAGTGGTATGTATTTAAGTGTTACAAAGGGAGAAGAGAGGTGAAAAAAATTCATAGGTATTTAATCCAACAGACATGCATGCAGAAAGTATATAAGCTTGAGCGATATTCTATTGAAATGAAAGAAATTTTAAAAAAGAACTCTTTATTAACAAAATTAGAGGATTGTATGATTATTTTGTCATCATTTTAAGGTTTTGTAACAATTATTGCTATTGATAAACAAAGTTAATTATTGACATAAAAGTCATTCCTTTAATCAATACTGATAACAATTTTGCAAAATTAATATTAAATAAACGATTAGTATTATCAAATGATTCATGTTTTAAACAATTTCCACTTAGATTTTTCAGAATTTTTTCATATAAATGTTTTAGATCTGTAATTCTGGTAGCATTTAGTTAAATAATAGATAAAATTAAATACTAGATAAATAGTAAACAAGTCCATAGCTGATGAATTAAGATTACTAAATTACAGTTACATCATACTAGATTATTATCATACATCTACCAGTATTATGTATAATTGCTATACATAACACTTGGCAAAACATGTAAAGTTTAATGATCTAATTCCAATTAATCAGGATACTACCCAACAAAATAGAAATGGAACATGTAAAAGTAAGAAAGATTTTGATCCGAAAATTCAATTATTTCTTCAACTTAGAGGAAAAATTATCAACTAATTTGTTTAATATAAATACACTTATTAGAATGCAATAACATGGTTAGTTTAAAAGTGCATTAATAATTTTCTTTTACTGACATTATCTTGGAATATATATAATTTTAATTAATGATTATTAGTTTAAAATTAATAGTATTATTGATCTATGTTTTTGACAAGTAATTTGTTCCACATCAACAATCATTAAGAAATTCTGGCCAATTGTTAAAATCTTTTCAGAATACATACTTTCCAAAAACATAGCTTACATAAATGTTGTGATAATTATTCCAACACTTTAAGTGCTTCATAAAGGAAAAGTTGAAAAAAAAAGAAGAGCTTATAAACAATATTATTAATTAATAAATTTCATCAATATCAAACATCTTATAATTCTGAACAAAGTATGCACATCTAAGTTGGCATCTTCTCTTCAGCACAACAACAGCTATTAACAGACTGCTAATTTATAATTCCTTTTTTCAAGAAGGTAGTTTTTCATTGGGTGAAGGATGATAAAATAAGGTAGTGCGTTTTTCGATATTTGTTTGATTCAGATGTAATTACACACATTATTGGAGTAGAGCTTAATCTACATTCAATGTTTCTCATGACCCCATAAAAAAATTAAGAATTTTGAGCAAATATGTTTTTTACACAAACATTCACATCTAAAAAGTTCCAAATGCATTTTTTCAAGAGTGCAAATTTTTATTTTAATTTTTTACTAAATTGGTACAGCATTTTTGAAAATTTCCTTTTATTACTGATTTTCCTTGTGAATTTTAAATTCAACTTCAATTGACAGTTTTAACATCTTTCTGAATTATAACATTCATTCTTTTTCTACTCATTCACAGAAGACCTAAAATTTCTCATAACCACAAAAATGCATGATAAAATCATATATGTTGGTTATAAGATTTTATTAAAAATTTCTGGGTTATGAAAACTTTTTTGAAAATTTTTATTAATTATGAAATTTTAAAAAATTATGAAGAAAGCTAGAATACTTGCTCTTTTCAAATTTTGAGATGCATTACTTATTGCAAAAAGAGATCATGCACAATGAAATTAAATGGTAGAAATGATTTAACTTTGAAAACAGATTTCAAATTTTTAAGCTTCTGGTTAGGTACTTTATTTTAACTTTATCTTTTTTTACCCCTTTTCATTTTTCTGAATATTGATATAATACAGCATAGTCTAATTTACTAGGTAAAAATCACTTCAATTATATACAATAGTAACAATCGGAATTACTATTCTAAATCGACACTCAAATTATGATGCAGCAAGAAAAAAACATAACACAATAGAATTGAAAAGAACCATTTAATTAAGCCAAAGATGATTGTCACTGTTATTGTTTAGACTGGAACACTTTAACACGAACAGTAGAAATAATTTCAATAGTAATAAATTTAATTTTTAGTAAATAAATTTTAATTTTTCAGCTCAGTTAAACTTAAAAGAAAATATGAACTAGCTAATAATCTTCTGAGTGAATAAAAAATTTCTCCTGAACTTTATGAAAACAGTAAAGTAACAGGAGGCACATTCTTATTATGAACATAAAGTAAAAAAGCCATAGGCAGGTTAAGGTTTGTTGTTTAACAATTTAAAGTATAAAGTAATGATATGCACATTTTGAAATTGTTTATAAACTATTTTACTTTCCTGAGATTGCTCAAATATTGATTCTAAAAATGAATTTTAATCTACTCATTTCATAACTTGCTGGAAAAACTATCACAGTTATAAACTCAAAAATATAAAAAACAAAAAAAGACCGCTTAATAACTTCAATGTCTACAATTTGGTCACACAGACCTCTAATATTTATTATTGGATCCTCCTTTGGGAATATAATTAATGTATTATTTGACCCACCAAACAACTTTATTGTAATAATTATTTATACAGATATAAATGAACATAATATTTTTCCTTCATATCCATTTTTGTTTTATTCGAATGTTACAGCTCATATATATATATATATATATATATATATATATATATATATATCATTAACCTATACACCCAAGGTAGAGATCAACCAACTCTGGCCTATTACAAATTAAAGAAAAATAAATGTATAATTTTAATAAATTACAAGGAATAGGATTATGTATAATTCAAATGGCGGGCTAGTAATTTTTTGAGGTACAATAAGTGAAATGTTTGAGCTTATGTTTATTTTATAATTTATATCTACAAACAAGAGTTTTTGCAATGATCTGTAGACTGTCAGTTACTCAAAAATTACAGTTAAATTTATCACAAAATGATTAATTTGATTAAAACCCATGGTGTAAATTATATTTTAAAACACTAGAAGCATCTATGCCCCAGTCAGCTAAATTGAAGACCAAGCCATTGACTATTCAGATATCGATTTTGCATGATGAATGTAATTAAAAATGAACTGGCAATAAAGTATCACTTCTCAGAATTTATATACTGCAATTGAATTTTATGTACACATCATTGCTTTGAGGGAACACATACTATAAATTATACTATAACATATACTTGTGCAAAACTTGGCAAACATGACAGCATTACAGTATATGAAATAAAAGATAAACTTACTAGTTTTTGAAAAAAGTGGGTATTTATTCTGACAGCATCCCCTTTATATCGCAAAATAGTATTATCTTTCTCAGTTAACAATTGCACGGCTGGCAGATGAGGAGATGAAATAGCGAATTGCACTGGATAGCAGTAAACTTTTTTATGAATGCTTACTTGTAATGGGCTTGTAATTTCTGAAATATTGTTTCATGTGTCATATAATCAGCAATACAAAGCATGTGCATTACAGCTATAAAAAATTTCAGAGTTAAAATCTCAAAATAAATCCTATTTATTTTGAAATTTAACAGTTTTCAATAAATAAATTTTATATAAAACTTTTCTCACTTCACATAAAAAGTTGTATATAAAATACATTTTATTGAACATTAAGAATTTTTCCCTTGAGCAAATACAATTATTCCTCACCTTACCTTAGCAAAGATACAGTAGAGAAAAACTATCAAGATTTATGTTATAAGAAGGAATTAATATAAGGCTTATTTTGCTTAATGAAGAATTGTCTACAAATTAACAACTTTCAACATTTTAAAATAGGAATTGTGGAAACTAGGAGAAAATTTTTTCTTCTAAAAATCACCCATCACATGAGAAAGCATTTGATGAAATTTCATACTAAAATAACAGAAAGAAACAGCACAGATAAAAAATTAAAAAAAAAAAAAATCAGTCAAATTTTAATCCTTTTACTTGAAATATAAGATCCAAATTCTTGGAACAATGAACATCAACATATTCATTCAAAAATTTTAATTGTATTCTAACTCTTAACAACAATGTCTAATGATTTTGGTAGTCTGTCCATATCCAATGGGTACCATCTCACATTGTTATTATGACTGATACTCACTCTGCTGAAAGCAGCTGCTCTTGTTACTTCTCAACTAGGTATGAGTCCCATATCCAGTGAGTTTTTTTCTCGGAGAAAAAAGAAATTAAACAGGAACTTGTGGAAACTTTCTCTAGAACACAGTGGTATTCTAAGAAGAGACTTAGAATGCTAATGGTGGTATTATATTTTTCGAGGGCAACAGATGTCAGCCAGCATGTCACTCAGTGTAAATCTGCTCAGATTTCACCTAATAATATTTTTAACTGGATAATGTCTTTTTCAAACCTTAATTTCTTAAGTTTTTCTGGAAATTTTTGGATTTTGTCATGTTAATTAGGGATCAAAAATAACAAAAAGTTTAATTTTTAAAAGCGAAATTTCTATAAATTTGATTTCTCACATATTAGTCTAAGTATGTAAAATCTATATGAAATTTGTATATATTCAGTAACCTCAATAAATAAACTTACAGAATGCTTAATAAAAAATCATAAAATATCAATACCTTATGCACTTAATTAATTAAATATTATAATAATAAATATGCACTAAACTGAAAAATATCAATACCTTCAATACCATGCTGACGCAAAAGAGCCCAGTGTTTATCTTTAATTTTCTTTGCATAATCACATGATAGATTATAAATTTTAGTACATATAGCCTCCACTGAATCTTTAGCAGCTTCTACCAAATGTGGCTGACATTGTTGTTTAAGATGAGCCAGTCTTTCCTGAAATTGAAATTATACTGAAGCAACAATGGAATTGATCTTAAATTCACTGATACAAAAGTAGTTATCTTAATATATTTAATAAAATATATATCTTACTAAGTAATCATCAAATGTAGCATTCAATGTCTTCCTAATCCATTGAAAAGCATCTTCTGCGTTCCATTTCACTATTTTTCGGCTTTCTGGAGAAATATTTCTAAAAAACAGGCTTTTATTATAGTTTAAAAAATTCTTGAAAGTTTTGCAATAATTAAAATACACACATACATGCACGTACATCTGAACTTAGTTATAATTCAACAAATAATAACATTATTGAAAAGACTTAACTTAGAACTCTTATAAATCTATTATATAACAAATATGCTGAAGTTTATATCTATTCAACTACAGCTTGCTTTCCATTCCCTCCCTTTTCCTATTTTAAACTGACTGAATGATTTTATTTTCACCCCTCCAAAACAAATGTAAATTAAAATTGTTAAAAATGAATGAGACTTACACAAACCACAATGAAAGCTTTCAAACATATTGGTTTTACTGGTGCAATGGTCAAATAATTTTTAATAAGTTACATCATTTTGGAAAGTATTGTGAGATAACAAAATATAAGTTGAGAGCTATGGATGAAACTTTCTCATATATTTGATTTTCTTGTTTAATTATTGAAAGCATTTATGATCCACTGATCAAGCTGACTTCAGTTTTAGTAAAATACTGAGGTCTTCAAGCTTATGAACAACAGTATCAGATTTTATTTTTAAAATTACAACCTGAGTATCGTTAAAATATACTTGACAGATAAACATATAAAATTTAGATTTGATAATTATAAGTTAACTATTTAAAAAAGATAGTAACAATATTTGAAAATTAATTGATAAAAACTTAGATCAAAAAAAGAAAAACAAATTGTACTAAAATAAGAGTGAACAGTTTGAATTATGTCTATCAACCTTTTTTTTACTTAAATTATTATATTTCATTATTTAACTTAATATTTAGATTAATAATAACTATTTATATTTCATTGGTTTACTTAGTAATCCTGGTGCAAATTTTTTTTCAATTTAGCAGAAAACTTTAATGTTTTTTAAAAAAAATTAATTTATATAATGTTTGTTTACATAAGTTCCTCAGTAAGTTCTGGGCAAATAATGAATTGTGCTCATATATGCTGACCAATACCCTCAACAGGTTTTACTGGGTAGAGATATGAGTGCAATTGAGCATGGTGCAACTTCGTATTGAGTCAGAGGTCCAACCAACTTTCTTCGCAGATATAGTGTAAAAGGATGAGATACTTTCTTTTATTTTCATGAAAAAGGCATGTACAATAAGCAAAGAGCTCATTATTACCACTAATAAATCCTAGATATTTACTGATGTTTGACATAAAATCCAGTTTGCTATTAACATTTGATATGTAATAATAACAAACTGATTAGGCTAATAATTTCTGATGGCACATTAACCTTTTGAGTCCGGCGTCATCGTTTAAAAAAACTGCTCCTAGGACGGCGCGAGAAGATGACATTTCCTACCCCCTTGACCAAAAGGAGAGGGTCTTTTTCCTCCCATTTAAGTGCCCCAGGTTTCACCGTGTGACAATCTTTAACTTTTGAGGGAGATCTCTTGCGCTAGGTCTGCCATAATTCTAATGAAATTGTAAATGCGTTTATCATAAATACTGTACTTATCGACAAGCTATCGATTTTTTTCTAATCGTTGTTTTATATACCACATTAAGAAATGTTATAAGAATTTGAAGATTATATACATGCATTTGTTAAACAAACTTAGTCTGTTTTAAAAACAATATGGTGTATATTAATTTATTACAGAGAATTTTCAGAAATAATTATTTAAAATAATTACAAACTTCTTAATGAATTTGTAATTAGTTGTAATAAAAATTGATAAGCAATAAACTAACTGAATATTTCAAAAACATTCCTAAAAACAACCTGTCTAATATTAAAATATGTAAATAAATAAAGATATCTTTAACAAATATTTCCTTTTATGAGTAAGTACAAGCAAATTTCTGGAGTTGCATTTGAAAAGATTAAAGTAATCTGTGTGTTAAATACAGAAATGGTTTCAATTTTCTTTTGATTTAAGTATTTTTATTTATAACAAATTTCTATATTGAATGGATTAAAATATATGCTTTACATCCTTCATTTTAAGGAAAAGCTTAAAAATGGAATTTTTTTCTTTCTGCATGTTTCTGCAGCTAAGTATAAAATGTTTTGCACAATGAAGATAGCCAGACAAATCTTGAGTTTCTCCTTTATATGCATAATTTAGGTTGATTGTTTTAATAAAATTACATTTGTGTCATACAATAAATAGTAATACTGTTCATTTCTCAATAACTGAGAATTTGAAAATGTTCATTCAAAAATAATACATTCCAAAATATACTCGTATCAGTCTCAGAAAATATTTTTATAAAATTCTTATTAGAATCGTAGCAAAAAAGCATTAGCTTTATATTGGGAATAAATTCTTTTCAGTATTTGTAGCTTTTATTAAACTATGCTTAAATTATTTTTAAAAAACCAAAACCGTGATTAGTTTAATTTTATACAGAAATTAAAATTATGTAGAAGAAAGATTGACACAACTAAAAGGCAACTTTTTTATATATGTACCACATCTCAATTTATGATTGAAAGTATTTTCATTTTTATATTTATTTTATTTCTACCTACATGTTATTTTGTGAGATAAAAAATGCAATGTGCTCCTGGGATATTTTCCATAAACAGTACGTCGAAAAGGAAGAAACCAAGAAACATGTTTAGCATCTATTCCGATATTTGTGTACATAAAAAGTGACGTTTAGTACTCTTTATTCAATAGTGCATTGGACTAATGAATAAAATATATTTCACATTGAAGAGCATATTTCTAACACTAAATCAAAACTATTTCTTTGTAAAAATTTATTTCATTAGTCCATCTAAAAATCTAGAATGTGAAAATAGCTCTTATATTACATAAATACCGTTTCTTAATGAAAATGTTTGAAGACTATTAAATCTTTGAATTGGGAATTTCCTAACACATACTTTCTCAAGTGTAAATTATTATGAGAAACTTTTAACATTCCTTTATAATATTTTCTTAATCAATCTCAAAACCAGTAATTTTGGTCAGGTTAGACCAAAAATAGTCCTATTACAGGGATTATAATTGTCAAAAATGTAAGGACAAATGCTAATTTTCCAGGTTTTATTATTTAATTCAGAAATAGTTAACCAATGTAGAAGCAGCATACCAATTTACTGATAGTTAAAAATCATAAAATACAATATATAAAATCTCAGACTCTCATAAATATGAAATTGGTAATTAAAAGAAAAACCATTAATATAATTAAAAATAAAAATATTCTTTATATGTGTAGTTCTCTATATAGTGTGTATGTATAGTAGGAATATATTGCTTGAATATCACTCTTCCTTTGAATTTTATAATGACTTCATCAATTGCAAGTTTTCAGACGGATGATAGTGCTCCTTAAAATATATATTAAAAAAAAATCAAGAATCTTTCGTAATTTCTATAATCTTTAGTATACTTCATCTAGTTTTGGTTTTTTCTTATTGTCTGTAAAATGTAAAAATATCAATACATTAAAAAAACTATCGTGGGACATATTTTTTCTAAAAACAGGAGTTTCAATAAATTCATCTGTCGACCAATAATCTTTGATGTTATTTTTATCCATATGGCCCATTAAAAGAATAAGTACTAAGATTATTTAAATTCTTCTACATCAATATCAGTCCACTTTGTCCCATGTTTTCTTTTATTACTTTCTGGATGTAACTCTAATATTTGGGAAGCTTATATCTATTTGTTTCATCTGCAATAAAGTTTAAAATTTCTTCTGAAAAAATATATAAAAATTAGTGCTCCTCAACTAAATCCTTTATTCCAGAAATAACCGTAATTTCTCGTGAAATTTAAAAATGATAGAATTATCATCTGCTTTTGCCTTTCGTCAATCAAAATCAAATGATACAGAGGAATTTGCATCATTATTGCCATCAAAAAAACTAATATCCTTGCATTCAGATTCATCACAGAAATCAGAATCACTGTCTGCAAAATTTCTTCTTCTAATTCTTCCAATAAATTTTTAATTTCTTCATCAGTCAATCCTTCTGACGTGAAGCCATCAAAATATTTTCTAGTGACAAAAAAAGTAACTGATTGTAATGAAAAAATTTTTAAAGTGAGATGAAAATGCTTCCCTTTTAAAAAAAGGCCAATAATATCGTTTTTATGCCAAAATTCTCCACTCAAAGAAGTCCCCAAATTTTACGACTTTCACACACAAAAGAGCAGCAATTAAAGCGCACTCAACTGCCCCGTAAAACTTGAGCAGGAAAAAGTCAGGCGCTTGAAAGGGGGAAAAAATCTATGGTACAACTGTTGTACCACAGCCGTCCTCTGAGACACTCGTTTTCGTGGTACAACAGTTGTACCGCCGGGACGAAAAGGTTAATGAGTGTATGCTTACAACTTCTAAAGAACATGTAATATTTGAATTTGCGAAAAACTTGCCATTGTGTAATCTTAGGAATCTATAGTTTCAACAAGACAACATATATGCTAAAAAAAAAATACTCCATTGAAGCAATTCTTCATCAAGGAATTCGGGAACCAAATAATTGGATATGGCTGAGTCGAAGATTGGGTTCTACATCCACTGTACTTTTCCTAGTGGCGATACTTGACAAAGAGTCATGCTCTATTCACCAACATGTACAATATGATATTCAAATAAGGGTCCAAAAAGTTATTGAAATTGATGTTGAGACACTGAACATTGTAAAGAAAAATACTTCTTTACAACATTCAGTTAATTACAGATTTTTTCCTTAAATCCCAGAGTAGAAAATCACAACAAAACAAATGTGCATTTTAACCATTCTATTCTTTGTATTAAAATTCAGTGTCCTTTCAACTTAAATTTATGGGCGCTCTACACACACAAAGCTTTGTATATAAAAATAACTTTTCCCCTTTATCATTCCTTTTTCTAGACAGGAATACTAATTGTGCAATCTGCCACCAGCGGGCACCCTAATCAGTTACATTTAGTAGCACATAGCTATTCTACTATAACTAGATACTGCTTTAATGAATACAGCAGTGGGCACTTTGAAGTTAAATAGGTGGAAATGGATTTTAATGGGCTTACTGTATGCATTTTGTCAAACTTAAAAAAATTTATTTATTAAAAAACATCAGAATATTATACAAAATTTGATTAATTCCATATTAATTTATTTAAGTAAAAGTGTATAAGAAATGCATCACAATGCATAAAATTAATCAGGTATCCTTCTCAGATAACATAGTCGCAAATATTTTTAAAAACATGTTAATTCAGCAGGAGGATATGGTTAACCTTTTTTAGATGCCTATATATATATATACCATGATCGTATAGCTGCTTACAAATTGATCATCTCTCCCTAGAATACGAAAAGTCGATAGCAATAGTACAAAGCTCAAACCATCGTATTGCATATAACCATTACACCTAATTAAATATGTATGTGTGTGAATCAAGTTGCAGTTCATAAGTTTTATTTCACTCATAAAGATTATTTAAATCCTTTTGGCATTTTCTAAGTAAAGATTTTACAAATATTTTTATTTTCAGGGAGACAATGTGTAACCTTTGACTATGGATATTTAAATACTTTCACATTTTCTTAAGTCATTTAGAAATATTAATAGCAAAAATTACATGAAAATAGTCATGCATTGTAATTAAAAAAAGTAGTAAAAATTTTATAGCAATTCATGGCCAAGTGCAATCTAACCTGGATTCTATCATTTTTTTTGCTGCTTCAGCATACTTAGACAGCTGTTTACGAGCATCACCGGAAAATTTGGGTCGTATTAATTTGATGGGAATATCATTCATTATTTCTCGAAACATAGATTGAGATACTTCTGGGTAACAATTAGATGGGAAAAGGGGATCACTGCCTTTGTCAATGATTTTTCTTTCCATAAACCATCTGTTTAATGATTCTTTAGGAGCATCAATACCTGCAAAAATAAAAATATATGAATTTTCAACACAACATTTCAAATTTTTGTAATGAATGAAAAAATACAATCACAAAATTTAATACTTTTTCATGTCAATAGTCAAACATAAAATATGTGAATAAGAAGCAATTAACATGTTAATAAAAGCCAAGTGATACAACAATTTGTTACTTTGATTTGAATTATTAAATAAACTCATTAGGAAATATTTACAACTATCTTCTATATTTAAAGCAAATTATATATACATATCTGAAAACTCTTGGAAAAGAGCTCATGGTTCATACAGATTTCCAAAAACCAAATACTAAGATTTTAGGGAGTTCTCCAGGAGTCAAAATTATCCAAGAGATATAGATATTCATGTTATTTTTTTATTTTATATTTTAAATTATCTTTAATAAATATGCATATAATTATGAGCATACTACAATTTTTAAATTATATTTGTAAATAATAGAAATAAATCATAGCAAAAATTAATGAGAACATTTTTTAAAATTAAAATCATATTTAGTACTTTAAAAAATTTACAGATATAACAAAATTTTTTATTTAAATAATCTATATTTTTTGTATTATTAGATTATACATTGTATAAAATAATAGGTACTTTTAAAGTTTTTAAACATTTTCAATGGATTCCTATATATTAATTTATTTATCATTTTTTATGTATATAACAACCACTTTTCAAATATAAATATACTTACTCAAATACAACAGTTAGATAAAGTTTCCAGGATGACTTTTTTCCCAATCATTAGCAAATAAAGTAACTTTTAATTTTTCTCCTGTTTACTTTCATACTCTTTTAAACTGTTTAATTTCACATTTATGTTCCAGGCTTTTCTATTTCTTTAATCATTCAAAAGATTTTCACATTTCTTGGTTATTTATGTATACATTGACGTTTTTGAAGTATATAATTGGTGCATTTTTAAAATTTAATATTACCATACCTATATTATTTAATGTAACACTAAAATCATGTAGAGTGAATGAAGTGACTGAATTAATTAAAATAATATGAGAGAACTTTGACAGTAACATAAATTTACACATAATTAAATACTGAGAACCAACAATAAAAAATGAATATGCACAAGATTTTTATTTCCAGTATTTAAAATTGGAAATATATATTAATTATACATCAAACACCTTGATAAATGTAGCAAATGGCAAATACATTTACATAAATTAAGAAACCAAATGCAATAAATAACCTACAAATGCAATTTTCTACCTATTTTCCTAACTTGGAAGTAAAGTAAGAGACACAATGTCATAAAGTTAAGCATATAATAATGATACAAAAGTACATATTATGTCCATTATGTATTATGTCTAAGCAAACTGCAAAATTTTAATACAGCAATTTCAAAAGAAGTAATATATGATTAAAGTTTAAAAATATGAAAGTAATAACACATAATATTAATTACCTTCACGTGAATGACACATTTCTTGGTATTGCTGTCTTAACTTCACCACCAAATTTGCTCGATATTGTTCTATTTCAGGATGAGGAGGAGGTAACAGTGAAGGAGATCGCTCCCAGATGACAACATTTGTAGGGATTTCCAGATCCCAATATCCACTAAAATAAAATTTTTAATTCAAACATTTGTATTTTTTTTGTTTAATAAAAAGCATGCAAATAAAAACTATTGATTGAACAGCAAACATACTTTATTGTCCTTCTAAACTGAAATATATAAAATAGTATTTTACTGGAAAAAGTTTTTCCTAAGATAAATGTAAATAAAGAATAAAGATAATAGCATTCCTAATTGTTATTCACAAATTAGTAGTAACAATCATACAGTTGAATCCTATCTACCATAAATGGAACAGTAGAGAGACATAAGCTAAATTGGTGGATAACAGGGTTTATATTAATGAAGAAATAAAAGTTACTAAAATAAACTAATGAATCAAATCTATGCCATTGATTTACATACAGAAATTTTAAGTGAGAGATTAGTGAAAAAGCTAATGAACTTTATTTGCCTTTTAAATGTATCTTGCTTCTATGGATCTTCATAATGTCAACAATCCTAACTTCCTCATGTTCAGTATATGTAAAGGCTATTCAAAAAATTTCAACTCCTTCTTTGTGAGCTACTTTTTGTGGCTCAACAGTCTCAACTTCATTAACATCCACAGCATCATTATGTTAACAAGTGTGCCAATTTCTTCATCTGTAATTTCACATTGGTCATCTCCTTAAAGTCACTTTCCTATTTCAACAAAGATCTAGATGATATACATTCACTATGGGAAAAATATTTTCCAGGGTTTAATCTGGTTTACTTCGGGGTTTTTTATGTCTTTACAAAACAGCTTATACTGTAACTTCACAGTAATTTGTGCCATGATATTGTCCCAGGCATTTGTGATCTAATAAATCACAACTTGAAAATCATTGATCTGAAAGATTTGGCCACCTTTAATTTCTTATGTAAGGTTTGACAGAATCATTCTTTGATATTTTCTTTTCAAACATTCCAAAACTTGGTCCATTTGTTAACAAATGAGTCACATTTGAAAGGGAGAAACACCTTATTTCTCTATATTTCTCCATCTTAAGTTTATCTGCATCAGGATTAGATGGGACGTTGTCTAAGAATAAAAATGCTTTTTCTGTATAGAGAAATTAAGAAATTATAACCTATCAATAATCTTACTGTCAATAGCATAAACTCTTTGAAAAACCTATCTTTAATAATGCTACTACTGCTGAGACATAAACTTGATTAAAAAAATTTCTAACTAGCAAAGCATATTTTGAAATTGCCTAAAATACCCTTGAATTTTTCACCTTGTCAATCATTATCAGTTTCATTTTGCAGTTTAATTTAACATTACTGTAGGCCAGGATAACTATCTTTACATTTATACTCTAGTTACTGTTGTTTCAGTTCTAACTGTGAGATTTACTCTTTCAGCATTTTTACAGTTAAAGTTCATTTTGTCACTGAAATATTTTATTTGCTGTTAAAATTTTAGCTTCAATTAATCTTTGTGACCTTCTGCTATTTCCTTTCTATTATAATTCACTAAGCTTGTCTTGTATTGATAAACAATCTTCTATAATTTAAAATTTTTTTTAAAACTAAATCAAGTGTTAAGAGATCACACACATTCATTGACACCTACAAGTTATTAGTTAATTATTTTTCAATGATTTTTGCAGGATTAATTAAATGAAAAATGTAAATGCCCCTGCACAATAGATAACATAGAATTTTCAGATACCTGGGACTCTAATGTATCATTAAACATTTTAAATAAGAAAAACTTAAAATTTATAAAAAATAAATTTTTAACTTAAAATAAGCTAAGTAATTATTAATAATGAATAAATTAATGCCTACACATCATATAACTGAAAATATAAATTATAAAAGCAAACTGCTATCGATTGAGACTTCAGTTTACAAATCAGAAAGGTATGATATGTAACTTACTTTTTATATTACAGCAAATATAAATTAATCAATATGTAATATAATTAGAAAATAACAATAACCCATTTAATATTACTAACAATTTTTTTTCTATCACGATTTTTCTATTTTACCATTGAATATAATGCTAAATATCAACATTGATATTTAGCATTATATTCAATGGTAAAATAATTACTGTGATTAAATTTCTATTTAACATAGAAAATCTTTTAGAATAGACAACATTTTTTTAAGTAGAATTTTTTAACGAAAATATAGCTAAAATAATACCTCAAGAAAAATTTTTTTGCATTAGGCATCATGCTATCATCTGAAGCCCTTCTTTTTTCCCCAATTCTAGGAAATGGAGGTGTCATAATAGGTGTGTGAGGAGTGTGAGGGGGTTCTCCTGTCACAAGTGACATTTGAATGCCCAAGGGATCAGTAGATGGATCATACTGAAAGATTTTTTTTTCTTACAAACATGAAGAAAATAAGATAAATTTGAAAAATAAATAGTTTTGCAAAAAAATAAGTGCAATCTCAAGACATAAAAAACAAAATAGTACAAATGACTAAGCAAAAGCAGCAGTTTTTCATGCGTACAATATAATAAACTGAATATTTTTTAAATGATTACAACTATAAAAGTTATTGTACATACATGAGAAAAACATGATGATACATCATATGCTTATAAAATATAATTAATATATTTACAAATAATATTAATTAAATACAATCAATAACAGCATCAATTTTGGTAGTAGGATTTGAAAAAATTTTTTACCAAAATATTGCAATGCAAAAGATTTGAAAAAATTTTACAACTTAATAAACGCGATTTTTTATATTAACAATAAACATTCATTATTTTAGGAATATATATGTCCAAGTCCTTTACATTTTATGTTATTTGATTTCATTCTAGTCTTCAAAATAAAATTGCTTTATATCAATAGTAATCTAACTTAGTATTTAAATACAAATAAAAATGTCTTTCATGAAATCTCATTTGTAATTTTCAATGGGTTCATTTTAGATATAGTATTTACCAATTACAATATTAGTATATAAAATTTGTGTGAAAACAAACTGACCCACAAACAGTAAATTCTTTACCTCTTTTTAATCAATTTAAGAAAATTATGAACATTCAGTAAAATAAAACTGAATAAAAATTAGGTAGTAAGCAATTTATAAATTCATTTCAGGAAAGATAATAAAATGACTTTGAACTTCATAAAAATTCACTCTAATTTTCAAAAATGAATTTTTATCATATTTAATGACTACATACGTCAATTAAAATAACAATTGCATGCTTTTCATTCTAATGAATTTTAAATAAATTATTCCTTTATTTAAATAATTATTCATTAAAAAAATTTGAATCACAATCAAATAATGAAATAAAATATTTAATTTAGTTTAATTTGAAATTCATTATTATATTATATTTATTTGAAATTGTGTTTCTTTATTTGAAATTCATTTTTATATAAAAGCATGTTGTTTGAAATTAATTTTTGTAAAAGAATATAAATTAGACAGGTAATTTAGACTGTAACAGAAATTTGTTTTTCAGATTAGAAATTCTTGGATTTGATCAGTATAACTGTTGAATAAGAGATAAAAACTGAGTTTTCATATTTTGATTTATATTTTTCGAGTGGATAAGGCACAAAATACAATGGTTACACGACACAACAATGATACAACACCAGTTTTTCAGTATGGAAGATCATACAATATTAATCATTCATTCAAAACCAGTAGTTAAAAAATGAATGATTAATATTGTATTGGTTGCTTTCTTTTTGCATACTCGTTAGAGTGAGTGTTTGGAGATTTTCAAGTTCTCCTACTCGCAACATTTAAATAGGAGCAACTATTCTCACATAGTGTAATTTGTTAGACATCCAAAAATTTTACAATGGCTTTAAAATGTTAAAATATTGACAACAGTTTCTAAATTATTTGGTTAAATAATAAAAAATTAAATTAACAAATCATAAAAAAGGTGTAATTTTAAAAAATATTACCAAGAAAAAGTATGCAACTGACTAATTTCATTAATGAATTGCAATGTTAAATATGGAAGCCAGGTAGCTTAATGGAAGCACTTTATACTCCCACGGCATAGGTGCGAGTTTTGACTGGACAAGGTTCGCTCTGCCTTTTAGTGGATCAATTAACTCAGTACCAAACATACTTGGAAACTAAACACTGGGAACTTCCTATTGGGTTGTACCTGCGACATTTGCTTTGCATCCAGACATCAAAGTCAGGAAAACAGATATGGGCACTGTAGGTCTTGGTCCACAATGGGTTGCTATGCCACAAATTTTAGAGTTAAATATACTTTAAGTTAAAGTCAATAGAAATTTGTTTTATAAGAATGATATTTCACAAAGTGAAACTAGGTAATCATAAGTATTATGATGTGTTTTTAAGTTAAACTTTTAGCATATTACATGTGACAAATTTCTACCAGGCTAATAAAAGCTCATGCCCATTTTTCATAAAATCTTATTTTTGGAATATGAAAACTGAGTTACTTCTGTTTTGATAGTTTTAAATATTGAAACTATATTTGCATGTGATTTTTCTGAGAACATAATGTCATTTAAAGAATGTAAAATATAAAAGTAAAAGAGGCTTTTATTTTAAAGTAATTATAACTGGATTATTTTTACAATATTTAGCAAGAACTAAATATTTTTCTTCACACAAAATAATTCTTTTGAAAAATAGAATCTTCTAATTATCCTAAATTGTCTATAGAAATACCAGGATTTATTTATGCAAAATGAATTTTTGATACCACACATGAATACAATGTATTTTCAGTGTTCTGCCACAAAAAAAAGTAAATCAAACTCAAATTTTTAAGATTCAACAGGTTTTGCATCAAATTTTTACTTGCATAACAAACTTATTGTAATAACAGATTAATCAAATCATTATATCTTATAGATAAAAAAATAAATCAAACACTATTAAACTTTCTAAGTTATAAATAATGAAAACAGATAATGAAAATTAATGTAATGCATAATATTTTTAAGTGAAATTTTTTTAGAAACTGATAATGTAATTATTCACTGAAAATAAGACATTATACCAGAAATATAAAATTATTAATTCATTAACATTTCTTTTAACAGGATAAGACATAAATAAACAATAAAAAATGTAATTAAAACAGGCAAGTATATATTATACTTAATATAACAAATAGATATTGGGTATTAAATTACTTTGACAGTTTGAATGTGTTAATATAATAGAAAGTTATTGTTAGAGGTCCATGGAAAATCAAATAATACTAAATACTAATTTGATTTAAATTTAATAATAAAAAAAATATTTTTATTTTGTTTTGCTCTTGCTAAGAAGCCATATAAATGATTTTTCTATTGAGAAATTTGGAAAGATTAAAATTAATATTGGTCTTTGATGTAAAGTCATGAAGTATCAAACATACTGGTATTTTAACTTAGAAACATAATAGAATATTAATCAAAATAACAGAATTGTCAATATATGAAAGAATAATTCACACTTTCTTATTGGTTGATTACTTATAATTATACCATTTTTTTTATTTATTTACAACTACCTGCAATTGTAAAAATTTTTAATTTTTTGTTATTGTATGAAAAATAATATAGTTAAACATTGTCTTTCTTCAAAAAAGTTTGAAGAGAAATTCATTTTATTCTATCTTAAAGATAGATGTTGAGTTTTTGATTCAATATGGTTAAGAATTTACAATGCCAATTTCATGTAATCGCATATAGATTTTTCTTGCGCTATGCAGTCAAAAGAATGATGAAAGTCCATTTTCATTTATGAAATTTACGATATAACATAAAAGATTCCTAAAAGTGTCTACAAATTATCTTAAACAAAGAATTATAAGTTTCACAATAAAGACTGCATTCACGTCACAAGACTTGACATACACAAATTTGACATCTAATTTTTAAAAACAAGCAGTTACAGAGAAGCTTTGATATTGTAAATTCAAAAATGCATTATTATTTATTTTTGTTTGATTAGGTTTATAAATATAAACTCAAACCAAATTTAAAATTGAATACCAAGATGACAAAGAAGACTGGAATCTTTTTATGCTAAACTTTATTGAAATTATTTTAGTAACATATCACACATAACACTTGAATAAGTAGAACCACCTCTCATTCTTCTAAATGAATTTACCACACGACAATTATATTTAGACACCATAATACAAAAATGTAATCTCACATGACCAAGACGGGGCATTTCCCACAGAGATTCATTAGTCACTTTGTTGAAAAAATAGGGTCTATTTTCTCGCTTGCTCCAAAACTTCCTCCACCCAGCCTGTAGGAGGTCAGGAGGCAGATCATGCACAGGGTCAATGGATCCATATTGGTTAGGTGACAGGAGTGGGCCTTGTGAACTTTGCGGAGAAGGCACAGAGTTGATGAGAGATGCACTGGGCATTTCTGCAGGAACAGAATTGTGCCGTCGGAGAATGGGAGATGCTACAGCTGGAAAAAGAAATTACATATTCAGGTTTTCATTCAAATTTAAAAAACAATTATTTCTTGCATAAAATTTTTACACATATGAAGAATTATAATAAATATCATTGCTCAAATATAAAATGATTTCAATGAAATAAAAGGTTAGTTAAAAGAAATATTTCATTTTTTAAAATGCTTTTACTCATTTTATCCATTATAAAGTACAATTCATTTCAATATTACACACTATAAAACATTTAAGAAACATGTTAAGGGAAATATTCTTTTTGTAATATGTTTCTTTAAACAAAAGATTTATAGTAATTGTTTTGAAAAGATAAGCTAAAACTTTGGACAGATGCTCTAAAAAAGTAAATTGTATACAAATTTGTAAAAAATTAATCATTTTATTAGTCCTTAAAGAAATAAATGTGATTTTGTGTTAATTATAAAGTACCTTAATTATTCAAATGTATATTTCTATTGATTTTTCCCTTCCTATATAATTTATTGATTATCTGCAAAATGACTTACCTATAACTGATACTCTATTCTGCAGATATTTATGAATTTATAGCACTTATACATGGTTATAGAACCCTCTGTGATTAGATTAACTTTCCAAAAATCAATTTCTATATTTTAAAAAAGTTACTCAGGCCACACAACTGCAAGTTTTTCAAATATCAGCATTTGTAAACTCTAAATACAATAAAAATAGAATATATACCCTTGTAATAATTATTAATATTATTATTATTTAGAATATAAATATTATCCTATTTTTTAAAAAGCCATGATGGTTGAAACCTGGTTAATCCTCTGTGAATTTCCTAGAGGTTTCAAAACAGATAAATTAAACCTTCCTTGTTTACTTCTAATTTAATCATTTTGAAATGTTTAAAATTCAACATTTAAGGTGATTATTTGAATTTCTGCAAATAATAGAATTCTTTTATTTTCAAAGGCCAGGCAAAATGAAAGAACTAGAAGTTACTACAGAAAACAGGCAGAAGTCATTTGCCTAAGGAGCGATTTCTCTTCCCAATATCTCGCTTCCTCTGTTGAGCAGCAAAAAGCATCACAAAGGGGCAAATGTCCCAGTCCATTACTACTCTAGGGATGTAGAATGGACAAGTAGGAATAGTAAGAAATGCCCAAGTGCTTTAAATGAGAGGCTAGGCAGTCATGTCCCATTTTTAGACGAAAGTTGGCAATTGCATTTCATCTTGCTAAATCAGAAAGAAGAGAAGGATCTAAATTATTCCAATGTTTTTGAACTTTATGAGTCTGTAGGTCTCATAAGAAATTAGAAGCAAATTGATGCTTTAGAAACAGTTTAATCTTCCAATATGAGATAGATATTGTAGAAGGCTGGCACCTTTCTTTGCAAGGATGCCTGTTTGCTCATTACCCCATAAGCCACAGTGGTTGGAGAACAATTTGTTCTCTTCTCAAAACCAGAGTTCTAAGGAATTGTTGAATTTCAGGCATGCATGGGTATTCAACAGTACTGATTGTTTGGATAGCTGCCTGAGAGTCAGAAAGGATAACTGCTCTTGAAAACTTGGAATAAATAGCTGATAGCTGTTTCAGAGCTGTGAATATATAACTTCATCATCGAAGGAGGCACCAATATAACTTGCCAAGGCATATAATGAAAAAAGATCAGAGAAAACACCAGCCCGAACATTAAAGTGGCAGTCAAACTGGAGTCTGTCAGTAAAAATCCCAGTTAAATAAAAATATATAATTGTAAAAATTAATGAGAATATTTTTATTTGAATTAGAGTTACATTTGATGATTATTTCAAAAGCCTTCCATGAACTTACAACAGAAAATTTTTTATTTAAAGAATTAATATTCATTACACTAATAATTTATATATTGTATAAAATAATGGGTGATTATAGTTTTTAAAAATCTTCATTACATTCTTATTCATTAATTTATCGAGCATTTCCAAATAAATAAATCTATCTAAAAGAAAATAAATACAATTATTAGATACCATTTCCAAAATGATTTTTCTCAATTATTATTTAATAAAAGTAATTCTAAATTTTTCTTCTGTTTACTTTGAACTCTTCTTTAAAATTATACAGTTTCACATCCATATTCACCACTTTTTCATTTCTTTAATCATTTAATAGATTTTTCCCAATTTCTTGGTTATTTAAATATACAAAATATTGCTGTCAGAAAATACTAACTTTACACCTCTAAAGCTTTTGCTTTCAATTCACCATTAATACTGAGTAATAATGGTAATACATGTCAGATTTTGTAATTAATGTTAATTTACCAGTTCTTTCAGCTTCCTCAGCATACAACATAGTAGATTTTTCAAATTCATTTATGTCATCTTCCAAATGGTTCTTTTTGATTTTCAGTAGATCTATTTCTTCAAGTAGTGATTTTCACTTTCCTTCTGACATGAGCTGCTCTTTTGCTGTTTTAATTCATTTTGATCTGGCATAAATAGCAAAATTAAGTAAGTCTTTATTAGTTATTATATTGTTTAACATCTCCTATGTTTTGGATATGATCATCAATGAAGCACTCAAATACGACTGATTACTTAAAATTCCTACCATCAAATTATTTTTGTAGAAAATTCATGTTTAACAGATGCTTGACTAAGACAGAGTGGTAAAGGCAAATTAGCTACTTCCATAAGTGACAATAATTTTGGCTAATTAAGAGTAAGTTCAAATAAAAAGTATATATTTTATCTTTAACAGGGCCGAATTACTCATCAATACAGTCTGGAAATCTTACAGTCATATTACTGTATTTTCCTGTACATAATCAGCGGATTATGTGTTAAAAAAGTTCGGAATTTTGTTATGCACATTATACGCTGCCATGAATAATGTGAAAAAAATATTTTTCATCAGAAAAGTTCACAATAAAGTTTCAAAAGAAATACTGTTTATGTTTCATAGAATAAATAATAGATGGTCCCAATTATGTTCAAGAACGAATTCAGTTCTTCTGAACAGTTATTAAAGTTACAATTTGTTAACGTCATTTCGCATTCTGTCTTAATTTTAATTGTTTGACCCTGAAAACATTCAAATTCATATATTGTCATAGCAAAGTGAAAATTATTAAGTTAGAGTAAATTTTAAATGGATGACAATTGACAAAAATGTCCACAAACGTATAATATAAAGTGAAAAACAAAGCAGATGTGGTACAAAAAAAATGTATTCCATGTGCAGTTAGAAAGTAATCTATTTCTTTCATTTAATTATTAACGAAAGAAATACAGTTTATTTTTAAAATATATCTAACCTGGTTTTGAAAGTTATTAAAATCTAAAAATCAATAAGTTTTACTAGAATTTTTTCTCACATTGATTGATCAATATGGTGCTTTCATCTCAGTTAATCACACTTTGCGTTGAGGTGGCTTCAAACAGATCTTTACCATCATATTTTTTTTTCTGTAGAATTTATTATATTTGTAATTATAATTAATTATATATTTTTTATACTATTTGGCACCAAATTATCAGCAGCATAAATTTTCAACTATTTGTCAGAAAAATTGAGCGGATTATGCAACATTTTTTTTTAAATTTTGCTTGAATAAAGAGGCTCACAGATAATATGCTGCTGCAAATTATAAATAGCAAAATACAATAATATAAATCTGTCCACAAAACTACAATTTTTTTTTCTGAACCAAACAAAAATAAATCTTCTCTTTTCAAGAGTGAATTGGTCATTGAAAAGATACTTTAAACCTGGCATATTAAATTATTTCAGCTTTTATTTCACTGAAAAATAAATTCACATCCCGATTTATTAATATTAAACATAATTTACACCAAGGAAGATATGGAAAGTATATTTAATTCAAAAATTTTACATTTAAATATTAATATTCAGTAAGTTTAATACAATATAAAGAAAACAGAAAAAAAAACAATTAAAACTGCCCATTTGATTGCACCACATGATGATCTTATTGGTGATTACTCTTTATTTCACTTTATTGAATGACACATGAGGAATGACTCACAAATGTGATTACTACAACCTGTCCTGACTGAACTAGATCTTTATTTTAATCCACAGATCCAAATTTAATATTGATTGTGAAACACACCATCTAGTGGTAAAATTAAGAAGTCAATAAGTTGTTTAAGACAATTTTATTGGATATTTAAAAATAGAAATTTGAAAATTTAAAATAAAAAACTAAAAAAAAATTATAATACTTTCTAACAAAAAATAAATGCCAAGTAAAAATGTACAATTTTTGAGAGTCAAAATTCCAGGAGTTGTACAATCCCTGTTAAAACTTAGAAATTTTTATAGAACTAGAATTTTTTTGAGACCGAGTTCGAGCGTAAGCTGCTTATTGATTCATTTCTAAGCACTGGAAGCTCCAATGGATTCCAATCCATTAGATCATTAATGGTAACGAGCTACTGCAAATTTCAACTAGGTTAGGCCTTAACCATAAACATTTTTTTATACAAGCTGAGTTAAGGGCTTCTGCTCTGATAACCATTCATGAGAAGTACCCTGCTTAGAACTGGCTTCATGTTTATACTGATGGGTCTGCCATGATTTTCTCTGGCAGGGCTGAAGCTTGTATTTATTTGAAGTTTTTCAGTCTTAAAGAGCTCCTTATTACTAGGGCAGATAATTTTTATATTCATTAAAGCAGTTACTGAGATTCCTTACCAATATATTATTCTTTTCATTGACTCTCAAGCAGCTATACAATTAATTACTGACTATAGTCAATTTCCATCTGAGTTTGAGTGTTAACAGCTTATTGACTCATTTCTCAGCACTGGAAGAGATGTCGTTCACCAATGGATTCCAAGCCATTGCAGCATTCATGGCAATGAGTAGGAAGATTTGGTGGGCAAGGAGACTTCATAACATTCATCTTGTCTCTTGAAAGATCTCTCTGCAAAATATTAAATTACTTCTTAGGAACAATATCCAACAAGGAAGAATTTCCTTTCTTCAAGACAAGGCAAATGGAAAGACTTAGGCTTATCTTCTTGATAATCAGACTTGAATGCAACTCTCTTTCCTGCCTAGAGTTGAAGGAGTAATATCTATTAGAATCATTAGTGGTCATGATTATCTTCAAGTTTGCTGATTCTTCACTTTGTCCTCTTTGCAATTCTGTGCCTAAGATTGAGAAACACTTTTTAGTTGCCCTTCTTGATGTTCATGGTTCTAAAGCTTTTGGAACTTTTTTGTTTTCGTGATGTCTCTGTATTATATTAGACTGCAAGACACCTTATGTCTAAAAGTATTTTGGTGGGAATAATTAATAAAATTATTTTTCTGAGCTCTCATACTAATATTTAAAGCATACATTTATGCAAAATTTTGTTCAGAAATAAAAAATTTCTATTGCATTTCATAAGTAATAAATATAAGCTATAAGAACAAAATAATTAAGGCATACATAATTAGAACTCAAATCTTCATTCAAAATAAAAAAGCAAAAAAGTATTCATTTAAGCCAATAAATTATATAAACAAGAACTGATACAAACATATTTAAATATACAAACTACTAATTGCAAAACTTACGATTTGCACTTTTTAGACATAATATATTAGCATTTATTTTTATACATGTATATAACAATAACTATAAGCAAAAAAGCTACCAGGTTTTTCCCTAGATGAATCTATCCAATCAGTATGAGGAATGTCATTAAATTTATGGTCACCCAAATCTAAAAGCCTTGATGAAGCACCATGATTTCTTAGCTCATCCTCATCCAGTGAATGATTTCTAGTAACAGGAACTGTTGTCATTTTTTAATGGCAACACCTAATTAATAAATTAAACATATATTTGAATTATAACTGCTGATTGAAGTAATTAAAATTAAATAACACAGCAGATAATGTAAAACTTGTAAAGCATTATACTTTACAAAAACTAATAGTAATTGTTAATAGACATTGGCAATAAAATATAAAAGACAATAGAGCATAAACAGTCGAATCATGTGTGAATGGCACTTTAACTTAATTGCAAAACAGAAAATAAAGTTTAAAAACATTAACTGGATAAAGTAGTTTATATATAAAATAAATAACTTGTAAAAAACTCAGGTACGTTTTTTTTGGGGGGGAGGAGGGCATTCTTCGTTTTTTTTTTTTTTTTTTCTTTTTTTTTTAATTTATTCTTGATTTTTTCATGAAGCATTTTATATTTTCTAGGAGGAAACTCAAGATAATTTATTGAACCAAGCCATTATTTTAACCATGAAAATATTTTACAGTAGCTATTTAAAATGAGATTTATACATATTTTAGATGTAAAACTACTCATTGCTTCATATTTATTACAATAAATCATTTTTTAATAGAAAATATCCAGTTTTATAATTGCTGATAAAATATTAATGTTCATTAAATACTTTTTTATTATTTTTCCACAATAGCTGTTTTTCATATTAATATATCTAAAAAAGAAATTGATTTAATTAATTAAAAAACAGAATCACAAGTAGTTTGATATTCACTCAAAATTTAGACAACATAATACAGCAAAAGCACACATTTTCTTTTTCATTTGTATTCAAGTTTTTGGTAAGTAGATAACTCAAAAGAAATATGAGATATATCATTTCAAAAGATATACAACCAATTTAACAATGGTTAACAAAACCAAAGCTGGATTAAATGAATGACTCTTGCTGTACTAATTAAGTTTGACAGTTTGGTTTGTTTGTTGACTAACAGTTATTATTTTTTACACAAAAGGGTCAATTAAAACAAAATCAACTAAAGAAGATCCTGAAAAACAACAATTATATCCATAATTGAGATGGGAATCACATTTGGGAACTGTTGAATTGAAGACCAGAAGTTAGGCAGAGAAAAATTCACAAAAGCAAACAATTGAATTATTTTAATCCTAGTAATTAATAAGAGGCATAAAATTTGAGGATTTAAACTGAAAATGATTTTTCAATCCAAAACTTTACTATTAAATATTTCAAAAACAGGTATCTATCTACAGAACATAAGAAATGGGAACTATGCAATTCAATTTGCAGATGAATTTAAATTTCATTCTTCAGTTGACATAGCTAATTTTAAATTATGTTGTTAATAAACCAAATAGTTTAACTTTGCACTAGTATAAAAAATAGTAATTAGAAGCATGTTTACTTTTATCAGACACAATTTATACATAGTTTGATTTGTAACACAAGGGGTAACTGGAACGGATCAACAGTATAATGTGAATTCAGAACTACAAATAACCAAGCTTGAGATGGGGAATCAAAATCACAAACTGTTGAATAAAAGATGACAGCATTAATCATTCAGCTGCCAACAAGGCATATATATATAATTTAGAGAAGCCTATGTGAAAATAAAGTGTAAAGAAACACAGAAATACAGATTACATTGAAAAAACATCCAGTTGGATGATATTTTCAATCTTGAAGGATAGAAAGCTAATTTTAGCATGAGCAATTTTTAGAACTTAGGTCATTTTTTATAAATTACGCTTTGTACACATTTTTTCAATTTTAAAATCTCGGCAATTATATTTTTGCATACGAAGGATACATCAAATGGTATACATCAAATGGTAGATTTGGTGAGATTGGTGATATTTGGAATCGCGATATGGGCTTCCCCCGAGTCCTGTGGATGTCACAAATCTGTAGAATACAATATCACAATGTATTCCTAAGGTGATTCTATGATGCAACATGTGTGATTTATGTGTGAAATTATAACGTGTGTGATTTATTTGTAGTTTTAGAAATCTTTGAGCTTATGCTCTCTTTTATTTTATTAAAGTTTATTTTTAAATGTCTGTGCATGCAAAATTTTGTTTATGTTCGTACAATTTAAAAGTTAATAAGACGTTATTATTTTTTAATTTTCTAAACTTTTAAAATTTTTTTTTTTTTTTTTTTTTTTTAAATATGGAGCGCGAGTGAACTTGATTAGGTAAGCCCTTTTACTTTGTGTTCTTCTATTTAGTTTTCTATTTTATATAGTAAACTATGTATATATTAAATATTGAATAGAAATATGAGATGATTCTTATTGAATTGTATTACTCAATAAATTAAAACTACAACAATGAGTTATTTTAAGATGGGCTGCAGGGACCAGTTAATTAGTAAACATAGTTTTAATAAAAATGTATGTTATTTACGTTTTTGGATTATGACACAGTAAATACTTGGTTTTGTTATACACAGTGCATTTTTAAAGAGTTTTTATTCTTTTGATTAATTAAAAGTAAATTTAAAAAAATTGTTAATTATCTGTTGTCTGATTATGAATAATAGTTTTGACATGAATAATAGAGATTTATAATTGTTTTGTAATAGATATAATTTTGTAAAAAATGTGTAACAAAATTTGCAGCCTTTAGTTCTATAGTTCTTTACTAAGTAAATATAATACAATAATCAATATATGAAATCGAAAATTGTGCAATATTCTAGTATTCAAAGTTAGAGATAGAGCAATCAGGATTTTAAAAACTATGATTTTACAGCAACCTGTTGTTGATTTGGCAAGATTTGGTGGGTTACTGCATTGAAGACATTTTGCATTTGGACAGCTTCTAATATCACCACTCGCAACATTTTTGAAAATCACATCAAACATGTTTCAAATCCTAGGATTTTACCTTACAATATACTTGTACATAAGAGAAATTATATTTGTACATAAGAAGCACAATTATATTTGTATATAAAGAAAATAAAAAGAGGTTAAAATATATGATTAACTTTATCATTTAATAAGAAAAAACATTATTTGTACATAAGGAGCACAATTATATAAAGAAAATAAAAAGATTGTATATAAAGAAAATAAAAAGAGGTTAAAATATATGATAAACTTTATCAGAGTTTAATAAGAAAAAACATGATTTGCAATGTTAGGAAGAAAAAGAAAAAACTTAGCTTTTCACCTGAAAAATAAGTATTAATACCAAATAATAACCAAATTAATACCAAATACATAAATTAATATTTTAAAATTTAGAATTGAACTGCTAATGTAACTGCTTTAATTAATTAGGCTTTAAACATAAACTGAATAATGGTTTAAATGCTTGGTAAATATTGATAAAATAAATGTATTAGAGCATTTAAATATTTAAACAAAAATATTCCATCAACTATATTTTGGAATGCAAAATTACACTTTTATATATTGTGTTTCAACTGATATTACAATTAATCACACCAAAAATTCAACTTCAAAAATATTTCTTGGTAATGATATTCCTATTATGGATTGGCTTTCACATTCATCAGTTTATGTTTTAAGGAAAAAATTAGGGTAAAAATAAAATAATAGCTACATGAATAAATTTCAAAGATTAACAGCATGAATCAATATCACTCGAATTTGGTAAGTCTCAACAGAAATTAATATTTTTGGATAAATAATGGAGATTTTTAGTTTATGAATAAGATACGATTCACAAATTAACAATAACCTGTAAAACTGTTTAGTCAATTTCAGGGACACTGGAAATTTTTCATTTTTAGTAAACATTGTATGTAACAATTATATACAAACATACATTTGTGTTCATAAATAAGGGATAATGCAAGTTCAGGCAAAGAAAGTAACAAATGTAACATACTTGTGAAGTCTATTTATTAAACAAAAGGTGAACAGCAAAAGAGATGTTATATGTTTGACATCATTAATAAATATAATTTTTTCATTAATAAATATTTTTTTTTCCTTGGAGGAAATTTAAAAAAAGAACTATTTACAAAAACCAATATAACATGCTTGGTATGATGGTTAATACTATTAATACTATTAATATAATTATGCCTCCCAAACGAGGCATGCTGAGTATCGAATTCTCGATCTAATCGTGGGGAATATTACACCACTCATCAAGCAATGCTCTCCGAAGTTCCTGTAGACATGTGGGAGTGGGTTGACGGGCTGCAATTTGTTTGTCAAGCATTTCCCACACATGCTCTAATGGATTCAAATCTGGTAAGTACACTGGCCAGTCCATATGGGTGATATTCTCTGATTAAAGGCATTTGTCTACAATGCTTGCAAAGTGAAGATGGGCATTGTCAACCATAAACAAAAATGCTGCACCCATGGTGCCTCTAAACAAACGTACATGTTGTTCCAGAATGACATCCCGATAGATGTGATCTGTTATGGTTACATTCTGAACATGCAGGTTAGTTCTGAAACCCAGAATATTTCTTCCACAAATGAGCAATCCTGCACCACCGTAATGGTGTCATTCAATGGTGTTGTCTTAGTGGTAATTGGTGCCTGATCCGCTCCATATGAAAGCCTGGCAAGAATCACACTGAAAGCTAAAACTATACTAGTCGGAAAACATCACACAAGACCACTGTTGCTGTGTCCACAATGCATGCTTTCTTCTCCAGGCTAACTGCAGGCGACAGTGAGTTGTGGTAAGAAGAACACATCTGACAGGCCTACAAGCATATAGACCAATGTGCCCTAAGCATATGTACACGGTCTGCCTGCCTTGAAACTGTCACACTAATAGCTGAAGAGACAAGTCTGATGCTGTGCTCCGTCTCTTTCTTTTGGCAGCAGGGTTCGTACAGATTTCCAAGAATTTAATTCCAGGGGTTTTAAGGAGTTTTCCAAGAGGTATTGACATTCTCATTAAATAATTTATTATTTTAAAAATTGTTATTAGCAAAATATGCATGTAATTATATAGATGCAATCTTTTTCATTCATTTCTGTAAGTAATAAAAATAAATAATTGCAAGCATTAATGAGACTATTTTTATTTAAGTTAAAATTATTAATGATTATTTGAAAAGCCTTCAATGAATTTACAGCCATAACAATTTTTTTATTAAATAGTCTACATTCTACATAATAGTGGTTTATTAGAATTCTATATAATACTGGATTATATACATTGTATAAAATAATGAATTATTTTAGAGTTTTTAGACATTTCCAATACATTCCTGTCTATTAATTTATTGAGTATTTCAAGATGAGCATGACAATTTCTTTTCAAATATAAATACAATTACTCAAAATAAATACAACTATTAGATATAGTTTCAAAATTCCATTGATCATTGAAAGGACACTTTCCACTAGGCATATTAAATAATTTTCATTTCAGTCTTTATTTCATTAATAAACAAATTTACACCGATTCAATTGAATAATACATAATTTTCATCAAGGGAAAAAATTGAAAACATGTTTTAACTCAAAAGTTTTACATTAATATTCAAAGAATTTTATACAATACAAGGAAAACAGCAGCAAATAGAAAAAGAATTAATTAAAATTGCCAGTCTTAATTGCACAACATATTTATTTTGCTTCATAATTACTTCACTTCACATAGTGTTTCACTTCACCTCACATAAATCTAAATACTACTAAACCGAATTATCATGAAATTATTGTAGCTGAACTAGAGCTATTATTATAACTAACATTAATACAAGCCAACAATTAAGAATACAAATAATTTAACATCAATCATGCTGTCATCTAGTGTCAATATTAAAAATTAATCTGAATAAAGTTTTTCGTCAATTTTATTTAAAATATAAAAACAAAAAAATTCAAAAAATTATAATATTTTGTAGAAAAAAAATAAATGCATCAAAGTAGGAAAAAATTCCAAGAGTTTCAAAAGCCCTTAAATTGTTTTTTTTTTTTTTTTTTTTTTAATTTAATGAGTTTCAAGGAGTTGTGGAAACTCTGTGGTAGTAACTGCCAAATGCTGACCCTCATTCGGTGTAGTAACTTGGGAGGGACCTGTGCTGTATTGTCTATTGGCATTACCATTATCTTGGAACCATTGCCAAAGCCTGGAGATGACACTCTCGGTGATTCCAACTTCCTTGGATACTTCCAGCTAGGAATGTCCATATTTCAGATGGCCGATAATTCTACCACATAAAACATCATCCAAATGCTTCCTTTGTGCCATAACTATGCTGTTATTGCACCGAAAGGCTTTTAAAGGGCTTGTGAACAATTTTATTTCTTTGCAACCATTCCTTATAAGCGCCTTTCTTACACTCTTTTTATTGTTACGTACTATTGTTGCAATCTGGTGGTTTCTTGTAATTTGCATATTACTCTTCAAGATGCATATGATCATTCTACATGTGAAATTTTAATTTAGAGTTCAATTTCTATGTGATTCAAAATTATCATTAATTTATGTGTGTGTGTGTGTGTGTGTGTGTGTGTGTGTGTATATATATATATATTAACATACACAGCAAAAAAACTACAGAACTGTATGGATTTGGCATGATTTCCAAATCTCATTCCAAGTACTTCACAATTATCAAGCTAACATAAATTGCATCATTATGTGCAATAATCAATTACCAAATACCAATCGCACATAAACTTCACCTTTACAATCATGCACTATTTTAAATTTCAAATATTAGAAGTATTAAAATGTTAACAGATAGAAACTATAATTTCCCATAGATTACATAATAAGCAAATAAAAACAAACTAAGTATAATATATAGAAAATATAATAAAGCTGTCTACAATGGCTGACAACTGGGCAATAAAGCTAAAACTACTGTTAATAACATACTGTTAAAAAAAAACTTCTTGTAGTGCAATTTACCACAGAGACAATCGAGCAATAAAGCTAAATCTATAAGGTAAATAAAGTGCATTTCTTTGAAATTTTAATTAACTGGGCAGTAGCACCCATCTTAAAAAATCCCTGTACTGCAATCTAGCCCCTATTTAATATAAGCAATAAAAATAAATCTAAAACACAAACATTATGATAAAAACTAGACTTTCAACTTAATCAGCATTATCTGATTAAGTTGAAAGTAAGTTGTAAATAAATTTACATACCAATGTATAAAACATTTCAACAATCAATCAACAATGGCACTACAATCCTGTGTGGGTCCTGGTCTTCTCAATGAGCTTATTCCATCTTGGCCTACTCAGCAGCACTTTTCCAATTAGAAGTTCCAATAGTGTTAAAGTCCCTATCAAGACAATCAATCCATCTGATTTTGGGACTACCTCTGGTACGCTTTCCCATTGGCCTTGCAAGAAAGATTTTTAGGGGTGCGTTCAGTTGGCATACGAATAACATGGCCAGCCCATCTTATCCTTTGTATTTTAATGTATTTGACAACATCAATGTCCCTTAAAACTTTTGTATAATTCATTGTTATACCTTCTACGCCATACCCCATCTTTCTCCATTCCACCATAGATGCTTTTTAAAATTTTCCTTTCAAAAATAGCCAAACGGCATTCATGTTTCTGTGTCATAGCCCAAGTCTCTGAAGCATAAGTTAAAATGGGTCTAATAATACTTTTGTATGAAACATTTAACGACAGTATATACTTAACATATAACTCATCGGCAAAAGACAAGGGAACTGTAGAGGGTTGGTGCAATTTCCAATTTCTGATCCAAACACTGCACAGATAAATTATGTCATGAAATGCAATTTCTGCTTACTAAATATTAATCATGTTTGAACGTTAACTTCGGAATCACACGCTACTTCAAATTCAAAATATTTCATTATTATTACAGACTACATAGAAGTATTAAAAGTACAATAACTAGAAACAAATATTTTTTTACTAAAATTCAAATTTTCATATACTGAGCAGTGGCACCCACCTTAAAAAAATATCAGAGTATTAGCAATACCTACTACAGTGACAAATGGGCAATAAAACTAAACTTCTAACATTAACAAATTGCACTTTTTTATGCAAACTCAAATTTTTATTAACCAGGCATGTGACACTCACCTTAAAAAAATTTCAGTACAGCGCAATTTAACATTAATGCGATTTAAATTTTTGTGAAACACACAAAAACTTGCTTAAAGATGTATTTACTTATGCAAACACACATTCTTATAATAACTAAATTTTCTAATAATACCGCTGAATGAAATTTTAAAGAAAAATAAAATAACTCACCTGACCAAGAAAGAAGGATTTTAAGAGCTTCGAAGAAATCTTATACCGTATTCTAGTTAGTTTCTCTGCCGTACATACTCTGCGATGTATGAATTAAAATAGCCAGACAAATGATTAGCACCCCCATACTATCTTTTATTGGCCAACAAAATCAAAATTCGAAATAATATAAATTTTAAAAAATTCAAACAATATAGTTCTTAAAAATTATAAGCGATATATCTTCTAAAAATTCAAGATAATATAACTTTAGTCTAATTACAGGAACATTAACGAAAAATATTCTTAAATTGTAATCAAATATAATTACTCATTAAACGCAAGAGTTACATGCAAAACGAATTTTGCGCATCTCATACAATATCACCTTATATCATAAAATTAAAATCTCATCATACAAGCGCATTCCGAACCATTAAGTCAGTTTGGCACACTTTATTGCATGCTTGGCCCCTTTAGACCCTCTGTACAATTCTCTACTCTTAGGCAAACTCATTTAATCATTACTTGCAGAATCATTGGCATCAATATGTCTTAATGTTCTTGGTAAGATTACATGGCCTTTTATATTTCCTAAGGAAAACAATTCAAAATAATGAAAATAATATGAATATTAATAAATTTTATTAGCTTTCAAAATAAATTTTACTTAAGAAAATTAAAACAAAAAATTGACAACAAACTTAGCTTTAAAAAAAATTCAAAGCATAAACATTAAATCATCTCATTGAAAAGTTTAGACTGTATATAATGAAATAAAAGTAAATTATTAATTAAATGCTACAAGAATTAGCCCACAAAACAAATTCTGCTCATGTACACGATCATGTTACATCAGAAAACAAAAGTCACACAAACGCATTCTTACAATATAAAAATGTTTGGAGTATTTTATCACGTGCACTAAACAGTAGTCTTCAGCCCAATAAACTTGTGTAATATTTAATAAAAGCATAATAATTTTAATTTTTAAAAGAATTTCTTTTAGAAATAATGCGCCAATAGCTTCTTATACAAATATGAGATTTATTAATGCATTTAAAGTAATACTAACATTTCATTTTTTTGTATTCAACTTGCCAACTGATTTAGAAATTACATGTGAAAGGTAAACAAATTGCACATCTAATGTTGATAGTGTATAAAAACAACACCCTTTAACAAATTACATGACATGCATTTGAAATATAGGTAATTAGTTTATAAAAATTTAACTAAAATCTTTTTTAGTTTATGATATTAGGAATAATATAAAATATCTAATGCATACCTTTATGGTGCTTTTAAACTTGGCAGATGCATCATCTAATAGGTGAATCGTCAATTTTATAAACCCAAAAGCATATCGTAAAAATTCTGAAAATAATTATAACTATAAGTAAAAGACTATAGGTAAAAAATATTTTTACTTCCTAACAGAGAAAGAAAAAAAGAAAATGTTACAATAAATTAAAATTTACTAAATTTTACTAAAATTTTTGAATAAATTAAAATTTTTTAAAAAGCTTAAAATGAAACAAAATTGGATATTTAATGCATAAAATAATCTTTTATGTTGATATTTTCTACTGCTTCCATAAGACAATACCTGGCAGATTAAAATGTAATTTCATACATTTCTTTTTTTGTGATAAAGAATATGAAATATTACTTTATAAAGAGAACTTTTTTTAACGCAAAATTAAAAAATAATTATGAAGACAATGAAACACAGTAATTAAATTTACACTATATGTGTTAAAAATATTCAATCTCATTAAGTGTAAAAATATTTTTCTATTTATTATTTATGTTTTATAGTCAACATAAAAACAAAATAAGAAAGTACCAAAATAAGTCATACAGAACAACGAAAATTGTAACAATATCGGTAAATTATTCCAGATGATATTTTTCTCTTAACTGAAAAAGCTATTTTGATGTTTTCAACAAAATACTAACTGATCCCTACTTTTTTAATATTTCAAAATGTTCTAAGGTAATATTGGTTATTCCACAGTACAAATGAAGAAGACATTTATGTAATTGGCAAATCAACAGAGAAATACAGTGCTATTGTTTATATTTAATAATAAGGCAAAATAGCTACATCTATTATGAAAAATAAAAATAGAATTTGATTTAGCCAATGAAGAGAATTTGTATTTATTATAACTGTTAAATTCCCAATTTAATAACTACTTATTTACAAAGCATATATCTTTAGTATTCCATATAAGTGAAATGCTTTATCAGGCACTTTCGTATTATTACGTGGACCATTTCTGTTATTAAAATATGTTGTCGAATTTTGCAAATTTTAATATATTTTTTCAAAATGGGAAGGAAAAGCAGAATAATGTCTACATATGTTGATTGTAACAAATAGATAAAAACTTTATTTGTAATTTATATGGTGCTAAATCGCACCATAAAATAACATTGTTTCCCAATTGAGGTCGAAGAGATAATACACAAGCATGCTTTATTTATATTTAAATTAAAAATCACTCGTATAAGATCAAGAATTTATTTGCATACGAAGAATTTCATTTCCAGTTCTGAGCATGAGAGGATAATAATGAAAACATTAGTGTTGTACAAAATGTAAAAACTTTTCAATATACTTTGACTAAGCATATTGAAAAAATTTAACTTTACAATAAAGAAAAGAATAAACACTAATTTGATGTCTTAATGCAATGAATGAATTAGTACAATATTTTACAGTGCACTAGACAGACTATAAATAAGAAAAAGTATCCACTTTTAAAAGTATAACCAAAAATATACTTCAGTTATGTTAACTTATAGCAAGATTAATTGCCAAGACATCTTGCATTAACATAATTAATGGGGTTGCCAAAACAGAATTTCCTACATAATTCTTATAGGTCTACATGTCTATGGTGCAATAAAAACCAAATTGATAGATAAATAAGAAAATCTGCCAAGAAAAATCATTAAGTTTTGAATTTGGCATGCTGGGTTATACAGCATCTGTATGGAAACAGGAATAACAATGAAACTTTTATCACTGAATAATTTATTTAAAATTCTTTAAATGACAAGAAATATTAGAAGTTATAATTTTTGAGGTCGTATCCTTTATCAGTGTTTGTTTTTAAAAAAGTTATCTGTATAGCTTGTTGAATAACAGAGCAATATTGTTTAAATATAAAATTGAAATATAAATGTTTAAATATAAAATTGAAATATAAATGTTTAAATATAAAATTAAAAACCAAAAATTAACAAGTTGTCTAATAATTTATCTCTATAACATTGCAATTGAGATTAAACTATTATATATCTAACAGGATTGTTATGCATCCAATTATCACGTAGCCATGATTATATACCAAATAAAGGTCTTTAAAATTATGACATTTATTTGATATAAATGGTATTTGTTTACTACAGAAAAGATAATAGCAACTTTGCTTTATGGTAAAGTATAGCATAATAAAGAATTTACATAAATTCTTATCCAGGAGATAAAATGCATTCCTTACTTTTCAAGAAATAAAATCTAAAATAAGACAAATTAATTAAAGATAGCATGCCTTATTTTAGACTTTAAAAGTACTTTTCCACCATATCACCACTTATTATCCTAAAAAAATAGCCTATTTCTTATGCAGAAACAAAAATAATTAAACATAGATCTGGTTTGATTGGCTCAAAATATTATTCTACATCTAATACATACCAATCAAATTGTTTTGTCCAAAAATTGATTAAAAAATGGTGGTTGTTGTTGGCTTATCCTCTTTAAAGATCTGATATTTGTCAGATCAACTCCATTAAATTGTTGACAGTCAAAAAGTCAATGATTAGCAAGGGATTTGAGGATAAATCCTCCAAGAAAGTCCGACGCAATCCAGAATATGCTTAAAAAGTGACAAATAGTGGTAGTGATAAAAATACTATAAACATAGTTAATATAAAAAATTGCTTGGTGATAATTTTGTCAGTTAAAAGAAGCATTATGGTCACAAATCACCCAGGGCAGAAAACAGTCAAATACAGCAAAATTTTTGTTTCATTGAGAAAAAGGTACTATTACATTTCGCCAACAAAATCAATCATTGATGCAATTGTTAAGCAATTTCCACCAGAAATAAACAATGTAGTTTTGTCAATAAATGATAATTATTTAATATGCAAAGTATAAATAAAATGCTAATATTATTTTTCAGTAGTTTCTAAATATGTGAACCTTCTTAAATGATGCACAATGCATGCAAATGGAACATTTATAACAGTAATTTACGATTTTTTTTCCTTTCCCATTATGATGATCATCGTTATGATAGAAAATTACATTCTAACAACTACAGAAAAATTTATAATATATATGAAACCTAAAGGGATACTTTGCCTAAGAACAACATGCATCTTACAGCAGCTCTAATGAAATATAAATATTTGGTGTTTCATTGTATGCAAAATTAGAAAAAAACAAAAGAAATACAACAATTATCTCTTATTAGTGTTGGCTGGGATTATGTTAGGAACTTTACCCAGTAAAAGATAAAACTTAGTACAGGATTACAGTTACTATCATAACTAAATTGTATAAAGCAGAGTCCATAAAGATACACTGCTTTACACCATTATATATCTCTGAACAACCATTGTGAAATTTTTACTGTATGCAACAAAAAATAACATCCATTGCATATTACTTGATATTGACAGGGATTGTTTTTGAGACTTGCATCTCCAATGTCCAGTCCCATTATTAAATCACCTTTAGTATTTTAAACTTTATATAATATAAATTTGATATATTGTGGAATATAAATACGATATATACCATGTTCAATTATTGCAGTCCCATGAAATATTTTTCAATTTTAACACAAGATTCACTCTAATAATGATTTTTTAATGTTTCATTTTTTAACGACTTACAAACAAAGAAATATTTCAAAAGAATTCAAACATATAGACCTATATTTAAATGATTCTTGAAATTTCCAAACTATTTTTTTATATTAATGCATAATGTAGGTCCTTTTTACCACAAAAATGAAAGGGAAAAGAACAGATTAACGACCAAAAGCTTTATATTTAACTCATATTCCAATTTTTAATCATAAATTTGAAATTTAAGAATGTTTCATTTTGGAAGGGAGTAAAACAATCACCTATGAAATTGACATTTAAAAAAAAATAGTATGTTTGAAATACACAATTGTTAATGTATGAAGAAATAATATCCATAAATTTCTTTTACAGTGATTGAGTGTGAATATTTTGAAATTGTTTTTGTATGTTGACACTGATTTTTGCTACCTTTCATTTCCTTGTTCCTCGTGCCATTTCTTTTTATGCTTGTCAGTGATTTCATTTGGGAATCCCTTGTTAAGAATCCAGCAGTAATTTATCTTAACACAAGATATTTTTTTCTGAATGAAAACTAATTTAGTTCATTGCTTATGTTTAATGATTTGATTGAAAAAGAATTTTGTAATGGCCTCTAGAAATGCAAAAGTAGCAAAACTTGCACATGATAAAAAAAAATTTTTTTTTAAATAAAAATGAGAAAAATGTAATAATCATAAGATATGCATATATTTACTAAATTGTAATAGTTGTATCATTATCTAACAGTTTTTTTTTTTTTTTTTCCTCTACAGAAATGGTCAACAGGATAATATGCAAGAACTCTTTTATAAATAATCAAACATTAATATATATAATGGCACTCTTGTGTATTAAACAATATAACCTGACTTGGGTAATTACAAATGAAACATGTTCAGCCATGTTAACAAACTATCATACGACTAATTTATTTCTATCATATCATTAAGAAACTATCATACGACTAATTTATTTCTATCAGATCATTAAGTTACTGAACTGATAGTAAATAGCTTTATTATACAAAACCTTTTTTGACATTTTTATATCAGAATCAAATAGTCACAGAAGCTTTCTCAAAAATTTATTGAACATTAATAAAAAGCTAGCATTTTTTTTGTATCTGAATAAAATCTAGCAAAATTAAATTCACTTAATTTGTTAACCCTCTATTAAATCACACATTTAAATAATTTTCATTGCAAACATAAAACCAAGGATATAATTAGAGAAAAAAAAAGTTTAAATCCAAATTATTTTTTTAAATATAAACAGAAAATACTAAGTAATGTGATGGAAAAGATCGTTGCACACAACATTTCAAAATGGAATATTAAATATGAAAATTCTATTTATCAATGTCAAAAAAATTAAGGTTCATAAATTAAACGCCGATTTGCTTCGGTAACATTATGAACACAAATTCTTATTTTAGTAACAAATGAATCGCATAACATGATAGCACCCACCAAGATGTTTATATAACATGATGTACTCATCATAATTTTTAGAAAGACCTAAGCTACAAGTATCAAGTTAAAATGATTAATTTAAAAAGCAAGCAATAAAGGCTACTTTTGTTTAACGTATTTTTGACTATTTCTCAAAAAAATTCTGAATTTAATAACATTCTAGGAAACAGCAAAAAATATTACTGTCATAAAACGAACACTTTTTGACAGCTCGATATACTTGCTCAAGTCATCAAACCAACGAACAAATTATGATATAAAAGTACGTAGAGATGTATTTAATCTGCAATAGAAGTATCTTAATTCACATATACAAATGTTTTATCATTAAAATCATCGTTTTCCATTCGTGAAAATATGAATCAAGTCAACGTCTCGCAGATGTACACAAACACACGTGCGATGCCGACAATTAATCAACAATTTCGAAGTTTACTGTGGGGAGTAACAGACATTTTCACATGCAAATAGTAACTTCAAACAATCTCACATGTGTAGATTATTCTTTAAAGCTTGAAAAGTTGTTATCATGACATTTCATTCATGATCTTAAAAGACTAAAACGACTAGCCTTCCTTCCAGATGCGCCATTTGCCTCTTCAAACAAAGATTGTATCACGTGACCCCAAGTTGTTCTATTTAATGTTGTCAACCAAATGGCTATTGTGTGTTTCTGTACGAAGTACAAAAATTAAAACTTATGCATCACATTAATAAGCAAAATAATACATGAATATATTAACTTTTCAACAGACAAATTTAATAAAACATTTATTTATAAATACCTTTTTGATATTTTATTTCAATACAATTTCGCATGAAATGTAAGTAATAAAATCGATTAAGCTTAATGTTTATTTATTTATTTTTCTTATAAAATTGGAAAATAATACAATTTTTATTAGTAACTTTATTTTTAAGAAATACTGTTTGTAGTTAATTTCATCTAACCTCTTTCAATTTTATTTGTTTTCTTTTATTTATTTCTGCGGAACTGCCATAGTACATTTTCATTTGTGTTTATATTTACAAATAGTACAGGCATCTTGATGTTTAGTGTGAACTTGAATGGTTTGCAATCTACGATGAAGGCGTTATAAAATTTATTAGTTAGTACATTCTGAATCTATAAATGCGCTAACAACTTTGTTAATCTATATGGGATCTAGTTTATTTCACGGAATGAATGACAGGATTGGCAATGACATTGCTACAGATATTGAAAACTCCGATCGAGACAGAGATATAGTCACGATTCTACAATATTTAATGCGAAGGTTTGTATTACATAACATTTTAAATTCCAATAAAAATTCTGACTCATTCATACAACCTTCGAATAAATAAATATATTACATTTTTGGAAAATATTTTAATATAAGGAAAGAAATAAAAATATTTTGCTTAATTCATTTGAAAATTTTAATTATTTAATCATATGTTACACAAAATATTTTATTTCATTTTCTTAATCAGTAGATTATTTTAATATATTTGTTATTTATTATTCAGAATACTTGTGTTTTATCTAATTGAATTTTGAAACTGAATGAAAGTAATTAAACTTATAAAACTGATTCTATTGCATTCTTTTTCTAATATGTATACGGTCATTATTTTTATGAATAAATATTTTAAAATATTAATATATAAATATGTGCGTGTATTATTTTGTTTTTACATTTCACTCTTTTTTAAAAAAATGTGTATTTTTGCTGTGGGATTTCAGACTTAGAGGACTATCATAAGAAGTTGGGTTTAATGTCTTGTTTTAATTAAATTAGAATCAAGTTATGAATCAGTTAATCTAATTGTTTTCATAAAAACATCGAAAATTATATTCAGAAATAATTTATTTGGAACATATTTTGTTTAAAAATGTTTGTTTTAAGTTGGTATATCAGGAAAATTTTATGAAAACAAATACAGCTTTCTTTACTTTATAATTCTTCTCTTTTTTTTTCACACTAAGAAATAGAAAGAACTTAACTATAAAAATATTCAAAAACTTAAATAGAATCAAGTATTTAAAAACAAGTAGAATTTTAAAAATTATTAAAAAAAAATTTTGATGTAGAAAATATATTTGCTATTTATGATGAACTATTAAAATAATTAGTGTTAATAACTCTTATTTTTTAATTTAAATTATTTTTATATGCTAAGAAATAAAATTAATAACATTTTTAGGCTAAGGAATAAAAACTAAAAATTTTTTTTAATTTCTAAGAATGCTGAAAATGGAAAAATGTTTATGTATTCATCATACTTAACAATATTTCATCTGTTTTGTATGAATTTATTTTTATTCTTTTCCTAGATAATAGCTATTAATTAATTTAATAAATAATAATATAAAAAAACGTTAAAATCCTAGTGTACATGATGCATTTGTGTAACTTCACAAAAAATGTTGCCAGAAGCAAAATTTCAAGGTTTCCAAATGCAAACTGTTTAAATAGCAAATATCCGCTTACTCTTACCATGAATAGATTACAAACTGCAGAAAAATCACAGCTTCTGAAAGCCCTATTGTACTTAATCTCCAACATTAAATGTCACAATCATGTACTATTTTTGATTTCAAATACATAACACACACGTATATATATATACATTTGTTATATATTTGAATGTTATATTTAGTAAAGAACTGCTACGAAACTAAATACTATAAACTTAATTGCACATATTTTACATATTTCTAAACAGTTTAAAAAGTATGTACCTTGTGTAACAGAAGAAAGCAGGTATTAATAATGTGACCAATTAAAATCAATAACATAAATAATATAAATTTTTATAAAAACTCAAGCCTTTAATAAACCAGGCAATGGCATCTAACTCAAAATAACATTAATTGTATAATACTAGAAATCTATGTATTTCTCAAGTATTTTTACACTATACACATTCATATATTTTAGCTATTTTATATATTTGTGCTATTTTATATATCATATATTTGTGCTATTTTATATGCTAAAAATAGCACAAAATAAAAGTATTCACCCAACTAACTTACCTCATGCTCCAAATTAAAAAGCTCTAATATGAAAATGACTTCCAAAAATACAAATTAAAACTATTTCACAGAATTATAACATCTAATTAACTTTTAAATTGTAAGAAAATCAAAATTTCAGATCCAATCCTTTAAAAATAAATTTAGAAAAAATATGGCGGCATAATCTTCAAGGGTTAAACTAAAACTGTAAATCTATTGTACATATTGGAGTAAATCATAAAATCGTCAAACAAATCCATTCTGGTGAAGTTATCTTTAGGTTTGGCATATTTGACAATCAATTTAACCAATCATACCAACTCGTAGAGTTAAGCCCTGGTCACAATCTTCATTCCCTTCACAAATGTCGCCAAATTTGTCGTGTTACACAAATTATTGATCTAAAGAAAATTTATGGTAAATTTATCATGATAATATTTTAACTGTCATTATTTTGGTACTTTTTCATTTTAGGAACTATGTAATAAATATCCAATTGCAGTTGAATTTTCATAAAAACCATTTCATTTTAGTGGTCAAGTACATATTATAGCTGCTGCTTCTACCCAAATGTTCGGTGATGAATCTGATGACGAGTACAGTTCTGGTTCTCCCCCAAAAAGTAATTTGCCTATATTTTTGGCTATATTATTTAATTTCTTGTAAATTTTAATATATAATTTTATTAGTGAAATGAAACTAATTGACAAATACTGAGTTAAAATATTATTAACTTGTATTCAAATTGCTATTTTATTTTACCTGAGTTATGTTTTATTAGATTAATTTCCTCAAAATGTTAATAGATATTTCTTAAATTGTAAATTTTTTAAATTATTAAGGGCATGTTTGTATTTGCCATTTATACTTGTTGTAAAAATTGTTTGAAGTTAATGTAAAAAATAAAATAAAATTTTAAGGCAAGCTTGGAATTATCACCACTGTTATAATTAACTTCTCAGTATTATATAAGTATTGTGTGTAACCAATTAACTTCACAAAATTGTGTAAGTGCAGTAAGGTATAAACATAGTCTGCAGTTAAGTTTTATAAACAAAAATATTTTATTTTGTACCTAAATTTATTTATGCTCCTGCAATTGATTTCTTTTCATTACCTTTTAATGTTTGAAGAAAAATTTCTTATTTTTGTATTTCACCATAATGAATGCTGAATGACACTGAATAATCCAATAATGTATAATATCAAATAATGTTAATATTAAAAGGAAATGATACATCAGTGAGGTTATTCTGCAACTCTAATTTTATTTATTAAAAATATTCATGTCTATAAGTATTTTTTCCACCTTGTTTGCTGCCTTTACTGAATTTTTTTTTTTTTTCTGTAGTTGATCAGCATCCAGATACTTCATGCCTTAAGGTATGTAAAATATAGAAATGGATTTAAAAACTTATTTTCTGACATTCATAATGTATGATTTGTTTGATTCTCCTTTTTATTGCCATCAGGGTAGTGATATTAGTCAAGCTATTTTATTAAATTCCGGTGCATTAAATGATCGCCATTCATACACTTCATCAAATAGAAATTCTATACCGTCCATGCTAAGAATGGTAAGATTTAAATTTCAGAATCTCTATTACTTGTGTTCATATTCTTTTACTGCGTTCCTAACTAAATTGTGCATAATTTATTTACACGTTTTTGTTTCTGTCTGTAGATTTTATAAAGAGTGAATTAATGAAATAAAAAAACACTGTTTATGTTTTAAAACAGTAATGTAAAATCTTTTATTTTCTGCTACCATGTTTTATAATAAATTTCTGTAAACATGAGATTTTTTATTCATAATTTTAAAATAATTAAATTTAAACAGCTGCCTAAAGTACCCAACCAATTTTCTATTTGATGACTTTAACGTAAGATTCAATTATCATCGTCAAGTAATGATTTTACTGAGCTATATTGTCACAACATATCTGTTGTGATTTCATCTTTTGAAACTACTGTTTTTAAATTAATAATCTTATAAAAATTTTTATTTAAAATTAGAAACATATATGTTTTCTATGGATTTTTAATCAATATCTTAAAATTATGTATGACATAATATCACATTTAAAAACTGATTGTAAACATTAATTTGTTTTTTGATTTTGATTAAAAATAAATGTTGAGAATAACTAAAAGTAAAAAGTGCAAATGAATATTACTGTATTTTCATGTATATAATCAGCAGATTATGTGTTAAAAAGTTTCATATTTCACTGTGCGTTTTATACATTGCCATGGATAATCTGATAAAAAACATTGTACATCAGTAACGCTTTCAATAAAGTTTTAAAAATAAACATTCATGTTTTATAAAACAGATAAAAGATGATGCCATTGCTCAGCTGACCGATTCCATCTATAATTAGCTTTATTTATTTACATTCAAGAATAAATTTGGTTCTTCGTTAAAATACTACAGCTGCAAAATAGTTACTTACATCAGTTTGCATTTTCAGTGAAAATATTCGAGTTTGTCTGTAAGGAAGCAAAATTTTTTAAGTTACACTGCAGATTTTAAAATAAAAGCTATACAGAAGGCAAATTAAAAAAATAGCAAAAGTGTGTGAAATTAAGATAAAAAACAAAGCCTTCACGTTACAAAAGAAAAAATTTATTCAATTTGCAATTTTAAAAAATCCATTTCTTTCCTTTAATTATTAATGAAACAAATTTTATTTTTAAAAAATATGTCCAACCTAATTAAAAAATTTGTTAAATATAAAAATTGGCAAGTTTTAATAATTTCTTGTAATTATTCAACTTGTTCTATCATCTCAGTTTATTGCACTTTGCGATGAGATGGATTCAAAGAGATTTTTAAATAATATTTTTTCTGTACAATTTATAATATTTTTAATTTTATTTGATGCCCACATTATCAGAAGTATATGTTTTCAGTTATTCACCAGAAAAGTTGCAGCGGATTATACAATGCTCTTTTTATTTTATTGAAAAAAAAGGTCTTATGGATAATATGTTGCTGCTGATTATATATATAATATTATGTGTATATATTATAATACATTATATACAGTATATATTATGTGATGTTAAAATTTTAAATTTTTTTTTCAATGGTATCAATTTTTGTAGTAATTCATTTCATTGAATAATTGTTTACTTTAAATATTTTGTTTTTAACATGGCAATGTTTTTCAAATGAAATGAATGTTTAATATTTAAAAATGTTGAATATGGTTGGCAGAATTTTGTTATTTGAAATATTTGTCACATTGAAAAATCTCTCTGCTCAGAATTACTTTCTCGAATCATTTTTTATATTTTTTGTATGAAAATATTGTGAAATTTAAGTTGTTCTGTAGGAAATTGCTTGTAATGAGGAAATAAAACTTAAATACGAAAATTTCATGAAGGAATTATCTATTACACTAGAAGAGTGAAAACTTTCTTTTATCTAATCTTATGAATTTCTTAATAATTTAAGGAAAATTAATATGCCCACCATAACTATTGAAAAGGTATTTGTAAATACAATCACATTTGATATTTTCATTCTTTAAAGATGATTTGAAAAAGATTTAAACTTTTCTTTCAAGAAGTAATTTTAATTTATTAATACATATCTAATAGTTAAACATGCTTAGAAATTCACCTGATTCAAAGCTGGCAAAAAAATTTCTGTGTAGATAATAGTTTATGTTTTCTAATATTTTCAAACAATCTCTATTAACAAATTAATTTTACCCTGCATTTTTTTTTCTCCTATCTATTTTTGTTAAGTCTATTTTATTTATGAAAATGGAATTAAAATGTTTATTTATTGTATAATTAAAATACAAGCTTTTATTCAGTTTTTGTGTTTAAATTGATTATTTCATTTAAGAAATTTAATAATTTCTGTATTATGTATGTGTTACTGTTATGTATGTGAAATACTTAATAGATTTTTATGTGAATATTATGATTAGGTTTTTAATTAACATAACTTTTTTTAACTGTATGGTGTTAAAATGTTTGTGTAATATAATAATGTATAATTCTTTTAGACATTAGTTAAAGTTATTCAATATTATAATTCTTTGTCATGGTTGCTAAAAATGTTATTAGAATGTAACATTCTAATTTGGAATATATTTTTTAAGTTTGATCTATGTATACTTAAAAATTGTGCAAATTCATGAACATCATATATCTATGTTTAAATCAGTCAATTTAAATTATTTTAATATTTAAATGTACAGTAGGTGATGAGTTAATGAACATAATTCATTACAAGTCTATCCAAATTGTTCGGTAATTGAATATCAATTTATCTTAGATTTTTTTTTGTGAAATCGATTCATTCATTCCGAAGACTTTAAAAATTAAACTTAAAAAGGATATTAATTTATTATTTAAATTTATTTAAAAAATAATGCATATGTATAGTCTTGCATCGTATATCAGTGCTTTCCTTTTTTGTTTATGGAGCATTAAAGAACATGTTCAAAGTTGATTGCATTTCTTTCTTTCTTAAGACTTTCCAGAAGTGATTAATAACGTTGTTGTAAAGATTCCTAATCTTACTAATATCAGCTTAGTTTGGATACCATTCTAAGACTATTGCTCTGACATCCTCCCACTACTCCAACTGGTGAATTAAGAGGAGGGGTGCTTAAAATTAAACCACTTTTGGTTTTTGAATGAAATTAAAACTGAAACTAATGGTCTACTTTGGTTATAAATATTCTGGAAAAAAAATTATTTTATAATATAGAACTTGGAGTTTAATAGACAAGCAATATAATTCAAAAGAGATGAAAACTGATTCTTAATCCATTGGGTTTTGACAACCCTGCACATCATGCTCCAAGAACTTGTTTTACTTCTTTATCTGAATATTTGTTGTCCGAACACCAAAGTCTTTTGTGAAAAGTTTTGTTGTCGATTTGTTCGCTGTTCAAACTGTTTGTTTACTGATCACCCATTTATATTAATTTTAATGTTTCAATAGAATACTAATTTCAATCATAAAATATTGCAAATTATTTAATTGATCAATCATAGAGTGTATATCCCTTATTTATGAATATATAATTTATATTAAATTGGCTCTTAAAATGTTTTCCATGTAAAATATAGCTTAACATGTGAATTATCTTTTTTGATGTTTTATGTGAATTATCTTTTTAGTTTATTTTTAATTTATCATTTGAAACATTTCGTTTTTGAAATTTTGTGTATGTATAATTTTATCTGATGAATATACATTATTAGTGACAGCAGCTTTGTTATTATTTCTTATTTTTAGCTTTCCTGAAAATTTACTTAATACAGGGTTCGCACAACTCCTGAAATTCCAAAAAAAAACCCAAACGGTGAAGACAATCATGCCCAGTTTTAAGGCGAAAATTAGCCTCTCCCACAGCTCTGAAGAGGTTGCGCTGAATAGGCTTTGTTAGTAAGGAGGCCCGTGTTTTCCCTTTTGTGTACATCTTGTAAACATTTCTACGATAGGAGGCTATATTTGACTTATTAAGCCTTTTAACAATATGGTACTCCAAAGCTGGAGAAGGCTGTTGTAGATCTGAGCCAGCCTTTGCCAATTTGTCAGCTACGTCATTTCCCATGATACCACAGTGGCTGGGTATCCATTGCAGCACAGTTTGGTATTCCTCTTCTAGTAGAGAACTATTTGCCATCTGACAGGTAAACAGACCCAATACTGCTAGGATCAATTGAAAAGAGAGACCTGTTCATGTCCTAAGAGTATAAAAAATACTATGTTCTCATTACCCTTTCTGATTTCTTCAAGTACTAACTGCACAGCAGCCACTACACCATTGAAGCTGTTATAGTATTAAAAGTATAAATCACTTGCTCATAGAGATGACTTTGATATCTTTGACCCAGGTGTAAAATTTCCTTTAAAGTTTTGCAAACATCGAGGTTCAAAAATATAAGTGTTTTCAATAGATTGCTTGAAATGCTAGTGTATCTTTAAACATATATGTCATTTGTTCAAAACAAAAAATTTCCTAATCCTGGTACCAAAACTTTTTATACTGTGCAGAATTGCACAAAAGATGTACTTTTTTCTGCTAAATGCAATTTTTTATATTTATTGCTGTGGAAGTAGAATCTTTTCTAACACTTTATCAAACTGATAAACCAATGTTATCATTTATTTCTGGAATCTTTCATGCATTGTTGAAAAGTTTAATGCAAAAGATTTTAAAAGAGTTTTTGCTATCTAAATATATTGGAAATCTCTAAAATTACTCATTATTTTATACAAAATCCAGTATTATATAGAATGTTGATTAAATAAAAAAATTTCTTTTATAGCTGTAAATTCATTGAAAGCTTTTGAAATAATCATTAAGAATTTTAACTCAAATAAAAACTAGTCTCATTAATGTTTGCAATTATTTTTCTTATTAACAGAAATGATTAAAAAATATTGCATGTACATAATTATATGCATATTTGGTTAAGAACAAGTTTTAAAATAAAATAAAAAATAATTTAACGTGAATGTCGATACCTCCTGGAATTTGATTGTTGGAAATCTCTACGAACCCTGTTAATATTACCTTTCCTAGTCTAAATTACATTCAAAAATTAATATTGATACTGGTATGTATTATAGGATGTGCACCTGGTATTTAATTTCATTTTTTTATTTATGTTATAATTTATTTTATTTTCATCACTAATTTTTAAGTCATTTTGTTATTATATGATGTATTCAGAGAGAAACTGGTATGAATGGACGACAGCATTTTTCTCGTGGAGACCAGTGTCAAATTTACCAAAGGTTAGTATTTAAATTTTATTTTATTGCTTTGTTTTGTTATTAGTAGATTTTTATTATTATATTATTAGTGAAATATATTTCTTTTCTGAAATTTTTGGTAATTATTTTTTCATGGACTTATTATGTTTATAATACAAACTTGCAATTAATTTCACTCTCTAACTCTTCTAGACATATTTACATTTTCCAGTGACTTGACCTTTGATAAATTAGCAAGTATTTAAAATGAATATTCATGTACAATGAGACATCAACTAGGCATAGTTGAATAATGTTGAATTTGCTAAAGTAGCATTCATAGCCTTTTTTTTACCTGTACTATTTTATATTTCATTGTCATTTTCTCAGAATCTTCCAATGTTGTTAGTATGATACTTAAATATTTGATTATGCAAAACTTTTTTTTTTTTAAATTACACCCACCAACATCTCTTGTCATCTTATTATCCAACATTATATAGAAATGGTTCCAAAAGGTGTCATGCAAAGCTGGTTGATAAGTGCTTAACCCTTTTTTCTTTAATTCAAATATTAATGAATTCATCTCCAGACTTATATTTGGATTAGATGTCCAATATTTGTGATATTTTCATCTAGTATCTTATAGCTATAGGTTCCATTTAAATTAGCCTCCCAATCCCTTGTATGAAGAATATAATCATGGAATGTTATATTAATTTATTATTTAGTATGTTTTTTATTGTACTGTTGTTTTCATTTTTTCTTGTTAATCAAAAATTTTATGCCATTGTTGGTATTTCTAAAAATTAAAACTTTTATTTAAATATAACTTACTTCCATCTATAACTTCATAAAATTTATTTACAGTTATTTTTTTTAACAAAATTATTATTTTTATCAATATTTGAGAGCATTTTATATTCTTAACGTTTTCAAATATTGCTGATATTTTGAAGTATTTCTACTTTGAATTTAACTTAATTTTGCAGTTACTATTTTAATTATTTATTCAATAATTATATAAAAAAAAGATTTTGCAAATGTATTAATCATGTGAATTTCAGATTATATTTCCTTTATTTTAGAGTTCTTCCCAACAAAATGAATATACTTGATCGTTATCTTGGTAAAGTCTTCTGTGGTACATTTGCCAGGCAGGGAGATATTTTTATGTCAGCAGCTCAAGGTATTACTTATTTTATTAATTTTAATGAATAAAATATATGTGCCTTCATTCTTATTCTTTAACTAGTACAATAACACAACTTTTACTAAATATATGCATGTAATAAAATCCCCAAATAAGTATAAAATAATCATCTAATAACATTTTAATTAATAGCATTTTAATGATATGAACAACATTTTGACTTGACTTTAACTCTCCAAAAAATTTCTATGCCCTAATGAATGTGAATGTGCCCCATATCTATTGATGACAGAAGAATAAAAAGACTGTCTCCAAGATAGAAAAATGTCATCAGCGGCCATCAGAAGTGATCTGAATGATGCTGGTGTTTCTATCAGTTCAAGAACAATCAGGAGTAGATTAGCAGATGTTGGACTGAGGGGTAGAATTCCATGAAAAAGGCCTTATCTTAATTTTCATCAACGAAAAAATGACTACACTGGGCAAAGGAACACGTTAATTGGATAGATGATCAATGATCACAAGTTATATGGAGTGATGAAACTAAGCTGTCGTTATTCGGTAGTGATGGGCGAAAATATGTAAGCTGTAGAATAGGAGAAAAGCTACATCCTAACTGCATTCAAGCAACTGTAAAAAACCCAGTTAGTGTTGTGATTTGGTCATGCATGTCAGCAGATGGTATTGGTCGCCTTCATGTCATCGATGGGACACTGAATGCCAGAAAATATATTGACAATATTCTAGAACCAAAACTTCTACCTTCCATCAGAGATCTCTTCCCCAACAATGCAATGCTTTGTCTATTTTAAAGCAGAATTCTGCTCTTTGCCACACAGCCAAAATATCGAAAGAGTGGTTTCGTACAAAGAACATTAAATTGTTGTCATGGCCAGAAAACAGTCCTGACCTCAATCCTATCAAAAATTTGTGGCACAGTTTGAAAACTCTTGTCCGAATAAGGGGCCCATCAAATAAAAGGGAACTAATTGAGGCTATAATTGTTTCTTGGCATCATGTAATAACGAAAGAAGAGCTTAAAATTCTTGTCAGCTCAATGAAATGGTGATATGAAGGTGTAATCAAAAATAAAGGGTACTCTACTAATTACTGATAACTCACTGCAATCATCATTATCTAATGTATATCAATAACTATTATCGTTTAACTTTTTTTGTATTGCAAATAATTGAATTTTGTGTTTTGTATTGAATTTAGTTATAAATTCTCTTTAAAATGATATACACAAGTTTTGCATTTTGTGAAACATAACACTTTCTATAAGCCTACAAAGTTCAAAAACATAAAAATTTCCAAAAGTGTCCACAATTTTAGCCACCACTGTATGTATATATATATATATATAAAGCAAGATTAGAAGTATCAAAAGCGAAAATTGAAAGATACAGGAATAGATATAGAATTGAAAAGTACAAGAATCGATAAAACACTTATATTTAGCATTACATTCAGCGCAAAAGCAGCTAAAATAGAATTACTAAAATGTAATTAATAGTACATTTTATAAAATTAATAGGAAATATTAGATGTTTGTGTGTGTGTGTGGAGAATAGTAATCAAATACTAGATGGAAAACAATACATTAAAAATATGAAATATAGTAAACAGTTAGAAAAATGTTCAATATATATTTAAAATTTCAAAGAAAATAGAATAAAGGAAATAGGAACGAAGTATCAACATGGCCAGCTTTATCAGGGGGTGTTGACCACATTGACACAAAGTATGGTTTTCCTGCACTGGCCCAAGACATAGTCTTAAAGAAGCCAGTACATATATGATAAAATTAATGATTTTAATTTCAAGGTTAATAAGCTAATTTTATAAAATTCAAATATTTCAATTAAAATTTATTAAAATGTTATTTTTAATCAACTTAATAGAATCTATAATATATGTAATAATTTAAGCAATGTCAATAAATAAATAAATAGACTAGAGAATATTCTAACTTATAATAACATTCCAATTAACTTTATTAAACACTATTTTGCGAGTAGAGCATTGCTTATAAGAGTGAAGTAAGGCATAGTTATATACTACAGAAGGATCACCCAAGCCTTGAAGGTCTTATAAGAAGCTTGGAATGCATAGTGTTTACACATAGTTGTTAAATTTATGTATATATTTATTTGGTTTACATGTAGTATTTGGTGCCTTTTTTTCAGGTTTGGATATGGATTTAATTTCAATTTTGTTTGTTATAAATTAAATGTATTTTGGTAATGTTGGATTTTGGCTTATATATTTAAGATTAACTTTTACTTCTTTTATTCTGGTTTGATATTTTGGTTTGAACTTTTTGGCATGGTTTTGGGGTGCACTGGCTTCTTTAAGACTATGTCTTGGGCCAGTGCAGGAAAGCCATGCTTTGTGCCAATGTGGTCAACACCCCCTAAAGCTGACCTTGTTGGTATTTTGTTCCTATTTCCTTTATTCTATTTTCTTTGAACTTTTAAATACATATTGAACATTTTTCCATCTTTTTACTATATTTCATATTTTTAATGTATTATTCTCCATCTTGTATTTGATTATTATCTCCATCTAATATTTTATAAAATGTACTATTAATCATATATATATAATCAAGTATAAATCTTTAAGGAAAATGGCAAAATAACTTATTCTGGAATATTAATTTGGTTATTATTAAAGTCTCTCTTTCTCTTCTGACTATTAAAAATTACTACATTTTGATTCTTAAAATGTTTGCATCTAATGTTTAAAAAAAACATATTCAAGCAGATTTTAATTTGAATATTATTGTTTCAGTTGTTCTATTTAAATATCAAATCTCTTTTCTATAAAAATATAATTATGTATCTATTAAAATATTCTCTTAATTTTGTGGTCAATTTTTCCTATAAGTGTGTGAAGTAAAACTACTTATTTTATGCATACACAAATATATTAAAAATCTGCTTTGACTTTTCATTTATTTGAAATAAAAGTATTTCCCAGTTTCTACAGCATCTACTTTAGTTGCTTGTTTTTCCCTTGCCCTTTAAATTGTACTTAATTTTATCTCTAAAGGAAATAAAATAATAAAAGGAAAGGAGTGTTCTTAATTAAATACAAACATTAAAAGTTTGCTATTATTTTTTGTTACTATTTTGAATTTTGATATTAAAATAGTTTATATAAAGGGTGTTAAAAAATTTTTTCATTGCATATTTTAAGTTGATTGGTATTATTGAAAATGGGAAAATAATTGTAAAATTAATTAATTTCAACTTCATGAAATTTAAACACTAATTTTTTCTAAATTTTTGTTTTTTAATTTTTGTTTGTATACAATGTACTAAAAAATAATAACTTTAGTTTAATTTAACTGTAAGCAACAATTTTAAATAAAGTTTGATTTTAATTGGAATTTCTGTATTAATTATTATATAGTTTAGTTTTGAATAATTTAAGCCTGAGAAATATTATGATGCACATTTTTTAAAATGTCTTTTTTGAAAACTTCTTAAATTTATCTATATTAGCAGAAGGAATTCTATTAAAAAATATTTAAAACTGACTAGTTAAAAAAAAATTAAAAAATCTAAAATCTTAAGTTAACACTATGTTTGATACTGCTCAATTACCTTTGCATTTTAAAGTTTTTTTGAGAAAAGCACATTTATGGTTTTATATAATTTTATTTTTTATTGATCATAAAAATTTATTTAGTTTGTATTTTCATTTGAATTGCTCTTTTTTTTAAGCAATCATTTTTTTATTGAAATATTGATTTTCTTAAAAAGTTTATGTATATATGGGTAACAATAAAATCAGAGTATAATTATATATATATATATACATATATTATATATATATATATATATATTTCTTAAATATTTTTTGTCTTTTTTAATTTTATAATAGCTAAAATAAGTTACGATAGTCTTCACAGAAATTGTAATTTGTATTGTTTTTGAGATAGTATTATTTAATATTTTGGTGAATATCTATATGCTTAAAATATATATATATATACTTTTTTTTAGATTACATTATTAGATTATATGACACAAGTAAAGGCTTTTTTACATTAAAAAGAAGTGTGGAAGCTAGAGATGTGGGCTGGAGTATATTAGATACAGCTGTAAGGTAATTATTTAACTAATAAATAGAAAGTTGTACGAGGGTCACTCTCTGAAATTTTTGAGATACAACTAGGTTTTTAAAGTTATACTTACAAAATTTTAGGTGTGTTCAAAGTAGTCTCCTCCAGCATCAATGCACTTTTGTAGACGAATTTTCCCCAGATTAAATGCCTCAAGCCATTCATTTCTTGGAATAGATGAAAAAAATGCATTTACAGCCACACCAATCTCTTCTTGTGAATGAAAACAACGTCCATGTAAGTTCTTTTTTAGATTAAAGAATAACCAAAAGTTGCACATAGCTAGATCAGGTGAATATGACGGATGTTGGATCACCTTAATTTGTTTTTGTTTAAGAAACTCAACTGTTAATCCAGCTGTATGTGAAGATGCATTGTCATTGTGAAGCATTAGTCCCCTAACATTCAGTTCTTGTAGAAGTTCTGGAAGACATTTAGTGCTATACCAGTTTGCTGTTACTCTTTTCTGTTCTTCCAACATGATGGCTTTAACCAATCCCGTACTTCTGAAGAAAACAGTTTTCAGTATGCATTGTTTTTTCACCATTGTTGACGTGGGATCATTTTTAAAGACCCATACTTTGCTTTCTTGATGTGTTGGAGCGTTAAAAAACAATATGTACGTTTTTCACCTGTTACGATTTTAGAAATGATGCGGTGGCCAGCATCATTTAGCAATTTAAGAGCTTCTTTACTGATTCTGACATGCTCCTCTTTTTGGTGCTCAGTTAGATTATGGGGAACCCAACGGCAAACTACTTTTATCATAAATAATTTTTCATGAATGATTTTGTGTATGTCTGCAGATCTAATGTTAAGTTCCTTCTGTATCATTTGATAGGTACAGCAATTATCATCCATTAACATTTTTCGTAGGACAGACACATTATCCGGGATGACTGCCGACGGTGACCTTCCTGTGTGTTCTTCATCCCGAAAAAATTGCGACCTCTTCTAAATTCTCTAAACCATCTGAATACAGTAGCATGAGCTGGAGATTCATCACCAAATGCTAATTGCAACCATTGAACGCATTCTTCTTAATTTAATCCTGCTTTAAAATCGTAGAAAATCATAGCACAAAAATGTTCTCACATCAACTACATTTTCTCTTCTGTTTAAAATTTATTCTACACTAAACAAGTTGAAGTAAGTCAGTAAAAAATCGTGTTCTGTGGTAAAATACTTTATATTTTAAAATTAAACCGTTATTTTTATTTTGTAAATTTTCGTCTGTCGTGTCTCAAAAATTTCAAAGTAACCCTCAAATGTACTAATAAATAGAAATAACATGTATTTTCATTCCTAGAACATTTTAAATGCAGTAGTTTACTGTTTTAAAATTTGACAGATAAATATTTCTTGAAATTAAAAATTATCACAAAAATTCACTTTTCTTCTTGAATTTAATCAAGCATTTAAGTTTGATAATATGACTCAAAATATTCTAAATAAGTTCATATGAATCTACAATACATAATATTTTCAATTTTATTGGCCTCATATGTGCAAATTTATATCCTAGATTGGGAAAAAAAATATTCTTTTAGTTAAAATGTTGTTGATTTTTAGCATTTTGTAAAATGATGCCTCATATTTGATATAACACATATGTTGCCACAGTTGCTGATTGTTTCATTGAGCACTATCTATTATTAATATTTCTCCTTATGACAATGTTTTGTAATTGCTTAAAATAAAAAGTTTAAATTTAACAAATGTTGAATCAATCTAATTTAAAATAGTTAAATAGTTGATATTATTAAATTTCCAAAAACTTGATGCATTAGGATACCAAAGAAATTTTGAATAGTTTGTCAGGGAAATTCACTCTTGTATTTCTGTCAAAACCCAACAATGTTAAAAAGTTCACAATAATTGCTTTACTGAGAAATAGGATAAAGTAAGTGAGATTTCAGATATTTGCTATTTAGTATATATTAGCAAAAAATTACTATGAAATATTTTTATTATTTTTAAAATTGTTTTTTTTTTTTTTTTTAAATTAACAATAAGTTTATAGATTATCTTGGATGTTTATTGTTTTAGTATTAAAATGTTTGATAACAGTTAAAATCAGAGGAAAATATTGTATTTCCAATGATTTTGAAAGTGCTTCAGTCTCTAACAAAAAATTGAAATAATTAAAGCTTTAAAAACAATCTGTATTGTTGATTACTGAGTTGTAATATTTTTTAAGTTGATGTTATCAGTATTTGATATTATACATTTCAAATATAAATAAAGCTGTATTTTCAATTTTTCAGTCCTGATGGTTGCAATTTCATATATTGTAGCTGGTCTGATTGCAGTAAGTTAAATGTTTTTTATTTAAAAAATGAAAAATTAATCTAATCTAATAGCTTTACTAATAACTAATATTATTTATACTTTAATTATTACTTTATTATATTAAAATATATTTTACTATCGTAAAGTATTACTAAGAAGAATTGCTATAAAAGAATTAAAATTTGTTTTGAAAAGGTTTCATAATAGTTTTAGCTAGTTCAACCAGTTTTACTCTTATTCATATTTGAATAAAATTAATTGCATTTGTATTTTTCACTAATTTTTTTGTTTATCAGACAAAATAATTATATTAATGTGTTTTCCAATAAATTAATCACAGTTCAAGAAGGTAGCGTAAAAGATTTACTTCTTTAAGACTTGTGATGCTTATATATATTTGTCTGTTTATACAGAATTATATGCAAAGAAGCTCATGATTTGTATCTGATATTTGTGATATAACGGTTACTTTATTATTTGTGAAAATTTAGCTCAGAATCTAAAATAACTATGCATCTAATATAAGTGTAATAAATAGTGTACATTTTTTATATTTTCTTATAAAAAATTATTAAGCAAATCCGTTTAAATTGTAGTAGAAATAGAATTTGTAATGTTAACACTTTGCTTCATAAAACTAAGATTTTTTTTTTAAATTATATAGTAAAATTTATCAATTTTTTGTTGAATTTTAATGCTAACCAAATAGCCAAATTTGATTTTTGTTTTTCATTTCTCAAAGTTCTCTTAATTCTTTGTAAATAATTATTGTCATAAAGTGATTAATTCTTGGAATTTTTGGAAAAGAAAGTGTTTTCATTTCATTTTTCAAGAATCATTTAATATTGTGAATATATATATATAAATGAATTTTTCAGTTTTTTAAAAGTATATTTAATAATTTAGCTTTTAATATATACAGCTTTTTCTACATACATAGAAGTTGATTTTCTTAATTATACTTTAATAGTGTTATAATTTTTCATTTCATTATCATTTATAAATAATCCCTTCATGTTAACTTTGATAAAATAATGTTGCATTATTTTTTAATTAAATTTATTATAAACTTATCATGTCTTATACATAAACTCATTCTATTTTTTAAACTTTTTCTAGTAACAAAGCCATTTTTATTAAATGCATTATGATTTGAGGTCAGTTTACATCAAAACAGTTTTTGTACTTTCTTTAGTTATTTAATTTATGAAACATGTAATTCTATAAAATATTTGCTGTTATAAAATATTGTCCTAAATTTTTTATTAATATTTAAAATAGATCAAATGATTATATGCTCTTCCGTATAGCAGTCATTTTGTGAAATGTGCTTAAAATTGTTTTTAGTTGAAGTTATGATTTTTTGAAAAAATATCTTTCCAGTTTATATGTGCAATATATCCGGTGATCATGAAGTGCTTGAAGCTCTTCCTCTTTATCCCGATGATCGCCGGTTCTGTGTTTTCTCATTACGTTTCTCTCAAGATGGAACAGAAATTCTTGGTGGGTAAGTTAATTTTTTTAAAATTAAGATGATATACAAGTTTAGTTGTCTTAAGAATTTTGTTAATTAGAGACAATTATTGAGCAATGTGTTGAAGAAATTGATTTTTTAGGTCGTTTTAGTGCAATTTTGTGTTTAACTGGTCTTTTTGAAAATGTTTTAAAATTTTAAGTATTTATTTTTCCCGTAGAATTTTTGTATTTGTGTTATAAGACCTATGTTGAAATAACTTTTAACTGAATTTTTAACTCAAAGTGTAGAATAATGTCATTTGATTCTATTAAACTTTTTTAAATTTATTTAAAAATGGTGAATTTTTGGAAAGCTTTGTAGGAAAATTGTTTGAAATATTTTTACCGAAAAACAATAAATATTTTGAAAATCGCATATATACTTCAGTGAATACTAATTTTTGAGAATTAAAAAAATTTCTGCTCCAAAATATTTCAAGGCAAGTTTAGCTAAAAAAAATTGCCTTTATATTACTTAAAAAGTAACTCATATTTTAGCTATCATATCATTTTATATGAATTGACTGTTAATCTGAAGAGAAGGTTGCATTTAAATAATGATAATCATGTTATGGTATCTATAAACAAACTTAAAGCTAAATAGTTCGTATTCTAAATGTCAGTTCAACATTGTATGTGGATGTTTATTATGTTTTGAAATCCACTTTAAATCAAAGATCTTACTCATTTTAGACCTCTTTTGCCAAAAGTAGTTGCGAATCTGTATACCAACCATTATGATTTGTATGACTTGTCTTATTTTCCAATGTTGTATGCAGTGGATGCCTAAATTTGAGTTATAATGTGATTATTGGTATAATTATTATATAGATTAAAATTTCTATTCATTTTCATTATTTAAACTAATAGAAGTGTTACCCCAAATTATATTTTAATGTGAAAATAAAGTTTTCCTTTCAAATTGAAACTTTAAAATCCTATCTCTATTTCTTTTACCGTGATAAAAACATTATTTTACTGTAAACTGGTTAAGCTTGCACAGCATTGCTAACTATGCAAATGTAAAATAAAACCATGAAAGTGGGCAATAATAGTAAATCATAATTTGTAACAATATAAGTAAACAAATTCATAATTGTATAACAAATTTGTTTATTATAAAATTCTTGTTTATTGTAAAAAGTAATTAAGTTATATAGGTTTGATATTTATGCAACAAAGTGACAATTAATTTTCAATGCTGAGTTTTTGACTAATTTTTAATAGAAATAAAAAATAATAATAAGTACTTAAAGGTTCTGATTTCCTCCTTCTTTAGGGCTAATGATCGTTGCTTATATGTATATAATAGAGAAGAAAATAAGCGAACATTAAGAGTATGTATATGAATGTTATATATATTAATTATATATATATATATATAGTACTTGAGTAACAAGCTTATGTTAAATGCATAAAATTATGTTAAAATAAAAGTATATATTGAATGCCTAAAGACATTTTTGTAAAATAATTTTTTATTTTATTTTATTTATTTTTTATCTTTTATTCTTGGTTTTGTTTTTTATTTCCCAAATGCTTTTATTCATTTTGAAAAATAAGCTTAAAATTTTAAATTTAAAAATTTATTATTTTATCATTTAAATATACTTTGTTTCAAAAACAATATATGCTCTGATCAATTTCTTTTCTTCTTATATATTTTTGTAAGCTATAAAATTGCAATTCAATATTTTTACAAATAGTGCTATTGTCAAAACTCTTTTTGTAAAACATTACACTTGTGAATCTTCCTTGTGTAAATTTTTTACTTGATTTATTAATTTTTACTTAATAAATTCCTATATTTATAAAGATGAATGCACATGTACTGATTTGTATTTTTTTTATCTTTTATAATTAATTACAAGATGTATAAATTGTAATTAATTATAATTGTCTGTTAATTGTTTGTCTGTTAATTGTCTTATTGTCTGTTAATTGTTTGCTAATGTTATAAGAATATTTATGAAATGAATCATAGAATGAAATAGTAGAATTATTTATATTCTCACTTTTACTTAAATTTTTCTTTAGATTTATTCTCATGAAGATGATGTGAATAGTGTTGCTTTTGCTGATAACACATCACAAATTCTTTTTAGTGCTGGTGATGATGGAATTTGTAAGGTAATATTTTAATGTGTATTTGTATGTGTTATAGATTTACCTTTCCTGAATAAATACTAAGCAAAATCCAAATTAAAATAACTTTAGACATATGTTGAGTGAACTAATTAAAAACAGGAACAATAAGATAATATTCTACTTAAAAAAATATACTGTTTGTTAAATTTTTAAATACAAAATGTGTTCATTATTTTTACCTTGTATCAGCTTAGCTTTTTATTTGTCTTACAAAAAATTGTCATAAAAAATTGGTGAATATTCAAAATTATTTGAATAAATTTTGTTTGATAATGTAAATTCATTTGATTATTTTTAATTTCATCTTATAATGGGCAACATAACTTTTAGTTTGTATTCATAGTAGTACCTTTTTTTTTTACATTTTATAATGTTAATTAGCATATGGGGAATAGTACTATTCATTAATGTGTTTTAATAACTTACTATATTAATAACTAATACTGTGCTTTAGAAATATCGTCCTGTTTTTTTTTTTTTTTTTTATCATTTAATTTTAATTTCTATTGGTGCTCTGAAATTCTTCCATGGTTATAAAAGAATTATGTGAATCTGATCATTAAAAGTCTTCAGTAATTTATCTGTAATGGAATTGTACTTCCTGGTGAATGATTTTGTTCATCATCAAATCTTTCATACTTTTGCACTACAACCAAATTGCAACTGCAACATTGATACCTCATCTTTAACACCACTTGTAGGAATGTTATGCAAATATTTACTGCATTTAGATCTTGATGCAATATTTATTTAATTATCAGGAATCTGCATGAGCTAATAAATGTTTACCTTTTCAATTATTGCAGTGATGTATGACTTTGAAAAGAATTGTCCTCATTTCAATGCTACTATTATATATAAAAGTGTCATTGCTTTACACAAATCATACATTATTGGAAATTTTCTGAACAAGATTATTAAGTACATTGTATGCAGTTGCAAAACTATTCCTGAATCTTTATATGGATGAATATGTTTGGTTTGTTTTGGAAAAAATCTGCATGGATGCTAAAAATAAATGTATGCAATACTTTATGGAAAATACTACAATAATATATTTATCTCTTGTTTTTAATGTTATGAAAACATAAGAGCCAAATAATAAATTATAAGAATTATTTAAGATGATATTTTTTATTTAATATGCAATTTTATTAATCTTGATTGAATTTACTTGTGAATAAATTTCTGTTGATTCTTAAATAGGTTTTATTTGGTATGATTCTATTAATTATATATGTATTTATATTAGATATCTAATGGTTTTTTTTAACATTTCATTTTAATATATATATTTTTTTTTTAGGTATGGGATCGTCGTACTCTTTGCGAATCATATCCGAAACCTGTAGGAATTCTTGCTGGTCATGAGGATGGTATTACATATGTTGATTCTAAAGTAAATGTGAATTAGTACTATTATCAAGTTTAATTAAAAATAACAATAAACATTTATTGCAATTGTCAAAGGACTTAAAGTTTATTTTTCTATTGATATAATTTATGAATTCAAAAATATTAATGAAGTATACAATTAAGCTTGAATGATAGAAAATATATGTACCTTTGAATTTCAGTACGTTTAGTAAACAAGTGCTGAAAAGTGTTACTGTTTGCAAAATCTATAAATGAATGTTTGTAAGAAAACTTACCAGATGTTTAATAATCACACTTAAGTGTAATTTATATATATAAATGTTAGCATTGTGTCTCTTTCATCCCTTATGGTGCATTCTGCTTAAAAATGCATCAAAAAGAGTGTTTTGCGAGTCAAGTCTCTTTTCATTCTGAACACAATTATTTTAAATCACTAAGTAAATTTATAAAATTTATATTTAAAAAATACATCAACTATTAACATCCCATTTATACTTCATGTCCTGTCAATATGCAAATCATTTTCAATTGCTAGTTTATTTCATACTGCAAATATAAATAAAAATTCAAATATGTGTAGTTTGATTTTAGTTTTAGTTTGAATTTTAATTTTGTATTCATATTTTGGTAATTTTTGTTTTTTAAATTTCTTTTGGATGAATTGCTAAATTTTTCTTATATTTTTACTTTGATTATTTTTGTAGCTTACATATTCTATTTACACTTTGTTACATATGTATACAAGTAATGTTTATTTACAACTATCTGAACTAATATAACAATTGTGTGCTTTTTTTCCACTACTTTCACTTCTATTTTACAGAATTTTGTTAATCCTTTCAAAGTTTTCAGACTGTTTTTGTAAAATATTTAATCATTCATAATATTTTTCCTTAATCCAAGACTCCTGATTATTGTCCATTATTTTATTACCATTACATGAAACTTTTTAACATTATGATGACAAAGATTGTTGACAAAAACATCATAATTATCTTTTGGTGTTTCAGTTGAGAATACTTAAAAATAAGAAAAAATGTCCTATTCTTGCTATCTGGGGATCAAAACACATTATCTCTCTTGCATGTGGTTAAGTTTGCTTGGGTCTGGCTGGATAGTCTGAAATAGGTTAATGGCTAAAGACTTATCATCAAACACCTCATACTTTTAAATCCCATCAAATAATAAAAATCATTACTCAAACTTTGGCTTTCATACCCAACCAGCAAAAGAATATTTCGCTCTGGGTATGCTTAATGTGCCTCTCAAAAGTTCTTTTATAGATTTTTTATCATGTAATCATCATTAGATGTAGGGAGATAAGAATGAGATCCCATTCTCTGCCAATTTGGCTCGTACGTCCTAAACAACAGAACACATTCTTAATCACTGACCTCAACTTGTTTATACATTAACTGTAAATCAAAAAATAATTTGTGCCTTAGTTTTTATTTAAATATGAAAATTTATATGAATCCTTGCATTCTAATTAACTTTTTTAAATAACTTCCAAAATTTTACTCAATTTAAAATTTAGTTTTATTATTCTCTAATATTTACCAAACTGTGTGTGTATACATATGTAATTGGACCAGCAAATTAGATTGGGTTTATATTTTAGACATACAAAGTATTTCATATTTTAGACATTTCATGTTTGGATTTTTTTCGTTTAATTAGTAAAATATTTTTGTATTATATTTTTTATAATAATGTGTATTATAGGAATGAATACATTTTATCAGAAATTACTCCAATGATTGCTTTCTGGTTTATATGTGATATTTATTTTAAATCTTTTTTTAGGGTGATGGGAGACATCTTATTACAAATAGTAAAGATCAAACCATAAAACTGTGGGACATGAGAGCCTTCTCTCCTTCATCTACTGTGGAAGTAATCTCAATTCTTATTTTTAATTTTAAAAGAACTTAAATTATATGAAAACTAAATTAGTACTTAAGTTATATAATAACTAAAGTAATATAAAAGAATTATTTAAAAAAAATGTGAGTAATAAAATTTTTAAATTAAGGAAATGGAAAAACAACTGTCTCTATGGAATGATGACGAAATTGAATGCAGTATGCCATTGAGCTAATATATCATAATGGAAAATCTAGAAAAATTTTTAATTGCATTAGGCTGAGGCATGTGACATAAGTTAAACTTTCGTTGTTAGTCAAGGATGGTTTAATAGATTTAGACATTGATATAATCTTCACAATATAAAGATTACAGGAAAAGCATCAAGTGGTGATACAAAAGTGGCGATTAAATTCCCAGCGACAATGAAAACATTAAATGAACAAGGAAGTTATCCTCCAGAATTGGTTTTTAATTTTGATGAAACAGGCCTGTTTTAGAAAATAATGCCAAAACGAACTTATCTATCCCGTTAAGAAAAACGAGCATCAGGATTTAAAGCTGCAAAAGATTGCTTAACACTTCTACTGGTTGGTAATGCAAGCAGAGATAACAAATTAAAACCACTACTAGTTTACCACTCCAAAAACCCAAGATCGATAAAAGGCATATCTAAATCAACTTTACCTGTAATTTGTGTGTCTGATAAAAAATCATCTAACTATGAAAAATATCCATAATTGGTTCATTGAACATTTCTGCCCGTCTGTTATTGTGAAATTAAAAAACTTAAAGAGCACTACTGTTAATACATAATGCTCCAAGCTACCCAACAAATTTATCAGGCTTGACAACATACATTCCAGTTGAAGTGGTTTTGTTGACTAATACAACCAATGGATCAAGGTGTTGTATCCAATTTTAAGGCCTATTACTTGTGGCAAACATTTAAGCAGATGTTTGAGAAAACGGATGGAGGAGAAAAGCACTGAGAGAGTTTTGGAAAAACTACAACATCATGAATACTGTAGAAAACATAAACCTTTCTTGGAATGAGATAACAGAAGGATCTTTGAAAGGAGTATTAAAAAACATTTGGTAAGATTTAAATGAAAGCGAAGACATTGGACATTCTGTTGATGTGGAAGAAATAGTGGAATTAGGTAAACAAACCAGTTTAAATGAGGTGAACATGGAGACGTCAAATAAATAGTTCAAGAAAGAGCAGCTAGTCTTTCTAGTGATGAGCTAAATAAATTAACTGCAAGTAGAAAACAAAAATATTGATAACAGTGATTTTGAAGAAGAGCAAAAAGAACTTTCGATGGCATTTGTAAAAAGGGGTTTGACCACTATAACTGAAATTACGGACCAATTTGTTGAAAATGATTCAAATTTTGTCAGGAGTTCAAAAATAAGACAGGTTGTTATAGATGCTTTATCCACTTATCAACAATTTCTAACCGAATGCAAAAGGAAAATGGAAACTACATTAGATGCCTTCTTGACAAAAAGGCATAAAATTGGAAATAAAAAATATACTGAATGATCTGACTGACTTAGAATTTTATCTGTTTTTATAAGTATATTCGCTTATATTGCTTTTATTTTTGTAAGAAATAAATGTTTGGTTTTATTTTTATTAAAAAATATTAAATTTAGTACCTAACAAATTTTGCATCCATCTTTCCCTTACCTCATTATTTACATGTAAACTTAACCTCGTTTAGCGCTGTTTCGCATTACGCTCTACTTTGATGGAGCATATCCCCAGTGTTAAGTGGGGTCTTACTGTATGTATGTGTGTGTGTATATATATATATTACTATTTATTTGATCATAACATCAAATTGCCTTTTTAGATTTTGTAAAATCTTTTGCACTTTTTTTTTTTAGGGAGCATACAAAACTGTCAAGTCACACAATTGGGACTACAGATGGCAGAAAGTTCCAACAAGCTGTATGTTATTTGAAATGTTATCTATTTTAATTTCTTAAATTGTTATTCATTTAATAATGTAAAAGCTTCTACTAAAATTTGACATTTTTTATCTTTTTCTAGGATGAAAAATGTATTCTTGTATTTAAAATATGCATTGATTCTTTAACTCAAAGCTTTTATTTAAATATTCAATTTCATATAAAAATTTCACAGTATTTGAAATTGTTGTGAATGTGTTTTATGAAGGATTAATGATGGGGGTTTAAGAAACTATATCTTAGGAGAGGCTTTATTGAGATTTTCAATAATATATATATATATATATAATAAGATATCAATAATATATATTAATGCTATAATTCAGTATGCATGTAACAGTATAATATACTTATAAAATAGTAGCATTTCATTAATATAATCACTTTAAAATTTTTCTTCTATTTTGTGACTAAAAAAATTAATTTTCATGGAAAACATAAAAATGCTGGAAAATACATTGTTATAAGATTATTATGATTATTAACATCAGTATTTGAATTATCAAATATTCATCAAGAAATATTATTTTTTATTGTTATCAAACATATTTTGAAACATTAAACAAATTTTGAGATTATATTTTAGTGTAAGAAAGAAAATTATAAAATTCTTTCCCAATATTACTTAAAATATATCTTGAAGTGATAAATATCATCGATGAGCCTCTCTGTATGTTTATGGTCGGCTAGCATTCATCAATGCAAAGAGATCTAAATTCGGTCTCAGCTATTGCTGGACAGAAGAGATAGGTATGATCCTCTGCTTGCATGCAAGTACTTAAAAATTTTCTTGGTTCTTTCTTGCAATATGGGAATGTATTCCACCTCTTATAGAAATTCTCCTGAAAGGCAACTTTTTGAGAAATTCTCCTGAAAGGCAAAAATAAGGAAATTCTCTAATCCCATTTCTGATTGAAGTACTGAGTTAAAATCGAACTATCTCTCATAATTTTCATATACAATTTTTGCATGGAAGTATATATTTAACTTAAAAAGAAACAAATATATTAGTCCTCTTTGAATTGATTAGAAAAAGAGTAATTAATAACTATAGTGTTTTTAGGTAACTTTTGAAATGGTTATTAAAATATCTTACAACAACCTTATGCCATTTGGCGATCTACTACATAGGAATTTTATATTAAAAAATTATTATAATATATAATTTTTTCCAAAAATTAAAGATTTTTTATGTATACAAGTCAAATAACATGCAAAATATCTTAAAATATAAAGAATTTTGTCATCAAAAATTTGCATTTATTTCAAAAGAAATGCATAGTTGTCAACTTTACTAATTTCATCAGGAAACTCCTGATTTTTCATCATTTCTCCCGATTTCCCAATAATATGTGAAAATCTACTGATTTTTGGCTTCCTCTTTGTTAAATATCTCATTTTTGTTGTAATGTGAAAAAATAGCATTCTACTGAAAATTTATTTTCACAAATATTTTTTATTTAATTTAAGTAAAATAGTTTATTAATAATAAAGTTTTAATGGAATTATAAAAAAGAGTTAAATCAATAAATTAAATTCCTGTATTTAATTTATAAATTTAACTTTTCTATTTTATGTAAACTATTTTACTGTGTATCTTTGAGCAAAAGCAACTGTTTTAAATAATTCACTTTATCTAATCAAAAAAACTTTCCTTAGCTGTAAAATTTAACTTTTATAATAACATAATTTTGCAAGTGAAATAAATAATATAAAAATTTAAATAATTAGTGTATATATTTTTAATAAAAAGTATACTGGCAAAAAAATCTCTTTTTTTATTTTTAAATGTATTTATTATGTATTTGAAGCTATTAAGATCCTATAGTTGTAAAATTATTTAAATTCAGCATAGCTTTTGAATTGATTTTTTTATAAAAATATAATAAAAGTAGTAAGAAAAGAATTTCAAAACATTTTCACTGAAAATAATAATTTTTGTAAAAATACTGTATAATTAATATTTTGCATTTTTATTTCAATTTTATTATTGTAAAATTTTTCCAGTAACTAACTAATATATAATAGAGAAAAGTAAAGCAAAATATTTTTGTGTTGTTAAAAACTTAATATTTTTCACACAATGTTTTGTCTGTTAAATAAGGTGTTTTTAATTTCATTTGTGGAAAGCTAAAGTTTGTGTAAATCTTATTTCAGATTATTTTTGTTGATTTCTTAGTGGCTTAGTAACTTATTAAGTTATTTTGAAAATGTGAATTTTTATATTTATTTTGTAGTGAATCGATATAAGCGGAAAATGCAAGGTGATACATCACTCATGACATATAGAGGTCATAGTGTTTTACAGACTCTAATCCGGTGCCACTTTTCTCCAGAAGCTACTACAGGTCAAAGCTATATATATACAGGTTGTGCTCAAGGAAGGGTTGTTGGTAAGTTACACACACACACAAAGTTTTAAAGTTTTGCATATTTATTTTACTTGTAATATTAATTAATGTCTGTTAAAATGTTGATAAACAATCATTACTATTTGGCATTATATAATAAAATATCATTGAATGATTTTGAGTATCACTTAGAGATTTTTAGCACTTAAGTAATGGAAACAAGATTGAAATATTTAGGATATTTCTACAGTTATTTTGAATGGGGTATTAGTATTTCATAAAAATATAGACAAAATAAGAAATAAACTTTAAGTTGTGCTTACCTATTCAAAATGTAACTATGAAATGCTTGCTTTTTTTCCTGTTCTTTTGTCATAATGCAAATGGCTTTAACTGATGACGGGTTGCTGAACCATGGTTTTGGCATTCATGGAATAATTCATGTATTTCGGTAGGTTTATGTTGTGAAATGGTTCCCAGATACTTTTAAGCATTAGTTGAGATTGCCATGTCTTGTGGCAGTTTGGCAAGTTCATAAGATTTAATTGTTTATTCTATCACAATATGTTGTAGACTTTTTTCAATATGCATCAATATTTTTATACTTAATATTTTTATTTTTAAAGTGCATGTATTTTATTTCCTTGTATCTCTGACAAATTTTCACACATCACAATTATTTTATAGTTTCTTTCCTAACAAAAAATTCTTGAATATACTGTATGTTATTAAAAGTTATTTTATATTTCAAAAAAAATTTTCATTTCATTGGTTGAAATGATAATTTTTCCTCTAACATTTCAACTTATTCATCAAACAACTCCACTCATTCAATTTTTCCTCTATCATTAATTATTAATAAAAATTATTAATAATTACTTTATTATTGATAAAAAAATTAAATGTTTGTAAAATAAAAAAAAATGGTTTATTAGTTATGCTGTAAGGTATCATTGAGTTCTTAAGTAAAAATTATGACTTTAATCTCACTACAAAACATTTTTCTTTCTGTAAATTTAAATATATTGTCAATTTGGCCTGCTGAAATTAAATGTTTTTTTTTTTTTTTCAATCAGTTTATGATGTGTTAACTGGGAAAATTGTTGCAACATTAAGAGGTCACAAAGGTTGTGTGCGAGATGTGGCTTGGCATCCATACAGGAATGAAATTATGAGCAGCTCTGTAAGTACTTAGATTATAACTTTTTATGAAATGCATTGTAATAATTACCAATTTTAGTTTCTTCACAAAATCTCTTATCAGTCATACATTGTTCATCAAAAAAATGCCTGTTGCAAATGACATGCAAATTGCTTTGCACACACAGGTGTGAATTGAATTTTACAAATAATGTAATATATAAATATATTCTGTATTTGTGCTGGTAAACTAAGTCATAAATGCCGCAATACACAGAATCGATAATTGTATTGCCTTATTGTGTGGTTTATCTATTGAGAGAACTTCAGTGCAGAAGAATATATCAGAGTGTTAACAACCGAAATATTTCTTATGCATGTATATGAGTATGTATGTGTATATCAGGCACATATGAATTTGATTGGATAATTATATGCTATGCTATGCTATTCCAAATCACATCAGACAACCACCTGTTTATATCTACCGTGCATTAAGGATATAAAGTTAGTTGGAATGCAAAAATGTTTTATATTCCATAAGTTGTAATCTCAAAAATTAATTTCAATGCACATAGAATGACATGCCTGCTAGCATGTGATGCTCATCCTTCAAAGTGGTATTATGTACTGTTTTTCATCAAATCATTGTTTTGTATAAGCATTAAAAATTACCATGTATGAGTATGTTTCTAGTTTCATGACTGGTCCAATCCATATATAATTGTTAAACATAGCAACAGTTAGCAATCACTGTGTAAAATGTGGATTTTAATATTTAAATTATATACTTCATCAATTATTATTACATACACAAACACTGCAAGAGGGCATTTATTACTTGAATAATACTTAAAATACAGAACGTACATCGACCATCATTTCTTGTAAATTTCCTGAATCTCTCGTCCTTCAAATATCTCAGGAATGTGAGGAAACATTGTTTACGTATATTGATATTCTTTAGTTCAGAAGATGAACTGCTACAAATACTTAACTGGATATAGGCATCCATCTTTTACAAGAGAATCTGCATTCTTTGTATTCACATCTAGATACGTTTATGATGGTTTTGCAACTTACTGAGTATTCTGTGCATTTGTTCTTTTTTATATGTTTTTTATAAAATTATGTAATTAAGTAATATCTTTCTTTTTGCCAATTTACATCATTTTCTGTACACATGTCAGTGTTCTTATGTATTTCCATTGTCATGTATCTTATTCAGTCATAACTTATTTCCTTTCCACTGGAAAGATTATTTCACTTAAATGTATTTTTTCATTTAAAAAAAAATACTGTTTTTTTGTAAAATGTGATTGCAGTTATGAATAATTATTATTTAAAATAAATTAGGGAATGCATTTGAGAAAATTCAAATTTTATAATTTTATCAATGGTATGCATATTATAGTACAACATTTTATATTCAGTAATCAATGTCCAATGTCTTTCTTGCTGAATCAAAATGCAAATTTTGAAAACAGTAAGAGCTGAAAATGCTAGAGAGGAGTTTAAAAAGTTTAATACACTTTATTTATTTATTTTTAGTCATGATCATGATATGACGTACATAAGTCCTTAATCAAATATCATGTTGTTTTATACTCTTTAAAATATGCCCCCCCCATTCTTCAATCATTCTTTAAAAATTGATCATCGTATATTAATGCAATTTTTCTTTTAATTTACAATTTTAGTCATCATGTGTTAAACATAACTAAACCATGAATTAAAATAATTTTTTTGGGCCTTCCTTCCATTATTTTACTTATTATCTCATTAATGTAAGCCTTAATTTTATTTTTACCATATGGCTACATTTAAATGTAATATAAAATTGTGTACTTTTCTGAGCCTGATGAAATATTGTGATTTGAAATTGATACAATCTCAATAGAACTAATTTAATGATTATGATCTTGACAGTTTCAAAGTATATTTGAATATTCCATTTGAAAATTTGTATTTAATGTGTATAATTTACAAATCTTTATTTGTATGAGTCTATTGTTTCCCCTCCTTCCTTTTTTGTCTGTCCTAAAAACAGGGTTTGCACAACTTCTTGAAACTCCTGAAATTTCGACTTGACTCCTTCAAAATCATGAATTATGCCTGGAATTTTTTCTTACCTTAATAGAATATATATATATATATATATATATATATATATATATATATATATATATATATATATATATATATATATATATATATATATATATATTAAAGTTTTAAAAAATCTTGTCAAAAAATTAAGTATTACTTTTTAATATTGTCACTAGATGGCAACACTATCCATATTAACTTTTTGTATTTTTAACTGCTGACTTGTATTAACAAGTCAAGATTTAATTCAGCTACAATAATTTCATGATAGTTTGGTTTAGTAGTATTTAGATTCATGTAAAGTGAAGTGAAGAGGCGTATTATTTGAAGTTATCATCAAACAAAATCAATAAGATGCGCAATCAAGACGACCGATTTTAATCCGTTCTTTTTTATTTTATGCTGTTTTTCTTGTATTGTATGAAATTCGTTGAATATTAATTTTTTAATAATAATTTTTGAGTTGAAACATACTTTCCATTCTTCCCTTGATGAAAATTGCATATAATTTAATTGAATCAGGATAAATTTGTTTATTAATGAAATAAAGACTGAAATAAAAATTATTTAATATGCCTAGGGGAAAGTGTCCTTTCAATGACCAGTGGACTCTTAAAAAGTCATACAAAGATTGGCTTGCATGGTTCAGAAAAAACACATGCCCATTGTCTGTTTTGCAAGAAAGACTTCTGTATTTTAAATGTGGCTAATCGGCAATTAAATCCTGTATGAAAGGGAAAAAGAATTAGAAGAAGCTATATTTGCTAAAAACTGTACTCATTTAGAAGATTTTTCTCTTCTGCTGATCTTGTTAAAGAATGTAAACCCAAAGAGAATGTATGTATTGTTTCTTCAAAGTAAATTTTAAAGGCTGAAATTCTATGGACCCTTAAAGTTTTAAACATGGGTGGATTCAGCTACCGTTCTTCTAACAATATAAATTGCCTTTTTCAAGCAATGCTTCCAGGCGATGCTATTACAAAGCAATTCAGTTGTACAGAAAAAAAAATGTGCTTATTTAACAATTTTTGGAATTGCACCTTATTTTTCCAACTTATTGAAAGAAAAAGTTAAGAATGTTTCTAATTATGTGCTTCTCTTTGATGAAAGCTTAAATGATCATCTACGGACAAAACAATTGAACTGCCATGTAAGATTTTGGAATTATGATACAATAAAATACAATATTACTCATCCGTTTTTTTTTTTTTTTTTTAATTTATTTATTTAACTGGAGATATTTTGCTTAAAAAAGTGAATGAGAAGTGCTTAGAATAGGAACAAGTGGATTACTCCATTTGTCAATGGATTACCCTAATGTAAACTTGTCGGTTTTGACTAAAATGACCGATTTTTTAAAAAGTGAACATCATTAAATATTGTAAATGCTGAAATGTGCAGCCTACACATTCTACACAACGCTTACAGTGTGGATGTTCCTCATTTCCAGAAGTTGAGGAAACAGCAAGTACAGTTTACATACAATTTAAGGACTCACTCGCTTATAGGGATGACTTTGATATCATTGACCCAGGCGTAAAATTTCCTTTAAAGTTTTCCAAACACCGATAGCTAGAAAATATATAGGTTTTCAACTGATTGCTTGAAATGTTACAGTATATTAAAGCATTCATGTCATTTGCTCAAAGCAAAAAACTACCTGATCCTGGTACCAAAACTTTTAACGTTGTGCAGAAGTATACAAAAGATGTAATGCTAAATGAATTTTTTTTATTGCTGTAGAAGTAGAACCTTTTCTAACACTTTATCAAACTGATAAACCAATGTTATCATTTATTACTGGAAATTTTCATGCATTTAAAACATTTGTTTAAAAACTTTTGAAAAGTGTTATGCAAAAGTTTTTAAAAGAATCTTTGCTATTTGAATCTATTGAAAATGTTGTAAAACTGTAAATTACTCATTATTTTATACAATGCATAATCTAATATTATATAGAATGTTGATTTTTAAATAAAAAATCTTCTGTTATAGCTCTAAATTCATTGAAGGCTTTTGAAATAGTCATTAATAATTTTAACTCAAATAAAAAATATTCTCATTAATGTTTGCAATTATTTATTTTTATTATTAACAGAAATGATTGAAAAATATGTCATGTACATACTTACATTCATATTTGGTTAAGAACAATTTTTAAAGAAAAAATATACATATATATTTAATGTGAATATCGATACCTCCTGGAAATTTTTGATTTGACTCTTGGAAATTTCTACAAACCCTTAACCTTTTTTTTAAACTAACTTTGTTTAAAATATATTTATCTAATTATAAATAAATAATTTTTATTTCTTTATATTTTAAAAATATCTTGTACTTTTTTCATGTATAATGTGTTAATAGATATAAATAAAGTTCAATCTTATTTTTTAAAAATATACTTTATGTGCTTCCTTTCTATTCTGTCTCAAAGTAATCTGAATAACTTATGTTATTTATAGACATTATACTGGTGTGAAAAATATATAAAAACAAAGTGTTTGCAAAATTAAATGCAATCATACTTTTCATATAATTTTCCTCCTCAAATGATCATAATACATAAGTGTCATGAGTGGTAAACATAAGACAAAAAATGTGGAGAAGCAGATAAATGAACTTTTCTCTTTTATAAATTAAAGAAAACTAATGCATTTGTTGAAAAAATAAATGCTTGTTAGTATACTGTCCTGATATCTATGTATTTAAATATGACATTCTAATGTGAAAAATGAATTACCATATATATATATATATATATATATATATATATATATATATAAGATACTCATTTTCAAAAGAAAGAAAGAAACTGTTGGTTGATATATCATTATTGTATTAAAAATTATATTTAACTTTGTTATCTGTATTTAATTTTACATTTGTTTCTTTAGTGGGATGGAACAGTTGTGAAATGGACTTTCAACAAAACTGAAATTGATTCAGATTCTGAAGATGCTTATGAATCAGGCTTCTTACGTAGATCTCAGCGTTTAGCAGATCAGAGAAAGCGGCTGGAGAATGAAATGAGCTGAGGGACAAATTTTTACTTTTTTACTTGCTGCTGGCAGAGTATTACACTTCACTTCAAATATATATTAAAGATGATCTTGTCTCATTTTCATAGAAGCATTGTATATATATGTGTATATATCTTTATAATTATGAAAATGATCCTCTCTATTAAAGAAAATTCATCAGTGGGCTATATATGATATTAGTAACGCTAGTGTTTGTCAATGTTTTTATTGGTATAATTAAGAATTTTAATTAGGAAATGTTAGAATTAAATAAACAAAATATGTAATTAAATCTATTACAAAATATCATTGTATTTAATTAAGTTAAGCGGTTGAGTTTGCTTTTGAAAATGATTTTCCAAATGTGATTAAATATAAGTTTTTATCTCTCTTAAGTCTTATGGAAATTCTTTTAATTTATTAAATTCAGTTTCTCAAAGTTTAATTTAAGTTCATCAGTATTAGAAACATCTGAACAATATGTTTGTATCATTTTCATGGAAACCATCTAATCTATATTTATAAATGATATATTGGATAAATCCACTATAGCAACTTTCCTTTATAAAATAAATTAAACCCAAAATCTAGATTTATAGAACATTTTATTTTGCATCCATTAATTTTTGTATATTTTTATTCTCCTTTATAAAAAAATAAATGAGTAAGTATTATGTATGAAACAAATCATAGCTATCATAAGGATAAATTATCATGATAGAAGTTGATTCCCACATGCTATTAAAAATAATATTTGATTTTTAAAAAATTCATTTTAATAAATTTTATTTGCATATTTTATCTAAATTCATTTTTAAAGCCTTTATTACATTAGAGTTGCCTCTTTTCCTGTAGAAGCAATTCCCATTGACTTAACATTATGTGATGTCAATGCTTTAGTTGCAACAATTCTCATGTAGTGATATTCTAGAACATTTGTGCAGTTGAAATTTGAACATTATTTAGTTTTCACCATTTTTCACGCCAAAAGAAAATTATTGGCATTATAAATTGCTTAAATAAGTAACTCTTTTGTACATGCTTCAACTTGGGCAACTTATATTTCCAATGATTTTAAAAACAGATCAAGTATTACCTTATTTTCACCAAGCAAAAATAAGTTACCTGAAATGGTTGTTTGTTTTTATTATTGTTGTCAAAATTCAGTGTTAATGAACGATCGCGAAATTTTCAATTTTAAAACAGCAAATTTATATTTGGAGTGGGCATATTAATTTCAATATAAAAAAATTAACTTGTATAAAATATGCATTAAAATGTAGTCCATTTTTTAATTCATATAATTCATGTGTAGATAGAATATATTTTTACCTAATAAAAATGTCTCGCGAAATTTAAAAGTTTATTATCAAATATAATGAAAAATATCAAAGTTTTATATTATTAAAATATTGTATATTTGTTTCTTTTAAAATTTTAATTAACTAATTGTAATATATTTAATCAACTTAATTTAAATTTTATGCTGTTTTAAAAAATAAAAATTTAAACATGAAATTGTGAAAGTGGTTTTATGAAAGAAAAGGTACTGCTTCTTGGGTTTTGCTGATATTTTTAAATTTGTGATGGATAATTTCAAATTAAATTATTTCAAAATCATGTTAGTATTCTATAAACCAAAATAAAAAATGTAGTTAAAACATTATGTTAACTAGACCTGGAATTTCCATTAAGTGGTATTCATATTAAACAAATTTTTAGCCTTTTTAAAAACTTAAAATATAATTTGTTTAAAGTACAAAAATTTAAAAACCTCATTAAGTATTGGCTACTTAATCGTTAGATATAAATATTTCATTGATATTTTTAAATCTTCTCTACTTAAGACTATATGGATTGTATAGATCAATATTTCATACACACGGACTGTCTAAAGTTAAAAAATGCTAACATAAGTCTAATTAAAAAAAATTACAGACTATCGTATTCTGTCAGAATAATGCTATGGCTAAAGGATACAGATAAATAAGAAATAATTGACTACAGTGAATTATAAAATATTAACTCAAGGATATGTTTCTATTTTTAAAAAATTACAATGAAAGAATAAATAAATTTATTAACTAAATAAATATTTAGAAGAACTTGTTTTATTTTCTTAATAAATATTTTCTGTGAAGGTAACAGAAAACGAAAATTTTTCATACATTGATATATTTCAACAAAATATTTTTAAAAAAAACTGATAAGAAAAATAACACCAAAATTTAAGAGTGAAATTGATTCAAGCAAAACAAAGGAAATACATAATAAACATTTATCTGAGTTGTTAATACATGCATTTTAAAAACTTGGCTACGAACAAAATTCCCAAATATGAATTTATCACGAAATCTGGAATTTACTAAGTAAAATATGGCAACTTTAAAAATGTTCGCCAGAAAAGCGATCTATTATTCAATCTAGTGAAACAGTTGTTTTCTTACAGCAAACCTATCAGAAATTTCAAGCATTCATTGGACGATGAGTGGAAATTGCTGCAACGCAATCTCTGATGTCACGTAATGTTAAGTCTGTGAGAGTTGCTTCCACAGGAATGGAAGTAATCGTGACTTTAATGTAATAGGAAACTAAACATGAGGCAGGCATGAATTCCTTTATCTCTAACAAAATTTTGATTATTAAAAAAATGTAAGAGATATTTCATTTAAATAATTAAAATTTATAAAAGAATTTAATTTATATTCTATGATTTGAAATTTTAAGTTCTGTATACTAAAAATGAAGAATGTATGTAATATAGAAGAAAGTATGTTGTGAAATAATGTCGATAATTTCGTGACATAATCTATACTGTATTATATAAAAATATTTCTAACGTGATCTAATGCTCCAGCGCCTTAAGAAATTTAAACATAGAACAGAAAATATTCAGTTAAAACCACACTGATGACTTTAATAAACACTTCATTGAAATCTATTTATACCTTTAAATTTTGCTTAGAATAAAGTAATATTACTTGGTCTTATGTATTATCAAAATATGATGTAACATTCCTTGAATTTTTGTTTCATTGCAAGTATCCCATATTATATATTTAGCAATTGGTTAAAAACAGGATATTCAAACACTTTTGACCTTCCTCCACAAAGTTAAAAATTAATTATCGTCTGCAGCATTTGAAATATTATTTGATTTAAAATATTGCTGAAAAATAAGCAATGGATCAAAGACTATATTTTTTCGTTATGCAATAAAATATTCTTTTCCTGTTATTAAAAAAAATTTTTAACACCTCCAATTAAATTTGAAGTCGCATCTCGTGTTTCAAAACAAAATCCAACTACCCGAAGATCTATCACTAAATTTTTAAATATTCTGAAAGAACTGTGTACTAAATTATAAAATCCTATGTAAAGTTAAAACAAAAAACACGATGTTCATTGTCTAACGACGAAATATTTCTTATCGTAATACTGCAGATTGATGAAAATTATTTGGCAGTGAAGAACTGAAATACGAAGGTTACTCTAAAATTTTTGAGATACCCACAGACAAGAATTTACAAAATAAAAATAACGGTTTAATTTTAAAATACAAAGTATTTTAACTCAGAACACGATTTTTTACTGACTTACTTCAACTTGTTTAGGGTAGAATAAATTTTAAACAGAAGAGAAAATGGAGTTGACGCGAGAACATTTTCGCGCTATGATTTTCTGCGATTTTAAAGCAAGAGATTAAATCAGGAGAATGCGTTCAACGGTTGCAGTTAGCATTTGGTGATGAATCTCCAACTCGTGCTACTGTATTCAGATAGTTTAGAGAATTTAGAAGAGGTCGCAATTTTCTTCAGGATGAAGAACACACAGGAAGTCCGCCGTCGACAGTCATCCCGGATAATGTGTCTGCCACACGATGAATGTTAATGGATGATAATCGCTGTACCTATCAAATGATACCGAAGGAACTTAACATTGGATCCGCAACCATACACAAAATCATTCATGAAGAATTACATATTAAAAAAAATAGTTTGCCGTTGGGTTCCCCATAATCTAACTGAGCACCAAAAAGAGGACCGTGTCAGAATAAGTAAAGAAACTCTTAAATTGCTGAAAAAAAAGTGCTGTATGCCGTTTTCTTCAGAAGTACGGGATTGGTCAAAGCCATCAAGTTGGAAGGACAGAAGACAGTAACAGCAAACTGGTATACCACTAAATATCTTCCAGAAATTCTACAAGAACTGAATGTTAGGGGACTAATGCTTCCCAATGACAATGCATCTTCACATACAGCCGGATTAACAGTTAAGTTTCTTAAACAAAAACAAATTAAGGTGATCGAACATCCGCCGTATTCACCTGATCTAGCTCTGTGCGGCTTTTGGTTATTCTTTAATCTAAAAAAGAACTTACGTGGACGCGAATCTATTAATCCTCGCAGGAAGACCATTGCACATGTGGAAATATGAGTATATCCCGTTTTGCTTAATATTACATAAGAACATTCATTGTAGATTAATGAGTGATTTGATTTTAAATAATTAATCATGCAAAAGCTGTTAACACATGCATAATATTCCCTGGGTTACAGATCTTCACAATAAAGACAATAGACAAACGAATATTGTCATATGTATAGATATTTTTTTCTTAATGTAGAAATGAATATTCTTATATATTTTTCTAAAACAACTTTCCTAATGGTTTCCCAACGAATCTTTTAATCATCGCAACTTCTCTTGCAGACTTGGAAAGAGGAGAATATTTCCGTTTTGCTTATTATTTTTAGACGCTCTTATGAGCAAAGAATCACGATTTTCAATTCCAACTACTGTTGAACAACTTGTGATAGACGTCACATTTCTGCCTTCTGAATGCACTACTGCCAAGTTGAGTGTTTCGTAGTTTTCCAAATTTCCCCCTTATACGGCCTATTATTATCGGAGCACAACCTTGCTATGGATGCTAAAATAGCTTACAACTGCATTAGGCTGTGTAAGCATTATGGGAAAACTATGATTCATCATGGCTCGTTGTGTAGAACAGCTCTTTTAAAAGCATATGGTTCTGGGTTCGATTCCAGACATTGTTGATCGACGTAACAGTTGTGCATCACTCCTTTCCCCCGCATTCATGTCAGTGAGATGGAAATTTTTCTGTTATTTCCAATTTGCGACAAGCGCCTTTATCTATAAAAATATACAACGGAAGGCTTTCAAGAGCTGTCAACTACACGATATCAAGGAATATTATCAGTATTTACAAAATATGGTTTCCATTTGACGACAAGAACTTTTTCGTCGCCAAAAGGAAAATATGCCACGAATAAAACAAACATGAAATTAAAAAAAATAATGTGCATTCCAACTATTTTTTAGTTTGTATCAAAAATATTTACGTCACCAAAATAAGTGCGCAGTTAAAAACTGGGGGAAAACTGCCAAATATTTACGAATTGCCTCAATATTTATGAATTATTACCATATTTAAAATTACCAATTTAAAATATGCTTTTTAAGTGAATATGCTAAAATTCACCAGCAGGCAATCTAAATCGTAAAAAGATTTAAATGAAAAAAAAAAAAAAAAAGAAAGTAAAAAGAAAAGTAAATGGCGAACTTATCAGGAAAACAAATGGATGGTAACAAAAGAACGGAGATTAAATATGCAGCAAATCTCAGATGAACTACAATGCTAGTGAAATCATACTAAATCAAAATGGTCGCCAAATTTGGCATTTGCTCCAATTACATAAGTATCTGTCACATTATATATGCTCACGGTGACTTTAGCAGTTGAATGAGATTCTGTGGAGTAGACTGTCCTGGTTCGCACAAGTACAGTTAAATGATGGCAGACTGACCTTGTGTTTTTTCTTTCTGTGGCATCTTTTTTGAGTTAGATACTTGAAACGTTTTCTGGATTTTTTTCTTCTTGCGATATTTAAGAAGGATCCATGCTGTGTTAAAAGTTCAACTAATGCTTTTTGAGAAGCTTGTTTGTTGCCCTATGATTACTTTTAGAATACGAGAATTCACGGGAATGAATTAATTTAAAATAGATTCTAAGCCATTACATGGACGAGATCCAAATCGATGCCACAAACTGTTGCACAAAAAAGTAATACTTTTCAATTAACTATAAGCCATAAAATAGTAGATCTACGCAGATAGACATTAGAAATGAAACTTCGAAAATTATTCTCCAAATTTGACTTTAAATTCTCGCGCATTTTGTCACTTTTGGATTTTCTTTTAATCCTGATTATCTGTATTTTTTATTTATTTATTTATTTTTCTCTTATACGAGGATACATTCTAGTGCTTATACAAATATACTCACGGGAGCGTATTAATTATTATATGCAGTAGATTTGTAAATGCCTCGCAGCAATCTTTCAGGTATTAGGATATACTCTATGAAATGTCAAAACTTTTTTTTCACTGCATTATAGTGATTTGTGTCATTAACTTAAGCCGCATTGTACGCTGATTTGAATTTACAATAAAAGTTGTTTACATCTTGATATGCAGGGTTCTAAAATTCTGCACGCTTCAAGAACAGAGGCGAGTGATTCTTTCTAGCTTTTTAAAATTGTCGTTTATCCGTAGCCATTGGTGCGTAATATCGGATCCTTCTTATTTTTTCTACATTCACACAACTTTAGTGCCCCAGTTCTCGGATCAATCAAAACTGCTTCCTTACCAATACCATAAAATGAAATCTAACAGCCCCCCCCCCCTGACCATATTCTTAGGTGCTTTGATTTTACTGTTCCCGAGATTTTAAAGAACCCATACCTGTTTTTAGATTTTATCGAAATTTGTTGTTTCTAATCCCAAATATATATATATATAGTGTAGCAACACTACAAAATAAATTACATTTACGATACGTAAATTACATTTACCGCCTTAGATTCTTAAAAGAGTATTGTTTTTGACATGTACAGCGAATGTGTTTTTGATTTTTTACTTCTATCAAAAATGAATTAAAAAGCTAATGAAAAGATTTCCAACTATCACCAATGTGTTCTTAAGTAAAAGGAAATCTCTAGCCCGCCCCCTCCCCGTCTTCTTATTTCGTTTAGCTTTTAGTATTTTCATGCATGTTTTCTTTACAACGACATAGACTTCTTCAGCAGGAGTGTGAGCAGTAATAAGATTATCAAAAATTCAATGAAAGTGATCATCAAAAATAGACTAACCAATAACCCTGGTTGACGAAATCTTGAATATTATTTCTATGATGTCACAATAGTAATTTCTAAATCAAAAAGCTATTCCCGTTTTTCTCTCAAAAACTCCTTTTCATTGCTAATAAAATTATTTTTCGATAAAAAATACAATTTTTCTTCTCGAAGGAAGCAAGGATTTTGGAATGAGAAATAAAATTATCCATTGGGAGGATAAATTATCATGAAATAGGTAAAATATTTTCTTACTGCTTTCATTAAAATTAACTAATATGATATGAAATACCAGTGCATTTCGTAAATGAAAATATAATTTCATAAATTTAAAAATATGAAGTGCATTTATTAAGAAAATAAAAAACCAAATCGTATCTTTAAAACTACTACCCATGCAACAATTTAAATCATCTAGAAGCCCTTATCAAACACATATTCTTTATCGGACAACATATTATAAAAACAGTGGAAAAGGAATTTATTAATTTTTTTTTAAAATATGAGACGCGTTCTACTTATAGAATAAAGGAAAAACTACTTTTAATAGTTGATTTATTTTTGAATATAGCAAAGAATTCTCCTGTTTTTTAGAAAATGTACAAAATTGAATATGTTAAACAGAGAAATATGTCATAAGAATAAGGCATGGGAGTCTTCATGGGATGATCCGTAAAAATATACTCTATTATTCACATTTGATCATGTGAAAGACTAGATAAAGCAATAACTCTAAATATAGTATTTTATTTTTTTTACGAAAGACATGCATAATTATCACAAGAACCTTGAGTCGAATACCTCTTATGCAGCCCATACTTTTTTGTATTTCCCTTGCAAAAAATGTGAATTAATTAAATTTTATACATGAGTATTATTTTGGAATGAACACATTTATATCAATGTGTCCATTCATATTGTCCGCAAATCTCAAGAATCTCGGTCTTAAAATGTAGTATAAGAGAAGATTTGTTACGACGCTGGTGTTAACTGCATCACTTTAATAAAATTGAAATTATGAAGCAGTTGACGATGTGAAACAACCACTTTGAGAAATCTACAGTTAGGATAAAAAAAATAAATAAACAAACAAAAAAAAAAAAAAAAAAAAAGTAGATACAAACGCACACATTTTAAATAAACGTGCTGTAATTTGATGGTATACATTTTTCGGGTATTTTAATTAACATATACTCTAAATAGCTTGATTGTTTTTATTGTGATTTCCTTACACACTGAATATTTTCTGAAAGTTTATATTTAATTTCCATTATTAATTTTTTATAACTATTTGACTAACTATTTATATCAATGATTACTAGTGATAAGTGCATTTAGGTTAAGATTTTTGTATAATTAATGAACCTTTGTTTCATTTAAAAAATTTTTTCATCCTTCTGAAAAACTAGGTTTTCGATTCAAAAGATATTTTCTATTTTTTAAATCAAGTTTTTTTATTTCAAAATTTTCAGTAGAATTTTTTAAATGTACTGTTGTACAATAAATAATAGAATATATTAATTTTCAAAAGTAAAAACCAATATAACAAATGATCATTTTTACATTTTGTTTGATCTTCTATGGAAGTTTGTGAACATTTTGTAGATTTGGTAACTCTTGGTTTTTTAAAGAATTTTTTGTTTTTTTCTAAATTGTTACTAAAATAAATAATTAGAAAACTAAATTGAATTATTTAATTTGGTGTCATATTTACATTTGGCACAACTGCTAAATAATCTGGCATGACAAACTCTGAATTTCTTTGGACACAAAGAAATGTTATCAAGATAAGGTATTGTAATGTTTCACAATATGTAAATACCAAAATAGGATTTTCTACTTAATTCTAGTAGGCCATGTATAAATCTACATAATATCTGTGCCATTTAATAAAAACCAGGTTGTCATATAAAAAAGAAAATCTGCCAAAAAAAAAAAATCACCAAACTCAGAATAGGGCATGCATGATTATATGGCATCTGTGCCTTACATTTTTTTATTTTATTTAAACATTTTTATTTTCTTCTGAGATCTCCTTGAAAGTGAGTTCGGGAAATATTTGATACAAATATTTGAATTATTATAATTGAATATTTGATACAAATATTTCCAGAACTCACCCTATCCTCTTCTGTATATTCTACTTTCTCTTTCTCTGGATATTCTCCAAAGATAAAATACTGATTATTGCATTTGTTTGAATGCAAGTGAAATCAGTTCAACAAGTTTTCTGTAATTTTATATACACTTGAGTTCAATTTAGAATTATTTGATAATTTAATTATATTTGACTCACAAATTCTATATAATATTCAGCCATATGAAAAGTCTGCAATTTTTTGATTTTTAAAACCAATAGTAAAACTGTTGTTGTTGTTCTCATATGCCAGCTAGGCTGGCAAATTGGGGTGCGCTGCTCCACTTTTCTAACTGAACTGTACTTGGTGTGGAGTCCGACTTCTTCAATAAACACGCATGCCATAAGGACCTGTTTATAGGGTAGGCAATCATTCACACAAGGAAAGGACAAAGACAGGGTAGAGAAAGAGAGAAAATACATCCATGCCTGAAACGGGATTCGAACCCAGGACCTCCCTATCCTGTAGTCAGGCATGTTGACCACTATACAAGTTGGCCAGCAATAGTAAACCTGCAAAAACTTTTGCATGATTCAATGTAGGAATGTGTGAAACAATTTAATTATAAAAAGTAGGAAACAACAACATAGATTTGTTGTATAGTACTAAAATGTAAAGATGAAACATTTAATCATTTTATGTGGCCAGTATTGATTTTATAATATTTAAAGTATTAAAGTTGTAATTAATGACTAATTAATATTCTGAACATTATTTAATCTATATAAATAATATATTTTGTATATTTACATATTTGATCATTCATATATTACAATATTTGTGATCAGTTGATAATAATAGCGACAGTTGACAATAGTAAATTTAAAATTACATATTACCTACAATATAAATTTTAATTATAACAAAAAAAATCTTTATTGTGCCAGAAATGCTGAAAAATTAATTATTTTTAAATAGTAATTTAATCCTAAAAGTGCAAAAATGCAGAAAATTTTGAATGTTTCTTTTAACATTTATTTTCTGTATAAACATACAGAAAGGTTTGAGATTTCCCTTAATAAGCTTTATTATTTATTTAGAAATTTGTTATTAAAAAGTAAATTTAAAACATGCAATGAGGAAAGTATATTCAAGATATAGTTTGTGAAAGTAAAACAATTCTTTCATTTAAACAATAAAACAAGAAATGTATATTATATATATAAAAAAAATATTTTTTTGTTTGTTAAACAAAATAAGTTTAGGTTTTACATAAAATTATTTTACGACTTGTTTTATGTTAGCAATTATTCTGTATTTTAAAAATGCTTTAATAAATTGACTTACTTTATGTTTTTGCATTTTCATATACAACTTATTAACAACAAATTGTCACAAAATGAAGCATGTCATAAAATGTAGGTTTATTTAAGAATCAAATTCTTATGGAACAAATAATATTGATCATTATAAAACATAGAATGAATAATATTCATGTTATTGATATAGTATTGTATTAATAGTTTGTGTGGATAATATAAATTTAAAAATTTTTGGAAGATAAGTTTTGTAGACTGATAATTTCTAATTGTATTTTGTTATAAAGATGTACTAAAATCTTAGAATTATATCACTCTTGACACTGAATGGCTGAAAATAGAATTTAGTCTAAAAGTTCTTTTTTTATTAAATGAGATATATTAAAATGTGTCTCTATTATCCTTTATGGACCAGTTATTGTTTTAGCATTAACTCAAAAAAGTTTTGAAAAGAAACAAGGGAACAATATTATTTAATCATGTACCTCTTACTTTTGAATTCACAAAGAAAATGCAGTTTAAAAAGATCTGCTAGCTAAATGTTTTTATGGAATAAATTTTATTTCTTGTCAAATAAAATTAATTATTTGTTCTATTTTTTTAAAGTAATTCCAAAAAATTAAGTGTGGTTTGTGCCATGATTTGTAATATTTAAAAATAAGTCTTTTTTACAAAAATTAATTTATTGAATTTAGTACTAAAATACTTGTATATATTTACAGTCATACCATGTAAAAACTCTAATTTTATTTTTGAAAAATTTAATGTGTTTAATTTCTTTTAGGCATTCAATGGTGAAAGTAATGCGCTGTACTCGATGCATTAATTGGAATTATGTAGGGAAAACTTTTCTACTTATTGGCTTCTTGTTGTTTTTTTGTGAGGTAATTTCCATTTATTCTTTGAAGTAAAGAATCTAGCAATTTATTGATATCACCTTGTCACATCATAGGCATTCCAATCAAATTATCTCAATTTTCTTATCAACTATATGAAAATATATTTAATATGGTTTTACTGGTTCTTAAAATAATATTAAATAGATCACATTTTAACAAACTTAAATTAATTTTAAACAATAACTAAATTAACTTTTTGAAAAAAATATTATCTTTTTGACATTTTTACTATAATGAATAAAATATTAATTAACTTGAATTGTTGAAATTAAAAAAGAATTTTATAAAATTTAAAAACTGATTCCAATGAAAACAAGATAAAACATGTAAAAAACCAAGGGAAAAATTATAATGATAATAGAATAAGTAAAAACACAAATAAAAATAAGAACAGAATTGTGAAGAAAGAAAGCAAAAATATTGAGAAACCATAGAAGTAAAACTAGATCCTCTTCTCTCCAGGGGACAAGGGGAAAGTAGATCAAATTCATTTCTGTAAAGATTGTAAAGAATAAGCAATACACAAATGAAATATTTTCAATGCTTTCAAAAGAAAAATTAAAATCAACTAAAAGTAATTATTTTTCACATGGTATTTTCGACTGAACTCCATGCTGTCATCAGTGTATTTTATTTTTGGTATTAAGGCGATTTTATTTTGTGTTTCTAAGATGGTTTCAAATTCTATTACAAAATACAAAATTTGATATTATTCTCATACAGTTTTCATACTATATATTAAATTTATTCTCTGGGAAAGAAATTTGTAATACATATTCATGTACATTATTTTTTTTATTTATTTAAAAACTTTAAAACAATGTTTCAAAATCCTTTTAAATAGTTATTACCTAAAAATGCATCAATTTTAATCAAGTAACTTGATCTCTGATGATGAAAATAACTTCATTTGTTACAATAGACACAAAAAAGGAAAATTGATGTGACAGATAAAATTAAATATTAAAACTGTTTGAAATGTATAAGGTACTCCTAACCACTAAAAAAAAAAAAAAGAAAAAAAAAGAAAAAAAAAAAAAAAAAAAAAAATACTATATTTTTGGGAAGAATTTTTAAAAAAAATTCCGAACTCTTTGTGGTTTATTTTATCTGTTATACATGGATTGTTATAAGATGAGAAAAAGCATTACTTCTTTTCCATGTATGGAAGAATTGATTACCTTGTCCTGTAGCCTTATAATGTTTAATGGCTAATGCAGAATTGATATGCAAAGCATATTTTTTCTTAATATCTAAACCAGTTTATTTGAGTAAAGGAATTAGTAAAAATTTAAAATTTATGTCAAACATGTGTGTTTGACATAAATGTGGTTTGATCACTGATTGAGAATATTTCTCTTAATCAATGATTGTTTCCTAGAATGTTATAAATATTTTACTCTTTTGTCACATCATAAAAAAAATTGTTTTTCATTATATTTACATTACGTTGTATGTTATTATGTTTTTCAGGATATAGTAGATTGTTTGAAATTTGTACCAAAAAATTTTCATTTCATGTCAACAAATAATCAATATTAGGTGTGTTCTTATTTAATAAGAAAAAGTCTATTCCATCAATATGAACAGTTAAATTTTTAAAAAAACATTTCAATGTATGTCAGTTTAATTAAATTGATAAAATTAAGTAATATATTTCAAGTAAAAGAAAGAAGATTAATTCTCTTTCTTTAATTACTGCATATATCAAGGAATTCTAAAGATGATCAAAACTGTAGAATTGTTCTATAAAGCAATAAAATTAAAAGTTTTTCCTTCAAAAATAAGTTCTATTTTTAATCCAAAATTTTTAAATGCATTAAATGTATTTTTAAAAGTATATATATATATATATATATATATATATAAAGTATTTAAATGAACAGTTTTTATACTGTATTAAATGTATAATAAATGCACAATTGTTTGTGCTAATTAAAAATATTTTTTCTTAGGTTCTTTTCTATTATGTGGTATTACTGCAGTGTACATGGCCTCAACTAGAAACTAGTACAAAACATTCTACAGTAAAAGCCATGTTAATATCTGATATACATCTCTTAGGACCTCATTTTGGACATTGGTTTGATAAATTGAGAAGGTAAGTTTTTGTTTAAATTGTTGTCATAATTTTATTTTTATTTAGTTTTAATGTGTTATATATTTAAATTCTTTGAAATCTATTGAAATATTTGTATTCATAACATTCTATTATTGGAAGGGAATTTGTGAGTGGAAATTCATTTGCAAGAAATTTGGAGATGCTTATAATAATTATCAATCTCTTTATAATAATATTCTTAGCTTTTTGTAGTTTTGAAAAATAAATTAAAAACTAAAAATTAAACGTAATTAAAAGGAAAGTGAAATGCTTAGAAAATATTTCCACTTCATAACTTTATTTGGTAGCACATGTCAACCTTTGTAAATTAAGTTACTAAAGGAAAAGTTATTTATAATGTATATGGAAACTGTTTCGTTTAAATATTATTAATATATATATATATATATATATATATATATATATATATATATATATATATATATATATATATATATATCACACTTGGATCAGTGTAGTCTTTTTAAATTAGTGGTATTGATTTGATTTTCTTTTTGCAAAGGAAATGTGGTAGAGAACATTCTTTTAAATTGAATTGTTTATCATTTGAAAATTTGTTATAATCTTTAAAAGTACTAAACTTAGAGTTGCTTTATCATTTAAAATTATTTTTATTTCCTTATTCTTTTCCACATCTTGTTATATGAAAAATTAGCACCCAAGCATAAGAAAGTGTATAAATCATTCATTGATCAAGGTAAATTACATATGGGTAATTTTTATGAGTAATTAGTTAGTTGCTATAGCTGATTGCATTGTATCATATGAGTTAAGGAAGATTGATTTCTGTATGTATGGTTGAAATACATAAAAAAATTTGAGTAACTTTTGTGGATGTTAAAATATATTAAATTCATCTTTAAGTCCATATTTTTATTTATTTTTTTAATCTAGATATATGCTATATTTTAATTTAGAATAATTTAAATTATAAACAGAAAATTACTTCATTATAAAACTGATATTAAGAAAATGTTTTCATTTTTTAAGAAAAGCGATGACAAAATATTGTTTCACATATTTCTTTAAATAATAAAATATCTATACCTTTATTCTGTATATTTGATTCATATTAAAAGATTTTTTATTTTTTATCTGAAGGAATTTCTTTCATTGGAATTGTGTGACAGATTTGTTTTAAAGCAATGATTAAATAAATGCAAATTATATATAGTATTATTTCTTTGTATTGTATCTTTAAGTTGATGTATTTGTATACATTAGATTTTATAGTTGAGTGTAGCATTATTCATCTGTTATTGGATTTAAATTGCTTCCCTTATAGAATAAATATTTATAATTTTTAATTTCTTAAGTAGTAATGTAAATATGTTTCGTATATGTATTTATTATTTTCCCTTTAAACATGGTTATTGTAGTGGAAAAATATATATATATTGGTTAAAAAAAAATTAAGTAGAATTACTATAGATATATTTATAGAAAAAGATTCAGCTTTAAATCTAGCTACAGATATTCAATAAAAATTTCTTATAATTCATAAGAAAGTTCATTAATTTCATAAACATGAAATTATGACTATTATGCAATTAAAAATAGCGGAGCATATTTATTTGTAAATAGTATTTATAAATAGTATTGCTCATTATTGATGACTATAATATCTGCTTGCAAACATTTTTATACGGTTAATTACTATAGCAACAAAGATATTCTTAAGTAGAATTTATTTTTATTCATTTTAAGTTGATTTATTAGAGGGAAAAATATATTTTGATAGTTTATTGAAAAAAATTTATTCTGTTGCAGTATAATTTATTAAACCTGAATTTTTTCTAAAATGTTTTTTTTTAAATGAAGGTTCTTTTATAAAAGGAATAAAAGTCATGATAAGATCTTCATTACAGTGTCTTTTATTTATTATGGGCGATTTTTTATACATATAATGAGTAAAAATATAAAATTCATATTTACAAAGGTAAGTAAATTAAATTGAAAATGGAATGATTTATATATATATATATATATATATATATATAATTTATATATATATATATATATTTATATATATATATATATATATATATATATATATATATATATATATATATATATATATATATATATATATATATATATATATAATTTAAACAGTACTATATATATATATAATTTAAACAGTACTATAGAAGATTGATTACTAAAAATTTTTTTTTTTTTTTTGATTACAAGTATGAAATATTGTCAAACATTATAATTTTGATCAATATAATTATTTTGAGTTTTCCACACTTCAAAAATCCCTTATATTTAATTATTTTAAATTTTATTTGTTAATAATTGAAGAATTTGTCTAAATATGTTTTCTTATGATTAAATAAATATTTAACTGAATTTAAATAAAAATTTTATGGCTTTATTTTTCTTTTGTTTCTTTATGAGCTGTTAAAAATATTGAACTAATTTTCCCATTATTCCAAATTGAAATAACACTAGTTTTTAGTATAAATAGCTTTAACTTTTTGTATTTGAATATTCTGCATAATTATCCTTTTTGTAGAGAATGGCAAATGTACAGAACATTCCAGACAGCAATGACTCTTCACAATCCTCAGGTTGTTTTCATATTAGGTAATACTTGTTTCCATTATATGTGTGGAATCAATCTTGGCTTCTTCAATAAATTAAAGCAACTTTAAATTCATATTCTAAACTTCTGATAACTATGATACATTTACCCAAATTATCACTCCTTAAAGTAATTTATATTTGCTCACATTTCTACAGAGTTAATAATTATTTTTTGGAAAAACAGTACATTTTTCCAAAAATTAATTACGTAAAAATGTAATAGGGATTTAAGTCAGATATAATCTGTATACCACTATGTCAAGCTCTAATACTTTGATAGGAACTAAATAACTCAAGTGTTATTTTAGGTGGTTCATAAAGAAATCAAGCCATAGATGTTTACTTTTATGGATTATTATGTTTATGTACTGAAAATTTTTATTGGAGAAAATATAATTAAGCAGTGATTGTTTTGCTTTATTTTCTCTAATTAAGCAGGGTATATTTCCTGAAAGTAAAATAACTAATTAAAAAATTACAAAATTTTCAATTTTGTCTCCACCCCTAAATAAATGTGTTCACCCAGCCCTCCTGCCACTAATTTTACAAGTACAGCTATCCCTATATTAGTACTATAGGGGTATCACATAAAGGTACTGCAATGACAAAAGTTAAACATTGTACAAAATATTGTAAATTATTAATGGCAATATTTAAATCACCATTAAACTCTCAGAATTTGTTGTAGCATTTGTTAAAGTGGATAAAACATCACAAGGGTAGCCCTAATATTTAAATTTATTAGTTTTCATTTTGCTCCATCAGTATGACTCCATAAATGAAGAAGGATGCAGTATGCTTTCAGAAAAAAATATTTTCAAAATATCTAATTAATATTGCAAATTATTTTGTAAGATTACATATTCATTTTTTTGTAATTGATTGAAATTTTTTAACATGGTTACAAAATTTCTTGTAAAAAAAATTCCTCACACAAAATTATTTTTTCATTGCATTTTCTAAACCAATTAGTTTCACCTTACAAAATATTTGGCTAGTAAATTTTTTTTTACAAGATGCTTTCTTTTTACTGAATTAATTGATCTTTTTCTGATTATATTTTTTTAATTTCGTGTAGTTAATGGTAATTAAATAGATTTGTGAAAAACATATTTGTAAAAATTGATCAAAATACTATTTTATCTAAAGTAAGAAATTTTTTTAAAAAAAAATGATTGAGAAGCATTGATAAAGAATTTTGTAAATCAGATTTATTATTTCTATCAAATGATAAATATTAGCCTACCCATGAACTGCAATTTCTTAGAATGAAATTTTTGAGAAAAAATTCATAAATGGTATGAATGTTATAATTTAACTATAAATTAATTTTGCTACAATTAAATCCTTTTTATTCAAAATGTATAATTATACATTTCGTTTCTATTTTAAAAATTAATTGTTGCTTTTTGAATTTTATCATTACACGTGACCTTAAATATATTATTGAAAAATTGAAATTATTATATGCATTTCTTAAAAAAAAATTTGTGAAAATGTAAAAAAAGCTGTGTTACAATTTATGCAATCTGATTATCCAATGTTTTATTTAAATTGGCTTTTAAGTTGATATGTAGTTTTAAGTTTTTCATTGAGTTTAAAAAATATATCACTCCATAAAGATATCAAAAAGATGTTGTTGTTGATATAGATCAAAAAGGTAGGTTATTATAATCAAAAATATAGGTTATGTATATATATATATATATATATATATAGGTTATCAAAAAGATAGGTTATATAAAACCTTTGATTTTTTTCCATATCACATGTCAGAGGCATTCCTAATTTCAACAATCATTCCACTTTTAAATTCTATTGGGTTTATTAAATTTTAAAATCTATTTTCTGCTAAAACGCTATTATTTTACTCTTCATCTAAATATAGCAGTTTTTGTTGCCTTGTGATGTGTAATGTATGTAAAGTTCAATAGTTGTAAAATGTGACCAACAAAAGAGCGTGTTAATTCATAACTCATCTCATGTGATTTAGATCGATTTTAAAGTCAGTTTAAAAATTTTGTGTATTGAACAGGTCTTAAAATTATTTGATTTAAATTTTGATCTTTTTCATTTTTGTAAAGAAATGTTACATGAAATAATTGTTTTCCTTGTAATACTTTGTGTGTAAGTGCTTAGGAAAAAACATTTACACATTGTTCATTACTTGAAAAATTACAATAATAATTAGGTAATATAATAGAATATAATAGGTAATATAAGCTTTATACTTATGAATATTTTCTCTCTAATTTACTACCCATAAATTTTAAATTTTATTATTCAAATTGAGAGCAAAAATTCTTGATATTTATCTCAATGTATAAGTATTTCATGAATTTGAACTGAACTATATTAAAATATCATACTTTTAAATCTATTAGGAAAAATTTTTTTTAAACTCTTCTTCCAAATGTATAAAATAGCTGCATTTGTCTTAATTTAGCATTAAATTTAAATTTATGTATAGTGTTAGTAATTAACTAAAGTTAATATTTTTTCTGCAATAAATATTATTGCTAATATTGTTAATATTATTGCTTAGTAAGAGTATTTGTTTATTGTAATTATGTTTAGCAGAAAACTAAATCTTGTATTTCACATTATTACCCATTTAAATGCTTTTTATTATTATTATTTCTAAATAAGCTATTTGTTGACGATTTGTCTGACTCTCAAGATTATTATTTCATTCATATAATATAATAATATTTTAAATGATAATAATTTAATAGCTATGTAAAAATTTAAACTTGATGGTTAATCATTCTATAGATAAAGTGGGTGGTATTTTGTAGTTTAATTTAGAATTATGCTAGTTTTATTTATTTAATCTTACTATAAAATTTGTTTGTTAAAATGTAAATTCCAGCTTTTTTTTTAAACATATGATATATTGTGTTTCATCATTTATCTTTATGATTTAAAATCTTTGTTTTTACTTTTTTGTAGGTGATATTTTTGATGAAGGGTATGATTGCAGTGATCAAGATTTTAATAATTATATAAATCGTTTTCATAGTTTATTTAATGTTCCTGAAAATACAAAATTATACGTAGTCATGGGTAACCATGATATGGGGTTTCATTATGGGTGAGTATAAGTATAATTTTTTTTTTTTTTTTTTTTTAATTTTACCAGCTACTATCTGTCTTTTTCTACTTATTAATTTTATTACTTGATACTGCTAAAACAAATACAAAAATAATATTTCTATTTTTCATTATAACACTTTAAAATAATTTAAATATTCTTTGAAATTTTGATTTCCATCATTTAGTTATCATTTAAAAAAGAATAATAGTATGAAATTAATATTTTTATCAATTCCCTCTTAAATTGAAATTTTTTGTCTTATTTTTTTATAACATTTTGTAAGTCTAAATGATCAAATAGTTTAATTTCAAAAAAATATTTTTTCTTCTCTATATTAATAAACTCATAATTCTGAATGAACAATGAAATCTTGTTTTGGTTATTAAAATTCACCGTGAAGGGACAAAAATTTTATGTAAAGATATTGTGAAATTTTATATGATTAAGCTATCAAATGTATTGCAAAATATTCATAGGTAAATTTATCTAAAAAAAAATATAAATGTGCTCATATATTTGTTTTCATTCAAATTCTTTTTAATACTATTTAAGAAATCATATGATATTGTATTTTAAAAATAGAATTGTATTAAAACGTGACGGTTCTTTTAAAGAATTTTTTTTAAAACTTAATGTTTGTGTCCATTTGTTATTAATGTGGATTTATATTTAATGCTATGAATATTAGAAAGATGTTCTATTAATAAACTATCATGTTGGTGAAATAATTTGTTTTTGTAAATAGATAAAATGTATTATACTAATATTATCTTGTCACTACAATTTTTAAAAAACATTGATTGCCATTGCATTATCATAATTTATCAACATTTCTGAAAATAATATTAATTTTTTTTAAAAAGCCCAATAAAACTAATTGAATTGTCTATATAGTGGTCAAAATTTCTGTCATCATATAAACAATCATGGTCACTGCCATTTATGCAATTAGTGTCCTTTCACAGAAGATATTCTTGACAAATAATCTTTGGAATGTTGCACAAAGCATAATTTTGGCCTTATCCTGTGTTTTATGCCTGACAACTGAATAGTTAAATTCAATGTTAATGATGTTTATTTATGGGATGCTAATTATAAGCTTATTTCTTATTGAATCTGAGCTTATATTGGTTGTTTGATTATATTAATCAGCATTATTTATTTTAATTGCTAAACTAAAGGTAAAAAATATGAATACAGATATATTAAATAAATTCCATATTAAATTGTGCTTCTTTTATTCAATTTTATTACTGTTTTTTAAATATTTAATATAAAAGATCAACTGTGAAATTCTCTTTGGATTTGAAAATATTGGCAGGTAAACCAACAATGTAAATCAGTTATCACCCATCTTATTACCCGTAAATGACATGTGCCAACAGTGACATCTCAAATTCATCTAGCTAATTACTCTAAAAATTTTAGCTTTATAATAATAATCAAAAAATTACAAAATGTAAAATAATTTACCATTAAAATTATTAGTCAGATTTTGTAAACATTTTATTTTATAATATTTGCAATAATATCTGTGTTTCTGTGTAATTTCATCTAATACTATAATTGTTTTTCCATTTTATATTGCATTTTGAAATGCAATTTGTGTTCTCCGTATTGTTTTTTATGCTTTTAATATTTATGTTTTATAAATAATAAATGTCTTTTATTTTAACTTTATCTGTATAGTTAAATAATAATAATAATTGACTATATTTTGATAACTTCAAAACAGCATGACATGCTATTTTGAAATTATCAAAATATAACTAATCTTTGTATCTTTTCTCTGCTTAAATTTATTATTTACTTTTGTAATTGATTGAAATAATTATTAAACGTTTTCCCTATTTTTTAGAAACTAAATATAAAGAAAAAGCATCATTTCTTAGAAGGTTTTTATTAATAATTTTATCTAAAAATAATCTATGAATTTTTGATATTTTTTGATTATTATACATCACAAAGTTCTAATTCATAACTTTAAATTTATTTCAAATATCCTTTCCACTCATTATTTGTAAACAGTAAAATAATTATATTGATTAGTTAGCTGATAAAAAAAATATCTAATCTTATCTCTTGTGATGTCCTATGATTGAAATTGGCGTACAGAATAATAATAATAATATAGCCTGCAGAATTTAAGTAGAATATATTAATCCATACCAGATGCATATTGTTTTTTATTAATCCTTTCATATTAAATAGTGTGAGACTGTGTGCAAATGATAATGCATTATTTAATGTTATGCTTGAGTTTCGCAAATTATTGGTTAAAGAACTTACACTTAATTTTTTTCTCTAATATCAATTTATGAATTTTATTTGCTTCTATGTTGTAAAAAAATCTAACTGCACATAATTTTCTTTCATTTGATAATACAAAATAATCTCAGGAAACTCAGCAGCTGATTTCAAAATACTAGCAAATAAAGTAAGAAAATATTTTTATAGACTCCATAAAACTCGCAATATTTTCATGTAAAGGCTATGGTTATAACAGGCCATTTTTAAACTGAACTAATAAATATGAATTGTGAAAATCTGTTGCACATATATATTTTAATTACTTTGAACCAAATTAGCAACATCATAAAATGTTTATTTTCTCCTCGTATTCCTCTTTATTTGAGATACAAATATCTAGCCAGTTAGTCCTACTTTTTATCCTGAAGCCAGTAAGTCTTATTGAATGATGCATCATTAAAGTTATTTTTGTTATAAAGAAAATTTAAAAATAAAATATGCACAAACATAAATGTTTAATTTTTTATTAATTTCTGCATCATCCAAGGTATTAAAACTTCATTTCGTCTTTTGTGCATTATTTTAAAATGCTTAAAAAGTTATATAATCAATTATTTTAATACCTTGGAAAACAGTAAAATATCGTAAGCTTATACTAAGTACAAATAAATATCCTTATTGTCTATGCAATTGATTTACTTATAATTCTAATTATTTTTAATTATGTAATGTAACTTTTTTGTAGAATAACTCCAACTTTGAAAGAACGATTTGAAAAATCATTCAACACTTCGTCTGTAGAAATGGTGACATTAAATGGCAATATATTTGTTCTAGTCAATAGTATGGCCTTACATGGTGATAATTGTTTTCTTTGTAAACCAGCTGAAGAAAAATTAAAAGAAATTTCTCAGATATTGAATTGTTCCAAGGTAATTCATATAGTTGCATTTTTTTTTCTGATTTTTAAAATAAATTCAATAAAGAGTAAAATATTATTAAGTTGAATAAAATTATGGTTTTAATTGTTGTTCTATTTAGTAACATATTTTTGACTTTTTATTTTAAAAATTTTTTTAACTCAAAAGTTATTTATTTATATTCTTCTTTGCCATACCATGAAACATATTTTATGACAGATTATTATTGTTTTCTAGCTATTGTAAATTAAAGAGATTAAATTAATTTAATTTGCAATATTTAACTGTTATATTTCTAGTCTGTAAATGAAAAATGAGTTAGAACTATTTTGGCTAAAGTGATCAAAATGTTTAGTTGTTTAGGTTTAAAGATTCTTATTTCTGTTTACATGTAAATAACAAAATTATGAGATAATATATTTGATATTCAAATTTTTTTAGAAAGGGTAATAAATTTATGTACTTTTTTATAATTAGAGGGGCTGATAAACACTGTTACTTTTAACAATAAGTAATAATTATAAGTAAATTTATAAATTATAATATGTACAGTATAGTTTTATAACTTTATTATTATTTGAAATTATTTATAATCACTCATATTTGTAACAAAAATTTATTGCATATTGCTTAAATACTAAATTATTTCATTTAGTGACAGTTAATTTATTTGTAACTTTTTAAAAAAATTTTTATATTCAAGTTATTGTGCATTTTATGAGAACAATATTATATCACAAAATGTAAATTTAAAAAAGAAAGGAGGGGGTGTAAAATCCTTTTACAATGCCCAGATTTATTATTTATATTTAGTTGCATTTTCATTTAATATATTAATTGTAAAATATAGCAAAACATTTTCATTATTCTCTTTAGAAAACTGCTAAGACAAGAAAATGTGCTATAAAATCACTATCTTTCTTTGAAAGCATTCAGTGAATTAGAAGTTACTGCATTCATCTCTATGTATTTTCTTACTGATCTTAAACTAAAATAATCAGAACATTTTAAGATTTTATATACAAATAATGTCACAAACATCTGTCATTTATAATATGAAGGATTGCTGTGTAAATACAATAAAAGGTTTCAAGTTTATTTTATTTTTTCCCATTTGTCATTTTCATTACATTTGTAAATCCTTTCAGCTTTGGCTTTTGAATTAGTATATATTTATGTGTGTGTATATATATATATATATATATATATATATATATATATATATATATATATATATATATATACATACATGCATGCATGCATAGATAGATAGATAGATAATACCTTGCGTTTTAAACATTATACAACTTTTGGTTAGCTATAAAGAATTCATTGTTTTCATATTTAATACAATATCTCATCAATGTTTATTTCATTTTATTGAATCATTCAAAGTTTACTGTTTAATTTTGTCATTTGAATCTATTGAGAAAAATAGAGAGTATTTAAATTAATTCATTACCTAAAATTTAATTTAATAGTAAAATGTAATAAAACTCTTATTATTTCAGAATCAAGGCACTGGGAAAGATTGTGAAAAAGTTAAATATTTATCAAAATACAGCAGACCAATTTTTTTGCAGGTATTTCTTTGCATTTCAGTTCATAATGCACACTGTAAATGTGTACTTGTCTTACATTTTAGTTTCATATATATTTTCATAAAATTGAACATTGTGTTTCATTTTAGTCTAATTGCATTTTATTTCTATCATTTTTTTAATATAGCAATTTGGCTTAAATTATATTAATTTTTTTATGCTAAATAGTTGACTTGATTTATCTCTGATTTGTAATTTAATATCATTTTTTTTATGTCTGCATAATAGTTTTATAATTTAGAAATGTATTTTGCTTTTTGTATTTTAAATATTTTACAATTATATTCAAAATCTTATCTCCTCGTAAACCTTTTAAATTTAAAATTGTTATTATAGAAAACATTTTTATGTTTTAGTCTTGCAAATTATTATTTCTTGCAATAATTTGTTAAATGTTATCTTAAGGGTATAAAATTTTAATTTTACAATTTACTTTTTATTAACTAAAAAGCAAATTCTATTAAAGTTTATAATTAGTAAGATGTATTTAAGTCTTTATTTTCTGTACGTAAACATAAGCAATCTATTGTTCTAACAGTTATATGAAATGTCTATTTCTTAATTATATTTAATACATTGAAATGTTAAGACAAGTCTGAGTTTGCATTAAAATATTTGAGGGAAAATTTAGTTCAACTAAATTTCCCCTAATTACTAAATTTTAATGCAAACATACCTAACTAAATGCTGAGCTTATAGTCATAATATAAAATTTATTCTCTTCTGTACAGTTCAATTACTTAGCATTTCAAAAAGTATCAATTTTTCAGTAATACGATTAAGAAACATCTTTAATATCTTGTTTCACTGTATTTAATTGAATAATTTACTATCACTTGTTGATTAAATTTAATCTAAAAATTGCTGTTAGAAATAGAATATTTATACTGTACATTTTAATTATAAAAAGCATCATTCAAAGACATTTACACTTAAATGTTTCTTGCCTGAACATCGTAAAAAGTTGTTTCTAATGAAACAAAAAATATATATGTCCTATAATGCCTTAAAATTCTCATAAAATAAATGTATTTCTTTATGAAAAATAGCTGAATGTTTATTTTGGGAAAAGTAAATGGATAAGCCAAATAATTTCTTTATGCATATGATCGATCCCCTGTCTAGTGGTCAGCATGCCTGACTGTGGATAAGGAGATCCTGTATTTAAATCCCGGTTTGGGCATGGATGTATTTTCTCTCTCTCTCTCTTATCGTTGTCCTTCCCTTTTATGAATAGGATGTGAATGGTTGCCTACCCTTTAAATGGGTACCCATGGCTTGTATGCACTCAAAAAGTTGGATTTCACACCAAATTATAATTGAGTTGGAAAAGTGAAGCAGTGCAGCTCATACTGCCAGCCTAGCTGGCACACGACCACAACATTCATACAATCTGTGTTTATTTGCTGTAAAAAAATGCTGGAAGTAATTATAAAATGCTCGAAGTAATACTTTAAAATAGTTTTAAATTGGAATATTTGTAAATAAAGTTATATTTGATTCCTAACATTTTTGTCTTGAGTAATTTTTAAACTATTTAAAAAATTAAGAATTAATAATATTTAATTATTATAAGTTAGTTCTAAATTATATATATATATATATATATATATATATATATATAATTATTAATAATATTATAGCTACAAAATATCTGATTATCTTATATTATAATTATTTACATTTATTATAATACATTTGCTTGTTTTATAAACTAGGAAATATATTTCTAAAATTACATGAAATTTATTCCTCTTATAGTGTATTTGGAAATTTTAATAACCTTAAGTCACTCCTGGAAGTAAAGAAAAGACTACAATATAATATAAAGTCAAATGCATTAGATATGTAAAAAGATTTCTTTTAAAAACGTTTTATTATAATTTTATGAAATTATATACATTTTAATACAATAAAACTTCTGCTAACTGTAAAAACAATCAATTTCTTTTTTAGTGTACAAATTAATGTTTTTGCAATTCTGACCATTATTTCCATTAAAGGAATTCAAATGTTTCTAATATGGACATGCATTTAGTTTCTTTGATGGTCAGGGTTTTAAGGTTTCACTGTGCTGTGAATTTTCTCAAAATGTGAAAAAATACACATAAATATTTTCAATCCATGTTTTTAACTAATTTACAATTTGATATTCTTTAAATTATCTTCATTAATAAATCATTTCCAGTTTTTCTCAAGTAATCGATTGTTATTTTGTTCAGAAATTGTGTTTAACTAAGGTATAATTTTTGTACACATAAAATCGCCTAAATTTTTAAGAAACTTATATTTTATCTATTTAATTAGTTTTATAATATTTTTACTAATCTATTGGATACTTTTACTTACATTTATTTTACAAAAATTTCAATAATCAAATTTTCTTTTCTCTCAAAGAAATTCTTAAATTCCACAGGAAATAAAAATTTTAATACCAAAGTCTTAATGTGCTTAAAAATCTTTTCCAAAGTATAAAGCTTTATGAAAAGCCCTTGAATATCAAATATGTTTGAGAATAAAATTATTAGAAATATAAAATGGTTCATTTTAAGTTAATTTGAAGTAAATTTTGTTTTTCTTAATCATTTATTAAAGTCATTTAATTAAATTAAATAAAACAAATTTCTTTTTAATATATGTATTAATTTTTTAGTATTCTACTATGTTACAAGTTTATATTGAAATATATATATATATCAATTACTAAATATTGGGTTTAAAGAGTCTTATTGTATTTCTGTCAGCATTTCCCTCTATATCGTCCATCTGATGCTCATTGTAAAGAACCAGACTCTGCTCCCTCTTCTGAACTTGATGAACCATTCAGAGAATTCTGGGATTGCCTTTCTAGAGGTTCAACAGATAAAGTAATGACTAATGTGTCAAAATTTTTGTATTTTACATTTTTCATCATTATTCTGAATTGGAATTTGTTTATGATTTTAAAAACTTTCTAAAGTTTCAAAAAACTAAAGTTTAATTTAAAATAAAAGTTAATTGCATTTAAATGTAAAAATTTACACAAAGCAAATTGTAATTTAAGTGTTTTTAATGATTTTTTGTGGTCACACATATTAATATTGATCCAAATATCAAAATTTTGATATGTATGCCTGTATAAGCTTAAAATTATATATATATATATATATGTGTGTGTGTATGTGTATGTGTGTGTGTGCGTGCGCGCGCATAAACAGATTGATGGCTATAAAATCATTTGGAAATATTACATTAATTTTATAACATTTATTAATATAAAAGTAAATAAATTATATTTCTCTATTGTAGTACTAGATATCCTTCACTGGCATATTTTAAAATAACTTTTTTCATTTATTTAGTATTTTATACCTAGATATTTTTATGTAGTAATAATATTTATGTAATTATTATTCTATTTATAAAATTTTTTTTTGACGCTGACATTCACTACTTCAAGATTGTAGTAATTTTTGATTAATAGTTTTCACGTGAAAGTTACTGATAAAAAAACCTGTTTATTTTATTTTAAATATAAATATGATATCATATTTCAGAAGAGACACTGTAAAAAATTTGTTGTTGCAGGAAAAATGATAAAGAGTTAATCAAGATAGTATCTATACTTTTGAAGTAATGTTTGCAATCAATCCTTATAGTTTATATCGATTTACTTTCAAAATATTTTATCTTCATTTATTCATTGGTAAATAATTTGCCTGATTTTAAAGTTTATTATTGATATTTACTTCATGATAATTTTGAAACAAAAATTTAAAAGAAAGAATATTCTGTAACAGATATAAATGGTCACAATGAAACTTCCTATTCAGTATTACAAGTTCTGTTTTACACAGAAATGTTTTCAATTGACAGATTTTTATTTTATTTTATCCACACACAATCACATGAAAAATTTGATAAGTGTATTAAAATAGAGAGAACCAACATCTTTATTAATTAGAAAGTACTTTACATATTTTTTTTACTGGAACAACCTTTAAATTGAAAAGTTTGTTAAATATTCATTCTTAAAAATCACATCCTTCTTATATGTATATACATATTTAATTTTGATTGATTGCAAAAACTATTATTTAGCTAAATTACTTAAGAAGTTGTAATTTTTAGGCTTCAAGTAAATAAACTTTGACATATATTATTAAATATATTATATTGATTAATTCAAATTGTTGAAGTTATGCAAAATTATTGTGAAAACCAAACATATACAGTGTAATCTTTTTAGCAGATATAACAATATAACATTTTATCTAATGATAGATATTTATTCTTATTTTATCTGGGATTTATTGACACAACATATTTGATAAACTCGTAATGTTTTGCATACTTGTGAGGTAAACTGATGTACAAAATTTAAGCAACTATATTAATTGTGAGTAGTCATGTAATTGCAGAAAAAGGGTTATCAATGAAATAAAAATTCACTTTAAGTAAAAAATCCTTCATATCTAATCAAGCAAAATGTCACAGGTGATGTGACCTCGAAATGACGTCTCGAAATGTGTGCGCCACTCATGCGAGTGGCGCACACATTTCGAGACGTCAAGAGTCACATTTTATTGTGTCACAAATGTAACCTATTTTTTCTCCAAACTGAGCGCTACATTCCTTTCAAAGTTCGCTTTCAGTTCCACCTTTTAGAGTAGTACAAGATGAATAAAAGCACATCCTATCAACAATGTCATGTCGGTGCACATCCTATCATAGTCGTTTCAGTGTGATCAAGTGAGATTCACTTGACGCCAATTAATTTACATAAAGGTCAAAGCAGTTTCATCCCAGTAACATCATGGGAAGAGGCTGTTACAGTGATCTTGGAACTGGGGAAGTGTTATACTGAACTTATGGACTGAGTTCCATGTTTTCAATATAATTTGTAACCAAATATCGAATTGCAAAGCGGTGATTCTTCCTCATATTCCAAATTACCATTCAGACTTTGTTTTTATGAATGATAATTTAACGCTAGAATCCTGGTGTTCAGCAATTAATAGAAAGGGAAAATATCACTTGAATGCATTAGCCAGTGTACTCCTCTGATTTAAATTCCAAAGAATTTGTATATTCTTGCTCCAATTAGTGGAAGCAACTATGTAAGAATATTTGTAATTTAGAAGTGGGGATCTAACAGAAAACCTTATATTTGACCTGCCATCCCAGGGGCATGTGTGGTATGCTTGGGGAGACGTATTGTGGCACAATTACGTCCTTTCAGGAATATCCAACAACTGAAACAAATACCGCCTTAGAAATTGGTATTCTAACCTCAAGAATTGTTAGACAATCTGGTACTTAGGAACATTGCTTGTTGTTTTTCCTCTTGGGCAGATCATCATGTGTAACTGAACTGTAAGTTTTAAAAGGACACTTGTTTGATTCCATATTTTATGTACTGTATTCATTTTTCACAACTATGATTTCATCATTGTTTAAGTGCCAAATTCAGTCTCTCCTTTCTGAATTTCATGTCGCTGATGATTCTTTATAAAATTATGGTTTAAAAAGAACTGTTGCTAGATTTGCACATCAGTGTATGATTATTGAATAAAAGACATTCATTACCTAATTAAAATTGCAATTTGTAGATATTGGATTACCTAGAACCAAGGGCTGTTTTCTCTGGCCACACTCACCATGGGTGCCTAACCGTCCATAAAGAGCGCATACCTGAATGGACTGTTCCTTCCTTTAATTGGAGAAATAAAAATGATCCAAGTTTCATATTAGTGAGTATTTTCAGTTGTTGCATCTAATCGTTTGCATTTAATTTATGCATTTCTGTATATTGCCTGATTATATATATATATAGGATATATATATATAGGAGGGTTACTCTGAAATTTTTGAGATACGCGCAGACGAGAATTTACAAACTAAAAATAACGGTTTAATTTTCAAATACAAAGTATTTTAATACAGAAGACAATTTTTTACTGACTTCAAATTGTTTAGCGTAGAATAAATTTTAAACAGAAGAGAAAATGCAATTGACTCGAGGACATTTTCGCGCTTCTTCATGATTTTCTACGATTTTAAAGCAGGATTAAATCAAGAAGAATGCGTTCAACGATTGCAATTGGCATTTGGTGATGAATCTCCAGCTCGTGCTACTGTATTCAGATGGTTTAGAGAATTTAGAAGAGGTCGCAATTTTTTTCAGGATGAAGAACACACAGGAAGGCCGCCGTCACCAGTAATCCCGGATAATGTGTCTGCCATACGAAAAATGTTAATGGATGATAATCGCTGTACCTAACGAATGATACAGAAGGAACTTAACATTGGATACGCAGATATACACAAAATCATTCATGAAGAAATACATATGAAAAAAGTAGTCTGCCGTTGGGTTCCCCATAATCTAACTGAGCACCAAAAAGCGGAGCGTATCAGAATCAGTAAAGAAACTCTTAAATTTCTAAATGATGGTGGCCACCTCATCATTTCTTAAATTGTAACAGGTGAGGAAACGCACATACCATTTTTTGATGTTCCAACACGTTAAGAAAGCCAAGTATGGACCTTTGAAGGTGATTCCACGCCAACAAAGAAATCTGTAGAAAAAACAACGCGCACTGAAAAAAGTGATGTATGCCGTTTTCTTCAGAAGTACGGAATTGGTCAAAGCCATCAAGTTGGAAAGACAGAAGACAGTAACAGCAAACTGGTATACCACTAAATGTCTTCCAGAAATTCTGCAAGAACTGAATGTTAGGAGACTAATGCTTCACAATGACAATGCATCTTCACATACAGCTGGATTAACAGTTGAGTTTCTTAAACAAAAACAAATTAAAGTTATTGAACATCCGTCGTATTTTACTGTAACGTAATGCGCGACTTTTGATTATTCTTTAATCTGAAAAAGAACTTACGTGGATGTCGTTTTCATTCAGAAGAAGAGATTGATGTGGCTATAAATGCATTTTTTTCATCTATTCCAAGAAATGAATGGCTTGAGGCTTTTAATCTGTGGAAAATTCGTCTACAAAAGTGCACTGATGCTGGAAAAGATTACTTTGAACAAACCTAAAATTTAAGTATAACTTTAAAAACCTAGTTGTATCTCAAAAATTTCAGAGTGCCCTCATAAATATGAATTTTTTTTAAAAAAATTGCTAGCAAAAATTTACTACAAATAAAAAAAAATACTAAATTTAAAAAAACAAAGTTTATTATGCATTGACCTCACCCAACTGCATTTTATGTAGGGAACATGTTGACATGGATGCGAGCATCTTTGGAAATGTCCTGCCCTCCAGGAAGCCCACACTTCACATTTCAAAACGCTCTCCACTCCTGGAGATACTTCATTTCTTTATTGGACTGCAAAATTTATTATGCTCGAAAGAGCCAACATAAGGACGTATTTTTTTTTTTTTTTTTTAAAAAGTGCATTGACCTATAATGAAATTATTTAGTCAAATGAATCTATTCTTCAATACTTTTATGTGCTTCCAGTTTCTAAAAATTTGAAAATCTGATGATCTTCAGAGTGCAGTAAACAATGACTATTACTGTTATTTTTAAACAACATAAATTGAGTTTCAATTGTTCCTCCTTCTTTTTTTTAACTTCGATTTAATATCTTCTGTTTATCAATTTATTAACTGGTATTACATCATTTAAAAAAATGATTTCCTTATGATTCACTACTAATAATTTTGATAACTGCTCATTTATTTTTGTAAACTTGTATAAATGAATTACATTTAAATAAAATTGAAATGCAATAATCTTATTATAATGTTTTTATTTAAATTCTGTGATTTAAGTGGTGCATGTTTTTATATTAATTAATTTGTATTTTCTTTTTATAGGCTGCTTTTGCTCCAGATACATATATAGTTTCAAAATGTTACATGCCAAAAGAAAGTACAGTTATAACCTTGTATTTTGTTGGCAGTATACTTATTTTACTGTGGATTTATTTTACCAGGTGTAGACTTTTTAAAGGAAATTTCTCTAAAGAGAAATGACTAAAATTAGAGAGAAAACTGTTAATATGTAGGCATGGAATACTGTGGACACCGAAAATGAGTCTTTCATTTTAATATGAAGCAGTTACTTCATGTAAATATTTAAAAATTCTCAATAAATTTTATATTTGTTAAAATATTCATTGTTTAATCTTTTGACTGTTACTATTATACATCATTATTCCAATCAGAAATTTGCATTCCATTTTTTTATTTGTATTGTACATTTATATATTTTGTAATTTATAGATTTCTGTTTTATTTCTATCAGATTCTTTTATAATTTGATTGCCACAGCATTTCAAATATCAATTAAATTTATACTAATATTTTATTAATATTTTAAGACACTTTCTAAAAATAAAAGAAAGCTGTTATTCTATCGCTAACACTTATTTTTGATGAATTATAAATAACATGAAAGTGTTGATATGAAAATAGAAATTATGACGAGTCAGATATATTTGCCACACTTATAAATTGTTAAATAATTTAATAAGTTTTGGAATGATTAAAACAAAATTTCATTTTATTAATGAATTTCAAATTTATCAAACCTAATTTAAAGAAAACGTTTGTTGAAATTTAAATAAGTTTTGTTTGGTAAAAAATGATTAATTTTCACTCATAAATTAATGCAGTTATTTAAAAACAAAGCTGAAAAATATTACCACAAATTAAAACATTATTCTTAGTGAGTAAAAGTAAAAATAAGTTTGACAGTCAAAGATAAAATTAAAATACAAACCGGAAAATTTATTTTGCATACATATAAAAAAGTGAAATCTTTTTCTTATATATCGAAAGAAATTTTAAAAAATGTTAGGTGCATAAAAAAACTATCGAGTATTTTTCTTAATTCTGTAATTTATTATAAATGCCTTATATAATCACTCTATCAATTTTTTAATTAACAAATTCTTCATGTAAACATTTTTTATTATAATGATTTTAATGTACAACATATTCTCTAAATTAGCAATTCATAATTAATAATTTTCATGTATTTTTATTTTTTTATTTCATTTATTTATTTTTTGGTCATGTCAGTAAAGTCGAACAGAATAGCCTAAAAATTATTTTCAATTCTACTTTCATAATGATATTAACAAAGTACAGCATGGTTGAAAATATTTGAAATTTTCATTGTGTGAACAAATTATAATTCTAAGAAGAAGTGCTCCCTAAGATTATCAGTTTTACAATAATTAAATGTCACTTATTAAATTAGGCTTCGTACAGATTTCCAAGAATCAAATTCCCAGAGTTTTAAGGATTTTTCCAGGAATCAAATTTTCTAGAAGATATCCCCATTCATGCTAAACAATATTTTCTTACATTAAAAGTTGTTCTTAACCAAATATGCATGCTCAATATTTTTTATTTAAGTTAGAATTTTATTTAATGATTACTTCAAAAGCCTTCAGTTTATTTACAATTATAACGGAAATTATTATTTAAATAAGTAGTAATTCTTTGCATAATTTAATGGGTAGTGTTACAGTTTTTAAACATCTTCGATAGATTTTTGTCTAATAATTATTGAGTATTTCAAGATGTGTATAACAATCTCTTGAAATATAAATATACTTAATCAAAACAAATACTACTATTAGGTAGTTTCCAAGATGATTTTTTCATAATTATTATTTAATAAAAGCAATTTTTAAAATTTTTCTTCTGTTTACTTACAAACTCTTGTAAAGCTACTATTTCAATCCATATTCTAGGCTTTTCTATTTCTTTAATCATTCAATAGGTTTTCACATTTCATTTTATATATATATGTATGTTTGTATAATGCTGTTAGAAAATGCTATGTTTCCACCTCTAAAGCTTTTGCTTTCAACTCATCATTAATACTGAGTAATAACAATTGCTTATCACTGCTGCAACACATTTGATTTTGCACAATTAATTTACCAATTCCTTCAGCTTCCTTTATTGTAGATTTTCGAGTTCATTTTAAAGTATTTCTAATACTTCTTTTAGATTTTGAGTTCAGCTTTTCGCTTTCCTTAGGTTATTGACCACTTTTTTTGCTGTTTTAATTCATCTAAATATAAATTGTACTTTTGCCTGGTACCATCAGCAAAACTTAATTTAATAACTAACTCAAGGATACCAAAATCCCTACAAGCAGGCAAGTCCTTAAATAGTCTGTAATTGGCACTTGCTGTTACCTCAACTTCTGGAAATGAGCATTCATGGCTGTGAGTGTTGTGTAAGCTACATTTACAATATCTGAATATGTGTGTTCAGTTTTTAAAAAAATCAGTCATTTTAGTACAAACAGATCAGTTCATATTTGGGCCATCCATTGACAACTGTAGTAATCTACTTGTTCATAAATCTAAGCACTTATCATTTTTTTCAAACAAAATATTTCCAGTTGAACGATCTAAAAAATATGACAAGCATAACATGTTTTAACAATATTATTACAAAATCTAACATAAAAGCCCAATTGGTTTGTCTACAGATGAATATTTAAGCTTTTATTAAAGAAAAGCACGTAATTACTAGCATTCTAAATGTTTTTTCAACAAGTTCGAAAAATAAATTTAAAAAACTGTAAAATTAACATGATTTTTTTTACAACAGAATTGCTTTGCAATAACACTGTTAGGAAACAGTGCTTGAAAGAAAGAAATTATATCTTTCTTTCAAGTACTGTTCTATGCAATGTTCAACAAGACCTGTTACTAAAGCCACAGTTTAAAGCTTTAAGGGCCCATAGAAATTCAGGCATTAATTTTTTTTTTTTGAAGATAGTTTGGTTTGTTGCTCAACAGTCATTTTTTTTGCACACAAGGGCTAATTAGAGTAGGTCCTACATTTTAAAGTGGATTCCGAACCACTACAAACATCCATGCTCAAGGTGGGATTCTAACACACAAACTGTTGAATGGAAGACAAGAGCACTAACCATTCAGTTGCCAGGTCTTTTTATAAAGAAAGTAATCTAAAATTTCAGAACATACTTTGGGTTCACATTTTTAATAGAAACAGCACTAGTGAAAAAATCTCTAAAAGCAGTAGTCTGATTCAGCCATATTTGAAATACAGAAGTCTTTCTTGCTAAATAATGGAGTTTTTTTTTAATTTTGCAAAAGCTTTGTATGGTTTTTCCAAAGTCTTATAATCATTGAAAAGACATTTTCCACACCACACCACATTAAATAATTTTTTAGTCATTTATTTCATTGATAAACAAATTCCCATCCAGATTCCTTGAAAGACTATGTAAGTATACATACGTTTTGTATATATATGCTTGTATATTATGTACAAAGGGGAAGATAAATATATTTTCCATTTGTATATAACTCAGAAATTTTATATTTGAGTATTAATACAAGGAATTTTATACAATAAAAAGAAAAGTCAATTAAAATCGCTCATCTGATTGTACCACATCACCACAGGATTATTACTTCACTTTAACTCACACATATTAAATCTAAATATTACATTTGGTTGTGATCATCATAAATGGGTCTTTATTTTAGACAAAGGTTAAAGACACAATCGAATACTGATAGTGATGCCATTTAGTGGCAACTTTAAGAATTAGAACTCAATTAGTTTTTTTACAATTTTTTTTTTCATTGATAACTTTAAAATATTAAAATAAAAAAATATCTTCTGAAAAAATAGCTAAGATAAGTAAAAATTCCAGGAGTTTCAAGGGCGTTTAAAAAAAACGTCTCACAAAAATTCCAGGAGTTTTAATTAATTTCTCGTAATTGTACAAACACTTAAATACTTTTTTTGAACAGAAGAACCAATTGATTTCTAATTTTAACGACCTTTAGCACATTTATAAAAGAGTATATTTAATAAAAAAATTATTATTAATCTGTTTTAACTTTAATCAATTGTCAATAATAAATTTGTAATTTTACAAAAATAATTGAAAACGGGAAAGAAAATTTGATTCAATATTTTATCATTCAAGAAACTGAGTTGTGAATTAACACTTTCTAGAATTTTTTTTTCCTTCAAAACAAAGAATAGCATTTATTTCAAAATAACTAAAGTTAACATCTAATGACATCATTGTTTAAAATTACACAGCAATTCTAGAAATTTTCTTTTTTTATATACTATTTGATTTCAATTTGTATAATATTTTAGAAAATTATCAGAATTGATGTATATCACGTAAATGGTAAGTAAATGCACTGGTATGAAAGTAAAATTATTCTAAACGTTCAAAAATATGAATCGTTTTTAAAACAATTTAATTCAATAAATCAGACTTCTTTATTAAAATTTTGTAGTAACAGGTCCAACAATGTAAAAGCAAATATAACAAAAACTACATTGTTTTGTCTACTGTTTCTTCCTCATCTTCAAAATCTCCTTCATCTTCAGCTGTAGCTTCTTGGTATTGTTGATACTCCGAAACCAAGTCATTCATGTTGGATTCAGCCTCTGTAAACTCCATCTCGTCCATGCCTTCTCCTGTATACCAATGTAAGAAAGCTTTTCTACGGAACATGGCTAAAATGTTAAAGACAAGTGCACTGAATTAGTTTTCTTCATGAAGGAGTTACAACTTGCACTGAATTAAGAATTTAACTTAAATTACAATACACAAACACTTTTTAATGTACTTTTGATTTTAAAGATCAAGTTAGTTTTAAGTCTCAGTTTTTGTGACATTGATTTTTACTACTATTGTAATCTTCACTCAGTGATTTATTAAAATTTTAATAGGATTTATATTTTCCCATTGTTTTAATTTTTTGTCTACAAACACTTGGGACAAGAAGGCTAATCCTTGGGACAAAGAGCTAAAATTTTAAATGGTATTTAAGCCATTTTTCAATACCAATCTGTTAGGGATACAACAAAGAACAGATCATTCAGCAACTAGCTTGGCATTATATATATATAATATCTTAATTATAAATGTGTTAAACATCTATTGCTAAAATTTGCAACTTTTCTTGTTTTTATCTTCTTTCAATAATAAATTAAAATATGATGCTAATCTGTTCTGAAAATGTTCTTTTGTAACGTTTAGATTAAAACTTAATTATAAATACACCCTATATATATATATAAAAAAACTTAAACAGTCTCAAACATATCTTTTGCATTTAACTAAATTGCTTTTGATTAAATATTTGAAAATTTAATATTTTACTTAAACTTTTCAAATAATTCATCAAAAGCAATTTGTCAGTTAAATGCAAGAAATTTCTTTCAATATGACTGTAAATGTTTTGTGTTTATTTATATACTCAAAAGTAAATGTACTTACTTTCTTTAACAAAAATTCCTCATCATAAAAATTTATTTTATTTATATGAAAGGTTTTGAATTGTTTTAAGTAGGTACAAATAGGTTTCACAACACAGGATAATAAAATTGCTTATCATAAGATTGCTAAATCCAGTTAAATGGTTATAAGATATTTTTAGTCTTTAAACATTAAAATAAATAAATAAATAAAATAAGGCCTAATGTTTAGAGTCTTCAGGAAAGTAAAAAAAAAATTTGTATTGGAAGTTGATGGTTAAAATTCCACTTTAAGAAATGAAGCCATATATTTTATTCATAAATATCAAAATTAAGAATACTGAATTAGTTATTCTAGTACATAAAAGTTAACTATTCTTTATAAATTTTATAATCAGGAGAAAACTCTTAACAGTTAAGAAAATATACTGAATTTAATTATAAGTCTTTTATTAAAGAGTGAAAGAGAGAGATCCATCACAATCTAATCAAAAAAAAATTTCAAATTTCTTTTTATTTCATATCATATGCTTAAAAATGTAAAATGGATTAAACAACAATTTCCTAAATATAGGTATTACATTGACAAGAAAGTTATAAGTGACATAAATATGTTTTTCAAAATACTGTTATTTTTATCAAAATGATGATTAAGCAAAGTAAAAATATCCAATTTTCTAAAATTACCAGTTGTTTCAATTTTTAACTAATTATTAAAATATAATCTTCATAAATTTGAAAGGAGTAGAATTCAAAATTCAAATATTAATGGTTTGGCTTTTATTCTATGGTCACATTTTCCCCATATAAACTAATTTGAATGGGATATACAATTTATAATAGAATCCAAAAACACTAACAACCCAAAGAAAATGAAAGTCAAATACAAATTTTTAATTGACAATCACAGCACAAAAATTCAGCTTACAGATTCACTAAATTATTTTAATTAGTTCATAACTGGAGTTTTGACTTTTACATTCTTTTCTAAATGATTTTATGTTAAAAATCTTACTTGTTACATATAATATCATTTACAATGCTTTTTTTTTTTATTTCACTATAGAAAATTATTAGAATGCAGAGTAACAATATGAATATATGCTTCTTATCCATTTCTAAAATTTATTTTAGCTACACTTCAGCTATTATCTGCATCCAATTTAACTGTAATATATGTTTGTGCTTAATTGCTTTAGGATTATAATAGAATTGAATTTACCAATAAATAATTTGCATAGCTAAATATAATTAAAGTTGAGAAATAATTATAAAGCAGAACATATGCTAATCTATTTAATTCAATTTTTTTTTTATATATATAAGTGTCCCATATTCCATTAAGATTACTTATTTGAGAAGTAAAATAAATGATTAGCTATCATATAAAAAATAATTTTTTCAAAATTGAGTTATTAAAAAATAATGACTTAGGGGATATAATTACAGCTACCTTCTCTGTTGAGCTTGGGTATGTGGACTAGGCATAACTGGGGAATTTCCCTGATAATATATTCTCACTTTTGATTATGTAGTAAATTGTTTATTGTTCTTCTGTAGCTGTCTGTATAATTGTATGTAATGTGTCATCATTGTTATACGTTGTTTTAGGGAACTTTATTTAAATAAACACATGTTTCTCTAAAATCTTGTAATCCTTTTTACTTGCATCAAATCTGTTGATTTTGTTTTGAATCATGTGGTTATAATGTTGTATTAATGACTATTTTATATCAAAGGAAATGTGAGTATACAGTTAATTTAATATGATCAAGCATACTAAATAAGTATTAAATGCATTTAACTAAACATTGCTTAACTTAAAAAGTAATAAATGAATAGATTAATAATTTTGAAAAATATATCAAAGTAAAATCAAGGAAATTTAAAATTAGGAACCTTAACAGTATTTTAGGAGAATAATGCAATGTCAAAGAACTTTTTCATCAACACAAAGGTATTCACATTTTTCAGAAAAATAGATTGGAAACTAAAAAATAAATCTGCATGTAGGTCTTAAAAAAACTTTAAACTTGACAAGTTAGAAAATAATTTTGTATTATAAAAACATTTTGTAAAATAAATCATTGTGCAATATAATAACAATCAATCTGTATTTAAAATCTAGAAACTATTCAATTAAGCTTATGCTTACCAGTAAATTGTTCAGATATTCTTTTAAATATTTCTTGAATAGCAGTTGAATTTCCTACAAATGTCGCAGACATCTTCAATCCCCGTGGAGGAATATCACAGACAGCAATTTTTACATTATTTGGTATCCATTCAACAAAGTAACTAAAAAATAATTCACAAATATCAGTTATAAATATCAAAAATAATATTTCATTTCAAATATGAACACTTTATTGATGCAAGAAACCAAACAGCATTCAGAATTATTAATACTCAATTCAATCAAAAATATACACCAAAAATTTAGGCAAGTCTATAATTGGATCTACTTATTTTATAAAACAATTTCTTTTAATAAAAATACATTAATTTTAATGTATCATGAAATATTTAAATGATTTAAGTCAATTTTGATAAGGTTTCTTTGATTTCATAATACATTTTCTGCTAATTTTTAATAAATATAATTTTCTGCTGAATATAAAATGTGATTTTTTCTTTATGCACAACATATTGTTAACAATTTTAAGTTTAAAGAAATCTTAACTTCAATAAATTACTCATTTATCAAATTAAAATAAAGTAAAAATCTACAATTTGAGTTTTATATTACTGATTCTCACACTAAAATTATTCACAGTCATCATCGTTCTTATCAAGAGATTTGGTATATAAACAATTTTTGTAACTTATGTTCTGGACGACAACAAAACTTGCACAACAGCAATAATGAAATTGGTGGTATATTGAACTTAAGATAATTCAGTAACTAGTCACAAAAATGCAGTAAACTGATAGTAAAGGTTTACAATATAATTATAAGAAAATATTTTTTCCTTGTCTTTTATCTACAAACCAGTAATAACACTAGCCAATCAGTTACAATTTCTTTACACTTTCATAATTTTATAGCTATTTAAAAAAAAAAAAAAAAAAAAAAACAAGTAAAAGATATTTTAACATTGATCAGCATTAATATATTTTATTAAGCTGATAAATGTCACTATCTCGATTTCCAGTTCAACAGCTTACGAGTTCATTCTGATTATTGTAAAAGATTAAAATGCATTTTAAACTAAGTAAATCAACACTATTGCCTGAAAAACAAAACTAAATATATCCACTAAACAGAAAGTGAAATTCTAACCAATCCTTTATCTTTTCATATTTTATAAGATCATTTTACATTTTAATTTATTAAAGTAAAATTAACCAATAATATGAAAGACATATATATATATAATATTTTCTTAGAATACTAACCTGCTATTTTTGTTCTGCACATTTTGCATTTGTTCATCTACTTCTTTCATACTTAATCTTCCTCTAAACATTGCAGCAACTGTAAGGTACCTTCCATGTCTTGGGTCACAGGCAGCCATCATGTTTTTGGCATCAAACATCTAAAAATAGTACTTTAATATGTTAATACATAACAAACATACAAACTGTAAATCTAAGACAAAATTAATAAAGATGAACATGTTAAAGAAAATATGAAGAATTGCAGAAGTCACTTTTTTGTACATGAAAGATTAATTCATATAGAACTTACAATTTAAAATTCTACTTCCCAAACCCACATATTACTGTAGTGCTCATTCTTCTGTCTCAGCACAAGTTTAATAAAAAATAATTTATAAAATAAAACCTTTAAAAACATTCCTTTATTTTTTAATAAAATATGCATAAGTTAATTTGCTATTCAAATTTTGACTATTGATGAATATCAATTGTAATTTTAGTTTTTTTTTTATTGAAATAAAGATACTTTTCTACTGAATTTGCTAAAGGTATTTCTTAAAAATCTCTATTACATTAAATGGAGTATTTATTTGGGGAGATGTTATACACTACCTGTTGAGTAAGTTCAGGAACAGAGAGGGCCCTATATTGCTGGCTGCCTCTAGAGGTCAAAGGAGCAAACCCAGGCATAAAAAAGTGTAGGCGAGGAAATGGAACCATGTTGACAGCTAATTTTCTGAGATCAGCATTCAGTTGACCAGGAAATCTAAGACAAGTTGTTACTCCAGACATGGTGGCAGAAACCAGATGATTTAGATCACCATAGGAAGGTGATGTCAGCTTTAATGTTCTGAAACATATGTCATACAAAGCTTCATTGTCAATGCAAAATGTTTCATCAGTGTTCTCAACCAGTTGATGAACTGATAAAGTAGCATTGTACGGTTCTACAACAGTATCAGATACCTAAAAATGAAAGCATTTGCAACTTTTATAAGATGAAATAAGCTGAAGCACATATTGAACAAATAAATAGATCAATAAAAAATATAGAGTAAATTTCTAACTATTACAAAGTAATAAAACAATGAAAAATTACATCTTTGATTTTAAAAAAATTTCTTAAAAACCTTTCAAAGATATAATGCAAAATTTCTCAAATTTCAAGTTAATTATCCCTTTACTAAAAATTTAAACTAATAAAGATCTAATTTATTGAATTATCAAAAACGTTTTGATCAAGAAACAACTTTGTAAGTTTATTTGTTTCATACCTATACTTGTTTAAAAATTATATATGAAATTAACAAATTTTTATTATCTTAATCAATAATTAAAAGAACTGAGTATAATATGAAATATAAGGATTAGAAACATCAGAATTAAAATCTTAAGAACTTTTCTTTATAATCTTTTTGAACACAATTTACAACTTAAAAATAACTTAATCAAAAGAAATATTTAACATAAAAATTAATGTTTCTTCATTTTGAATAACTAAAGTCATCTACAGAATGCTTCCTTCAGTTACTGAATGATAGACTGATTTGCTGCATTCAATGGCTAATTAGAGCAGGACCTATGGTTTAAAGATAATTATGAATCACTACAAATATCCAAACCCATGAACTATTAAATTAAAAGAGCACTAACACTTTTCCTAACAGATCGGCCCTTCAAATATCGAGTATGATGACTAAGAAACTAACCTTATGTGTAATTAGCTTTAAAAATTAAATTTACATTATATCCAGATAAATACCATATTTAGAAGCAACTGCATCTTTTCTACAATACCTAATTTTAATTTTCTAATAGTTTTAAAGTATTTTTTTTTTTTACTCCATTTTAAAGATTTTTTAATTTGGTGACTTTAATGCTAAAACGGAAAATCTGGGAGTTATCAAATTATCAAAAAGATACAATGATTAAGCTGTATCCAAAACATAAGAACCAGTCACAGATCACAAGAATGCAAAAATTTGTAAAGTGCATAATGAGAGAATAAAAGAAAACATTCTGACATATTTCCTACTTGGATTTAATTTGCAATATAAGAAAAAAATATTAAAAAAAAATCTTAAAAATTTTATTGCATTATTCCTCAAACCTTTAAGATTATGTCCAATAAAATCAATACTTATAAAATATTTTCTAATGTACACAACTTTTGATGAAACATGTTTTATGGACTATTGATAGATTGTCATAAAATGTCACTGCCAGCATGATCAAAATGTATAAGCTTTTCAAAATTGCAGATGCATAAAATTTATTACAATTTACTTATTAATTATGCAATGAAACTTTCTCAATGTGCATGCATTATTTATATTATGATAATAGGAGTAAGTACTAGGTCTTAATTAAGAAAAATTACTGTTAAACCTTTCCAATTGAAAATCATAAAAACTTTATAGTATTGAAATTAATATTAATTAGTGCTTTCAATAGTAGAAACAAATCAAAATTATAAGAATATGCTAAACTATTACTAAAAGAGCATACTTTAGGTGAAGGAACTACAGAAAAAGTAGTCATTATTCTATCAGGATATTCTTCTCGAATCTTGGAAATCAACAAAGTTCCCATTCCTGAACCAGTTCCACCTCCTAGAGAATGAGTTAGTTGGAAACCTTGTAAGCAATCACAACCTTCTGATTCTTTTCTCACAACATCCATCACACTATCAACTAATTCTGCACCTTCTGTGTAGTGACCTTTAGCCCAGTTGTTGCCAGCACCACTTTGACCTGAAAATAAAAAGTTATGACTTAAAATCAGAAATAAATATTTACCCCTGGTTCAAAACATAAGTTTAATATATCATTGAAGAATATATAATTAAACTTACATAACAGCTATAAAGGAACCTAGTTAAACAGGATATAAAGGAACCTAGTTAAAAATATATAACCTAACAGAATATTTCTATAAACTATTTATGTATTATACATCTCATTTTATAATTAGAAAAATAATTGTAACTTTTTTGATTAAGAAAATAAAAATTAGAACCTGTACAATAAACATTATAAATAAAAAAATGAACGAAATAACAGGTGTTGATAGCTTAAATTTTCTTTAAATTTTAAAACTACACTTTTTTTTACAACTTTAATTATATTTTACATTAAAATAAGGCATTTAAAGCAAACAAAATCTTTAAATTCCTATAATTTAGTTAATTTTAATGTCCTTTCAGTAGAGCAAAAGAATGTAAACAAAATACTGATTTATGACTGAGGCATCATAGTTCTGATTCTGAAAAATAATCACAGAAAATATCCATAATACAATAGAATCAAATAGATACAAATTTATAAATAAATTTATTTCTTTTGTGATAATTTTTTTTAGTAAAAATATCTTCTTTTTACAAACTCAAAATATTTATCAGTACTTGTTAAATAAAGATAAATCACAAGATAATTATTAAATTTATCTTGTGATTAATCTTATTTAACAAGTTTTTAACTCTGAAAAGAATTATTTACTTAAATAATTCTTTTCACAGTTAAAAACAAATATTTATATAATAATTAAGAACAAAATCTGAAAAGAAAATTAAACTTACATAACTTAATCTACTGTCTTTAAATATTGTTTTGATGGCCAGCAATAGAAGAAGTATTATAACATTTTAATGTAGAAGAGACAAATAATTATTGATATTAAATACAACATTTTTTATAATTATAAAGTTTTGAAATAGCTTTACATTTTTAAAACTTACCAAAAATAAAATTATCAGGCCTGAAAAGTTGACCAAATGGGCCAGATCGGACAGAGTCCATTGTGCCAGGCTCCAAGTCAACAAGTAATGCTCTAGGGACATATTTTCCACCTAAAAATGTAAATGGTAATAAATCTTATTAAAAAATTTATTAAAATATTTAATTAAATACAAAAAAATTAGTTCAAACACATATCTACAAAAACAAATAGCAATATAAGATTGTAATAGGAAAAAATTTATTGATCTAAATGGGTATAATTTAACTGTTTAATATAAAAGATTAATTGTGAATCTATAGCCAGTTCATATATCAATAAAATTATTGTATAAAATAAGGTGCTTGTATAACACAAACAGGATTATTAGCAAATACTGAAATATCCACTCAACAAAGATACTCATAAAAAGACAGATTAATAAATTTTTATACATGTAGAATGGTTTCTTAAATCTTGGTAACCAAATCACTTATAGAAACAAAACTATACTAGAAATTTTGTTTTGCAATTTTCCTTATGTAAAAAACTAAAGTTTTCTGAATTTTTTTAAAAATTTCTACTATTTATGTAATTTACAGTTTCAATTTGGTTTATTTGTTGTGCAATGGTCATTTCTTTCATGCACAGTTTAATTATATCAACACCTACAGTTTAAAATGAATTTCAAATCACTACAAATCTGAACTGAGATGCAAACCTACAAACTGTTGAGCTGAACATCAGTCTGTTACCAGCTTGGTATATGATTTGGAGGAATATACAATAAATATGTCTCCATATACAATTGTCTGAATCAATAAACTTTTTAATAAATTTTCTAAAATGATATGAACAAGAAATAAAATAACTGCGGAATTATTTAAAAAAAAAATTTTTTTTTACTAAGTCATATTGAAATAAAAAAAAACATCTTATAAATATCTGGTGTAGATTACTTAACTTTTAATCAATACTTTACTCCTTATAGTTATACTTTACACAAGTAAGCAAATAAATTATTCAATCCTTTAATTTCTTCACCTTTATTTAATAGTCAACTCTTTGAAAATTAAAAATTTAGCACTTCTCTGGATAACAAAGATAGCAGTTACTTATCATGGATCATAGCATTAAATTACAAATAAAAATAAGACTTTTTCATTAAACATCAGAGAAACTTGTAGCTGTGCCAATCAAACACTAGTTTTCTTGCACTTGTCTAACAGGAAGTAACGGAAAATTCTTTATCATTCCTATTTCCTGTTCAATCGTATAGAAACTGAATATTTCTAGAAAAAAGCTATTAAGCATTTTTAGTCTAAAGTAATTTTTTGAAGTTCAGAATCGATAAACTTTGTAAGAATTAAAAAGTAATTCTTCAATTTGAAATGAAATTAAATGTCAGTTGAAGAAGGTTGTCTTCAAGAGAACAATTAACAAATAATATTTCTTATAAAAATTTATATAAATTATTTTAGAATAGTAAAGATTAATTCGGTTATAGTGATCTTTTTTCAGTTTGCTAAACATAATTATGCAAATGGAAAATAATAAAATAAGTAACCAAATCATCCCTATAAAAATATTATGTACATCAATAACAATCATATTAACTTTATTTTTGAAGGAAAAAATAAGAAAAAGTATACAATCATTGTGCTGGGCTTTGTATTGACAATATCCAGGCATATCAAAAGTAGAAATTATAGAGAATTGTGTTAAGAAGGTATAATGTTATACATTGATAATTTGAAATACTGAGAACATATTAATTTATAATCCCAAAATATAAGGAGCAAATTCAAAAGTTTGGAGGAATATGAAATGAATGAAGTTTTGAAAAAACCAATGTCCAACATTTTATAAGCAATTTCTTAAGTAACAGTTTACTTCCTTTTAATTTTATGACTTATAATAAATTCAAAATATTAAATGCAATATTCAATGAATTGGGATGAAACTATAGGTAAAGAATAGAAAATTTTTTTAAAACTCATCTTTACACAAGAGTAATTTCTCTTATTAATTAAAAAAAGCAATCATAAATTGCCAACATAAATCACATAAAAAAAGGAAGAACAAGGGAAGTTAAATCATTAATATAGTTATAATTAACAAAATTTAAAAACAAATAAAATTTGAAATTGTTTAAAATCTGAAGAAAATATTGATTTTATTTTCCCTATAAGATATTGTTCCAGAAAACAACCAAAATTCAGTATCAATATGGGATTACTTTGACACATGACAATCTTTTTGTTGGATTTTTTACTGTTTTGGTAATTAAGAATTGTTGCTAATCTGACATAATTGTAAAGTCATAGTTTCTAACTGATAAAATAAATTAAATCTCATTAATGATGGAAACATAAATAAGAATATAAAATATCTAGAATTAAATAAAAAGAAAAGTCAACTGAACTATCTACAAATTCTTATTCCAATCGCAAGTTTAATGTTGTAATGCCAAGTTAAAATTAGTGTTCTAAACTGCCCACAATGAAGTGTAAAATAGGGTTGCTAAAATTGAATATTGAATACCCTTATGTAGCCTTGATTTATTACATCTTTCAGATGTATTAAATCAAGGCTGCCGGAAAATGGTAAAATTCATTAAAAAATTCACTTATTTCAAAATTTTAATTATATAATTAAAAAGTTATAGAGCATCTGTGCCAATTTTAATTTTTTATTAATTATAATTTAAAAATTATATAATCATATCTTATTAAAAATCTATGGTACCTTAAATTTTAAAGAAAGCATATTTATGTAAAAAATACTAAAGTAATATGTTAACATTTGATTTATATTTTCACAAAATAAACAATTATCAGGCTTTCATGTAAAGTATAAGCAATTATAAACTATCATATCACTATTTTTGTACTTCTTATTTTATAATCAGTACTTTTATATCAATTAACAATTATGTTAAATTTATTTTTTAAGCTAAAACATAATATTTAAAAAAAAAGTTTATCTGCTAAGTACGCAAGTTAAACAATTGTGTAGTGTTAAAAATATAAAGATTAACTTTTCACGGTATCGTTACATCAGATAAGATATACAAACCTGACGCTTCATTGTAATAAACATCAATTCGTTCAAGTTGAAGATCAGAGTCCCCGTGATAAGTTCCAGTGGGATCAATACCATGCTCATCTGATATGACTTCCCAAAACTAAATTAACAAAAAATTAAATATCAAATGGTTAATTAAAAATAATTACAATTATCATTTCATTAATAACTAATCATCAGTTAATGAAAATTAATCTAACTATTTTTTATCAATTCATCAGCTTATACAAGAGTGTAACAACTGGTATTTTTAAATTAATCAAGAACAGTTAATATATAATAGCACATAATTAAAAATAAATTATAAAAAAGGAAAGATTCATTCAGTTGCAATGCAGATAAAAATGCTAAACAATGTTTTAAAATAAAATAGCACCCATTCTAACTATTTTCACTACTTTAAAAAACATCAATGTTTAGCAGGTTGCTTTGAAAAAATTATAATTAAAATGACGACTCAGAAAAATGTGTAAGCGAAAGGATTAGAAAAAAAAAAATTCCATTAGCTATTCGAAGGTTTTTAAAAATGTAATATATATTTTCGCTTTAAAAGTTTTCTTGGATAAATTTAGCCTAAAAGTATCAAATGGAGAATAAAAACTTTACTTCCAATTTCATTTTAAAATATACAAAAATGCTTATTTCATTTTTTTTTTTTTTTTTTAATTCAACATTGTTAACAAGATCAGGAATATTTGTAACGTGACAATTTCATAAAATACTATTTTGTCTCACCACTTGGCAAACAAAAAAAAAAAAAAAATGGTGATAAATGTACTTATATATGATAAACACAAAACATGTGCAACACAAAAGAAAAATGTATTTAATGTGCAGTTCAAAAATAATTCATTTCTTTCATTTAAACATAATAAAATCTACTTTTTTAAAAATTGTACAGTTCATTTTAAAAATTCTTAAAAATTAAAATATCAATTAGAATCTTTGTCTAGGAATATCATTTTGGAAATAGATTGGATACCATCATTTCAGGTTTATTGCGCTTGACAATGAGATGGGTCAAAATAGGATTCAGTAGACAAGTTTTATACCATAAATTAACAATTTCATTGTCTAACAAAAGTTATTTTTTTACATCCTTATCAATGCAAATTTTCCGATTAGCATGTTTTTGACTTAGTAATCAAATTTTATTACAACAAAATTTTGTTTCTTACTTTATAACTACCTTTTTCACACAAGAGTTAAATCTGTTAGGTGCCATATTTAAAGAGAAATCTAATTCACTTCAAACATCCATGTTCAACATAGAAAATATAACTCGTAAAATGTTGAAATTAAGACCTTAACACTAACCATTTAGCTGTCATCATAATAAATTTTAATGAACAAGTCATCATAAATTTAAAATTTGACAAGGAAATAATTAAGGTATAAATAACAAATCATTGATATGTAACTTTTCTAACAATATTGTGAAGTGCAAAAAAATTATTTAAATACCAAGTTAGTAAATTTGAATTGAATATAAAATTCATTAGAATTTGAATATATGTGCATTAGTAAATTGAATAAGTTTTATTGACAGAATTCTAATAAAGTATAAATGTATACAGGAAAAAAAAATTTTTTTTTTTTAATTTGCACTACAAACATTACCAAAAATTTATAGGACATATTTTTCTTTAGGCTATGGTTCCAAATTTGGGACAGAGATTATATATATAAAGATGTTTTACATACAGAGGATTAATAATAATACATTTTAAGGGGGGAAATCACAAACAGTATTTCTATGCAATAATTATCGATAACAGAAATTTATTCTTTCAATAATGGAAATCCCATAAATTAATTCATTTTAATAAATCTAATTTGAAAACCATGAAAATTCAAAAACTGCATACATCTGTATCTATTATTAATTTAAAGAATGTACACAACGACTTGAATAAACCTTTAAAAAATATTGAAATGAAAGTTATGAAATACAAATTAATTATTTTTTATTTAGCATAAGCTTTGTTTCAAAGATAGAGATTTATCTTTGAATGAAAGGGGTTGGTACACAACTGATAAATACATCCATAACAAATAACTCAATAAATATTTCTAATAAAATTTCCAACAAGTAAAGTATCAAACAATCAAAGCATAATTATGAGTAGTTAAGGCATGTTGATTGCAGCAATAAATATATATATATATTATTTTTTTTTATTTTTATTTTATTATATATATATATATAAATATATATATATATATATATATAAATATATATATATATATATGATGTCAATTGAGTGGCCAAAGAAACTTTTGAAATTTATAGGCAGCTTTTTATAATGGTTATATAGTAATGGAAAAAAAAAGATTGGCGTAGTTTTCAAATTTTCTCAATGCCCTTGTCTCCAAGTCAATAATTCATTTACCATTACGGGAATGAGAATTCGTAGTGAAAATCAAATGGTCTTCCTCGATGTTTGACGGCATGAGTCTTAGGGACAGCTTTGAAAATAATTTTCAATTAAGCATAAACCGATTTCATTATTTATAATATTTATTCATAATAACGGTCGCAGTAACAAGTGTGAAATTTTAAAGTAAAACTATACATTCTTTTTCTAATAACATTCATGGAATTACTTCATAATAAGCAAAAAACCAATATAACTATTTACCTTGGCACCAATTTGGTTACCACATTGTCCAGCTTGAATGTGCACAATTTCCCTCATTGTTAATTTTTAAATAAAATTTCAATTTATAACACAGCACACTTCAGTATAATCTTGGAAATTAGGACTTAGTTATACTTTTAAGACCACACCTTAGTGATCTAAAACTTGGGAAAAGAAAAAAAGATAATTTTATAAAGAAATCTAAATCACAGTTACCGCACATGTGCAAAGAAACTTTAAACCAATCATAACGGTTAATACAAATACGGAAGTCAACACCTAGAAAAAGTTTCGAAATTTGGATGATATTACGATGCCATCATTATTAAGTATTTCTTTTAAATTATTGCTTTTTAAAAGAGGTTAGTGGGTAAAAATTTGTTCTCTGACAAAAAGTAATTCTGCTTTCCCTTCATACAGAGTCACTGAGAGTGATTCATGATCGTTAAACACTCATCTTCATATAATTCATAGGACTTCGTGCAGAGATGGGATCTAACATTACTCCGCTTGCGTGGTATGTAAACTATGGAAAACTGGGCCTGCTGCGGTATCAAGTACTTCTTTAAACACGAACTAAAATTTGCATCTATGTATGTATATATTTGAATTTAATTATATTTCAATATAATGTTATTTTATTTCTAATTATATTTCCTAAACCAAAAAATATGTCATATTCACAGATTCTTTTCCATGCATCTCTGTTCTTTCGGTTTTTTCCCCTTTTTACGCCCCGCGTGTTGAGCTACCTAGAGCTATTACTATTTCGTCTTCACTGAAGATAATTTTTTGAATTCAGTTCGAACAAAAACAGTACTTTTAGTGCTATCAACTGCTGTTTTTTTTCCTTTTTTTTTAAAGCGGACTGATTTTTTTTTTACCTCTGACTGGACCTGACTCGGACAATGGCTGCAAATCAAGGAATAATACAACCAGCCAAGCTGACGGACATTATAAATCCTAAATACAACAATGCCTCGGAACTCCACCTGAAGCAACTCTCGGAAATCCAGACGGCGCTACTGGGTAGCAGAGACTGCACTACTGAAGAACATCCACAACAAAACATCTTGGACATGCTGGATATTAACATTAAAACCTGCAGAGAAACTTTAAAGACTGCAAGCAAAGGATAGCTATAATCTTGTTTCTGATATGGCAAACCCCCTACTACCCCCATAATAGTAAAAGTGACTAATATTGCCAATCAAAATGATAAATTTAATAAAAAACGAACTAATGATGGTGAGGAACCTTTCATTTTCCCAAAGCTGTGAATGAGAGTGTCACTAAGACCCCCATACCTGTGGCTAACGCGTTCAGTAGGCTAACTCCAGAGGAAGAAAACCATGAAAAAATGGATGACCAGCCAGTGACTGAAATAGCCCCTAAAATTCCACCCATAATTGTAAGGTATGGTGAAAGCCATGTTTCATTCATGACCAAACTAAAAAATGAATTAAGAATAAATATTGAAGCGAAAGCTTCAGGTGAAAATTTGAAATTTCTGCCCAAATCAGCAGATCACCACAGGGAAATTAAAAAAAAAAAAAAAAAAATTCTTGAATATAACACATACGAATATATCCTCCTAAGAGGAAAAAATGAGAAACCCCGTAAATTTGTAGTCAGGGGACTTCCCGTGAGCGCAAAAAGTGAGGAAATTGTTTCTGACTTAGCCAATCAAGGATATAAAGTCCAAAGTAAACAGGATGACTAGCCAGAGAAATGGAAAACCCCTACCTCTATTTTTGGTCCAACTCTACAGTGGCCCAGAAATAAGTGCTATATTTAAATTAAAATGTTTGTGTCATATTTCAAACCCTATCATAGAACATTATAGGGGAAACAAAACAGTTATGCAGTGTTTTAATTGCCAACGTTTTCACCACTCAAGCGATTTTTGCCATATGGCACCCCGCTGCGTGAAATGTGCAGAAGCACATAATACAAAAGAATGTTCCAAGGACAAAAAACTAGAATCCCTAGTCTGATGCAACTGTAATGGGGAACCATTCTGCAAGCTATCGGGGGTGTTAAAAATTCCCTAAACCCAAACCCAAAACGAAAATATTTAAAAATAACCATACAAGAGAGGAGATCTCATACGCAAGTATATTGGCTGGTATTAAAAAAACCTCCGCTACCATGGCACTCGAACCCGCACCCCAGTCAACCGATACAACTGTTCCAAGCAATGGACAAAATCAAAATAAAAACGACTTTAATGATTTATTCACACTCTTAAGAGAAATAAGAGAAGTACTTAATGGAATTAATATTCCCGAAGCTATCAAACGAATTCAGTCTAAAACTGACCCAATGGATAAAATGTTTATCCTCATGGACATGTTTAAACAAATTAATAACACCCCTTAATGTGTGCCACACAACGGAGATTTCTAGTTTTATCGTTGAATTCCTGTGGTATTAGAAACAAAATGATCGAATTTCGTGACTTTGTCAATGAGCATAATCCAGATATAATCTTAATTCAGGAATCATTCCTAACAAATTATGTAAATATTCACATCTTAAGATATGCGTGCTATAGAAATGATCGCCCAAGAAATACCACACTAGCAGGGGGTGGGACAATTATTTTTGTCAAGAGTAGTCTCCCACACTACCAAAACGCAACACACAAATTAATTACAATAGAGGCAACTTTGGTCACATTGACCTTGCCAACCCTACCCCATATTACATTCTGCTCCACATATATTAAACCTAGACCACAATATCAATACATTAACATGGATCTTGAAGCAATGCTTACAAAAAACTATGATATTTTAATATTTGGAGATCTTAATGCTAAACACACTGCATGGAACTGTAGGTCACACAACAAAACATGTCAAATAATTAAAAAATTCGCTGATATAGCCGAACTAAAAATCCATGCACCTGACACACCCACACATTTTAGTGCTAATTCAGCAACATCAATTGATATTGCACTCATCAGAGGAATTAATTATAACACTAAAATTTATACAATCACGGAACTCAGTTCGGATCACAATCCAGTCATGGTCGAGTTTGACTTTAATATTCGTTTGATTAATACTCCCACACTTTATAACACGGATTGGATCAAATACAACCAAATTTTAAATAATTACCCGTTTAATATAATTCATACAAACACAGGAGATGAAATTGAAAATGAGACGATTCGCTTGGAGGCGGAACTGCTTGCAGTGCACCATGAATCAGAAAAACCTCACTCCTCCCGTCCCACTCACCTCCTACCTCGCTACCTCAGAATTTTGAAAGCAAATAGAAACAAATTCAGGAAACTATATCAAGTTAGTAGAGACCCCCGAATAAAAAATCTATATAATAAAGCGAATAACGAATTTAGAGCCAAGATGAGTTCATACAATTCACAGAAATGGAGAGAAAAATTAGAATCATTAAATATGCACGATCGATCCATTTGGAAGGCCGTCAGCTTGTTCAAGAAGAAACCACAGTATTTTCCGCCCATTCAAGGCCAAAATACAATTGCATACACAGACAAACAAAAAACAGAAGCAATTGCTGACATTTTTGAAATACAATTCATCACTAATGACCTACACGACACCAGAACCGAAGATCTGGTTGCCAGCAACATACTCAGATTTCTCTCCAGACCACACACAAAGTACCACCCCTTCGGAAGTAATGGCAATAATCAAGAAATTAAAGGATAATAAATCCCCAGGAATTGAAGGAATAACAAACAAAATGCTAAAGAAAATTCCAATCAAAACATTATTCAAAGTTACGATGCTTATTAACGAGATATTAAGAAAAACGTATTTTACTCAAAAATGGAAAATTGCAGTAATAGTACCAATATTAAAACCAAAACAAGACAATAACCTTCCCTTAAGTTATAGACCTATTAGTCTATTGCCGTCTCTAGGCAAAATAATCGAAGCAATTATTCTAAATAGACTAGATGATTTTTTAGAAAACAATAGTATTCTTATCCCTGAACAACACGGGTTTAGAAAATCACATTCAACAACGCATCAACTTATGAGAGTAGGGGAAATCATCACCCAGGGATTCCAACATAAAAAAAGTACAGGAGCAGTTTCTCTTGATATTGCCAAAGTTTTTGATCGAGTTTGGATTGGTGGACTTGTACACAAACTCATTAATATTGGTTTACCCGACCCACTTATTAAAATACTAATTTCATATCTTTTGGGACGAAAGTTCCAGGTTCGCATTGGTACTACATACTCAACACATAGACAAATCTTAGCTGGCGTACCACAAGGGTCCAAATTGGGACCAAGACTTTTTCTTATCTGTGTGAATGACATTCCAACATCAACACTAACTTCCCTGCACCTTTTTGCAGACGACACATTTATACTAGCACAAGGTAGGAAAACATCATATATCACAGAATCGCTTAACAAACATTTAGAACAGATTGAGCTCTGGTTCGCTAAATGGAAAATTCTTATTAATGTAAATAAAAGTATATCCATAATTTTTAACAAAGAAAGACTACTTCCACCCAGTGTAATTAAGATCAATAACGAAATTATACCATGGTCATAAACCTGTAAATACTTGGGAGTAACTTTCGCCAGAAAATTAACATGGCACCCCCATCTGATCCAAATTATTAACAAATTCAAACGGCAAACAGCTGCATTATACCCACTTCTCAACTGGAATTCAAAACTTTCCATGTAAAATAAAGTGCTCATTTATAAAGCTTATCTTCGACCACTTATTTCCTATGCCTGCCCTATCTGGGGTTACACCCATGATAGTAAAATTAAAAAACTGGAAACTCTCCAAAATAGAGCCCTCAGATGGGCAGTTAAGGCCCCCTGGTTCATTAGAAACCAAAAAATCAGACAAAAATTAAACATCCCTACCCTGAGAGAATTCTTCGCGAAAATAATGTATAACGTGATTAAAAATATTGATAAAACTAATAACGAAACAATAATTAGCCTTCCGTCCTATAATGACCTAAGTACCCATAATAGATTGCGTCCTCGCTCATTGCTCAAATATTGCCCAAATTTTCCTCACCAACCACCATGAAATAAACTATAAGTAGAAAAAATTTTTTTTTCTGATAACTACTTCTTTGTATGGAAAAAAAGAGACTACTAAAAAGATAAAAGGATATTTTTTGTTACATCTCATTCTATATGTGGAAAAAAAACTATTTAAAATAAAAATGATGATGAAAAATGCATATATAAGTGTGTATACTAAATGTATATAAAAATAGATTTTTTTTAAATATATATGTATATGTAAACACACATAAAATATATAAAAAAAAGATAAAGATAGATATATGGTATTCCAGACCAATTTATACCTTGTAAATATTATCACGTGTATAAATTCTTGTAAATACCTTTACCTGCTCTTATGTAAATATTCTTATTTCTCTCAATTTATTCCTTAACTATTTCCTTTATTATTCTATCAGTTTAATTTAATTTAAATATATATTTCTTATAAATAATAAATTAATCAACAATAGCTTCTTAAATTCTGAAATAAATTTTATGAAATAACCATATTCCCGTCCATTAAAATTTCAAACTCATTTTAAACCAATCAGATTCAAGTTACAGCTCACCAACCAAGAACCAGCTATCTAATGAGGGTAGAGGATCGCCAGATCCAGGGACCTCTGGAAACTGTCAGCCGGCAATCAGCCGGTTTGTTCCCGGACATCACCAACTATTATTCAACTACTTTGATCCCAAATGATGTAATCTACTCAAAAGATGCTTGTTAATACAGTTAGTTTGGGTCCCTGGATATTCAGGGATTGCAGACAATGAAATCACTGATTCATTGGCGAAAGCAGCAACTGTACTGTGAGTACATATGATGTACGATTCATTTCTCCTGAAGATCTAGAACAACATATTAGAAAACTTTTCTGTAAGTAAGGACTCAATCAATGGAAAAGTGCAATTATGCTGAAGTGTTCACTTATCTCAGATCTATTCTCAAAAATCATAGACTATTAACGAAATCCCGATTGGAAGGCGTATGGCTGTCCTAAGCTAGAACAAGATATTTCCCTACCAATTCAGTTCTATTTAAGTTCAATCTCTGGCAGACAGAACGCTGTCAGTGCAGTGAATCTGAAACTATAGATCATATTTTCCTATACTATCCTTTATACTAACATTTTAGAAAACAATTACGAAAATATTAGGAATAAGAGCATCATTCTCTTGGATATATGAATTATCTTCAAATCATGAAATTTAAATTCTTGCTTGTTGCGAATTACTACGACTATCTAAAAGGTTTTAATCATTATAAAAGTGAAATTTACAACGTCTAAGATCCTTGAACTGTCCTCTATCACATTATCCGAATTATCTGCTTATATCAAGACATTTTCACCGATTCATTAAAAGACTTCAATCAACCTTTCTCAAATAATATTAGTCAATTGACTATAAATCATCTCCAAATACCTTCTTCAATGTGAGCTACAAGCAGCTTAGTATGGAGCTCCAAAATTGCCCGCCACATCCTACCTACCTTAATTATTATTTCAGCATTTCATTTGAAGGAAATAATTCGTATCAATGTATGCTAGAAAAGGGAGAGTTCATACATTATGTAAGCTTCTTTGTATGTCCCATTACTGGTAAATACTCCAAATTAAATTATTAAAATAAACAAATACTATATATATTTCTGTGTTACGGCCAAACATTATGTATGCACCAGCAATCTTTCGCTCAACAGCTATAAACAAACATATCAAAACTAGCAATTATTCAAAACATTCTTAGACAAAACACAAAAGCACCATGGTACTGCAAGCACAACAAAATCAGAGATGAAGTGAGTATTCCAACTACTAAAAATTACATGGCAAATCGAACTCAAAAATTTTTTTAGGAAATGGAAAAAATGCCCAAAGAAGGAATCATAAAAATACCAAATTATGATATTAATGATCCAATCATAAAAAGAAAGCTGAGAACATTATTTAAAAAGCCTTCTAAAGAAAATAACCAAACTAATCTACGCTGAAAAGGAGTAAATCTCAAAACCTACATCTTAATATTTTCAGGGAAAATGAAACGGTAAAATAAACCAATGAATAAATGTCGTAGCTCAGGATGTTGAAATGGGAAAAGTTTCTGTAAGTGAATATAAATATGCATTTCCTTCAATAAATCACAGATCAATTGCTGGCATCGTCTATTTTTCCCTCAATTATTTAAAATAAAATTCTATATATCGGGTTCGGTAAAAATTAAAAACAAATAACAAATTTGTTTTTAATTTTTACTGAACCCGATATATAGAATTAATAAATTTAAATAAAAAAAAGGAAAAACATTAGAAAAAAACTACATGAACTCCTTTTATATTGCTCTTTCAGCACTTTTTTATTTTTAAATATAGAAAAAGAAGTCTATAAATGAAATAAAAATAATTGAAAGTAAATAAACAAGAAAATAAATATGTACATATGTTAGTCCATTCATATATAATCAATTTAAAACTGAAACTTAAAAGGAATGAGTATTTGCTTTTATCTTTTTACACTTTGTTTTCTTCTCTATTTTTCTTTCTTAAATTTAATAAGCAATAGTCTGTTTGAAATTGAAGCTTATAGGGAAGAACTTTTGCTTTTATCTTTCTACTCTTTCTTCGTTTTTCTTTTCTTTCTTTCTTTTTTTCTTCTTTAATTTAAGGAGCAATAAAATTAATGCACCACTCAGGTTTTCCCACTGTCAACTCAAAAAGTTCCCACAGGAGGAAGAAGTTCCACTACAGGCATTCTACTGAATACTTAAGCGCTTCCTGATTCCTGTATGATTCTTTTGGAAAAAAGATACGAGATTTGCTTATTTTTTATGATTGAATTCTACCCACGTTTACGTATGATTCAGAAACAATGTCTGAAATAAAGACTAAGCGTTAAAGCAAATACCAAGTGATATGAAATTTTTTATGTAATTATCTTTTCAATACCAATGACATGATGGCAGGAACGCAACACACTCATCGCCCGTTGTTGAACATTGGCTGGAATAAACCTAGGATATTTCATTCAGCAGAATGTGTATTGCCTCTAGCCCACGAGGAATGCAAATAAATATTATTTCTTTGATACTATATAGCGGACAGAATAAAGTTATTCTATATCATTTCAATACCCACCCCATATTTTGCTTTCTAGTCTTGTCACAGATAAGACCGTTTTTATCATTGAAACTTCCCTTGTTGAAAAGATGGAAATCTGAAAAACTTCCAAGCATCCGATTCAATAGGGTAAAATATGATGGCAACATCCATATCTTGTTCAATAATTTCTAGATAGGAACTCACGACGTTTAACTATTAAGACTTCTGTTTTGCTACAAGGTCATGTACAGCTCAATGCGACAATGTTCTGACACCACGTGGTGGAAGCCTCATAGCCTTTTGGTGACAAAACGTTTTACGAGGTGATTATAAAAAATATTTTTAATATCCACCTCGTAATCTGTCTTTCGAGATCACTTTTCATAAATAGAAATTCAGGGAGCATATTCACGTGTCGCAAGGAGATATATTTGAAAAATACCCTTTCACTCATCTTGACAGAGGTGTATGCAGAAGGCGAAATTGAGGCATTTATCTATGGTAGCTAAACATTAGTTGGATTCAAACCTGGGATCCTTCAACCGAGGAAGGCTGTTCTACTTATAGGGTGCGTTAAGCCTAATCTGATCATGCTTGCGTAAAATTTTTAAATGATAAAAAAAAATACGGCAGGTGCAAAAGCAAATGATATAAGTTCTTGTCCGATGTGATAGCATAGTAGTTAGGACATCAGCCTTCCTTCCGTAAGGGTTAGGTTCGATTCCCAATACCACCAAAGACTCATCAAGTATATGCGACATACGTATTCGTTAAATCTGTGGAATCGAATGTCCAGTGGTAGGTCGTTCAGCAGTTACCATGGGTGTAATGGTCTGGAGAAAATTTCTTCCCACTTCAGATCAATGTCAAAATTCAGGGAGTGTATCCTCTGATGGTGTCATCTATCGGAGGAGTTTAGACCTTAGTTGTTCTCTGGTTAAACGAAAGACGCACCTTACTGATTTAAATTTGCATAGCCAACGCCACAGTGAGCTTGACTTATTCAAGTGTCATAGGTAACAACAACAACAACAACAATGCTTGAACACATAATTATTAGAATTATTTTTATTTTCAATTGGAAACTGTGGGCATTATGTAAGGCTCTAAGAAATTTCCGTTGTTATTTTATTGAAACCCTAATTTGCAATATTATCGAATAAAATAAAAATATTCGATAATTAAATATCTAAATATTTCATATTCAGGAATTTTTCGAAAAAATGATTTTTTACGACTCAGAAATTTATGGTTCTTCATACTTAAATAAATAAGGGTAAACAGAGTTACAATAAAATATTATAAAATATTTTTGTGTTACTTTTACCTTTCCTGCTCTCTTTCAGCATCGTTAGTTGCACCGCCTAACGATTCTGAAAGAGAACAGGAAGGGTAAAAGCAACCTATTTTATGAAGTTATTTTAGATTTTATTAATAATTTGTACTTTTTAATATTTATAAACATACACTGTTCGACACTAAAAATGCAACACCGAGAAAAAGTTGCGAGAAAGAGACGAAACTTGGCAAACAGAGAGCGACAGTAACGAACAATAAGGGATCTGTATTTCGAAATGATATGCATAATACAGAGGGAGAACAGGATCAGGTCAGTAGGTTATAGAACCACCGGGGACGGCAATACACAAAGCAACACGTGTTAGCACAGATTCAATGAAAGTACAGATGGCGTACCATTCTCTGTATCATTTGCCAAAGTGGGATTTTTGAAGGAAGTAGTGGCAAGGTCAGTAAATGGTGTCCAATCATATACCAAAAGTGTTTGATTGGTGAGAGATCTGGGGAGCACGATGGACAGTGAAGCAGTTATACACCTTATAGGGTATATTGGCTGATGCGATCAATGTGCGATAGTGCGTTATCTTGATGATAAAAGGCCTTGGTCTACTCCAGAAGGTAGGAGAATATCACCAATCATAGCACATCATTCACATAACATTAACCTGTAATAGTGCCGTAAATACGATCGAGAGATAACCTAGAATTCTAGGCAACGGTCCCCCAAACCTGAAGCCTCGTTGTCAAGAGGTGGGGAGTTTCACAATTGCTGCATTGATTGGACTTGTCTCCACGTCGACGCCACACACGTACGTGGCGACTATCATTGAAGAAAAAGAAACATATCTCATATGAGAAGATGATCCTGTGCCAATCCGTCGTCCACATCACTTTAATCCGGCACCATTCCAGACATCTATGTTGTAGAGTCAATGGCATTCTTCTTAACAGGCGCCATGGACGCAGGCCACTAGCAACCAATCGACGGCAAATAGTTCTGATCGATGGGAGCATCCAGGATGTGTTACACATGCTTCAGATTTTAATAGATGTGGTTTGCGGGGCCTAACATCCGACATCTTAATTCACGCGTATTGATGTCATTCTAACTGCACCGACACCCCGTTAACGTTCCAAGTTCCTTGTTCCAACCATCTTCGCCCCCAAGCGGTACACTATATGGACGAATCCACGTGTCTGCCAGCTGCGATTTGCCGTAAGGACTAACTTACCTTTCTCATTCTGATCCCCATGCCCTTCGTAAACTCGTCTGTCTGTTGGAATTTATCCCGTCGACATTAAATCTGGCATTTTCTGCAATTAAAGGCGTCTGTGGATTTTCTGCTTGGTCCCTGCTTTTAAATGATAAAATGGCAGACCAACAATGGCAGACCTACTGGGTGTCCCTTTATTTGAAGTGCCATCCCTTCCGCTCCTTGTAGTGATGAAAAGTGGAAATCTTAGTAGCTGGGCATTATACAACAGTTTTTTTTATCACAATATATTTTATATAATAAAATATTTAGATGTATTCGGCCATTCTAATAGCCCATGCACATCAGGATTTAATACTGAAATTTGCATTTTAAATTTAAGGGGCTGATTAACATCCATGTAAAGTTGATGTTTGTACGGTTGCAATTACACAGCATATGCATTTTTAATTATTTATTTCATGAGCAACTTACCAAAGCTACCATTTCTCTGGCTATAAATTAAAATCACTTTTGGTCGCAATTATCATGTTTCATCAGATACTCCCATCTACGAATATCTAATTTTATTTTATTTATTGTTTTTTATCACCAAATTCTTTGAATTCTTAAGTACCATCAATATAATTAAAATAATATTTTATCTCTATTTATAGTTATCTTTAGATGGTCGAGCTGTACACTTTTTTCATTTAAATGATGGTTTTCACATTTTTAATTATGAAATATTTAGCTTACATTGACTGTTCTAAAAGTACAATTATCTGAACGAAAAAATCTTAAAGCAAAAAGTTAGTTGTATATTCTTATTTTAAATTTGAAATCTTATTTTAAACGTCGCAGAAGAATCTAATATTTTGCGAACATTTGTAATTTAATCATTTTATTTAGAATCAAGTCCTAGCAGCCATTAAACAACAATTTAGGATTTTTTTTATCTGCTATCCAAATTCACTTTTGAATCTGCCATTGCACGAAAAGCATTTTTCTACAAATCATCATCTCTACATCGATTTTCGTTTATTTTTAATCCTAATAGATAAAAATAAAATCCTTATTTTGTTTGCCCACCACATTTTTGTTTGAAGCGAATTAAGAACGATTACACGGAATACAATGACACTTATACGTATAAGGTTAGGGTTTTTATTTCGAAACAGTTAATTATAACATTTCTAATTACTTTATAATTTAACGTACGTTGAGTTGGACTCAGAAAATTGCTGATATAGCGATATTCGGAACTCTGCTCGCTTCCAGAAGGGAGAACTGTGGCACTCTCTCCCCATTTTAAAATAAGCATACTCATAACTTTATAATTAATGGGGTTTTATTTGACCTATATCTGAGATTTCATTTCAAGTAGCAAAACATCGTTTTGAATGGTTATTTAAATCATTATTCGAAATCGCAGTTAATCACCGACACCATATTTGCATTTCCCATATAAGTTGGTGGGGGCATGGCTCGTAATTTGTCATAAAATTTAGTTTCCCTTCCTTTCGTAAAACATTAATTGGATCATTTGCATTGTTATTTCACCATCATCGTCATAATTGGCCAGACGGTCCAGTGTGAGTCAATGCATTCCTCTGAGGATTTTTCCATGACGAACTCTGAAAATTCTTTGACCTCCAAATTATTCTCATTAGTTGTAAGAAAATCTGACTCCACCGAGTCAGCCCATCTTAACTGCGGTTTTCCCTGCTTTCTAGCTCCTGTAGGTCTGAAGTGCAGAAACTTTTTTATAATGTTGCTGTCGTGAATTCGAAGTACAGGAGCCAGCCAGTTTGTTCCATTTAATTTTCTATATTTAACAGTTATTTATTTTATTTTAAGATCTCTGGCTCAGTTCATGGAATTCTCCCCCCTCTTCCTCGATATAGAAAAGAGACTATACTCCTTAAACATCAAGGAGATAGCCAGCTATGTTCTGCACACTCATGGTTATCTACAATTCTCCCCATGGACACAACACCAACCATCAAATTGATTATATATCCTATATAATTCTGAGTTAAATCTCTTTCCCTATAGATATTTTTCTCCTCTGCACCACCAAGAATGCTATTCAAATTCTTCCTTTCAAATACCGCAACAGTATTTTCCTCCAACTTAGTTAGTGCACCTGCATGCTTCCTTGTATCGAGCCCTGAGTTGGGTTCTACCAATTAGAATCAGCCTTGTGGAGTCTTCGTGATTTTGATGCAGGGACCAAGCAGAAGACCCTAAAAACTTGGCCAGAGGTATCATTTCACTTGGAGGACATTGCAACCATGTCTCTAGTTTTCATATAGCCATCCGCCTTTCGCAAATATGACAGACCTTCGGTTAAGCAAGGATTCAAACTCACTGCGTTCTGATAATGAGAAGATGCCGTAATTAACCAAGCCATCTCGGATCCACCTCCAACTTCATCATAGTTCTGGTCTCAGAAGCATATATTAAGATAGGCGTTTTTGTATAGATTCATAAAATTTTAATTATGTTCAACTTCATAAGAGCCGTGCTAATTTAAATTGTTTTTTTTTTTTTTTTTTTTTTTTTTTTTTTATATATATATATAAGTTATAAAAGAGGAAATCATTTTCTCAAACTTTAAGAACTTAAGATAATTATTAATGTAATTATCTAATCTTTCGAAAACCATTGGTATATAAAGCATAATTAATTTTATTTTGGGGATTCTTTTATTTCATTACTTCAAATACCAAGACGTAATTGGCATACCATAGCGACCTAGCAAAAAATCTTTAGATTTGAGGCATTTCACGTGGGAGATTTTGTGAGCACGACACATTTTACGTACCCCGGACGTCGAGAACGAACCCGATGGATCTTTGATTGTGGATCAGGATTCGAATTCACTACCTGTCAATAAAAAGAACTGTACTCAAACGAACCACCAGGCCACTGTAGACATTGTGGATTTATTTAATTCATAACAGAGAAATGTGGCGGCATTTGCTGCTGAAGTTTTGATTTTGTTGGCATATCAATAAAATTTAATTATTAATTTCGCAGATTGTTTATTTTGAATAATGCAGTTGTATATGTAATATTGATTATTTTTAATGAAATATTAATTCAATAATTCGCGGATGGGGCAATATTTTAGAGAGATGTATAAAAATTTAGTTTTTAATTCTTAAAAAATATTGCAACAGGTATTGTGCAGTAGTTTTATGTTAATAAATGCTTCATAATTTAAATTCTCGAATGAAAATAAATAGTACTGCTTATAAATTTATTTTAATTTATAAAGTTAGTGCTTTAATTTTATACAAACAGGAAAAAGCGACTAAAATTTTTCCCTTTGATTTCAAACATATTTGATTGTATTTGCTTTCATGGGAAAATGCTAGTTTTAAGAAACACGTATGGACTGGTAAAATAGTTTTTAAAAAATCGAAATTTCGTAAAATAGAAAATTAACTGTGTGTTAGTTCTAAAAACTGTATTTTTTTAACTACACTGTTAGTTTTGCTATACTGCTATCTTTTTACCAATAATAAATAAAGTACTTGTTCGCGCATTCGCGCACATCACGTGATATTGTATAGAACATGGCCGATGAAATTTGCAAAATGAGGAGAACGGTTATGCTGTTTCTTGAGTAGGAATTTATCCCCACATCCTTTGTTACTTAAGTTTGTATCTGTAATAAAATATTTTGAAAAGACACTAATCAGTTATATGAATTAATAATTATTGCATAATCTCTATGAGCACATTTCTAAACCCATAAAACAACAATACTGTCAGAAAGAGATATTTAACGTGCAATAATGAGTGAAATATGTAAGCAAAATAAAATTCATAATTAAAAAAAATTGTTAATTTCCTTTTACTCAGAAAAAATCAATTAATTGCTTATTTTTCATTTCAAAATTATATTTTTTAAACCACATTTTTTCTTCGTATTTTGATTTTTTCGTATTTCGAAGTATTTCATAGTTGTTTTAAAAAAGTAGTTTAATCTTGTTAGCCATTCGCCTTCTCGTTTTGCAGAATCGTTTCCTTTATGTTTGATGTCTGAAAGTTCTTTTTCATTCTCATTTATTATGTCTTCAATCTGAATTCAGATGTAAAAGACTTAAAGTGAAATTTCGGGGAGCAGTAAGTTTTTGAGTATCGAAACTAATGGATGAGTAACTGAAATACAAAGCAAGTTAAAGTTATTTTCTTTCGATCGATTTAAAAAAAACTTATTTTTTAATTACATTGATTTAAATCTTCTTTTATTCCCGAAATTTCTTTTTACTCAATACATTCATTAATTAATATTTAATGCTGAAATAGAATTATTCCCATTTCAAAGATATTCTCCAATAATAACATCGATGGTCGTTTTAAAATAAAAATAAAAAATGAATATTGCAATTATTAGTTTAGAATTCTATTTATTAATGAAATTTTTAAACATTTAAATCGTCCTAACCATACAGTGGATGTATTGTCTTTTCTTTTTCATTTTAATTTTTCTTCTTTTCTGTTGTCAACGTTTTAATGACTTAAATCGATGGAAAATGACTTCTCTAACCGATGCTTTAATCTCTATATAAAAAATCGTTTTATTAACAAAATGAACTTCAACAATACTCTCAGGCATTTGATGGTGAATTTCGTCTTGTTTGCTGCCGTTCGAAGAATGCGATTTGAGAGTAGGAAGCAAATTAGTCGACCTTATGACACCATCTGAATCCGATGTCGTAATTAATTATGTATGACGTAGATGAAACGTTATATGAAGTCATGGATATTTTAAACCAATGAGAATTGTAATAACGTGGCGTAGTCATGATCTCAGTTGGAACGCGAAAAAAACTACCACTTTATGGTTAATAAAACATCAGATTATAAAAAATAAACGCAAACGAAAATTGCATGGAAACGCGATCGTAAAATAAGAAACTCCGCAAAAATTTAGTTCGGAAACGGGAATTAAAATCATTGGGATCCCGTTCGGGACCAACCGCCAACAGTTCGTAAAACCGTGAATTTTCGTAAATTAGATATTCATAAAAAGAAGCGTCTCCTGTAAATAGTAGAGAGAGAAAATGAGAGATTATATATATATATATATATATATATATATATATATATATATATATATATATATATATATATATATATATATTTATAATTTCAGTTATTGAAATTTCATTGTTTGAAATTAATTTATTTCTTTTGCTTAAAAAGATTATGGGTTATATTCTAAAAGTATTTCTTTCTTTGAGAAATCTTCCATAAAATAAAGAGAAAGAGCCGATATCATTTATTTTCCAGTTGTAGAACGGTACGTAAATAGTAAATAAAAATAAAATGTGTTCTACTTTTAACAAATATGTAAAGAAATTTGTGGAAAATTTCCGATCAAAATAAAGGGAAATTGACTGAGATTTTGATGACTTGTCGAAGATTTATTTGACTCGTGGCTTTACTTTGATTTCTTCTAGTTTCAAACATCAAGTTTTACCGCTTGAGTCGCATCAGAACAACAGAATTTGTGTGGTGTGGAGGAGTAATCATTTCCGCTGGGGCATAGGGGGCAGTAAAAGCAAGGCGCGAAACTTTCGGGGGAGCTTGAAGTACACAACCGGTTCTCTCCTCCTTTTATGCAGTCCCCTTTCAAACGGAATTCGGACTGTTATAAAGTAAAATGTTTCCGATCGCAGCGTCCTTGTTCGTAAATGAATACGCTGACTATTTGTCTCAAGAATCATTGTCTTCTGTAGCAACTCTCAACTTAGAAGATTCCCTGCGGGACAAGATTAAGACGGTGAATGGCCTTTTCTTAACTCCGCGGGAAAATGTTGATTTCTTGAAAGCATGTGACCTCGGAAGATGTTTCATTTGTAAGAAGCTTCCCAACTGGTTAAGCGTGGTAGACGTCGGGTTGTGCAGCTGTGGAAAACTGAATCCATATTTCAAAAGGATTTTCGACAGGGAATTTGCACAATCGATCGGTTTCTACGCTTTAATCCATTTAAGAGAATATCAAATGACTTCTGACATGTTTGCATTCGAAGATGATGTTTCCAAGTGGGAAATGGCTGTGAATAAATTTTTAATGGTGCACCAAGTATTCAGGAAGCATAATCCACTAATGTGGGGTTACGTATCAAGAAAAGTGCGCACCTACAAAGCGATTGCCTCACATAAAATCAGCCGCTTAGATCCACATCGACTTCATTTTTTACTTTCTCAAACTAAAATCATTTACGCGTCATACAATCCACACTGGTATCGGGAAATCCAGACAAACCTGAGTGTACTTTACTGCATCATGCATTCGTGTCCTGCTCAACTGAAAATTTTAATGGACTTCGGCCACGAAATTTCTTTTATCGAAGACGAGTTGACGAAGGAGGATATTGCTCTCCGAGGGCATGATTACTACCAGAAACAGTAAGTTCCGTTTTGTGTTTGCTTCCATTTTCTTAAGAAGGAATATGTATGTGCATCTGCTATGGTTCAACTATTTTCATTCTCTTTAAATCAATAATTATAACTATTTTGAAAATATTTTTCTATATTTGAAAGAATATAAAAATATTGAAAAAAAATGTTTGATATTAAAATCACAATTTAATGCTTTTTGTACACATTTCAGTATTAAATGATAAATTTACAATCCTTTAAAATTTATTACTGCTTATCCAACAATTTATGTAATATAATTTTTTTTTCTTTATGTTCGATATGGCCTCAAAGCCTATAGTGTCCAGTCTAACCTCTGAACCTAATTCCTTAATCTATTCAAATAAATTTTATTTAATAAAGAAAGCTAACAGAGATGTATTGTAAGAACGCCCCTAAATAAGGTCATGTCACAAATTGGTTTTTAGCCCCTGGTACGAAAAGTGCCAATAAAATAAATTGAGTGTTAATTAGGCACCTTCTTAGGAGTTTATTTGTAACTCTTTGGAATCGAACTTCAGATCTTCCAGTTACTGAATTATGGGAAACAATATGACGAATACCGAGGTCCAGAAAACAGAAATACGAATTAGCAACTTCCTTTCTCATGTTTCGGAGTTTGACAGCTTCCGGTTCTCTGCAATGACGGGTGACAAATGTCACTTCTAGAAGGCTGTCAAATAGTTGTAAACACAAAAAAAGATTCTTCAGAAAATTTCCATTTTATTTAGATTTATAAATATATTTTCCATGCTAAAAATATAACTTTAGTAATTATATATATATATATATATATATATATATATATATATATATATATATATATATATATATATATAATTACTAAAGTTATATTTTTTTATAAGCCAGAGATAAAACCGCTGGTTGTAAAAAAATCGAACGTGATAGAGAGGGTTGTTAGGGAAGGAAGGAAGTAAAAGGGGGAAATGCAATAGAAGAGCGCTCCATAAATAATAATCTAATTCCTTTTGTATTTCCTTATTAATAATATATTTTATATAATTTAGTTATTTTTTTTTTAAAAAAATAGGTTTCTTTAATTGTATTTAAATATTTAAAACTCAGTTTGATAATTGAGCTGAAATGAATAACCAAAAAATTTCATAAATAAAATTAGTTCATTCTACAAGAAAAAGATATAATTTTCTTAGTAAGATGGAAGCAGAGCTTTGAATTTCGTTTCTGCTTCTGGTCAAGTACGGTTACAGGTATTCAAATGAAAGTAGCGTGTGACATGATATTCTTTTAGGAGAATTATTATTTTTAAGGAAAACACACACCGTCTTGTGCGCTATTATATGTGAGGTACCTGGATGGTTGGTTGGTTGGTTGGTTGGTTTTTATGGCGCAAGGTCCAGATAAGGACAAGCTGCGCCAATCACAAGATATTATACAAGTTTTTTTTTACCAATTAAAAACATAAGATGTGAGGTACCTGGAAGATTCATTTATTCAAAATTTTCTGAAACTAAGCCATTTCAAGATATATTTTACTTCTATGTTTTGGATGTGTTCAAATCAATTTCTTTATTATATGCAGATAAAAGTAAATACAGAAATACAAATTTGCAAGAACAGATAATCGCTGTAAATATGAATAAAAATACAAAGATTCATTCATTCAACTATATATATTTAATTGTAGTTCTTTACCTATCAAATGTGGTTTACATGATTTCACATATAAAAATTGCTTAGCATTGATTAGTTATATTTTGGCTCTAAATATTTAAGTAATGATAACAAAACAAATTGTTATTTTTTTTATTAGAAAAAAGGTAAGTTTTTTTTAAAAAAAGGTGTGATGATAAAAATTTGTTCTTTTTGGCGGAAATTCATGAACTATCGCTTTTTTATAGCAAAAAATGTTATTTTATTTAATTCTGTATTTTATTATTTTTAACATTCATATGAAATGAAATGTAAAACGAGTGAAATTTATGCTTTGTAATGCTTTAAATTTATTTTTGTATAGGATATTTTAAAAAACTATCAAAATTTAAGTTGGTGATAATACACAAAAAATTTATTTTATTAAAATTATTAAAAAGAATACAAAATGCTTAAATTATTTTTAAATTTGTATTTGCTTATATATTCTATGGCTAATGTGTTCAATTTGTCCAAGTTCTAAGATATAAGTTTTGTGTGATTAAATATTTTAATATATTTTTAAGTGAATTGCAAGTTTTATAGTTTTATTAAAATTATTTTAGATGAATTTGTTATAATATGTAAGGTATACTGTGAATTGTAAAGTTTTAAACATTTTAAATAACTTATTTATATTTATAGCTGTGCTATATTGTTGACATTAATTTCTCTCTCTTGATTTTCGAATGCGTTATATTTAGTTTAGTTTCGTATTGAGGTTTTGAAAATTTAACAGCAAACAGTATCTTTTCTCTTAAAAAATAAGAAAGCTAATCCTAAGAGTGTGGGGATTCTTGAATTCAAAGACAAGGTTTGGTTTGTTTGTCTCTTAACGGCCATTTATTGAACAAGTGGGCTAATTAGACAGGAACCTACATTTTAAAGTGGATTCAGAACCACTGAAAACATCCATGACTGAAGTGAGATTTGATCTAGCGAATTGTTGAACATTTGGCAGACAGTTAAGAGATAAAGTTTTGGAATAACAAATATTATATATAGTTTTAGCATTTAAAAATCACGATGTAGTAACTGTTAGAAAATTGTTAACAATAACCGCACACATGCACAATTAAGATAGAATAGAGGGGTAGGGAAAGGGACTTTAAAGACCAAAAGCGGAAGAAATTATAAAATTTTATGAGAGTTCTATATGGATGAAATATTGGTTTTAAAAAAGTTTCATTTTTAAAAACTGATAGTTTTAGTCTATTTGATGTGTACAGTGTTAATTTTTTTACACCCCGGAACTAATTAGACCGCGAGACCTACAATTTAAAGTGAACTCCTAACATTTATAAATAACCAAACCCGATGCTTAAATTCGAACCCACGAATTGTTTAACCAAAGACCATGCGATTGACAGCTTGGCTAGAAGCTATTAAGCCTCGCCGAAGTAAATAATGAAAAAATGCAAGACTAAAATATAAAACTTGAAAGATTGGTATGATTTAATTGTAACTATTAATATGTTCAGAGAGTTGAGATTACTTATTTTCTTTAGTTTAAAAACGCATTTGTTGCAAAAGCATTTCTGAAACAACGAAATCAAATTTAGTTTTATTTATTAGACTATTTGGAACTGAATTAGTTAGTGACAATAAAAATAAACTCATGAAACATTGAAAGCATGATTTAAAGCCATTTGGACGGTTAATAAAGTGAATTTAAGAAATCTAGTTTCAATAAAAAATGAAAATTTTATTTAACTTAAAACTAAACTTTCTGCCCTCTAAATTTATTATTGTAAAAAAAGGAGTCATTTCATTTGATAATAGTACAACGGATTTGAATAATTTTATGAGATAAAACAAGGCGAAAGTTGTTTAGAAATAAAATAGATCTATTTTGTGAAAAGAAAAATCTATTATATCACAAAAACTTTTAAGATAAAGCGATTTTTTTTTATAAATTTAAAGAACATAGTCTAGTTTGGCAAAAATCAAAACTGAACGAACTTTTAAAGAAAACATTTGTGAAGGCTTCACTTGCGGTTTGAGTAAACATTTACACCGTTATTGCCCTCAGAGTTGAAATCGATAAGCGCCAAGCAAACGTAACTGGCGACGAAGAAGAAATCTCATTATCTACGCCAGAACGTAAGACAAAAACAATGGAGGATTTTTGATTCCTTCAGTGAATTTTGATAACAAGAATATTAAAGCAATCTAATGCATAATTCTTTCTCTTTTTTCAGAATCTAATCACAGTTCTAACTTTTTTTCTCATATAAATCCTAACCTAACTTTTAATCTATATTTCAAATAATATTTTAAAGTAGATACTACATTCTCATATAATTTATATGAAACAAAATATAAATTTGGAATTTTTAATATTTAAGTAAGATAATAAAAGAGGGGCGTTGTTTTCAGTTTTAATAGATGTAAGAAAAATATCTTTTATCTTTTTTTTCCTCCTAAAGAAAAAAACGATGTCTGTTATTGTTACTATATATATGTGTGTGTGTGTATATATATATATATATGTATATATATATATACATACATATATATATATATATATACATATATATATATATATATACATACATACATATATATATATATATATATATACATACATACATATATATATATATATATATATATATACATACATACATACATACATATATATATATATATATATATATATATATATATATATATATATATATATATATATATATATATATATATATATATATATATATATAAAGCAAGATTAGAAGCATCATAAGCGAAAATTAAAAAAAAAAAAAAAAGTACAAGAATAGATTAAACACTTATGTTCAGCAATACGTTCAGCGCAATAGAAGTTAAGATATAATTAATAGTACATTTTTATAAAATTAATAATTAAAAGGGGCCTCATATACAATAAAAAGGTATAAATTACAGGCTACGAAAAACTAATATAGATATAATATCTTTAGCATGTTTGAGCTATTACTGCGCCCTCTCAAAGAGCACGTTATACAAAATTTTTCCACTATTTTGTTATTCGCATTTAGGAACTCATACCGTATACAATGTTCTTTTCAATCATGCTGAATTTTACAAAGAAACAAAAAAAATGTGCATAAATTAACAATCATATATAAATTTAACTGTTTGGATTCGAATTCTTACTAAGGGTCGATAATGCATCAAAGTGTCCGCATTCAAAAACCACAGAATTTTCCTTTGTGCCAAATACTATATAATTAATAACTAACTATAGATATGATAAAGAATATCAGGATGAAATTCCCTTCAAAATGCAGTCTCTATTATATTTCGTTATCTATTTTATTTCGAAATTTTTGTTATTCATTTAACTCTAATTTTTGCCGACTTAAGTTTGTTTCAAAAATGGAATTATCACTACATTTTAGGATGGTGATGGTAGAAATCATTTGTTTCTATATTTAGAGTTTGCTCAATGTGTGGACTTCTTCACTCTTCAAAAATTCAGAAAGGTGCTCAGGTTCGTTATAAAGTCTCTCCTGTTTTTCTCCTATGTGAAGGGAGATGAAAGCGAGAATTGCAAATAGCCATTTCGTTGGCTGGTGTCGTGTCCATGGGGAACTATAGATAACCACGAGTATGCAGAACACAGCTGGTTATCTCCTCGTTGTTTTCGGAGTATAGACTCTTTTCCACATCGATTGGGGGGGGGGAAGCTATTCACTTAGCTGAGCCTGAGATCTGATAATGGCGTCAAAAATGTGTCCTAGTGTTAGTGAAATATAAGCGCAATGAATGCAGAGACGGTAAGTTCGGGGGCCATCTCTCTTTATCTCCTTATCTCGAAAGTGACCGGTTCTAAGGCCCCTCAGGGCAGCCTGTAGCCCTCATTAGAGGGCTCGTCCCTAGGTGGCGGATGAGGAAATGCCTCCATTGATAGAAGGGAAATAAAACACCATCCGCTGACCAACTGGCAGAAGTCGAACCTCTTCGGAAGCAATGGTAACCCTTTTTTCATGGAAGAACATTTTAGCCATTTGATTTTTCCCTGAAAAATCAGATCGGCCATCGAAAATCTTGGGTAGGGGGTGGAGTTTTCGTTACGTCCACTTCTGTAATGATATAAATAATATTTTTATGACTTTTAGCGTTCCATAAAGAGGAAATCAATTAGTTTTTGACCCAAAGAGCTTATTTTTATTTTATTAGAGTATAAGCTTTCAAAATTCTTGTTGAATTCTTCTTTATTTTAACGAAAACGAAATTATGAGCTATACAATCAAAATAGTAGGCAATAGAAAAATTAAATAGAGTTTCAATTTTAATTTGAAATTTTGAGAATATCTATTTTTAGTCAACTATGTAAATTAAAATTAAAATTCTCAAAAAAAAAAAAAAAAAAAGCCTTTTTTTTTTTTTTTTGCTGCAAAGAAAAAAGAACACAAAAACACAATAAATTTATACCTGAACATTTTGATGTTCTTATTTGATAATTGACTGCAGGGTTTCAAAATAACTTACTAACAAAACTGCTGAAAAAAATGCTTTTAAAAGACATAACCTAATAAAGTAGCAATAAATGTGCCGAAATTAAGGCAACTAAGTTCGGCAACCGGTAATTGAATGGTTTTTTTTATAAAATTAAAATAACGTCACAAAATGATTCCTCAAAAATATCGTTTGCAGAAGTAAAATATCATCTGCAGATTGTAATGGAGGAATTTCTGTGTGTATAAATAGTTCATGCTTAATTGCAAAGGAATTAATTCCTTTCGGTCTAAAAGTGCATTCAAGTACTAAGTTAGCAGAATTTCACTATTTTATATTCCTTTCTTTCTTAAGCGAGAAAATAACTATTACCATATATTTATGACTGTTTAGTGATTGCATTAATAAATTATTAAAATTAAATAATATTCAATATAAGTTTTTTAACTGAGAGATATATAAAGATATTGAGCTCTAATTTTCTTTGACTCAATACCAATAAAAATATAAAAAAAGAAAAAAATTTTAAAAAATATTTAAGATTTACAGATTTTTAATTTTTAGAGGTCTTCGCACTAAAGCATTATCTAGTTAGAGAAATAATCATTAACATTTATTTAAAAATAATCAAAAGTATACTGCCACCTTTTTTATCTGAAACAATCAAGGTTAAGTGTTATTCTTAACATGTAAGAAAACAGTGGGGCCAGTCGAAAACATTTTCAAGTAAAATGCTGATTTTGGAAAAATGATGCTTACTATTTATTTAAAACATTGCGTTATACACAACAAAATGAGATTTCAAACACAAATATACTAAAAACAAATCAAATTCAGTGCAAAATAAAAATTTTTTAAAAAAAATCGAAAACAAATTGCGAATTTTGTTAATTTAAAAAAATTATATACATGTGCAATAAAAGGGGGAATTATATGGCGTAATTTTTTTTTCTACTTCCAGCATTTATGTAGCCGAGATGGCAGCCTAATGGTTAGCACTCTTGCTTTCGGTTCAACAGTTCGTGGGTTCGAATCCCACCTTGGGTATGGATGTTTGTAGTGGTTTGGAATACACTTTAAACCGTAAGTCCCGGTCTAATTAGCCCTCGTGTGCAAAAAATGACCGTTGAGCGACAAACAAACCAAACCAGCAGTTATGTATGGAAGTCAATTTCAAAAAGAGAAAACTAATCACTATCCTCTTTCTTGAAGCGAGAAGAGTTCCAGAATGGAATGCTATATTACTTCCGTTAATTACAGCCTAAATCTTAGCAGACAAAAAATGACTGTTGAGCGACAAACCAACTGACCCAGTGGTCGGCAACCTTGTCGTTGAAAAGAGCTACACAAATCTGGATATTTTACAACTGAAATTTATTCAAAGAGAGAGCCATCTTTTTAACGTAAGCTTTGCTTTAGTTGGAGACATTATTACAGAATTAATTAGGATTAAAAGTAAACTCTCAAGCTTGCTTTTGCTAAATCAGTCTTAGTTTTACTAACAGTAAATTAAATAAAACTTGTGGTATCATACTTATATAAAGATAATAATATTTATTTAAAAATATTACTTGTGAATTAAAATTAAAGTTATTCTTAAAAATAACTGCATATACGCCACACTAATGTGAACACTGGCCTTGCATTTCCTTGGAAAGTAAGGGTAAGTCAAGTTTGTATATAGTTTCTAATTTAAGGCACAATTCCAATATTCTTCGATAAGGAGATTTCTTAATTTACTCATGATATTTTTTTGTTTTTTGTTTAAAAATAATTATTTTTATGAATATATACACCCAAGTAAGGAAAGAATAACAAAGGCTACTTTTTTCAGTTGATTATATTAGTCAAGAATATTTTGTTCCACACACAAGTGTTAAAAATCAACATATTGTTACAAATTTATAAATAATTATTGTATATGTCTTAAAATATCTCAGACAAATCGGAAATACTCACATTTTGGGCAAAAATTGCGGTATTTAGACGTGTTATACGTTAAAAGCGGGTTTTCTAACGATTTGGTGACTTGGCGAAAAAACTTGGCGAGTTGGCGACATTGTTGGCGACTTGGCGAGAAATGGATATTTCTGAAAACATCTATCACCTAAGCTCTAAGCTCTAGGACCAATATTTAGCGAGATAGCCTAGAAACTTCCAGAACCTTGGCGAAATTAGTAGATTTCTCCGCCAAGTCAGGCATAAATACCGCAGCCCAACATGGTTAGAAGGTTTTGTACACACAGTCAGTTTTGTGAAGACGATTAGTCGTGACTGCTAATTTAGAGAAGCTGTTCTCTGCCTGAGGTATTTGAGACCTGTGATTGGAAGCTGTTACTTATCGTATCTGACGAATTGTATCTGTATAATTGTGATTATTACAGCTGGTATTTCTGGTGGAATTTTTACGAATAAAAGTCTTGTGTTCATCGAGTAGTTGCTTTCTACAACTCTCAATCCACACGAACCCCGAAGCTCGGTACAATATCTTCCCTCTCCAGATCTCTTAAAGCAGACTACTTGTGTTGTAAACTTAGTTCTCGTTTATTTCTGTTCAATAACTCTAAATAGGCACAAAAATGCTCGTATTTTGGGCTCCGTAATTCTCTATTTTTTAAATCAAGTAACTGCATTACAAAGCTGCCAATATCAATATTAAAGGGTGAACAATTCTGTTACAGTTACAGTGACATTCAGGGGCATGATTGGATGATGAATCATTTCGAAGGGTAAGGATTCCTCGATATTTGGCTTGGCTTATTGAAAATCACAAATATTTCGAAATGACTGATAGAGAAACGATGCCACCGTCAAAATCATTGAATTTTTTTAAAAGAATGATTTAAAAAATTTTTTGCTCTATTTGTCTAGCCCTGGGATGGGCAAAGATTTTTGATCGCGGTAAAAAATCGGAAAAAAAAAAAAAAGAAAAAAAGGTTGGCGGGTCAAAATAAAATTTTCTAAAATGTCAAAAACATAATATATAATTTTTATAATTTAAATATGTTAATAAGATAAGTGAAATTGCAATTTCTCTTGTAAAAGTTCCCCTTGTTTGAAATGAGAAGTACTGATTCTAAGGAACGAAGCTAAATGATTATCTGTCAGCCTTCTTTTGAAATAATTCGTTCTAAGTTTCATAGTTGGAAACATTTGCTCACATACATTAAAGGAAACAAACACAGCTGATTTTCTGGGTGTGAGATATCAATATAATTGCTGCTAACAAAAAACTTCAGCTTTTTTTAACACTTTAACGATTACAGCTGACAAATTCCGTCGATTTATGTTTTGTAGAACAAAAATGAAGAAAGTAAAAAAATCATTTGTCCTTTGAAAAAAAAAATTTAAACAAATTAGAAAAGGAGATGGATATATATTATATCAGCCATGTATTTTCTTTTAATTTCCGTTGGACCGACAAATTAGAATTCTAATGAATTCGACAAATTAAATTCGGACCGCATAAAAACTTTCGGCTGGCCGTAGTTTGCACATCCCTGGCTAGACTCTATGATTCTTTTGCTTTCTATAAGTGTGTGTCCCTTCTTTCTTCTTTCTTTCCACTAGTCTCTTACAAGGTAAGATAATAAGTAATATTCCGTGCCTGGATTAAGCATTTTAGAACAGAGACGTAGGCGAAAAGCAAAGAGCCGCGTGCCGCTTACGAATCGCGGGTTGCCCGCCATTAAACAAACTCAAGCCTCTACCCCGACATATGTACGTGTAAATATCAGAAATGTAGCACGCTTAACTGGTTGTTTAAAAGCGAATGGAATCGAACCCGAGCCCTTCCACTTAGGAGAACACATTCTGAGCTGTGTTAAGTATTTTCCATTTTTTAAATCTGAAATCTTATTTCTTTTTCATGTTAACATGCATTGATTCTTGTGCCAAAATGTATTAAGTTAGCTTCATCAAAAGGTAAGTCCTTATCTTGATTTGAAATATAAAGAATTTTTCTTAATTGTGGTAATTATTTTTATATCTAAGGGGAAAGAAAATTCGTTGAGAAGAATGCACGTACCGTTAGTTTAAAAATTAAAGGTTTTTACTCTCAAATCATGGTACTGCCATTGGTATAAACGCCTCGTACTCAGCTCTATTGAAAGTTTCTATAAATTGTTTTTCTTATTTTTTTACACCCACGATAATTTGTAAAAACGTTTTAGATGATAACTCTTGTAAATTCAGTAAAATAAACTTTCTCAAATTGTTGATTTTTACACCGAGTTCATTTTACCGATTGACAACAAAATAAATTTTCATTGTAGCTGCATTTTTTCATATTCAAAATATTGCAAATAATCGAGTTTAATGCTGAACAAGCATTTCAGCAGTTATCTTTGTGGACTTCAGCTCAAAAATTCGCGGGTTCGATTCCCCTTACCTTTGTGGATGTTTGTAATAGTTCGAAATCCACATTACACCGTTAATACCCACAACGTTATTTCACTTAAAAGATGACTTTTGACATATACATGTTGGGTCATGTTTATGCATCACAAACGAGGAAACCCGGAAAACTCCCAAGCATAACTTCCGTCAGACAAGCATGCCGAATCCATTGAACAGTGTTTCACAGTGGTTTGGACCGAATTCGGGACTTTTCACACTGAAGAGCGTTGGTACATTAGGGCTGCATTCTCATTATCGGAAGATAATGAATTCATTCAATTACCGGCTTTAATCCTTAAAATCTGTAGTGTACACTAAAAGAAGCTGAGGCACATTATTTATGTTGCTTATGCCACTGGAACAAGCCAATCTTGCTATGCCGTTGGCTATGCGAATTTAAGTCACTAGGGTGCGTCTTTCTTTTAATCAGAGCACCACAAAAGTGAAAGTACGAATTTGCTCTCAACTCCACCGATAGATGACACCACCAAAGGATTAATTTTCTCAATTTTGACTTTGATCTGAAGGGGAAGGAAATTTTCTCCAGACCATTACACCCATGATAACTGCTTAATAGCCGACCGCAGGACTTCCGATTCCATAGATTTATAGAGTATGTATATCGCGTGTACTCGGTGAGTATTTGGCGGCATTGAAAGTCAAACCCCGCCCTTCCGGACGGAAAATCGATGCTTTAACCACTAGACTACCAGGGCCAGAAATGAACATGTTTATCAATTGAAGTAAAAAATAGATAATTCTGAATGTAGAAAAAGTATTAAATAAGATAAAAAAATTGCCAAAAAAAAAATATCTAACGCATCTCGAACATTTTAAAAAACTCGGAAAAGAATCTGTGCGTGAAAAAGAAAAAGAGAGAGAACCGTAACCGTCCTCCCGAATATTGTAGTGAACTATAACATAATTGGAAAAGGCTTTGCTTGCTTGGCTTAGATAAATCAGAGGAATGCACATTCCTGCTATTGGTAATATTAACGAGAAATCCAATCCACAATCTTTGCTGTAAAGCTGAACATAAAGGATTTCAAAGCATCTGACGGTTGGCTCCAAAAATGTAAAGCCAAGCATGATATGAGTTTTAGAAAATTTTACGGTGAAAGTGGAATCAATAAAATGAAGGTAAGTGCAGCTGTTTTTAAGTATGATTCTCATTTTGCATGTGTTTCTCTTTGTGCTGTCTAAATTATTCTTTCTAATAGTATTTTATTTATATGGAAAAAATATCTAGTTTGATAACAAATCAGATCTTAATAATCTAACAATTTTTCTATTTTATAAATTTTCTCTTTTGCGAACTGTTTTACCAGTTCCTATGAGTTCATAAAAATGAGCGTCTACTGTATGTCATTGAAACTAATAGCTATCGTCATTTTTTCAAATAGCACTTTTTCTTTGAAAGTAATAGGTTCATATTTTCATTAGAAGCTATGACCCAAAAAATTGGTTCATTGGGTCTTCTCGAGTAAAATGAAATATCTAAAATTATAATGTTTTAAGTATGAATTTATTTTAATAACATATGTATTTCCTTTAAACATGATAAGATTTCTAGTCTTTCTTATTTTTTTAATATTTATTTTCAGCTATGTTTTGTCACGTTTCCACCTTGCGTGTTTTTCCAGGCCGAAACGTGCTATTCTTCTCCTGCAAATGTTTTTAGTTTGTGTTGGCGAAAAGCACGCCATGGAAGTCGCCAAACTGATGTGGAGAGCTCTTCCTTACCCCTTTATCACGAAAAAAGAAATGGATGACTTTGTGGACACAATCTTTAATTTTATGAAACCCTCTCTGAAGCCACCCGTTAGGCGGCAATTTGAAAAGTTCTTCGGTAATTCGTTGTCGACACCAAGATCTTTGGAACACTACACACGATGCAAAATCAGGAGAGTTTTGAATAACCGCGGTTTGCTGCCCGAAGGTATAAATCGATTGGGACTTCCTGCAAAACTCGTATCATACTTAAAGTTGGAGTTTTAAATTACCTGTATCAAACTACATCAACTCGTCATTAAAGGTTAAATTTTGAAATATTAAAAATGTATTTGTATAAATTACATTAAAAAAAAATTCTGACTTATATATTCAAATTTGTATGTAAAGCATAGAACTTTAAACTTAAATATTGCCATTTTAACTAGGAATAATTTAGTTATTATTTCAATGAGAAAAGTTTTGAAAATTGATTTTAAACATCAAAATTTCTTAAGTAACATTTTAATTATTCTCGTAATATAAAAAGCAATCACGAGTATTAAAAAGTTGTTCGGTTTATGAATTTCATGTAGTTATTTTCTTTGTTTTACAACTTTTGCTTGTTAGCGAAGAATAATCCAACAAAGATTTAATTTTAAAATGAATTCCTAATCACTTCTAACATCTATACATAAGGACGGTATCGAACCTGCGAACCATTAAATGGAAAGCCAGGACATTAACCGTTTGTCTACCCTTTTTTACCTTACAGTGAAAGAGAGAAAGTATTTTTTTTAATGATTATATATATATACCACACATACAAAGGCTCTTTCAACAGGATCAGGTTATGAACCATTAACCCTTTAGGTACATGAACAACACTTTTTATATTTTGTGACCATGGAAATGTTTTTATTTTATAAATAATACAATATATAGCAGAATTAAAGACATTTCATTGTTGTAGAAAATTAATTACAAGAAGAGTCAGAAATCTAAGGTTATCAGGCACTTTAAATTAACAAATCTTGTATAAAATAAATAAATTATAAGGAAAATAAGTTACCAAAAAATAAAATTATTGTTAGCTATTATTTACTAGAACTGTATTCCTTTAATGAAATGTAGTTGTTAATTCAGTGGTAAAGAATTATTAAAAAATATGATTAGAGAGAGAGAGAAAAAAACATTTTCAGAAACTGCAGTTATTTAAATGGAAAAATTTCAGTTTCAGTTAAAAAAAAAAATTCTAAAATTGAAAATTGGAAACATTTGTAAAAATCATAATTCACGTTGGTTTAGTAAAAAAAAATAAAAAACCGTAATGGTCATTTGATGATGATATTTCTCAGAATTTATCAACAATAAAAATGTTAGATTTAAATTATCCAAAAATGACAATTTTTTCAAAAACAGAACGTATTTACGTTAAAAAATATCAATTTAAACTAGAAATACTGTACTGCTTAATGGAAATATTATTAAATTATAGGTTGAAAATTTTTTCACTGAAAAAATCATATGTCGGGTTTAGTAAATATATCATTATATGTCGGGTTTAGTAAATATATCATTATATGTCGGGTTTAGGAAATATATCATTATATGTCGGGTTTAGTAAATATATCATTATATGTCGGGTTTAGTAATAAATTAAAATTAAAACAGATGTCTACTTTTGACATTATTCATTTGAACTGCTGTTTATAGAGAAAATGTTTTATTTATTTGAATAATAAAGAACTTTGTAAAATTTTTTTTTTTTTTTTTTTGTGCCAGCTAGGCTGACAATATGAGGTGCGCTGCTCCACTTTTTCCTACTGAATCATATTTGGTGTGGAGTCCGACTGCTTCAGTACACACATGCCATAGGGACCCGTTTATAGGGTAGGCAACTATTCACAGCTCATTCATACACAGAAAGGACAAAAACAGGATAGATAGAGATAGAAAGTACATCCATGCCCGAACCGGGACTCGAACCCTAGAACTCCCTATCCGCAGTCAGACACTCTGACCACTAGACAGAGCAGTCGGTATAAAACTTGTTGAAACATTTTTAAAACAGCAGATGTTTACATAAAAGCTATCACTTGAAAATATTTTTTAAAAATCATTTAAAATCTGTAATCAGGGATACAATGCCGAACATTGAAAATGCAACACCAAGAAGAAATTGTCAGAGAGTGACGAAACCCGGCAAAACACGAGAGACAGGCACGCACAATAAGTGATCTGTATTTCGAAATGATATGCATAAACTAACGAGAACAGGGTCGGGCCAATAGGTTGTGGGACCAATGTGGAAGGCGATAGATGAAGCAACACGTCTAGGTGCAGAGTCAATGACAGTATGGATGACGTCCTAAAAAATGCATCTCCTTTCCCTGTCAATCATTTGCCAAAGCGTCTTCTGAAGGTGGCAGGGTCTGCAAATGGCTCCCAATCATATCCCAAACGTGCTCGGTTAGTGAGAGATCTGGCGAGCACGGTGGCCAGTGAGCAGCTGTATACCTTGAAGTGGAAAGTTACGTGGATGTGTAAAATCTTTTGTACATATAATTGAGAAAATATATTAAATTCTGTAATATTTATGAATTTCCTCATTTATAAAAACTAAAATTTTATTTTTTGAAAAAAATGAGTTATATTTTGAATCAAATTACAAATATTTATTGTATTGGCAGCTTGCGGTTTATCTCAGTAGAATTTTTAAAAGCTAGACAATCAATACCCTTAAAAAAAATTAACTGAGGTTTTTCAATTGAATTGTTAAAACAATTCATTATTATAAAAATATTAAATAATTTTTAACTAAACATGACACACACACACACACACACAAATTTTAATTAAATTAAAAAAAATATGAGCTAATAAATTTATAATAAAATCAAACACATAAATATAGTTTTGTGATATGAGCATCATAAAGTGAAAAACAAAAGAAAAAAAAACTACTTGAAATAATGAATTTATAATGAAACCAGGCATTTGTCATGTAAGCATGGTAAAGTGACAATTTGTAAATGTTTTGTTTGGTATATTTTTAGAGAAAAAAATTCCTTAATTTTATCTTCAATCTTTTTATTCATGGTATTTTATACCCATTTATATTTATAATATCTTTATTAAAACACAGAAATCAAAAGAAAATGTGATACTGAGTTTCTGAATATTTTACACGTATAAATGAGGAAATTTATAAGTTATTTATACATTTTCTCATTTTTAAAAATTAAAGAACTTGTTTTTTTAAATAATTTATATATAGTTGTGCTTTTAAATTGAACTACAAATGTTCAATATTTACAGCTTGTGATATATCTTATTTAGAATTTTTAATTTGAAAAATGGACAATGTACACCCAAAATAACAAAATATTTAAATTCTGTAGTTTTTATTTATTTTTTTTTTTTTATGGAAATTTATATTACACTCAAAGCTTATTAAAACAATTCATGTGGGGAAAAAAATTTAAGCAATTTTTAGTTTTAATGGACAAAAATTTTATCTTTGGAAAAAAAAAAATTAAGATATTAATTTTTAACTAAACCATGATAAAGTGTCAAAAACAATTTATTTAGTAAAATTAATTTTACCATGGCATTTTATTCCCTTTCTATCTTTATTAAAATCTTGTTTATCTTTATTAAAATACAGAAATAAAAAGGAAATGTGATAACTGCAATCCACCCTTCTTTGGTACTTACGTATTATCCCGTTGACCTTGCATACGAAAAAATAAATGTTAATAATGCGATTTAGCACCATATAAAATACACAAGTTAAGTTTTCAGCTATTTGTATTTCATATGGTGCTAAGTTATAAATAAACTATTCTGCTTTTCCGTCATATTTCAAAAAATAATTATTAAAATTTGCACAATTCTACGACTTATTTTTAAGGCGAAAAAGGTAGACGGGATAATACATAAATACTAATTCTTTTTTTCTTTATCGCTTTTCGCTCGCACACAAGTAACAATAGGAATGTAAGTAAGCAAATCGACTGGCGCGCCAACTTCGTTTCAAATTAAACCGACAGATAAGAAACCATAGTGTTGCTAAAACTAAGTCTAAGCGATATTCACATTTTATACCGCCAAATTATAGCAGCTACTTTCTTCAAGCGCGCATGCGTTAGAATTTTCATCTGGAATCTACGTTCAAGTCTTATCTTGAGACACTAATGTCCACAACCTTCTAATCAGGCACCATTCTAGACGTAGTCGTCTATGCTGTGGGACCAATGACAGTCTTCTTAACGGATGCCATGAGAGCTGGCCAATAGCAACCAATCGACGGCAAACGGTTTTGCTAGGCAGCGGGTGCAGTGTGGACGCGTCCAAGTATCTGTCAGCTGAGATTTGCCGTTATGACCAACCTGCCCTTTTCTCTCCGATCACCATGCCCCTAGTTAACTCGTCTGTTCTGCGTGTACTGACTCCGTCGACGATGGCCTGGCATTCTCTACAATTCTAAGCTTACTTTTGCGACAAAAACAAACTTTCAACGTCTATTTTCAAAGTAGCAACAACGTCTCGAATATTGCCCACTCTGCCGGTTCCTCACCTTATATGTCATCTTAGGTCTACCCTGAAATTTGCATAATTTTCTGGTCATTCCTTTTTGGTGTGGTATTGTCAGTGTCAGTAATGTATTTTGACAGAGGGAAGCATAATTGGACAGGTTCAATAGAAGAATTTGTTATTGAAATTGAAAAGATCCAAATCAAATTTTGATGAACTACACTTCCATTTTTATTTTTCAATATCTTTCTGATCACGTAAAAATATTTTTTCAATAACAAATCTTCGATGAAAATAATCCGCATAATTTCTAACTAGGTAAAACTGTATAAGCTATGCTTTTGCTATAACTAGTGAATGACTACTGTAATAATATATAATCGCCTATATCGGCAATATATATCAAGTATGGTGCTCCAACGAAGCATTTTTGCCTGATTTGCTTATCAATCTATGGTCACTTTTCACTTATGTGAGATAATTATCCCTGGACCTATAATTTAAAATGGATTCCGAACCATTGCTTTATTTCAAGTAATTAAGTAGGGGAGTTTTCTTCACTTCGTTATGTACGGATTGTACCAATATATATATATATATACACACTACTGGCCATTAAAATTGCTACACCAAGAAGGCGACATGCTACTACAGACGTGAAATTTATATGAAAGGAAGAAGGTGCTGTGATATGCAAATGATTAGCTTTTCAGCGCATTCAGACAAAGCAGGCGCCAGTAGCGACATCTACATTGTGTTTAAATGAGGAAATTGTTCAGCCGGTTCCTCATACATAAATTGCATTTGAACGTTGTTGCCTGGTGAAAAGTTGTTGTGATGCCTCGTGTAAGAAGCAGAAATGCGTACCAGCACGTTTCTGACTTTGATAAAGGTCGAATTGTAGCGTACCGGGATTGGGGTTTAACTTGTCGCAGTATTGCTGCTCGCGGTGGTCGAGATCCAATGACTGTTAGCAGAATATGGAATCGATAGGTTCAGGACGGTAATACGGAACGCCATGCGGGATCTCAACGGCCATCTATCACTAGCAGCCGAGAAGACAGGCATATTATCCGCATGGCCGTAATAGATCGTGCAACCACGTCTCAAGCCGTGAGTCAAGAAACGGGGTCGTTTGGAAGACAACAAGTGTCTGCACGAACAATTCGACGACGTTTGCAGCAGCATGGACTCTCAGCTCAGAGACCATGGCTGCGGCTTCCCTTGACGCTACGTCATAGACAAGAGCGCCTTCAATGATGTGATCAACGACGAACCTTGGCGCACGAATGGCGAGACGTCATCTTTTCAGATGAATCCAGGTTCTGTGTACAGCATCATGATGGTCGCATCCGTGTTTGGCGGCATCGTGGTGAACGCACACTGGCAGCGTGCATTCGTCATCGTCATACTGGCTCATCACCTGGCGTGATGGTATGGGGTGCCATTGGATACACGTCTCGGTCACCTCTTGTTCGCATTGACGGTGCTTTGAACAGTGCACGTTACATCTCTGGTGTGTTACGACCCGTGGCTCTACCCTTTATTCGAGCCCTGCGAAACCTTACGTTTCAGCAGGATAATGCCCGACCGCATGTTGCCGGTATTGTACAGACCTTCCTTGATACGGAACAAGTTCGGCTGTTGCCCTGGCCAGCACGTTCTCCAGATCTTTCCCCAATAGAAAACGTCTGGTCAATGGTTGCCGAGCGACTGTTCGTCACCAAACGCCAGTCACTACGGTTGATGAACTGTGGCATCGTGTTGAATCTGCATGGGCATCTGTACCTGTACATGCAATCCAATCTCTGTTTGACTCAATGCCTAGGCGTATAACTGCTGTTATTACTGCCAGAGGTGGTTGTTCTGGGTACTAATTTCTCAGGATCTATATCCAGCCAAATTGTTTGAAAATTTAATCACTTGTTATTTCTAGTATAATATATTTGTCCAATAAATATCATTATGTTATCTGCATTTCTTCCTGGTGTAGCAATTTTAATGGTCAGTAGTGTATACATATATATATATATATATAGAGAGAGAGAGAGAGAGCTCTCGACTTTAATACATAATTGGTTCCTGAAAGTGTGTACGAATGTTGAAAGTAGAGTGGTGTAAAAAAGTATGCTCCAAAAGCCATGTTTTAAAGTATTTATTTGTCAATATGTACACATAATGAAGTTAAAGTGACGTGTTAAGTGTTTTCGGGTATATCCTTTATAAATTTGCCTCAATAGTTAGTTGAAACCACTCTTTTTTATATTTTCTTGATGAAGATTTTTGTAACACGCTGGGTCTTTCTCAATTGCCCTACGTACTTCAGATACACGTTCTCCATTGGTATATCATTTTTCTATGATGATTAAAGAATTTTCAAGATGCGTGAAGGCTTTATTTATATTTTTAATTGTCAAAAAAAAAGTCTTGACGTTTTTAACAGCTTCCTCAATTTCATTGTATATTTTACAGTTCCTCAATTGAAAATTCATTTGACAGCGGTGTTAAGTGAAATTCAATCAACTCATTAAAATCTTCTTTGTTTACGTTCATGTACTCCGAATAAAATTGATATGATCAAACTAAGATTCAAAAATTGTCTGCATAATTTTATTTACATTTGAAATGATTTGGCGCCCCTCTGCTAGCTGCGCCCTTTCCTTCCTTCAGTCACTACGCTTCTGGTTCTCTGAGAGGGGACATCTGACCACAGAGGATTAAAAAATTTTAAATGGGCGAACTAGCGAAAGTTGAGTACTGTATGTATATATATATATATATATATATATATATATATATATATATATATATATATATATACACTTCAGACCCTTATTGTAGAAGGGTTTCTTTGCCTCAACCACAGTCGGTGAGATAAGAAGGAACGATAGTTCAGAGGTGACGCAGAAAACACGCTGCTGATATCGAATCGTATGATTATCATCATCAGATTCGCCTTATCAGATTTCACTGACCCAAAATGTTGATTACACAAAGGGTATTTTACGTACTGACCAGAAGCATGAATCTTAGGTCTACAAATGAGTGCTGAAATATACGCGTACTGAAAAACTGAAAGCTTCTCTGTAACTATTAGAATCCTTTAATGAATAGCGAAAGCTTCACATCGCCGACAATCCCTATGTGCACTCTTGGAATGATTCTTCCTAGTCTACCTAAGAAGACCACATTTTCCTTAAGAGCTCTGGACTTAGCTGAGGGGAACAGATCATTAGATTCGTTTTCATTGTGGAATCGTGTCCATTACTTGGACCTATGCAATCGAGATGAAAAAATACCACTCCTGGATGAAAAATATTATGAAATGTCAGCAAATTATAGTTTGCGCGAGCTGATGAATATTTTTGAAGAGCGCTATTTCTTTCTCAATGCTGTGAATGATTGTAAAGTAGTAGAAAGGCAGCTGTTGGAAGAGAACATATATAAATATTTAAACTTAGGCCAAAAATTTTTCCGGAAAAGAAACGAATTTGATACTCAGGTCACGTATGCCAGAATGTCTAAAGTAATGTTTCGGGAAAACATAACAAATGGGTTCTTGTGGATGATGCTGATTCAATTGCTGTATTTGAAGGAAACAGTGGTGCCAACAATATATTTGAATAATCCTCCTATGAAACTGGAGTTCATGTTGAAAGCTCTGAGGCGGTGTCCTGCTTTCTCTTGCTATGTTGACTATGGAACTGTCCAGAAGTTAATCTCCATAGACAGCTGTCTGAAATATGGTTCCTATCAACTTTTAAAGGTGTTGTTAACTATGGGGCATGAAATTTCTTGGGAGAATATGGCGAAGGTGCAGTTCCCTTCTTATTGGCCGGCGCATTTCAACGCATCGTAAGGCACAATTTTATAAAATGTATTTTTGATGTTTTTACATTGATATTTAACCTATCGATTTAGATGTGTTGAGAATTATTGAAAATAAGCTGTTTTTTTTTAAATTTATCTCGGATTAAAAAAAGCAAGTGTAAGCAATATAATAATAATATAATAAATAGTATACAAATATGAAAATTGCAATTTTGTATTTTAAAGATATGTCCATAAATTTATATATTTTGTTGTAACAAATAATGGAAAAAATTTACAATGAAAAAAGTATTGAAAATTAATAAAATGCTTAACTGGTGTTTTCACTTAATAACCTTTAATGTTAACGCAAAAACAAAAATTGTTATAAGCAAACTAATCAATAATTATATTTATTTTGAAAAAGCATTTACATAAAAAAAATTTTTGTGAAATTTTAGAAATTGTTTTTACTATATTATAATTTATAGTTAAATTTTATTAAAAAAAATGTGGAAAAACTAATAAATCATATAAAATGTCACATTACTTGAAGTCAATAAAATAACAATGTATTTTGTGATTATGTTACTTTGCGTAAGAAAACTTCGCTACTTATTTCAAATACTAATCAATTATTATATTTATATAGAAAATGTATTTATTAATTGTAATTAATTACTTGTTATAATAATTATGGTTATATATATATATATATATATATATATAACCATACTTATATATTAATATAATACTAAATTTTATAATATGTCGAATGCAAATTTAATTAAATCAATTATATATTACATATTGATTATATAAGGCATATATGTTTAATGATATTAATTTTAATATGAATAAATTTTGAACACACACAGAGATACTTTTTTCATTGTATATTCATGGTAGATTATACCAAATGGTAAATTAATATTGTTTTATAAATATTCAGTTAACACTTATATATTATAACAAATAAGTAACATTATTGCCGAAAATAAAATATCTAAAATTTACTTTATTTATAAATTTTTATTTACCAACTTTTTTTTATAAATTTTGCTTAAATTGTTTTTATTATTAAACTGTTTATATAATTTAGCTGACTTTAAAGTGTAGCATTTTACTTTCAGCTTGCACCATAGATAATTTTACCCTTAATTAATTTTAAAAAAAATAGCTTTTAACAAAAAACTTTCTTTTAACAATACTTATTTTACACAATTAAACTTAATTTAATTCACATTTAAAAAAATATACCATTTCAAAAAATTGCGTTTAGATTCGCGTTTTGGAGCCTGAAATTCTTTTAATTAGATTCGAATTTGTTTTCATCATGATCGAAAATAATGAAAATGAAAATACAGTTTATGGCACATTGTTTTAACAACGCATTTTTTTATTTAAAATTTGATGAAATGAAGCATACCAAATGGCAAATTTATAATTTTGCTTTGTTAAATCAAGCATTTTGAATTAGAAAAATTTTGTGTTTGTAAAAAACATTTATAAGAATGATTCACTCTTACGAGTCATATACGAGGGTCACTCTGAAATTTTTGAGATACAACTGGGTTCTTAAAGTTATACTTACCAAATTTTAGGTGTGTTCAAAGTAGTCTCCTCCAGCATCAATGAACTTTTGTAGACGAATTTTCCACAGATTAAATGCCTGAAGCCATTCATTTCTTGGTATAGATGAAAGAATGCAGTAATAACAACATCAATCTCTTCTGAATGAAAACGACGTCCACGTAAGTTCTTTTTTAGATTAAAGGATAACCAAAAGTCGCACATAGCTAGATCAGGTTAATACAGCGGATGTTCGATCACTTTAATTTGTTTTTGTTTTAAGAAACTCAACTGTTAGTCCGGCTGTATGTGAAGATGCATTGTCATTGTGAAGCATTAGTCGCCTAACATTCAGTTCTTGCAGAATTTCTGGAAGACATTTAGTGGCATACCAATTTTCTGTTACTCTCTTTTGTCCTTCCAACTTGATGGCTTTGACCAATCCCGTACTTCTGCAGAAAACGGCAAACATCACTTTTTTCAGTGCGCGTTGTTTTTTCACCATTGTCGGCGTTGGATCGTCTTCAAAGACCCATACTTTGCTTTCTTGTCATGTTGGAACGTCAAAAAATGGTATGTACGTTTCCTCACCTGTTACAATTTTAGAAATGATGAGGTGGCCACCATCCTTTAACAATTTAAGAGTTTCTTTACTGATTCTGACACGCTCCTCTTTTTGGTGCTCAGTTAGATTATGGGGAACCCAACGGCAATCTACTTTTTTCATATGTATTTCTTCATGAATGATTTTGTGTATATCTGCGTATCCAATGTTAAGCTCCTTCTGTATCATTTGGTAGGTACAGCGATTAGCATCCATTAACATTTTTCGAATGGCAGACAAATTATCCGGGATGACTGTCGACGGTGGCCTTCCTGTGTGTTCTTCATCCCGAAAAAAATTGCGACGCATTGTAAATTCTCTAAGCTATCTGAATGCAGTAGCATGAGCTGGAGATTCATCGCCACATGCTAATTGCAACCGTTGAACGCATTCTTCTTGATTTAATTCTGCTTTAAAATCGTAGAAAATCATGAAGAAGCGCAAAAATGTCCTCGCGTCATCTCCGTTTTCTCTTCTGTTTAAAATTTATTCTATGCTAAACAATTTGAAGTAAGTCAGTAAAAAATCGTCTTCTGTATTAAAATACTTTGTATTTGAAAATTAAACCGTTATTTTGAGTTTGTAAATTCTCGTCTGCGCATATGTCAAAAATTTCAGAGTAACCGTCGTATATATTAAAAGTGATTAAAGAATAAATGAATAGGAATGGTAGGAATGAAAAATAAATAAAAAGATTCTATTCTTGCTTAATTTGCAAATAATGCATTGTTTTTTTCGACATCGTTATTTTTTTTATTTTGATTATTAAAAACTATACTATACCTATTTAGCTTTTGAAGTATAATTATTTTTAAAAATTAAAAATTTATCATGTAAATTAATAATTTAAATTAAAGAACTGCGATGAGATGACACACATTAAATCTGATACTTTTGTAACTTGCTTTTCACCAAAGAAATGAATTAGAAAAGTATCTTTAAAGTATGCATTTTATGTTTTGTTGGATATCAAATGAGGAACCGGGACTACTCGGTAAACAAGAAAGTTCTTGCCATTTTTAATGACCCAAAAGAACATAATCTATAGAAAGTGTAACCTAATGTTAATCCTCGAAGTAATCACCATTGACATCCAGCACTTTTTGCCAATGTGTCTCCAGTTGGACATTCTTTTTGCGGTAAAATTTTGCATACAAAGAATGAGAGTGCTTGGCGCAAGTCTGTTTCTTTGGCGAAGGATTTTCCACGGAGACGATTCTCCTTAGAATGGAAGAGGTGGTAATTTGAGGGTGCAAGCTTAGGTGAGTAAGGAGGATGGCATTAAGTCTCCCAACCAATTCACAGTATGGTATTCCTCGCCACCTGCGCAACATGTGGCCTCGCGTTTCAAATTTCGAAATTAAGGAAAGTATTCAAAATATATATTAAGAATTCAAAATACCCGAATTAGTTATTTTGAATATTCATCATTAATGTCTAATTTAAATAAATTTCCACGAAATATTAATCAGAATAGTAAGAAGTATGCAGGAAAATATCACCAATATTATTCCAAGATTAAATTCTGAAATTAAGATAAATCAAAAACTAAAAAACAAATATTCAGTCTGTAGATTAAATAAGTAAATTCTTTTAATGCTCAAACAACTCCAGTTAAATTGACTCGTTTTTATTTTTTATCTATTATAATTTTATTGATTGTTAAAAACTTTAAGCATTACTTAAGTTAAATTAATCGATTTAAGTGATACTTAACTAAATTTAAGTGAAAATTTTTTATAAGTGATACTTAAAATTCTTTTTCAAAAGTTAAATATCTGAATTTAAATAGATCTGTTCAATATAATTAATTTCATTTGGATAAATAGACTTAACGTAACGCGATAATTTTTGAAAAATTATTTATTTTTATTGTACTTTTAAAAAGATCTTTTCTTGGTGAAACCAATTTGGGTGTAGGGGGGTCACATATTATTCTCATATATTAAATAAAAAAATCTTTTTTTTGAATGACGTAACACTAACAAAAGGCTTCTGAGGATGAGGCTGCATAAAATCAAATTCAATTAGATATTTTAACAGTGACAAAGTTGTTTCATTTCTTCGTCAAATAGTGGACTGGCAGATTTGAGGTTTGATAGATATATAACATATAAAATGAAAGCGTTCATTGAATACTGTGATTTACAATTTCTCTCTCTCTCTCTCGATTTCATATTTTAATTTGAATAACTTGATATTCTAAATCTTGCCATTAAAACGTCGCCAAAATTATTATCATGTTAGAATTAGTATGGCTTCCTTATCTCTGTAATATCTTTTGCTACGGTATCAAAGAGATTATCTCTCTTGCAGCATCCCCCCCCCCCCCATGAATACTACAAATGATGGTTCAACGTTAACCATTAAGATTTGTTTGTTTGTGGCTCTAAGTTTACTCTTTGCCCACGAGATGTGATACATCAGAGAAGCTCTCTCTCTCTCTTATCGTGTTTCAGGAGTTACCAATACAAGCAATGAGACATGCTTAAATCCACCATCTTTCTTTGTTATTTATAATGAATCTTATTTTATTCGAGAATCTGAAATTTAGTTACTGCATTTTTGTTTATTCATTATTTTAATTATGTGCTGGTATAATCAATATAAAAAGGCATCATATTATAAAGCATCACTTGATAAAAATTTTTACATTCTCACCATTAAAATATTTTAATATTAAATAAATCAAATTTTAATAACAAACATTTTTAAACATGCTAACTATTTAAATCATAAAAAATAAAATATAGTAAATTTATAACTTTCATAAATATTATTTAATCTTCTTTCTTTGATTTTTATTAAGTTTAAGAATGGAAAATTACTTACTATTTTCAAATTAAATAATTAATAAAATAAAAAGCACAGACAAATTTTAAATAAAAAGAGCAAATTCTGCAAACTTTGAGTGTTTTTTTCATGTTGAGTAACAATTAATAGAAGCTATTCGAACAATTTTAAATGATTTTACTAAGCCAAGAGAAAAAATAATCTGCACAGATAAAATTTTATTTTCACAACAGTTATATTTTTAAAAATTTTATTTGTCGCCTGATGTTAAGAACTTTTGTTTACATAAAAAAGTGGCGCTTTTAAAATGCAATGAATAGAAAGATGAGCTTAGGCTCTTTCTGAATACCTATTATAATTCAGATTCGGAAATGCTGAATATATATATTATTGTTTATATTATATATATAATATGTAATATAAATTATTATTCAGTGAATAGGAAGTTTTGTAAAAGCTATGGATTTTTTGATATCTAATATTACGATAGAAAATATAAATAATTGAAAATATTGTGATAATTTGGCATCTTAAATTCTTATAAAAAGACAAAAACGCAGTTTTATTTAATATTTTGTTGTTGCATAATGCTCAGCTACTAGAATTTCCACATTTAATCACTCATTATAAAGGTCGAAACGGCTGGCACCTTATATAGAGGGAATCCAATGGGTGTGCCATCGTAGCCCTGAAAATGGGCCTTCCTTCGCAGTTTAAAAGCAAGGACCAAGCAGAAGGCCTCCAGAAATTTAGAGAACACGATGAATCTTTGGTAGATTCAGGATTCGAACTGACTACCTTCCGATGACGAGAACGAACACTCTAACCAATTAGGCCTCCAATTTTTCTAATATTCCAAAGGCGAGATCTTTAATGATAAAAGAAAATTCTCCAACAACAAAGCAATCTGCAGGTATACATTCTTGTTGATGATTTTTATTTCAAGCATAAATAAAATTGTCATTCCTAATTTGAATCTTAAACAGTCAAAAAATATAATGATCATCGTCATGCTCAACGCGCGTCATATCTATGAACATTCTATACGAATTATGTTGAACACGCTACAAGAATTCTTTAATGTGAAACTCTGATTAAGAGAAAAATGTCGTAGATGACGTGCTGAGGTCTAATTAATAATTGCACTCAAAAGGATTAATTTATTTTATAAAAGAGGAAAAAATAACTGATTCATGGTTCAAATAATCAAAAAAAAGTTTTTCTAAAGTATTTGTGATTGTCTCTGATTTTTCAAACAAACACAATATAAAGTTTAAAATAAGTTGACAGGATTATATCTAAATATGAACTCAAACACAATTCAAAACATATTTTAAATTTTAAACTATAATTATGAGACTCCAGATATTTACCCACAAAAAAAAAATCAATTTGTTGAATTCAATAACGGGAAAACAAGCAGACACATATCACAATCCACGATTGTTTTACCAAAAAAAACGAAGAAGAATAAATGGGAATTAAATCCATATTCTTCTCATAAGAGGAAAAAAATTCATTATTATTATTAAATGATATTCTTTTGAAACATTTTAAATCAAAAATATGTATATGACTTTTTCTATCGCTCAATTAAAAAATCCTCTGAAAATGTGCGGAAACAATCTTAGTAGAATAGAAATTATTTAATTTTCTAAGAAAATGTGATAAATAAAAACGTGTAAGACAAAGGTTGGAACTCAAATTATTAATATAATTTATTTAATTGATTTAAATTAAAAAGTAAGAAAATCTTTTGAAATCAGAAAAAAAGAAACTATATCTTATTCCCCAAATTTTAAATGTATGTTAAATATTTTTAATAGTTTTCTTAGTTAAAAATTTGGGGAAAGTTTAGTTAGATTTAACGGTTGTTAATTTTCATAAGTATAAATTTAATATGATTAATAAAATTAAAACATGTAGTCTGAAGCGCTTATATAAAGTTTGTTTTATTTAAATTTTTGCTATATGAAGATTTATATTGGCTTTCCTTTTCTATTTTATAAAGTGTATATGAGAGATTCACGATTCTGATTTATTATAAATAACTATTTAAAATAGCTTAAAGACATTAGAATGTTCTGATATATTTTTAAAAATTATTTTGAATAGTTTATTATTATATAATCGTTTTTCGTATACTTTAATTTGTACTTTATTATTATTATATATATGACCTCTTTTAACAAATATACATAACCGGGGACGTCGCGAACTTCCGCGACGGCCCCGACATAACCCTCTTTTGTGAAATTACAAACCCCCTTTTGCGTTACATACCCCTCTGGTGGAATTGTAAAATGTACATTACCAAATATGGTTAAGGAATTTCGAACTGACCAATGATGTCATCTCCTGCCACTATTCTCAACCAGTCAGAAAATTGCATCTTTTTACTATGGTTACACCTGCACGAAGGACCAGTTTGCAGTACCCTTCTGAGAAAGTTAAGTTTTCTCGAGGCTTTTTTGACTGGACGCTCCTACCGAGCTGACGTGTTTCATATATCATTGATTGTTTTTCCCATTCTTGAAACATGATAAAATTGTTTCTGTAATAAAACTTGTTTCTGAAGTTTGCCTCTTTAATAGTACCTTTTAATAACCATTTCACCGAGATAAGGAGGTAACTACGCAAGACATATATATATATATATATATATAAAGCATGATTAGAAATATCATTGGCAAAAATTGAAAAATACAAGAATAAATAGATAAGAAAAGCATATTCTTAGAAATACATTCAGCGAGAAAGCAGCTTAAATAAAATTACTAATTTAGATAATTACATCTGCGTTTACTATAATTACAATACTACATCTGGTTACTATTGTTTGTATTTTCACTTTATTATTATTCTCCATTTAATATACCACGTCATGAGGAGGAGACGGTCTGCTATGTAAAAGAGACACCTGCACGAAGGACAACGGTCTAAAATTTTCCGCACAATTCCCTCGCAGGGAATCTGTAAAATAAAAGAAAGATGCATGATAATATTTCCAAGATTATATCAAATTAATGTCCTTTAATGAATTTCTTTCCTCCGCCTTGCAGTGTTTTTCCAGTCGATGATGGAAATACGTATAAACACATTCGCTAAATAATAAGACTAATAATCAAAGTAATAAACGCAAGTTTAAAATAAAAGAAGGAATAACTTTAAACTTAGCATATCTTTTAAAATTTAATTTCTATTTGTTTAAAAGGGAGAAAAAGTATAGTTATCAAAGGTAAAATATAAAATGATGTGTTTATACGTAAATTAAATGAAAATTTAATTGTGATGTTATACGTAAATGTGTTTATACGTAAATTAAAAGAAAATTAATTTAAAAGTGTGATGTAAATTTTAAAAAAATTAAATAGGTATTCATTAAAAGTATAATCAGAATAAGAGTGGGACGTAGATTTAATTAAGTACGCGTATTTTCAGGTTTCTTATAAAAAATTCAATGCTTTGTTGTCCTTTTAAAGTTGTAAAAACTATGTATTTTACTTCAATCTGACAAGCGATTCTCTAATTCCTACACAGTTTAAAATAAAAAAAAGAGGAATATTATTCTTTTTTTTTTTTTTTTTTAGTTTGGAAATTAAACTTTTTTAATTTGATTTCCAATAAATTTAGAAATATTGTAAGTACGATTTAATTCGTTGAAGATAACTTTCTCATATATTTTTATAGACTCTTGAATTTTAATAAATTTGTTTTTTAACTTTAAAGTCAAAATGGTTAGTTTTTTCGAAATATTAATATAAGTAGAAAAATTTAATATTAATAAATAAATCTAAAAATTTAGAACTGTTGTTTGTTCAGCGTTCAATTCTTCGCGAACCAATTTTCAATCATAATTTTCATTGCATCTCCCACATGCAATAAAATGTATACAATAAAAACATGAATATTTTGACGCTAAACTTACACTGCAATCTTAATTTTACAATTTACACATTATCAAGAATGTGGAATCTCATTGACATTTGATAAAATCGATCTTATGCATTGATAAAACAAGTATCCAGTGTCTTTTTACTACTCTTGCTTCCAACATGTCGAATATTATCGCAATTTCCAGAGAAGTTTTGGCTTGTCTCGAACATTCTGGAATGTTGACAAAATGTATGCGCAGATATAACCAAATGATTCCTCATAGGGAGATAGAAAACGTTCGATATGAACTATTCCCGCCATTTTCATTCGTGTTTATCCTTTTATTGCCACTATCGTGAATGTAAACGTTATTTATGTTTTTGTGTTTACAATTCACTGATTTCAATATTCCCATCATCAGATTTATGCAGAATCATGTGTACATCTTTATATCAGCGTGAAGGAACATTAGATGTTACTCAAGCGAAAACAAGTACTCAGACAACAGTGATTCCCAAAATAAAACAAAAAAATATTTTAAGAATACCTAAATTTTGGGTTTACGGCTACTAATGTAAATGAAAAAGGAAGACTCCGTATGTATCATTAGCTCAAAAATGTTGGCGGTATGAAGCATAATAAACTTAAATGACGCTTGGAAATGCTTCATGATGACTATGTCAACAAACCCAGGATGCTATATGTTTGATATAATTAATAAAAATTGAGATTTTTTACTCCCTGGAGCAAAACTCAAAAAAGAACCTATTTGCAAAAACCAATGTAACATATGATGGTTAATACATAGTATGCCCCCCAGACAATGCAATTCAGGCCGTACAATACCTAGGCATGCTGCATTAGATTATTAAGAACCGATTGTTTTTACCAAAAATTATTTTTTACTTTTGGTAAATAAATTAGAGAAAGAATTATTTAAAATTCAATATATGAAACACATGCAATATAAGAGATTCATACTTAAAAACAACACTTTTATTTTATTGATTTCATTTTAATTATACAATTTTCTAAGGCTTAAACAGTGTCTGAGTTAGAATTTTTTTCTAGCCAATCATCTTCTCGTTGGATGTTTTGTAATCTTTCTATGTTCAGCTTCATAGCAAAATACTTTTATTTCTCTTCAATTTTTAGTTTATTTTTGCATTTTTCTTTAATTATCATCAATCGGAGTGTTTATTCTTCTCATTTTTTGTAACCAAGAAAGCAAAACATGAGATTGAAAGTACGACTTTGTTCTTCAAATCCTCTGATAGATGGCACCACCATAGGATCCACTCATTCAATTTTGATGAAATTCTCTGTCAACATAAAGAATGTTATTTCTTGCATGAAAATGACACTGTCTCGCAACAAGCTATGCTTTGCGTGATTTAATTGTATTTCAGTTGAGGGCATATTTTTAACCGTAAATAATTATCCATGAATCACATATAATAGTCATATTTCTAAATATATGTCCACTCTATTCTACTCTGATACTTCAATGAATTTACATGTTGCACAACTGCTGTGGAACTACTATCGCCATCTGTCGACCTTAAGTATAAGAAATATTCCCTCTACAATTGTAACTCCTCGAACGCTTGCTGTTTTGAATCTTTTCATTATATTCATCTTTGCAATATACCTCAATCAATATGTATAATAAGTAAAGTAAATTCAAAGTAACTACTTTATCGGGTATCGTCCATTTATGTGCCTGATACTGATACTCTCGACGCATTTTGTTTCTTTTCCAGGCTTTCTACCCTTGAGAGCAGAAAGCCTAAGGATATGTCGCTGAGGCGCTACCTACTTCACCTCCACATCATGGAATACACTCGCAACCGACATTCCCACTGTCAGCACTTGTACCGGGAGTTTACAAAGATGTTGTGCTTACTGTTTAAGGCCATTCCAGACACAACCATAAAGAGAGAAGAAATCGGCTGCGTCTTTGCGGATGAAATGAGGTGGAATAGCGAGCAGAATGTCAAACAGATCCATGAGGTGTGGGACAAGTTGCTTTGCGGGGGTCCACGGATGCCAAGAGGTCTGCTACATTATGCCCGATGCTCCGTGCGAAGGGCTCTCAACCGCAACTTCAAGTTGCCAGAAGGCATCTACGAACTGCCTGTGCCCCGGGAGCTCCACTCCTATTTGAACCTGGAGCATTGAAGCACATTGTGGTGACCATTTAAGAATTCATTTCTTCTGTAAATACAGAGCATTTATGAATAAAAGTAAAATTATTATGTTTTTCTTTTTTTATTAATTATATGAAGTCATTCTCATATTCATGAATTCCCTTTTTTTCATTAAAAAGTAAACTTCCCAATCATTCTACGCAAATGGTCGTCTGAAGTGCGTTCTGTAGGGATGGTAATATTCATGAGTCCCGAATTCATCATCTGATCACTGTTCAAAATTATAAAATGATTGTGTTTAGAATTTATGGTTGGCAGAAATACACACATACATACATGTATAGTGAGCCCCGGACTGTTCCTTTAGGTTAACGGGTTTTGAATACTCGCCCATCACCAAGTGCCTCATCATTCTGAACGAAAGTCAGATTACGAGGTCGCACCTGAGCTGGCGCCCTCCTCTCCAAATCCACTCCACACCAGAAGAAGAACTTTGAACGCCATATATTAACGTGGACATGTCTGCAACTCACAAAGCTCCAGTAACACACTGAGGGAGGTACGTGGTCACCCTCTTAATCACTGCCCGCGGCAAATGATGCTTCACTAGGCTAATCTTAACGGGAAGCTGCGTGAAGCAACTGAGCCACTAGAGCTTAGTTGTTAGCAGTAATAGCCAACCGGAAACTTATGACTATAATTTACCTGCTTCCACACACGCAATAATATGAAATATCGTAAATTTAAGTTTGTTTGTCTCTCAGCGGTTAGTATTTTTCTTTTCTATTGCCCACGTATATCTAATTAGATCGGAATGCATAGTTTAAAATTTATTCCGAACAACTACAAACAACGAAGCCAGAGGTGAGATTTGAATCCACAAACTATAAAATTAAAGGACAGAACAGGCTGTTAGCTCAGCTTGGCGTTGATTCACTCACCGTTGAAATAACATGAATGGGGATAAACAAAAATGCATTTTTCATACCTATCCCTAATAGTTTTGTTATCATATATAATATTTATAATTTTTTCCGTTTATATGTTCTATTATAATTATAACATTGAGCTGTACCAAAAAAAAAAAAAAAATCTTATAATACTTCTATCACCGTTATGTAACAGCAATTCTTGTTGCCCTTTTGGCATACAAATACCTATTTCCGATTGAACTCAACTTCATCGCGAATCATTCATTAAGGGTAGTAAATCTACAACATTGTACATATTTGTCTTAAGATATCTCATCAAAAATGGCAATATAGCTCTCCTTGTATCATATGCCTGATACAGGGGAGAACTCTTATTGCAAAAGAATATAAATCATGAACTGATAATGATTTATTATCTATATTAGAATTACTGCAACTAAACTAAGTGGCACGACAGCCCATATGAGAGCCAAGGATATTTGCTTTCATGACCGAAGGCCATGGGTGTCGAAGCGTACATCCTATTAGGTGGTCGGCCTAACGCGGAACTCCTAGTGTTCAGCTTCCAAGCATGCTTAGTAATCTGTTTTATCGGTATACTGAAAGAGTCGGAATCAATTTTGCTCATTCCTAGTTTCGAACCTTGGACCTGAGCCTTGGGAGCTTGAAACGCTAATACAGCGTCGCCAGGCTTCCACAAATAAGATTAATATATTGTGTTTATAAATTTAAGGTATAACATAAAAATACCAAATTAAATCAAGCATTTTGACTGTAATCGTAAACTGAAGGAGACAAAATTCAGAAAAAATTTCCTTTTTCTAATCGTGGTCACTGGATGACGAACTTTTCACTTCAAGGCCCGAAACTGCAACTTATTTATCCTCACCCGCTGGGCACCTGTGAACCAAGTCACGGAGGCGAGTAACATTACCCACGTCACTCCATCACAAACTCTTTTATAGGATTAGCCACATTCACTCATCATCTCAGTAGAAAGGACAAGAAAACACAGAGAAAAAGGAGCATCCATGCCTGAGATTGGATTCGAACTCGGGACCCACCGCTTAGGAGTGAATAAAGCTAATCAGTGAACTATTGGCAAATATTTATTTCGATTAAATCCAAATTTTCAGAGAAAAAAAAATGGAAATTTTTTTGAATAAAATCGAAATTATTAATAATTGTTTGTATTTATATTCGTATACAATTTAACTTCTGCATATTAATTCAACAATAATTGCTGGGAATATTTTTATTTGAAACATTTTAATAGACTTACGGTATTAAGTTTATTAAAAATAAAAATTATAGTAAAATGCATAGATTAAGATTTGTGAATACCACTGAAATTTTAAATCATAAACTAACAAAAAAAATCACAAGAAAGAAGCGAAAAGGTAGTTTTATAACTTAAAGAATTAAAAAATAAATCCTGAAATCACATAATTCAAAGAAATTTTTGTTTCTTGATACATCATCTCAGAAAAAAAGATAAGGAAACACTAACAGAAAGTAACATCCATGGCCGAACCGGGATTCGAACCTGGGAGCCACAGTTCAGGCGTCAAAAATCGCTAACCACTCAATCATCGGTCGGCAAACCAAAGAAAGTAAGTTATTACTAAGTCGTTGGCACCGTAAATAAGAGAAATTGAGTTAAAAAATAAAAATAATGAAAGACTATAAAAATAACTCACTCATACATCAATTTTATTCTTAAGATTAAAATTTAAAATACGATTTTGCTCAAACAAGCAATATATTCAAATCCTGAAAATAATGAGTTATAATTCTTTACGGGATTTTTTTCTTTATAATTTCTGTATTCTCAATCGTTTTTATTTCGATTTGTTGTTGTTTAAAATCTTTTAACAGCAAGGCAGTGGTAGTGGTTAGGGTAATGGCTTTCCATCCGGCAGGGTGAGGTTCGATTCCCAAAGATCCACCGAGTACATGCGATTTACGTACCCGTTAAATCTGAGGAATCGAAAGTTCTGTGGTCGATCGTTGAGCAATTACCATGGGAAAAAACTTCATCCCCTTCCAGATCAATGTCAAAATGGCTCTTCTGGTAGTGCCACCTAACGGAGAATTCTAGAGTCAGGGTTCTTTGGTTAAACGAAAGACGCGCCCTACTGACATAGGCAACGGCTTCGCATAGTGAATTTGGCTTGTAAAGAACATTTCCAATGATACACAAGAGAATCAGAAGCAAGGCAAAAAGACGTCTGACCAGAATATGCCCAAGAGGACGAGCATTTAACCTAGTCAAGAGGATCTATCATGTAGAGAAGGTAAAAGTTAGTTTTTTAGGTCTCCTTATGGCACGACCACACCTGGTAATTTGAGGTTGTGTGACCTCTGAAGATGGACTCTGTGATTTCACAGATTCAGTCTGTTGAATACTATGCCGTGGCAAGCTCTCCAAGTCCTTTCCACTGACTTCGAGCGGAAACACACGCTGAATTGGACGCACTATTATAGAAGATTTAGTTTTTAATTTTTTTAATTCTATTCGAAACAAAAACTGACCATCCCCCTTTATGTCTCAACCAATTTAAAGCAACCATGGAATCGCTCCAAAAATTGTTTCCATTTCTGTAATGTTAAGTGCTTGCTCACCGAATGTGCTAACCTGGCACCTATACAACAATCCATAAACTCTAACCTGGGGAGAGTAATTTGCTTTAAGAGAGCCAGTCTAGATTTTGCTCTGACAAGCTCACCGAATTGGAAAGAGGCCAATGCAACTTGCGTATTTTTGAGATCAGACACTTCCCACCTTTACACCTTGGGAAGTGTCTGATCTCAGAAATACGCTATATGCATAGGCTTCTTTACAAGATTCAACAATCACGTGCATCTGAGTGGTATCATTAATTTCAAAATAACGCCAGATTTCTATGTCTACCCACTTTACTCCACCATTTAAAAAAGGGTTTCACAACATCATCTGGCGAAGGTGAATCCCATGATAATTTCAATTTCCAAGTATTCTGCAACAGTATTTTAGGAAGCAGAGTTGCAGAGCATAAAATACCGAGTGAGTCAAACATTTTCTATACAGCGGCTAAACTTTTTTGTTATATTAAAATCAGATTTTAGAACTCCCATACAAATATTGCGTTTTAAAACATCCCTGTCAAGATAATATAACATTCCTAAAACTTTCGTCGTCCCCGTACTCTTAGATAGGTACTGACATTCAACATTACTCACCCAATTTCGTAAATTAAAACAACCCAGAAACAAAATTGCCCTAGCCTTCAAAATAAATTCTTCTTGCTGTCTAACATCATTCATTCCCACGACGCAGTTGTCAACATAAAACGAAAGTTTCAATTTATCAGCTATCTCAGAATCTTCATCTGGTACATGTTCGAACAAGTGTGAAAGTGCCGCAGCTAACATAAACGGTCTCGATGATACACCAAAGACCACTCGAGAATGTCGATACACGTTTTGCTTCTTCTCCGTGGAATAAAAGAATCTCAAAAAATCTCTGTGCTCAGGGGCTATCTCCAACTAGTGAAAAGCCTTTTCAATATCCCCAGAAATTCCAATGGGATAACTTCGAAACATGTTAATTATATCCGGTATCTGCTCGATTAAATTTGGTCCTTTGTGCAATAAATCATTTAATGAGCTCTTTCCAGTTTCCCGAGCCGAAATTGGCCGGAAAACTGGCCGTATTTTTTTGGTACTACTATCGGTTTTCACAACTGGTCGATGTGGCAAACAATGAGAAGTTTCATTTTCACACTCAATTTTTCTATTATTTGTAATTCCTCCCATTCCTTAAATACAGTTTTATAATCTTCTAGAAGCCTATTCCGTTGTACGCGTTTACACATTTGTGTATGTCGTTTCCATGCCAAATCTTTATTGGAAGACAACTCAACTGTATTTGCTTTAAAAGGCAAACAAAGTTCGTATCTGCCATCCGGCCGAATCTTCATACTCTCTTCAAGCTCCTGTACCACCTTTAAATGCTCATTATTTTTGTTTAACCTCTGAACTGGGTCAAGAATCCCAATACTATCCAGATTTCACAATTCAGTAATAGATGAATTCGAAATATATAAAAAAATAACATTCAAAACAGTATCAGATATTGCATCACGTTTACTAAGCATTTCCTGTTTTCCCATCAGAATGAATCCTAACCACTTCTCTAACAAAAACAAGCCCGAATCCAATCTAATAAGTTTATCAATAAACAAAAAACCATACGACATCAACTCCCAAAAGCAAATCTATCTCGTGATCAAGTGCCTCCACTCACTGTCTGATAGAATAATCCCCTTTTCATTTTTAACTCATTCGTAACAGCAGAACAGTTGATTTTGGGCACATTGCCACAAATTCTCTCTTCGGAAAGAGCTTCAACACTTAGAGTGAATGAGGCATCCAACAAACTAATAACAAATTCGTAAACATCATGTATCTGCCTCAGCGTTTCTCTTTCGCCAAATAACATATGCTGCATTTTTACTTTGTTAGTTGATTCAATACCTAATTTTTCGATTGCATGCTTTGAGATGTAGGAATACTGGGATCCGTTATCTGGTAACATTCGACACGTTTCCACTCTGTCATTTACACGTATTTTTATAATTAAAGTCATTAAGTAAACATTATGCTTAACACAACTATTAGATAATGAATTAGCTTCGATGACATCCGATTTACTACTTTCTTTAGAATGGTCACATAATAAATAATGGTGCGGCACGGCACAATATAAATAATAATTTTTCACTTTACTACAGAATTTTGATAAGTGCGTAGCAGAGAAACATGAAAAGCAGGCTCTATGTTTCAGCAAACATTTTTCTTTTTCATCTAAGGACATTTTTCTCGCTTCCAAACAGTCCTTGGAATGATGTTTCCCATTTCAAAAAACACAAAGTAAAATTCGCTTACCTGTGTTACCTCTAGTGTTAGTGCTTACCAATGACGTTGCCGTTAAGATATTATTTAATTTGTGCACTGCATCTTTCTTCTTAAAATTAGAAGAAGATGCGAAACCAGTTCGAGCTAACTCGACCATCTCTCTTCTCCTTACTTCTTGCTTTAGAAAATTCATTAAATTCTCTAGTGAACGATTCTCAGCATCAAACGCTGGTCTCATGTTTCTGCTCCTTTCCCATGATAGCAATATCTCTTCCGTCAAACAAGATTCCACTAAAGGATTTAGAAAATCACCGTACATTTCCTGCGTTCGCCCTAGACTCTCTAGGGCCAGTATCTTCGCTTCTAACTCGTCGTAATAATGTTAATGTCGGAAGATCTGTCTTGGAACGCCCGATGACTGCATTTTTCATAACCATGGTCAGCAGGTCTCTAACATAAACTTGCACTAAAAGATCTTCACGTCCGAATCTCTCCTTAAGCTGGGATGTCACCTTGGAATAATTATCCGCCGTTGCAGGGAAACTCTCCACCACACGAGCTGCTTTCGATTTTGGCACTACGGCTTGCAGGAGGTACTGAAATATATCCTCTTTAGGGATACTTGCATCATCGTGGATTTTACTAAACTGACTCCAAAAGGTCAAATAGTCCTTAACATCGACGTTGAACTTCTTTAGCTCTATTTTGGGCAGTCTGAACTTTCTCTTATCAGAGCATTATATTGCTTTCGGTTCTTTCAAAGATAGCTGATCAATTCGCGAGCATAGTTCGGAGAACTTATCTCTCTATTCCTCGGCAGTCAGGAAATCTTTCTCGTGTTCTATTTTGGAATCTTCTTTCAGAATAAGGTCCTTGGCATACTTCTAAGCGTGTAGATTTATCGCTAATTTGCGATTTCAAGATCTAAAGTCGATTGACATCCGGGCTCTCTTGGCAAAGTTCAGTCACAATTTTATTCGCACAGGCAGTAAATGATGTACCAAATGATTTTCTTTGTTTTTTTAGTTGCGTCACATCCATTTTCAGGCTCAAATGAATCAACTAGCTGCCGAAAATGCCCCACGTTGGGCTCCAGAAATTATGTAACGTTGCGCTCTGTAACGAAACAACTCAAAAGAGTTGAAGCAGGGCTGACATCTACCGGATGTCGTATTTTGACAGATTAATTAATTATACTGAATAAAACTCAGAATGTGAAACAAAACTAACATTTAATGAAGCACACTGAACACTACGAACTACACGGACAAAGGTTACAAGGTCTATAGAAGAGAAAAAGAATATCAACATATGACGTCAGCTCGCGCAGGATGCGCATGGCACATGATTGGTGGGCGAGGTGCTGCCATTCGCAACACAATGTGTTAATGACTTGAATGAGTGTAAAACAGCTTCTCAAACCGTTTTAGTCTCTATATAAACAATCGTTTTATTTACAAAATGTACTTCTATACTACTCTCAGATATTCAATAGTGAATTTTGCCTTATTTGCTGCCGCTCGAAGAATTTGATTTGAAAGCATGATGCCGTATCAATATGATGTGACGTAGATGAAACGTTATCTGACGTCATGGATATTTATACCAATGAGAATTGTAATAAAGTGATGTATTCATGATTTCAACTGGAACGAAAGAAATAACCACTTTATGGTTAAAAATTCACTTATTTTATGTTTTCTACTACTAATTAAGGTAATATAAAGTTTTCCAGAACAAGAAAGCATTTTTGCATTACTGAACACTTTAGGAGAACTTCAAATGTTAATATTTCGGAAACATTTTTTTTTCATTTTTCTCAGCATGACTAAATAGATTTATAACGAAAGAAACATGGAAACGGCATTATTTGTTCTGACAGACCTGAGAAATATATCTTGATATTTTTTTTTATCAAATATTAATTCATTATTTTTGATAAAAAAATTTGTTGCAAAACAAAAGCATTTGTTAAAATAAATAAAAAATTAATTCATTATTTTATTTATTTTAACAAATGATTTTGTTTTGCTGAGTACAAAACAAATTAGTTTTTCTACTAGAAGACAAAACAGATATTTTTTTCCATATTTATGTAGTTTATTTCTCTCCATAGTGCCGTGGTGGCCTGGTTAGTCAGGGCGTCGTTCTCATTGCCGGAGAGTAGTGAGTTTGAATCTTCGCTTAACCGAAGATACGTCGTGTTCGCTAAAGGCGGAAGAGGCACGTGAAAACTGGGAGTGGTCACAAGGTCCTCCAAGTGAGATGATGCCTCTGGAGGTGTCAGGCCAAGTATTGCGGTCTTCTGTTTGGTCCTTGCTTCAATATCACGAAAACTCCACCCGGCTGCTTCTATCTAACTGGTATAGCTTAATTCAGGGTTAGGTGCAAGGAAGCTGGTGCAACAATAATAATTTCTCTTTATATATGTAAAACAAAACAATCCATTAAACGAAAGATGACTGATAGAGTTTATTTCCTCAAAATTCTCAATACTCACCCAAATTTTTGGTTTATTCCCTAAATTTCTGAGTGAATTTCCGTGATTCAAAATTCCCTGGAATTTTACATCACTACCACTAGGAAGCCGAGAGAGACACGTGCTGTCACAACGGAGAAATAGGGAGTCACGGGTCTTTTGCCTTTATACCAATTATGAGGCGGCGGTATTAATCATTTTTTCTTTATTTCGGAACTTTTGCCTCGAGTATAATTCTAACTGTGCGAATTTTTTGGTAAAAAGGACAATATAATCCAGTTCCTCCTCTGCAAGAGTGCTCGGCAAATTCATTTCTGTAGCAGTTAACATGAGATGGGATCCATTGAAAATAGACTTTGTGCAGGTTGGAGGTGAGCTTTACTTTTCGTAGGATGGATAAACTGGTTTTATCTCCTATTTGGGCCCAATTTTTAAAATGTCTAATCGACTGTCAGCTAGAATCCAGAGGCCTCCGTAGTTGCTTTCACTCACGATTCTTTTTAATCCCATGTCGATTGCAATTAAGACTAAAGAGTTAATTTTTAACTCTTATTTAATAACTATTTTCATACCCACAGACAACTAGATTACAATTCATAAATTATAAAAATTCAAAAATTTTTAAATCTTATTAATACCAATTTTCAAAAAGAACTCAGTTAAACAAAAATAAATTATCAGAATATATATGCAATCTTTTATGAGTTATGTATTTGTAAATAGTTCTTTAAAAATTGCAAGTTTTTGTTTATCAGAATTTATTATTTTGTAAGGGGTATTTCTTTCATAGATGAGAGTAAGCAATTATTTTCAACGGTAAAGTCTAACTACGATTACCATAATGGATTCTTATTTTCTGTACGATGAAATCACTCATGTATCTATCTGTATATATATATATATATATATATATATATATATATATATATATATATATATATATATATATATATATATATATATATATATGTTGTTGTTACTAATGACACTTGGACAAGCCATGCTCGCTATTCTTCGGCTATGCGAATTTAAGTCAATTGGGAGCGTCTTTCGTTTAATCCGAGCACCATGAAGGTGAAAGTACGACTTTTGTTCTTCAAATCCTCCGATAGATGGCAGCACCAAAGGATTTACTCCCTGAATTTTGGCATTTATCTGAAGGGGGAGTAATTTTCTCCAGACCATTACATCCATGGTAACTGTTTAATGACCGACCACAGGACTTTTGAATCCACAGATTTAACGAGCACGTATACATACCGCATGTACTCGGTGGGTCTCTGACGGCATTGGGAATCGAACGCCACCCTTCCGGATGGAAGCCCGATACCCTAACTTCAACATCTTTTTCAAGGTCACTGGGAACTTCTGGAATCTGGAGTTTCTAGAAAATCAGAAACTTTTTCAGATACAAATAAAGCTTTGTTTTATAACTTTAAATTCATCAACTAATATAAAAACTCCAATGCATTTTAAAATATTTAAAATTTTATTGGAATTTATTTTCTATGTTATAGTATTTTTAATATATTTTAAAGTTCTTCTCAGTTAAAAAAAAAAATAGATGTCTATCATAATGATTGATTATTCACGGCAAAACATAATATATGTCACAATTTTAATTAATTTAAAACTTATTGAAATTAATGCTATGATAAATATATTTGAAAGAAAAGAAAAACTTTTTGAATTGCAACTCAGTAATTTTGGAAAAAAAAAAAAAAATTTCAAATTTAGCATTTTTCTTATTTTTAAATATTTCGCATTAGAGCAGTAAAAAGTTTAATTTCCGGAATAAAGGTTTGATAGCATGCATTTTTGATGATAAAACATAAAAGTGAATAAAAAATTAAAAAGCATAAAATAATATCTGTGTAAAATTAAAAAAAAACAACATAAAATAATAATTCTTAAAAAGCTGTAAAAGTTGAAAATTATATTTTTTAACAATTTGAACATTAAGTAAACGAAACTTAAATCCTTCGATGAGGAGTTCATCATATTTAAGATTGAAAATAGAAGCATTGCAGAGAAGATATTTGCCCCATTCCTAAGAATTTCTGACAGTGTTACAGTCCTGATTGTCTGTAACGAAATAACTCGGAATGGCAGGTTAATACATAAAATCCGTCGCACAAGATATTTCTGATTAACCAGTTAAGGGCTCCTAATAATGTTACAATTTTTATTTTATAGTTTTTATTATTAATTTTTATTTTATAAATTATTATATAAATTTTTATTGTTTAGTTTTTAACTTAATAAATTTTTATTAGTAATTTATATTTTATATAATTTTTATTTTATAGTTAACTTTATCTCCCCAAGAGATCATACCTTCTCTTAATATTTCATCTTATTTTAAATATATAATTATTGCTGCATTTCCTCCAGAAAACAAGTTAATTTTACTATTTAGTTAGCCTGACATATGATGGTAAAGGGGATTGGATTCCTTGAAAATTCTGAAGTATAATTTCATTGACAATTGGAGTAAATTCAATGGAAAAAAAATCAAGATGATTGAGATTTAAGGCAATATGTGGGGAAAATATAAAAAAATGGGATTTTTTGAAAAATAAAAGAGTTTGAATACATTATTTATCATATGGTGAAAAGCAAGTTAGAAGGGAAATGTCGCATAATAAGTAATTTTTAGTAATTTTTAAACAAAGATATAGATGTGAATAGATGCGTGAATTGCATTACAAATATAAAATCTAATTTGCGTGGTGAATAGTTAAAACAAATTTTTCAACGTGCTAAAAGTTATTGAAATTTAAGTTTCATTGTTATTGCTAAACTTCCTTAATATGTGCATTACCTAATTAATCGGACATAATCATAAATGGAGTAAATGAAGCAGCTTTCTTTAAAAAGGGACGACTATATCACCAAAAGACTGAATTGCTTCTTTCCTATGCCCCGGGCAGTAGCGAGGCAAAATGGGGTGGTTTTCACTCCTTGGGTGGTCCTATACCCATATATTTCGTCCTCCGCTCAAGGACACCCCCACACCGCTGTGAAGTTGACTGTAGGAGCTGAGGTGAATTAACAGTTCGATTGCCAGTTAACTGATTTCCTCCATTAATGTGCAGAATCAAAAAATTAGTCTGCACATTAACGGAAGAAATGTTTAGATAATGTCTATATTAATGGCTTCCATATACATAATTTAGTTTAATTTTCTAATTTAGGATTCAAATTTCTCTATTTTATTTGTAATATACAGCATTTTATTTGTATCCTATCAAATTAATTTGTATATTTTTTAAATTTTTATTTTCATATTTTATTAAATTTTATGCTTTTTTATTCAGAAAATAAAGATTAATTAAATGAAACAAAATAATTTTCAGTGTTGATAAATAATAAATTGGTAAAGTTTATTTACTTTAAAATTAAATAACTCTGAGTTAAGAATATTTTTTTAAATTTTATAATCTAATTTTTATAATCTAATATATAATCTAATTTTAAATTTAATTTTTTTAATCTTTTTAAATAGCATTTGCTAATATAAATATTATTTGTTAATATTGTCTGGACTATCATGTATTTATTATATAATTAGAATCGCATTCTTTTAAGAGGCGAATAATTATAGTTTTTTTATCTCGATTTATCGCCTCAGCTAGGTTCTCTTCGTTTGTGTGGGATATCTAAATAAAAATCAATTTAGAAAAAACAAAAATAAACTAATTAAAAATTCAACCACTAGATGGCAGCAGCTTTATTTCCTGAAATTGACCGGAAAAGTCGTAATTCTTCCTTTTCCATATGGCAACTCCACGATTCTTGTTTTGTTGTATCACCTGTGATCATCGGATTGCAGTTTACTAAATAATTTATATTTACTTTTTGAAACATACATTTACATTTACCACTTTGTAGAAAAATAATCGCAAATGACCTGTGAAAAATCTACTTTTTAAATCCATTGTAATATAATACTAGAATGATTTCTGATTCTCGAAAGTAACAAGCTACTTTATCTGGTAAAACATGTACTTATTTCGAAATATAAGCAAATAATTAACAATATAACGACTTTTCTTTCGAAATGTTTAATCATATGGTATTTATTATCTGTTTTGCAAGGAAAATTTTTATTATTACTAATGACCAGGAAATTATTCTTGTAATCACCGGTTTTTCTCTTAAAATAATAATCTAATATTTATCATTGTACTATTTATTTGCCTATTTATGTGTATCTATTCTAAGCTTAAAGTGATTGTATGAATATAAGAACTTTTCCAACCAAATTTTAATGCTTAATGTCATAGGTCATCATTTGGATATCATAAGCCAAAATAATTTGTTCACCAAAAGAATTATAATTAATCATCGATTTTTTTTTTTATTATTATTCCTTTCATTTGAATTAATGTATTATAGTAGAGTGTAATTATGTATTCAAGTCACAACATTGTTTGACTTGAAATCTGAGCTTGTCAATGAAATATATGAGTGTTGAATTAGTTATTTTATGAAATATATAAAAATTATATTAAAGACAGTCATTTTAAATTACAAAAAAGGAACTCATATTGTGGTAATATTGTAATATATATTTTTATGATTACATCCAAAATTGACTATTGTTTAATGATATGCTTATGTAATTGTTTTTTAATCAGCTTGAAAAATGGAACCAAGTTCATCAATGCCGAATGTTACTTGTTCAGATTGTGAATATCTATCAAATGATGATACTCAGCTGTCTGATGATATGATATATACAACATGTGCTGATTTTGACAGGTATATTTATTTTATTTTTAATTAATATTTTTAAAATTGTTTTCCAGTGGTAAAGAAGTGTATAATGTACCAAATATAGATGTATACTTATAGTGTAACATTTTTAATGGTTTGAAAATAAAGATTGATTTTGTCGTTTGTGATATAGGCAAGAACTGTATAATATTTCGGATTTTAATTTGAATGGTACTACCAAAGTAAATAATTATTTGAGCCTTTGTAAAGGGGATAAAATTTTGTCTTTTATATGCTGTTATAAAATGTTTGTGTGCAATGTATTGCTGAATGTAAATATTAAAATTTTATCACCTTAATTTTGCCTCTCACATTTATTATTCAAATTTAATATAATTTGTAAATTTCTCTCGATTAAAGTGTGTATGTTAAGGAAATATCTTTTATAATGTAAAGGGAAAACAAAGGGGTGCTGAAAGCATAAATTCCGGAATGAAAAGTATTAGCAAATTTTTTCTTTAAAATTCTATTTTCTTAATCTACGAAAATTTATTTAGCATGCTTTAATATATTAGGACCAACATACAGAAGGAAGATTTACAAGACTACATAGTTTTGATCGAACTTACTTGTTATCATATTTTAATTGCTAACATATAATATTTTTTTAAAATAATTAGAATTCATCATAAATAAAAATTTGGTGTTTATTCAGTTAGGAATTCTTTCTTACGGCTTCAGATATTGAAAATCAAATAAGAATAATGCATAATTAAACTCTGTATAAAAACATGTATTTTTCTGTATTTGTGATGCAAGCATTATAAATTATAAAATGATTTATCCTTTTATGTTTTGTTATCTGTTAAACATTATTTAAGTTTTAAAATATATTATGTACTTATGTAAGAACATGTGTAGAAAATTTAGTTTAACATTGAATTATTAAATGCCATGTAAATGTCTCTTGAAAAACAATTCTTTAATTTATGTTGTAAAAAAAGATCTGCGATTTTACAATAATTGTATTTGAGTCTTTTTTGCCATTATGAATAAATTGTTTTTATAGTAAGTGTATAAAGATTATTTTCTCCATCATAATAAAAAGGTATTTTTATAAGTGATTTATTCATATATAATTCTAGCAAAAATTATTTATGAAATGTCACTAATGCTACATTCCTATTTTCTTTTCACGACATAATTCCCTCTCATACAAGCAAAGACTGTTGAATGAGAAACCAACCAACCTGTTTTCTTTTGTTAAATTTATGATTTCAGAAAAAATACTGAAAGAGTAATTTTATTTTTAAATTAGAATTTTTTTTATTTTTATTCATAAAATGTTACAAAAAATAGAATTTTTTTTTTTGCATTTCTTCAACTAAATTAATATTATTTTCTTTAAATGTTTAGTTTTTTTATCTTTAAAATGGTCTTATTTATCTGTTGATAAATTTTCATGTATAATGCTTTATTTACAAAAGCTTTAAATAACAGAAGTTACCCCTCTTAAATTCCTATTGCTTTATGCTTATTGTATAAAAAGCTTATTGTATAAAAGGATTTGTTAATTTTTCCACACCTGATAAACAAAACAAGCAAATAAAAATGTAGTTTCAAAAGATGTATTGCATTGTATTAGGCATTCATCAAGAAGGCTTAAAGTATAGTTTACTTAATTATATTTTTTGATAATGTTTCTTATTAAAAAGCAAAGTAATAAATGGGAAATTATTCACTTTATATGAATTTATAAGTTTTGAATTTCATTTTTAATAATTTTTAAAGTATATGAAATGAAAAATTCCTTTGTTTGAACTGTTTAACAGATACTTATATAGCACTTGACTATTATTTTATTAATTAGAATATTAACATTTAATTAGCATTTAGTCATTAATCCTATTATATTTTATTCATCATTCTGAATGTTTGAAATTTTATTTTATGATGTCATTTCATTACAAAAATGTGTTAATTTCTTTACAATTCTAATTGTGAATTATTAACTTGAAAATGATATGTATTTAATTTGCTCATTTTTTATAGTTTGATTTTTCAAATTCAATAATTTATTTATAATGATTTTTTCAGTAGTGTTGATGAAACTGAAAGACTAAGAAGACTTGAAGAAGAGCAAGAGCAACTAAATTCATCTTTAATTGCTCTTACATCTCATTTCGCACAGGTACAACTTCGGCTCAAACAAATAGTGGATGCTTCACCTGAAGAAAAAGAGGTGATTGCATAATTGTTTATTAGGCATTTTATTTCAGTAAAACGTATAAATGTAAGCTATTAAATTTGAATAAACTAATAAAAATAGTTTTTCTTTTTATCATGATAATCAAAAATGGCTTATAAAGTTTAGAGTACACTATTTAATGCTGTTTGTTTTTGCTCTTCCAATTAATGTTAAGTTATTGTTGAGACTTCAATTCAACTGTATAGAAGTTTATTCTCACTTTGGGTATTTAAAACTTCTCTGATTAAAATATCAGTTTTAAACATTAGCCCTTTGTGTAAAATCAACCACCGACTTAAAGCCAACCATCATTATTATTGTTCAAGAAATACTGATATTTCAATAGTTTTCAATGACAAATAGTTCAAGACATTGACTGGAAGAATATACTTAACTCTCTCACATCAAATTTTTTTAAACAAAATTAAAATTTTTGTTTTCTAAATTAAATAATTTTGCCTACTAAAAAATTAGCTTTTAAAGAGATATAAAGGAGGAAAAATTTGGATAACTGGAGAAAACAGATGAGCTTGCTTGATATCCAGAAAATTAATATTCCTTTTGGATGTTAAGACCAAAGAAAAAGTAAAGATCATACAAAAGTATTAAAAAGAGTAGTGATAAATATTAACTTACATTTAAGTATATCCTATATTAGACTAGAATAATAGTATATAAGAGAGGAATAATTTTTGTTTTTGTAAATGCACTTTGTTTGCATATAATTAGAATTTTTATTTTTCTTTATTATATCATAATTGTTTTTAAACTTGTTTGGAGTTTGAATACAATTATGACATTTTCTAGAATATTTTAATATAGCTTTGAATCTTTAATTTTGACTGAAAAAATTTATTTTATTTTTGTAAGATATTTATTTTTTTAATTTTTAACATGTAATTATATGGTTCTTTCTAATGAGCTCTTGCCTACATAGCCTGTTTCTAATGAATTAACAATGTAGATATCTTCGAATATATTCCATCAGTTTTTTCCAATGTTAATTTCTTGCTTATCATGCATTATAAAATTTTCTTTCTTTTTTCAGTGAAATTAATTTTTTTAATATTTTTATTATAATTTCAAATCTTAGCTTCACTGGCTTAGTAATTAGATCATTTTCTATAAAAAAGGAAGAATTTGAGTTCCATTCCAACCAAAGTTTCTTCTTAAATTATGTATGATGTATTTTTGTTTCGGAGTTTTTCAAGGTTTTTCTATTGCAGTACCTGAATACTTAATATGTGTAAAAAGTCTTCCTAAAGATAAAATGCTGTGAATGTTGTAAAAAGCGTAACTTTTCAACATTTAATCTTGGAAGGTATATAATTTTTCGTTACAGTTTTAATCATCTTCTATACTACGTTATATTGTTATATATATTGAATATTTTAATTATTTCTGATTATATTTAGCAGCTATATCAAATGTGAATTTGCATTTAAATATTTTTCCTCCTTTCTTTCCTTTTCTCCTTGCAATATTGATGTCATGTATCTATTGTGCTTTTTTTTTATTATAATACTTAACTGTTATTCCTATCATGTTGTTTTTGAACTTTAGTTTGGTTATTTGGTCATAAACCTGTACCCATTTCAATTAATATTTTGTGTATGTTTTATTTTTAGGAGAGAATTTATATAGTAACTGTTTTAAAATTCATGCCCAAGTTATATTTTGTCCTTTTTTCTCCTGGTAAATGTGATTTTGAAATCTGTTATTCACTTTTTATGCTTTACAAAATTCTTCTTAAAGTGAATCAAGTAATTTCCCTTTAATCAAATTGATTGGTTTTGACTCTTCACTATAAATATTATAAGGTATGATTTCTCTCTTTCTTGTAGGTCTTGATCAAATTAATTGTTGTGTAAGAAAAAAGGACATTAAGACAACTAAAAAAAAAAAAAAAAGAATTATTTGCAACTGTTAAATTATATGTCTTCTATTTATGATAATAAAGAAACTCAGTTTTCAACCATTTTCTTTCTGTAGCATCTATTTATGATACCACTCTAGTTTTTAAACATTCAATTATATTTTTTTAATAAAATGTTTTCTTAGAAATAGAATCAAAATAGTTAAAAATTAGTTCACTACTAACTCATCAATTCATTGCAAATATCAGTTTTTAAAAATAAATGATTATTTGAAGTTATAGTTGCCGGTAAAGGATATAATTTAAAATCTATATATTTACTCTTCATAATTTTCTCTTCTAATCCTCAAAATATGAAATTATGTGAATGGCAGTTTTACCAAGTATACATGATATTATACCGTAATTATTAATATCTTAATGTTAGCTCTGCAATACTGTGCTTCGTCCTGTTAAAAAAAATAGCACCCTGTTCATACAAGAACTTGAGAGTTCAAATATTATCTGTTTTGATAGTTTAGTATAATAATGAAACTACTTTAAGCTGTTGGTCCCATAATTAAACCTCATTTGTAAAACATTCCTATTGAGTTACAAGTTCTCCTATTCCTGGACAAATAATAATTTGATATTTAAAATGCAAAATGATATCTCCAAACACTACAAATTAGTATTGTTGATTTTTCAGCCAAAAATAACTATTCCTTTAGAAAAGAAGTAGAAATAATGTGTTGACTCTAGAAGCATCAAGTTTATTTTTAAAATAATTAAAACTATTTGTTAAATGCTAAGCTGGTTAAATTTGTTAAATATGAAAATGACTAAAATTTATTTCTTTTTCAAGTTTTTATTTTATGAAATTGATAAATATTTTATTCCTTCTAGTCAATATTTTATAAGGTCCTGAATTAGGTTGTAACAAGGAAAATCCAAAACCATTAAAAAACATGAACAAACTGTTAGATTTTTGTACATCAATGTATTTGTAGGTGTGATACAATTTTATGTTTCCAGTAGTAAAAGAATTGTTTGACATTAATATCATCATGTGTCTTGCATAATTTTAACCACTCCCACAACATTGAGAATGTAGATCCATCATTCAGACATTCAACAGTTATTTTCATTACTTAAACTTCTTGATAAGCTTTGCAGCTAATTACAGACCAAGGCTGTCTCTGCCATCTAGATCTACAAGATGCCAAGTTCCTCCAAAGGTTTACTCCCAAGTCGAATAACTATCTCTCCACTCTTATCTATCCATCTGGTTTTTGTTCTTCCTAACCTTCTCTTTCCCTCCGATGTTTGGAAAGTTATTTTTCTATCAAAATTTTTATCATTATACCAATAGATATGCCCTGACCACCTTATTCTGGAGGGCTTGATAACTGACTTTGTTGGGCTCTTTGTGTTTCAATTGGAGTTTGTGACTATATTGGATTCTCCATGTTCCTTTCTCTCTAATTGCTCCAAAAAATGTTCCCAAAATCTTTCTCTCAAATGTCATCAGCTTCTCTTTGTCTTCTTTGTTAATTTTCCATCATTCATCACTTAAACACTTACCAATTAGTGACAAATCCAAAAATTTTAGATGTCATTGATGTTTATTAATGTATTAAAAATGTACTTTAATTTATATTTTGTAAAATTAAATTAATCTGTTAAAGTTGTTTAGAAATTCATTTATAAAAAAATGTTATTACTAGGAAAAAAAATGATGTTAATTTAGTTGACCTTTTATTTATAAAAAAATTATTTAGAATGTTAATCATTTCATTAACCTTTTTCTAGAGCTTACTGAAAGAATTAGAAGAATTTGCATTTCGAGGTATTCCTGATATCCGAGAATATGAAAATGGATTGGATTTGACTGAAATAATTGTAAGTTAGTTGACTATTGCATGATTAAGTTTTGACTTTGAGAAACTGCAGATTACATATAAGTATTTTCTTTTTTATACATTTCATCTCTTTTCACTTACATTTTCAATCAAAGTCAAGCTTTAATCTTTATTTGCCAAAGATAATCTAATGTAATGTGACTAACTTTACCTGAATGAAGTCATTATATTTAATTGTAATATTTCTATTGAAGAATTAAATTTGTAAACATGTATATTTCTTTCAGAAAAATAAATATTACTTAAAAACATTTTCAGATTAGCAACCTTAAAACATTTATCTTGTTATTCATGCCAATCATACACAATAATATATTTTATTTACTGAAAATTATCTTTTTCAGATTTTTTTATATTAATACAATAATTGCTTAAAAAATTTCCCTTCCTTTTAAATGTTCTCTTATAATTGTGGATGTGAATTTCAAAACTACTCTCATTGAATAAGATCTCAAGCAAAAAGTTACCATTTACTGATAAACAATCGTATTTAAGATTTTTAAATTTCTACAGCTCTACAAGATATTATTGAAACATTTGTTCTTTTTTTATTACTATAGAATTCATTTCACACCAACAAGAGGAATTTTTCACTTCTCTGATAACATCGATTTAATAAAAATATTTATAGAAAAATTTAATTAAATATTCCTTTTAAAATTCTGAGTGGGAAGTTTCTCTGAAGAAATGACATGATATTGAAAATTCCAAATATCTAAAATGTTTTATTGATCTGTTTTAGATATTTGTTTTCATTCTTAGCTAATTATAAATTGAGAATGAAGTTAGTCATTAAATTCTCAATTTTAAAACATACTTTCACTGACTACCAAGTGAAAAAAATAAGATTAAAGTTTCTATTTGATTGTATTGTGATTATAATTTTTCATATTTGAAGTGATCTTTAAAAGAATAACTACAATTCTTTAAATTAATTTAGTCACTGTTTTATTGATTTTCAAATATAAATTTACATTTTAATATTTTCTGTTATTTTGAAAATTCTGAATATGTTCATATGTTGGTGTTTCATTTATAGAATGAACAAAATCAAGAGGTTAAACTTGAGCAACAAAGGACTCGTCAAAAAGAATTAATTAATAAACTTAAAGAACAATTGGAAGATCTGGAGAATTATGCATATGAAGTTTGTAAATTCATTTTTTTCTTCTTTTACTTAAGGAAAAATTAGTATTTTATCAGACTTATATCAATTTTAATACATTGTATTTCACATACTTAAATTTCATTATTTTTGTAATTTAAAAATTTTTAAAATCACATTTTTGCTTTTTATTAATTAATATTTTTAAATTCAAGGTAATTTAAGTCTTTTTATAAAAAATAGTATTTTCAAAATTTAAAAAAAAAATATTTTTGTTTAAAATATATTTTTGGTTTCTTTGATATCAGTGCAAAATTAAAATCTTCGGTATTATGCATTATTTATTTTCAAATTAACATTTTATTTTATTTGGAACTGTCTATGATTTAAATTTACAAATCCGTTAAATCTTGAAAATATTATTAATATTGTCACATTCTTTTGTATCCACAAATTTCCACCAACTTAATTTACTACATTTCTTTTGAATTTCTAAGTCTTTTTTGGTAATAAATTGATATTTATTAGAAGAAAAATAATAAAATTGTAACGATTTTAATAGGTCAACTGAAAAGCTCTAGTATTAAAAGATGCACCAGTGTTACTTAATACTAATTATATATCTGCTTAAAGTATCTACTAACTATTTTTATATTGAGTTATATATATTATATATATATAATATGTTAGGTTTACTGTAAAATTCTGCCCATTTTTAAGATAAAACAAAATAATAAATTTTTCATGCATTGAAAAAATATTGAATGATATAATTGCCATCATCATTTCTGGCTTCTTGACAGCATGATGGGAATTGGTATATCCCATTTTTAAAAAATGTCTTATTTCTAAAGGTTAAAGATTGAACCAGCGCTTGTCTTATATCTTCATTGTTCAGGAATTTTTTGTTCTGCAAAAATTTTTGCAACGACAGAAATAAGGGATACTTAAAGAGGGATAAGTCTAGAGAATATGATGTATGGGAAAGAGCCTTGTTCTGCAATTTTTTGACAAACTCTTTTCTAGGCCTCTTTTTAGACTGGTTTTTTGGAATATCAGCAACCTCTTTTTATGGATTGTTCTTAACTTAATATGTTGCTTACAATACTTTTCCAATTTGAACTTTTCATTCAATTTTTAATGCCCATAATGGTGATAGGTCCTCAAAATCTTACCATATATACAACATTTCTTAATCAGAGCCAAATTTGTTTTAGAGTTTGAAGAGCTATGTTTTCCACATAATGTACCTTTTTTCTTACAATGTTTTTATAAGTAATCCACCTTTTATCTCCAATCATCATCTAATTCAAGAAGAGCACAATTTTGTTCCAAACAAACAGAGATAGGCGATGACTTAATCACCAAAATTCTTCATTTGTTTGGCACTTATTCTGAATATTTCCTCACCAATCCTATTTTCTAACAATAGTCCAAAATGGTTTACTGAGCTGAATTAAACTCTTTGTGCTCTTTGATGTTATCAAAAAAAGATCTTGCTCTAATATTGTTTTAACATCATCATTATTAATCAACAGATACAAAATTCCAGTAGACCTAATATGTTTATTGATATCAGAAATTAAGTGTTCCCTGAAATAAATTGTAATTAAAACTTGTCTTATTTAATATTTATTATTTTGAAACATTGATAAAATTCAGTCTTAATTATTTATTTACATCACTTGAAATATTACTAGTGGAGTTTGTAATAACTGTACAGTAGAGTAAATAAATGTTATAATTATTCATTTGTGTGCTTTCAGAGAAAGGTAAGAAATCATAACTCTTACATTTTTTATTAAAAAATGTTATAATATTAAATAAATTAAAAAATATTTGTAGTCTTGAAACATTCACATAATTTCATAGATTTTTTATTTTATTTATTTTCACTTAAAATAGATTGTAATTTGCTGAATACATTTTTATTTCATTTCTTATGGTTCTGCAATGATGTCTGAGGTATTGAAGTATTATGATCAGTAAATTAAAGCAGTAATTTATAAATTAATAGAATGAAAATTATCTTGAAAATAAAAATGCTGTACTGGAAATCAAAGAAAGCATTTTCATAAAATTTTCTATCAAAATTTCATCTTTTTCCCATAACAGTGGAATAAGATCTAGTAAAAACTATTAATAGATAAAAAATTTTAATAAAGCTGACATGTAAGATTTAAAAAGTTCTGAATAGAAGAATAAAAAAATTCCCCTTTTTACATAAGTATAATTACACACTTACCAGCAATAAATGTATTTTGTACATTTCAATTTGATTCTACTGTAAAGTACTCATCAAGACAGACTGAAAATAAAGGAAACACTTGTAAATCTTGCATTATTGTTTAAATATAATCTGATGTATTAAACTCCTAAAATTTTAAATTTTCTAATTTAAATGTAATTTATTGAAGTAGATGATTTCTTTTGTACCTATGTAGCATTTTTATTCCATACAAGATACAGTAACAATAATAAAATGTGTCTTATTTTTTAATTTTGTTCTCAGTGTATTTTTTTTTTCTGTTTGATTTAACCAAATTATTTGTATTTTATTTTTTTAGACTGGACAAGCTAGTATGCCTCAAAGTATGTTGCTAGAACGTCAATCAGTTATCATTGAGCAGTTGAAGGGGAAGCTTCTTTTAAATTTAGATGAACTTGATAAGCTGAGTCCTGATGAACTGCGATCTCAAGTAGATTCTGCTATTCGAGAGGTTTTTATGATATTTTTTATTGATAAAGTTTACAAAAGTATTGTTTCTATCAACATTTGTTTGTTATGTGTTGATTACAAGATTAATATTTTCTGCCTGATATTTGTTGGATTTTTTTAATAATTGTTGATTACCATGAACTAGTTAAAAATATTGTGTAGGTATATATAATGGAATACCATTTTGATTATTGCACATGTATTTGTACATAAATTAGTTTTAAATACATTAATTACATTGTGTTTAATTTAATGCTTGTTTTTATTACTAATTCACTAAAAATAACCAAACTCAACTCTATTCTTATGACTTGTTAAATAATGCTTGCAACAAGTTATTTCTTTTTATAACATGTAATAATAATTATGCGTACTTTAATTTTTGCTCTGTTGTGCTTGAGTTAATACTTCATTAATGTTTTATCTTAAGCTTGTGAATCCTGCAAAAATGAAAGAACAACTTGTGAATCAGTTAAAAACTCAAATAACTGATTTGGAAAGATTCATAGAATTCTTACAAGGTACTAACATTTTTACTAATACTTCTGTTTGTGTTTTTCTCTGCACTTCTTTCTGATATTTTTTCTCGTTACTAATATTTTCAACTATTTTATCTACAAAATTTAAAAATTTTCAATATACTCCCTGCTTTATAAATGATCACAAGAAATTTTGTAATCACTTTCAAGAAAATTTGTATAATCCATATTGTTCCACTATGTATTTTCTTGATTGACTGTTCTTTTTTATGAACCCATTCTACTATTTCATTCAATTCTCTCGTTATTCATATTTTAGGAGAAGGGATCTCAAATGGTAAACCCAGGTGTACTTGTGATTGCCCTGTCCACCGAAAGGTGATTTTTTTTTTTTAAATTTATTGATATTCAGAATTATTTTTTTAACATATTTTGTTTTATGTATCAAATATGGGTTTATTCATTTCAAATAATAACTATAACTTCATCTATTTGTAATGTCTTAGGTTATTTAGTATGTTCATATGTAAATACGCAATTTTATTTTGTAATCGTATAAATATGACTTGTTGTTATGCTAAGTGTATATATATTTTTAATTGCTAATCCTTGTTTTCAGTAAATTGCTCTTTTATTTTTATTGTTTGTATTTAAATTTTTCTATGTATAAAATTAGTTTATCTACACTAGAATGAAAGTTTTCCCTTATTTTGTATTTGTTGAATTCCATGTTTCATGTATTTGTTGATAGTTTTATGAAACTTGATTTTCTATTCTAATAAATTTAAATAAATTAATGGTTAATTGGAAGTTACATTAAATGAATGGTTCTTACAAACCTTGAAAGTCAGAGAGAGAGAGAGAGAGAGATTGTCAGTTTCTAAAAGTGCAAGTGTGGCACTTTTTCACTTTTCTACAGGCCATGACTGTTTGCCAAAGTATTTGCATCAGTTTAAAATTTGGAGTTATGTCTTGTGTCCTATGTGTGGAAACAAGATAAAAAAATTTTTATTTCAACCAATTTAACTCATACCTTGCTCTTGTATTTTTAATATGTTCAAAGATATTGGAAGGCTAGAGAGATAATGGTGTCATAGCCTATTTTCTGGGCATTGGTAATAAATAAATTACTATAACTCATAAAAAAAATTATAAAGAAATAAAGATATCAACATTGATCAAATGATAATTTGATTGAATAGGAAGTAAAAAAAAAAACTTATGTGCATTAAAAGTTTGATAAAAAAATTATAATAACTTATCAACCTGTTTGTATATACTGAAAATACTCTTTGAGAAAAATTACTTCTGAAGGAAACTTGAACTTGATTATTCTTTTATATGTACTGATGTAGTGAAATACTAAACTCTCTTCCTGATGTAGTGAAATATTTTTTTAAGAATTCCTGGGGTAAAAAATAAATTACCTTTAAAAAAATGTGGCAATTTATTTTTTATTCATTTACTTTTATTTCATTATTTATTTATATTTTTGATTAATAATAGTATGTTTTTTTACATGCTGAATACAAATTTTTAACAAATCAATGTCTTGTCAAAATATCTTACTTAGAAAAATCTCGTTTTTTATAAAATACTATATCATCTAAAAGAAGTTATGTATCAATACCCATAACACATAAAACACAAATGTCGAAAACCTTCAGATGATTTTTAAAAATTATTTTGGAAAACCATTATGAAATATGGTATGGTATGGTATGAAGTAATAATGAATTATGGTATGAAGTAATAATGATATAATAAAAATTAATGAAAAAGAACACTTTAAAATAATTGAAAAATGTACAAAAAGTTATAGAATTTTCAAAAAAGCATACAATGGACTAAATATCATTTTTGACAACATATAAGTTAATTTAAAATTAATGTAATATGAAACTTTATTTCATCATATAAAATGTGTTTGATGCTTATATTTGTTTCTTTTCTGCTTATTATTGTTGATCATTTTGCTGTTCCTGTTATTAAGTAATTCAGTTTGTATTTCCTTTGATATAATTGTATCAGTTGTTCAAATAGGTATATTTTACAATTGTTATAAGTAAAAAGTGAAACGCAAGAAAGTTGAAAGGCTTCTGAGATATTAGATACTTTTACAATATTAAACTGTAGAGGAGTTAGTATGAGCACATCTTAGTCAAAGAAATTTGAAATAGTTTGTTAAAAAAGTTCTTTGTAAGTCAGAAAAAATTTACATTTCTGTAGGAACACAATCAAAGTTTCATTTGTAATTTGAATATTCCTATATTTATTTCAGTTTCAAATTAAGCCCAAATATACATTTTTGATAGTAAATTATATCCATCATTTTCTAAAAAATGTAGATGTATTAAACTATAAAATTTCATTTTCTTTGTGAAGTATTTCAAATATTTTCATTATTTAACTGGCATTTTATATCCAAATAAAGAAATATAACGATTTTAATTTTAATTATTTGATTTGTTTAAACTGAAAATTTAAAATATAGCAACAAAATTTCTTGCAACTTTAAATTTTATGTAAAAAATAGCTTATTAGTCAAAATAGTTAATATTAAATACACTGTAATTCATCTACCTTTATGTTATTACTGATATCTTCAAAATTATGAGAATAGTGTTTGATGAAATTTCCCATCAAGAATTGGTAAACCATTTAAAATTAATATGGTAAGTCAGGTAATCTCAATTACAAGGTTATGGTTCCTTAGAAAATATTTACACTCTGTATTATTCAATTTCAGATTATATGATGTGTGAATTTTTATTACATACTCACATTCTAAAGTAATCATTTAATAATACTGCATTTCATGAAAATATTGAATTAGATGTAGACTTAGTTACATCACACATGCTCTGCTGTAATCAGTTATATTTCTTCTGTATTTTCTCTGTTTACAACTCTACAAAATATTTTTTTACTGTCCTTTTAGATTTACTAAAAGCTGTGTGCAAATAAAAACAGTGGTCTAACTCAAATTGGCTTACAAAATCAAATTTGAAATGTATCTTGAGAGAAATAACTAAAAATTTAATAATAAAAAATATATAAATAAAGTTGTTGCCTGTTTTATATGAAATACAGTTTTCTAACATGTCTTAAAGTTTTATTGAACATTGAAATGTGTAAAAAAAAAAATTAAAGCTGTGAAGTTAAGCATCAGAAATTTATTTCTATATTTATATACACAGACACATACGCGTTTATCATTTTAAGTAAAAACTTTGTTGCAGCTCTATGCTAACATTCACAGCTGAAACTTATTTTTAGTTTTAGATCACTTAGAGACATTCTCTTGTATGTTCATTTTCTTTGTTATATTTTAGAATTTTTGTTGATATTTTTATTGTTACTGTTTAATTAAATGGCATGGATTGTATCCATTTGGTTTAATGCCCTTGTGACTCTTCCAGCATTTTTTACTTATTACCTTCTGGGAGACTTTCTCAATTAAGTATTATTCACATGTACTACAAAGGATAAAACCCAAAAATCTTTCAAGCATTCACCTCAACATATAAGTTCATAAAAATTTATTCATCTCCTATTATTAAACAGTTGCTGGAATCGAGCCTGGAAGCTTCAACTCTGCAGAATAATCTTAATTGTGTCATATTGAGCCTTTGATATTACTAACCATTCTTGTTGTGATCAATTCTAACCATTTGAATTATTTTATTGAAGTAATTACCACATAATTGCTTAAATTTTGTTCCATTCACCAAATTATAATATTGCTTAGAGAAATCATGGGAGATTTAGGTTATTTAAATGTAAGCATCTAAAATTTGATTCCATTTGGCATATTTGTAACTAAGCAAAATAAAATACCATGAAATTCAAGAAGTGCACTTCATTTATTGTTAGCCATATATATTTTTATTTTTATTTTCTTAAATGAAAGTGATGTATTATTATTTCTTGCATCAATTATTGCAAATGTGTCTACATCAATAAGTAATAAGTATAAAATATAATATATGTATAAATGAAATAATAAGTTTAAAATTCAATATTTGTCTATAAAATATTTTTTAATAATGAATAAAGTTTGAATTACATTTGTATCTGAAGTAAGTGTAGAATCATGCTATAATAATGACAGTTTTTGAATCCTGAACTATCAGGAGAATTTACTACTATTTATTAAGCTAAACTGTACAAAAATATAAAAAATGCTTATTGGAGAATCAAAAGCAATGTTTTCAAATTATACATTGTATTTATATATTTAATAAAAAGTAATAAGCAATGTATAGTAATAAATTTCTCTTTAATAGCCTCTCCTTCAAGGTCAGTCTTTCTTTTACAAGCATGTATAATCATGAAAATTGTAATTTAAATTTTGTTTCAATTCTTTTCATTCAACTAACCAGTGCAAAACAATATCTAATTTAAGGAAAATTTGTCGTTATATTAGATATCGAAAATATAACCTGTAATTGTTTGAAATTCTGTCTAAAAAAACATGTTCTTCATTTGCATATTTAAAAGAAATATAAATTGTACTGTAAATTTCTATTTATGAAGTGTAAATTTACTTACAGATCTCCCATAATCATTCTGATTCTGACTTGAGTGATAAATCTGGTAAAAAGTCAATAAAAAATCCAGTAAGTTTACTCTTTATATATTTCTGTTTTATAACACTGTAATCCATTTCTTTATGCATTTTTACGTTTTTGCAATTTAATTCTTATGAATCTCTTCTTTCAACTTGCCATTCCTTTAGAATAATTCTACAAAACTGCTAGAGGGAAATAGCCTTTATTTTAATAGCTTATGAGGTTGAATGTTTGTAGTGGTTGGAGATCATCATTTGTCAAGCTGGTAGCTGAGTGGTTAGCACTTTTGCCTTCAGTTCAACAGTTCGTGGATTTGAATCTCACCATGAGCCTTCAATTTACTTAGTTGTTAGGAATCCACTTAAAGCTGTAGGTTCCCATTTAATTAGTTTTTGTGTGCAAACATTTATCATTGAGTGACTAACAAACCAAACCGATTGTGTTTGTTACTCAATTGTAATTTTTCAAGCACCATCTCAAAAACAATTTACCACTGATTTTAAGAAATCTACTACAGTCATTAGAATCTTTGTGACAATATTCGGAAGGTTGACCAAGAATTGCTATTAGGAAATTAATTCCATAATTGTCGTTAAACAAACGATAAAATTAAAGCATTTTTAAACATCTCATGGACCTAAATGCATTTAGTTTTATATGATCATTTATTTGAAAGTGAAAGAAGTTTTGTTGGCGGATCTCCCAAGATGTTATTAAGTTGATAAAGATATTTTATTAAGTAGTGCTCAAAAAATCTAAATTATTCAACATTGTCATGTATTTTGAAGCATTTAATTTATAATTTTTAATTATTAAGTTTGAATTAAACAATGTGTTTGTTGGTATACCACACTTTGTTTGCTGAAAATAGTGGCAGAATTAAGTAAAAATTTAAATCATATATTTTTGCATCAGAAGAATTTTAGTTCATGTATGGTTTTAATAACTACAAATTATTGAAAATGGTTTTATTGAATTATTATTGAAAATGAAAATTTAAATTGATGTTTCATTTCCAATGTTTACTTGATTTTGAACCTAATGATTTCTTTCTATGTATGAAAAATGAAATGTGTTGATACTGCAGGAGAGTTTGTATTTCATTGTGAATCATACATTTAATTATTTTATTTGTATTTCATTTTGTTGCTAAATAAAAAATGAATGATATTAGAATGAATAGAAGATTTTATTGTGTATTTAACTGTAATTTAATAATGTATCATATTAATCTTAAAATTTAGAAAGAAGAAAGAACAATTGCACATATAGTAAGAAGGGTTTTGACGCTGTTACAAGTGTTCACCATCACCCAGTTTGGTTGTGGAAGTCATAATTTTCAGAAAAATACTTTAAAGAAGTCAAATAAAGGAAATCATTGGGGGTAAGTGCTTGATGCTGGTATCTATCCATTAATTTTTTAAATTCTATTATGTGAAAGAAAAAAATTGCAATTGAATTAATTAAAAAAAACTATTGTTGTTGTGTCTCGAATATCATTTTAAGCAGTCATACATTACAATGACAAAAGTACTGTATTTGCAATGCATGAAAATTGTGCAGAAAAAATATTGCACAAAATCAAGCAATGTTTAGGTACATGAAGATACACAGGCATGCATTTCTGACTTTATTATAAAAAATGATTGTCAATGGAAACACATTTTATTACCTGCAAATAATATTAATGAGAGGTTGACTCAATTTTCAACCCAGTCTGAGTTCAATGTTTTTCACACAAGTACAGCAAACAACTTTTTACAGGAATTTCATTCTTTTAGAGTATGATAAAAATTACCATCCAGTGATTTATTGTTTTAAAAGCATCTAAGTGAAAGTTTAATCGCATAATAAATTATTTGTTTACCACATTTCTCTTAATGTGAATTTATGTGTTAGAACATTATTATATCAAAAATGCATAAATTTTTGTTTTCTAAGCTTTTCTGTCAAAAGCACTTGAATAGATGATTTAGCTTTAATGTAACAGCTGTTCAAGTGACATTGAAATGAGTAATTTATTTTCAGAAACTGTTTAAATAGTACATTGATATGGAATATCATTTTTTATTTTTATGACAGAGTAAAATATTAAATCTGTAAACTGTAACTGACATTTGTATGCTTTAAGACCACATCTGTTTTCAAACAAGGTGTTTTTCTAAAATCAAAACATTAAAGCGTTTTGCTACTGTCCCATTTTGGTTAGTATTTATTTTGATTGTGATTTTATATTGAATCAATTATGTTACACCAGTGGAATATAATATATTGTAAATTATGGTAAGTTAGAAATTTATATGTTTTATCCAAATTTATAAAATTAATCTGTTTTTAGAAAAATTTCTTATTACATTTTATTTTTGTATTTGTTTAATGGCACTGAATGCATCACTATTTTCATGTTTCACTTTTGTCTATTATAGTTAATAAAATTATTTGATTGATTGAGATACTTTGTATCATTGAATGAAGATATAACCTTAGAGACATTCTAGGTGTTAACATTAAGACATAAAAACAGGCTTCATATATTGTTTATTTATTTTTAATATGCTATAAGAGGATACTTGCATTAGGTCAACAATTTTTCACTTTCAAAGTAATAATGTGTAGCAGAATTTTTTTAAACAATAAATAGAGATGCAAAAGAATGTCATCATTCGTATATTTTATTTCTGCATATCATTTTTAAAATTCATTTCTGGTACAGACTAGAAAAAGCTATAAATCGCCAGAAATAATCATTTTTTGTATTATTCGCAAATAACTTCTTAACAGAACTTATATGTGTAATTTGAAATTATAAATTATTGGGTTAGAAAAAACTTTTGAAATAAATAAAACAGATTAAAAATTTCACATTTTGGAAATGGTACATTTCAAAATACTTTGGAACGGGAAGTTTGGATCTAAAACTAATATATTTAAAAGGTAATATTTTGATTTCTTATTGTTGAATAAAAAAATAAGAAATTATCCTATAATTTAGATATCAAATGATTCCTCTGTCACACTTTGATAGATAGAAACAACAAAATACAAAAAGAAAACAATGAAAAAAAGTTTTTTCAATTTAATACTCAGTTATACTTGATAGTTTCCATTAATGGTATAATTTCAGATAATTCTAAATTTACATATCCTGACTAAACTGTTTTTTTTTTTACTGTCTTAATACACCAAGAATAGATTTATTAATTATGACAGCTTAGTTATATTTTATTATATCTTGTTTCCTACAATTTTTAATACAACTATTTTCTCGTATAGCAAGTTGTGTAAGTCACTTTAAAATGATGAGTTAAGGCAATTTTCTGTTCCAAATTTTTAATTGACAGAAATACGTTATTTATGGAAATTCCTTGCAACAAGCAAACCTTTAAGAACTTGAGTATCTTTTGCTCCTGACTATTGATAATGATCTTTAGTAATCTAGTCTCATTTTATAAAAAATGGTTAATTCTAATAATGAATTAAAATTTGCATTGAATATTTTTATAATTATTTTTTATTTTGTTTCAATTTTTGATTAAAACTCGAGTTGAATAATTTTTGTTTAACTTGAATCTATCTTGTATCTAAATATTTAATATATCTAATTGCATATTTTGCAATTCTTCTAAATTTTATATTTTATTTTATATTTACGATTGTTATTTGAAATATTCTTATCTTTTGTAGTTTTTACTTAAATATCTGTCTTCCAAAATTTATAGTTATTAATTTTTCTATGCATAAATATTTGTGTTTTCCATATGTTAAAAAACTGTTCTTATTTTGATACAAAAAACCTAATTTTTTAACATGGTTTTAAAATTATTTCTTAAATTTGTGTTACAAATAATTATCTATTTTAAGAAAGCAAAACATCATATTCAAAGACTCTTTTGCAAAAATTTTGCTGATCTATTTATGTTTTAAAAAATAAATATGTGATTATAATAATCATACATAAGTTACATAATAGTTTAATTTAATAATAGAAAAATCATGATTTCTAATTGCATTATTTTAAATTTGTATTGGAGCCTGAAAATGGTAATAAGTATTTTGAAAATATAAATACCAGAAAGAAAAAGTTGCAATTTTAATATCATAATGTGGAAAAATTACATATATATTTATAAGTTATGTTTGGGTTATAATTATTCAATAATATTAATATTTATATATGTTTGACAATGTTTGCTATTGTCCAAAAATTTGCTGTATAAAACTTCTTAATATTTTTCTACCCTTATACAATTTTTTATTTGGACAGTTTGTTTTATTTTACCCATTAAATATTCAGAAACAGATTTCATGCGATTTTAATCTTTAAAATATATTACTTTTTGATATTTAATTTGTAAGCTAGATTTCATTTATAGGATTTTTATTCTTTTCTGTTGCTTTTAGTGATTTAAGAGCAAAACTAGAAGTAGCTGTTAGTGAAGTGGAGAAATGTGTTTCAGAGCGAGAGCCTCCATGTGAAGACAGTGATTATACAAGTGATTCTGAGGATGTATGATACTTCTAATTTTTAAATTTAAGCTAACTTTTTTATTTAAGTATGTACACATTTGTTATAAAGCTCCTGTAAATATTTTCCTTGTAAGACATTTAAATTTTGTTATTACTTTAGAAGATTTTCTGTGTTAAATTTTTGCATCTGAGTTGATTTGTCAATACATATAAATAGCAAAATTGATTTGCTATTTATTTTTAAAAAATTTTTTATGTTTGTTAAAATTGTAAAAAGCAATTAAATATGTATATTTTGAATCATAGACATATAATCAGTTGTCACCCTCAATAACTACTATAATATATGTTTCAAATGCATTTGAATAAAGGTTTAATTATTATGAATATATTAAAATGAGTATTTATATATTTTAACCTATATGTTACATATCAGTTTCTGAATAGATTCCAATATGAAATTTAGTTTATTGCCATCTTTCTAATCATATTTTCTAACTATTGCCATTTAACCAGCTTAGAAGCAGAGAATCTGTGTCACTTCTTAACATAATTTTTGTTAACAAATTCTGTTTACTGACTAAGACTAGAACCACAGATGTAATAATTAAAAGAGACTGCTTTTAGGCTTTGTGCAGAATGAAAAATCATTTTGTATTTTTCTAATCCTGGAAACATTGCAGCAGTCAGATTTAGTGTAGTTGTTTTCTATTAAATAATTGTGAATATTTTATCTTTATAGCATCTTATATCTTTTGCATTTTTTTGATATATTTAACAAATATATGGCCCACTGTTTATAAATTTGTTATCATAAAATTTGTTTAGTGTATAACCTAATCCTTAGTCCATGCCATGAGTGTAATCAAAAAATGTTTTGACTTTGATAGTTTTCCATCTTCAGTCATAATTATATCCTAAAATCCAATACAAATACAATTTCTTAACCAAATTTGTTCAAATATTATTTTTATAACCTGAGTTATCCACATGATCTTTTTACTACTTCTCTTGCTGATGCAAAATACCATAGATTAGTTGTGTAAAATTTATTGGCCATTATTTTAGCAAAACTGATAATTATTCGTATATCAGAAACCATTGATTTTTTTAAAATATAAATCAAATCTCTATGCTAAATTAAATTCTTCCCACAAATTTCGATCTTGTAAAATATGAAGACTAAATATTCATATCTCCACTTTTTTTCCATTTGCATACTTAAACTGCAATTTTACATGAAGCAAAATTTTATTTTGAATTACTTGTAATGCATTCATTATAAATATGTTTATAAAAATTACCTACTTTTTGTTTTTTCAAAAAGTAGGTAATTTTTATAAACATATTTATAAAAATTGAATTGTTAAAATTGTGTAATCCTAATTACCTAATGACATGTTTCCTTTTAGGTTCCTGTGATACAGTGCAATGAGAAACTAACGACTGCTGTAAGGAAAGATCTCTCCTGTGCAATAAGAGATTTAATGCAGCATGGATTAATGCCTGTAAATTTCATTTATCAGTTTCATGAAATTTTATTAATCTTTAATCCATACTATATATTCAAGAATTTTTATTGTGTATTTGATTTTTTTATTTTTTGAATGCATGTAAGTTTTATATGTATTTGTATGTACATGTGTGTCAGCCATGGGGGTGTGTGTGAAAGAGAGATTTTCTAATAACACACCTTGTCTTCCTGATACCAAATAATTTAAATTTTACCATAATAACTTCCCAAGTTTATTATTTTTATTTCAAATCAGTGTAGTTTCTTTAAGTTAGTAAAATAAGATGAAATTAGAAGCCAATTTCCAAGATTTTCACTTATAAATACGTATTTAAAATTCAAATTATTACAAATCAAGAAAATTAACTGCCCCAGAAATTTCTCTGTATTATTTTCTGAGCAATCATATATTTGTGACAATACTCATTAAAAAAGTGAGCAATTCAAATTGCTTGAATTTAAAAAGTTTGTTTTTTTAAAGTTTATATTTTTTGCATGATTTAAATCAATCTTATTTTTTGTTTAAATCATCTTTTTGTTTTCTTTAAATGCATAGCTAAAATTTTAGTTGTATCTCCTTTTTATTGTTCAGTATTTCCTTAACTCAGTGTATTAATGGAAAATATTTCACATGTTTTTATAAGGTAGAAAATTATTAAATTTATATTCTTCATTTTTAAATAATATTACTTTAGGTAAACTAAAATAATTTTTTATTTGTTTAGAGATTTATATATAATTTAGTATCTTTATTTTACAGATAGGGCAGAGTACTAGTCTAGTTCCATTTGGATGTTTTGCCGTCCAACCATCTACCCCAAAAATGATGCATGCATGGGATCTCATTCTTAAATATTATGAACTGAAGGTATTTATTTTTTTTCTGTCAATGTTGTCAAAATATTTCTAATTTGTAATAAACCAAATTATCAGGTGCAATTCAATTAATATTTGAAGTTTCTCCAAAATTAGATTATAAACAGCAATTTTGAAGTGTAGCATATGTAGTTGAAAATAAAATGTGTCATTACTATTTGAATCTTTAATGTTACTTAAATGAAACTAATAATAAATTAAAATTTTGTTATAAAATTCTACACTTTATTATGAGACCTCAAAAAAGTTGCGTGAAGGAACTTCAAATAAATGAAATGCAGGAAAAATTCAGTTTAAAATAAATACACACACAGTTTAAAAAAAATAATTATGTATTAAATTTTAGTTGATTTATTGTTCCAAATTTTATTCTATAACATTGATGAATATTGCAATGTAACTAGGTATTAAATAATACTTTTGGATAACTATCTAATAAAATAATTGAAATTTCCAATAATTATTTTAATCATGTGAATAAAGTGTATTAAAATTGTTTTAGAATGGGTACCAGTATAATGCATCTCCAGCAAGAAAATTATGCCAAAGTTTTAATTTAGAAATTGTGGGAGGTGTAGCTACTACTCCTAAGCAGGTAGGCAAATTAAGTCAACTGTGCTCTTCAGTTTATGTATTTTGTTATTTCTGTTATGAAAGAATATCAAAATGCCAAACATTTTAAAGTTTTAATATATTTTGTAAGTTACAAAGATGCAATACATATAATAAAAATTATTATTCCAAATACAATTTTATGGTGTTTAAAAAAGCAGTTGAATAAAAAACAGGCTATATTCAATTTTCAAAATAGTACTGTATATTTATTTGCATAGTTCTTAACCAAGTTTTTATATGTATTTTTTTCATGTCCTATTTGTGGTTTATGTATCATGAAATTATGCTTGTGTTTCTTTTATGACATCTTATGTTATGAAATTGATTGCATTAAATTTGCTCTTTAATTAGCTATTTGTAAGAAAATAAAGCATAAAAATCAAACTTTTTTAGTATAATGTAGATACAGTGAAAGATAATACAAATACAGTAAAAAATTTTCCTATTATTTTAATGAATTCCCTTCCCCAGAACAGAATATTTAAGAGATGACCTACTAAATACATCTTGTTATCAAAATTCTGTGCATGATACACAAGCAGGAATTCAAATTCAACATTTTTTCGGAAGACTGATAAAAAAAAAGTTTTTGCATATTACTTTTACCTTTAATTTGATAAGCTTGAAATGGGAAATTTAGTATTCATGCTTTCTGTTAAATTGTTGGTGACTCTTAGTTCCATTTTAACATGTTATTTTAAATTGTAAGTCTTTGTCAATTAGCCCATGTATGCAAAAAGTGATAGAATGAAAAGCCAACTAAAGTCTTTCATTTTAGTCAGCCATAATGTTACAAAAGTAATTGTTTAAAATTTGCATCTTAAAACTGAAAAATATTAAAGCTTATAAATGTTTACTCCAATATATTTAGCTCAAAAATGTATTTCCGATATATTTGAGTTAAGTGTAATGGAAGTAAAATATGTTAAAATAATGCTGACCACTATTTGATTTATTTTTAGTTTTATATGTTTGGAAAGTAAATAAAATTTTTAAAAATGTGAAAGTATTCTAAAGAAATATTATTAAAGGAAAAAATTATATTTTTAATGAAAAATGTGTAAAATATTTTAATGGGATATAGCAAATTATGTTATAAGTTACACAAGGGCATTATTTTTTTATTTGTATTTTCTTGTATTATCTTATTTTTCTTTAATGCATCACTTTATAAATATATGTACATATGTTGTTTGCAAAGTGATGTCACAAAGAAAAACATTCTGATTTGATTTGTTAATTATTTCTGTAATGCACAATGGTGCTCATATGATATATATTTTGTGTAGTTTTATCAGATTCAGTCTTAAATCTATTGAATGCTGTCGAATTCGTTTATCAGTTTTATCACTTTATCAACCTTTCAACTGTTTAAATTCTATTTTTATTGTTGTATATTTTTAATATTATATTCTTAATATTATAAATTTTCTTCTAGTCTTTGCTGAGTGCCATTGGTAACATTATATCTACTCATACACCTTTGAAAAGATCCCCAGATTCTCATTTCAAAGCTTTTGTGTGTGCTGGTCTTAAGTGAGTTTTTACCTTTTATAAACAGTTCAGAAATCTTATTTATTTCGTCCGCATTGATATAATTTCCCCCCTTTAGTGAAAAACGTCTAGTCATGTGGTTAAAACTCATTTATAAAACAAGAAGTTTGTTGGAAAATTTTTACCAATCATGGAGTTATGCTGCAAAAACAGGTATGATTGTAGTTGAAGAATTGAAATATTTTGTGGTTATACAAGACATCCTCATTTTAAAATAAAATGGAAATAATTGTTTTTAGTGTTTAGTGCTCTTATATTTATTTTATAAAACTAGTTTATATATTGTGCCTTTATTACTTCATAATTTTGAAAAAGTAATTAATGTTTAAAAAAGAAGCTTTTTCCTCATTTTTAAATTTAATATAAACTAACTTATCTTACATTTTTTTTCTTATTTTATTAAAAATTATGTAAAAGCATTAGTAATAAAACATTATTTGAAAACAATATTAATTTTTTTTTATTTATTTTTTTTTAAAGTGGAAATTTGAATTGAGGTGTCTAACATTTCTAATTTTTATTGAATATAATTTTTTTTTTTTTTTAAACTCATGTTTATAACTCTTAAAGAGCAGAATAAAGTCTTATCAGAAGTTCATTTTTTAAATTTAAGAATATAGAGCAAATGAATTTATTGAAATCTAAATAAATTCATTTGCTCTATTTTCTTAACATATAAACACTTGCTAAACCATCTTTTCTCTTTTCATCAATCTGAATCCATTTGCTAAGCCAGTCTCTGAATTGTTGTGCTTATGAGTCAACTATCCACAAATTATGTTCTCACCTCAAACCTAGATATAACAAGCTTAAAATCCACTTTTAACTCCATTTCCAGTTAAATTAACCTTTGTATGAAAAAATTATCATTTAATGATTAACTAATTGAAGCAAACAAATGTTGATTTATGTGGAAACTTTTTGACTTGAAGAACTCATTTTTGTATTTTACATAGAATCAATGTAAGTACAAATTATATTACTAATAATATCATTATTTTACTTATTTATTAATATACTCTAAATTCTAAATTATGTTATTGCTGTATTGACACAAAATTTTTTGTTATTAAGAAAAATAGGTGCCATTAAACACCATTTTTTAGCTAAATGTTTAATTGATATTTTTGAGACAAAATATTTTGGTTATTAAATAGACAAAGGGCATTTCCTGTGCTTATTTATTTTCAAATTTATATCTGTTTATTTTTCTTTTACATATATAGATGTCAAGAATTTTCAAATATTCGATGATTTGATAATGTCTCATATTTTAATAACAATTTTAAAAACTTCTGGGTTGGCAGATATGCATTATGTGATTAGATAAAACTCTGAGGACATGATTTAAATATTAAACCCCCAAACATCTTTGTAATTTTTTTATTAGGGAAAGTAAATGAAAATGTATTGTCTGACAACTTCTAAAAATTTTCATTAGTTTAAAATACAAAATATTTTGGATTTAATTAGATGTTAATTGCTTAAATTTTAATTAAGAAAATTATTAGCTAATGAAATATAAAAAATATTTATTATATGAAGAATTAGACCTGCAGTTCCCTTTTAAAATTCTTCTCAAAACTTCCTGCAGACCATAAAGTAGGAACCATAATCCAAAACATTTCTATGGAATTTGAAGATCAAAGAAAAATTTTGCTGTAACCAAATAAAAATGTTATAAAATTACCATAAAAACTTTAAATGCTTATGTTGAGTGAATTTCAAATCAGAAAAGGATATGCTATTAAATTGTTTGATGTCTAATCAGGATTCTTAAAATTACTGAGATGTTGAATATCTATGAATGAAGTGTAGATGTCACAAATTGATGGTATGTAATTAAACTTAAATGAGAGTAGAAGTGTTAAGTTATATATTACATCATATATCTCGTTTTTATAATTTCTCATATTTAAGTATTAAGCTGCTAGCTGAAGGATTAGTATTATTCATTTCCATGCCTAAATTCATAGGCTTGATTCTTACTTTAGGTGTGACTGTTTGAAATAATTTTTGCTTTAATTATTACATATTATAAATGTATTAAAAATAAATTATGTTTTAAATTGTAGATGCCAGAATAATGGAAATCAATGGTTCCCTTTTGCTGAAGATGTAAAAGGGAACCATTGAGCTATCAACTGCAGATATTTTAGCAAGGAATGTGTCTAATGTGTTACTGAATTTCTAAATATGCTTTATGAGCATAGGCTTAATTCAGTTTTGTATAGATTTTCAAATTCATGTTTGTGTAATTTAAAGATTTATTTACATAAATTAAAATTTTTGAATTATAGGATTTGAAGATGCTCTAAAATCATTGGATAGACTTACTAACTTGAACTTTGATCTCCCTGTTGACTTAGCAGTTCGTCAGTTACAGAGTATCAAAGACGCTTTTTAATTCCATCAATTATTTTTAAGAGTATTTTTATTTCATTGTTGTATTTTTATATATTGTTCTTTTATAATTTTCATAAATTATCCTAGGTTCATATTGTTGTTTTCTTTTCTATATTTAATTTTGTTGGTTAACTCTTGACTTCAAATATTGTTCATTTATAATTTAACTTTATTATTTTTAATGTACACAAACTTTTGCATTTATAAATTATTATTTCATGTTAGTCAAAACTTTTTTAAATTTGATAATTTTTATTTATTTTATGGATAATTTTTCTGAAGAAAATGCAATTTTTTTTGTCAAAACAAACTATTTGAATCCTAGAATTTCAGAAAATATAATTGTAAAAAAATTAGATAAATGTTCAGAAAATTTATGTACTGAAAAGTACTTTTGGTGATTGATATTGGTATTTCATTTAATGGATTAAGTTTTTATTTTGAAACAATCTTCACTCTCGAGTTATTAATTTAATATTTAAAAAAGATTGTTAAATAAAACTGTTAGCTCTTATAGTTCACAAATGCTCATTATTTATTTATTCATATAAACATTTAAAAGAAATCATGTAATTTATCCAATCTAGAATCTTCCCATTTTTATAAAAATTATGTGTTACACGTTTTGGAAAATGAAATACTTTTATAAATGTGTTTACTTTTGTGCAAACCTTTTATTGTAAATACTTGTGCAATTGGTTGTATATTATCAAATAAAAATAACTGGCATATCACACTTTGTTTTTGATTTATTATTAAATTGGTGATAAAAATTTTTATATTTATGCAAATTTGGGTTGAAAGTTATGAGCTTAGAGCTTATAAAAAATTCGCAAACCAATATCATAGAATGAGGTTTTATTGGTGCTAAATTTAATAGATTTGAATTAAATTATCCTAACAATTTAATGAATGCAATATGCTTTTAAATTTAATGAATAAGAACTTACCATGAATTAAATTTTCAATGTGAAGCTTGAAGAATTTCTGTTAAATCTAAAGAATTTAAAATTAATTTATGTTTAGCATGCCTGTCATTTAAATTCCCACTGATTTGTCAAAATTAATAAATAAATGACTGCAAATAGTCTGAAATTGTAATATAGGTTAATTTTTTAAAAATTAAGAGCTAAAATATTTATAATAAATCACGGTATCTAGTTGCATTAGTTAAACTGTTAATGCTTATTTCCATAGATAATGCAATTTATCAGCAATTACTGAATAACAATAAACCATTTCATTTTTGAAAAATTATTTTATTTGATTATTTTAACATTATTAAATTGCGCTGATGTTGCTGTAGCCTTTCTGGGAAAGACATGTATGTTAATAGATGCTAATTCGATACTTGTCTCCTCTGAAAAATTTCTGAGAAAGCCTATCTGCATTAAAAATTTTTTTTCCTACGACAATCAGTGGCATTTATCTGCCATAAGAGTTTTGGCGACCCATTAAATTTCAGCCTTAGTAAAGTTGTCAGAGTCAAAAATAATAAAAGTAAGTGCAGTGCAAGTTGTCAAATGATCAAAGTCCATAATTTCACCCGACAAAGGGGGCAGGTATCATCAGCAACTACACCGATACGGTGTAGATGTTTACACAAAAAAGTCATGTCCGGTTAAAAATCGAAAATTTGCAGTAAAAACTGCACGAGGCAAATCCATCGGGACAGGCGACTTCATAAGAGTGTTCCACTTTTTATTGGCTGAAAGTGCTTCATAAATTTGCTCTAGGTGTTGGTCAATTTTTCCCATAGCCTCAGAACTAAACTGATGGGCAGTTAGTGGAAATGGGCTGAGTCAGCTTACAACCATTCTTAGCCAACACATCTGCTTTTTCATTTCCAGGCACCCCACAATAGCTAGGGTTCCATTGAAAAACTATCTCCCAGCCAGAGGCAATCGCATTGGAAACAAATCTCTTAGTCTCTTCAACAAGTGAGCAGTCGCTAAGTGGCATTAAAATTTATGCAGTTGAATATTTTTCCGCTAGAGTGTGGAGTGGTGCGAAGAAAAGGATTGCTAACTCAGGTGTTGAACTTATGACTTGACCGCAATTCAAAATTATAAGGCTTGTGTTTCACTACTTCAGATATCAAATAATAATCAGCGATTTTCTTAAGATTATGTCAAAAAATTTCATTTTTTAAAAGTAAAGCATTTTTATTTTTTGAAACTTTATATAAGCATTTTATTAAACTTTATGTAAAGCATTTTTATTCTATTAAACTTTATAAATTTATTTTATTATTTTTGATGTCTCAATTTTTTTGTAAGTAATTTATTCATTTGTAAGTTGATACATTGCTTAATCATTAGCAAGTGTCTTGCATGCCTTAAATTGCTAGAGATTATTTTTTATGGGAATAAAACTTTGATAAAATTTCTAAATATGAGAGAAAAGCGAAATTTATATTAATATATATATATAAATTTGTTATAAAATGTAGAGACATCATCATAAGTTAAATTTTCGTTATACCATTGGTCTCTATGCCATAAAATTTATATCAAAATTGTGGATGATGAATATTTTCGCATCAGTAGATATTGTTAGCAAGTTGGTTAAATATTCCAAAAGTTCAACAGTTAGTTTAATCACTTATATTTTGATTAATTCTCCATTTTTATTTTAATGAGGATATTAAAACATGGCTATAATATAATCCTGAAGTTTCATTTTTTTTCAGAACCTTGAAAACTCCTACTTTTAAGTTTTTTGTGGAAAATGGAAAATAAATGCTAGAAATTTATAACTTTTTCTTTCATATTTTTGTAAGAAAATATTAATTTTATTTATTTATTAAATATAAACTTTAAAGATCTCTAAATGTATGTACAGTAGATACTCATTTTTATGAACCTCTAATTTACGAACATTCACGTTATTTCGAATTAGCGGCTAGATCCCACCCTGACACTATACACACAATGATTATCGTAATTTCTATTTATGACCTAAATTTTTGAATTACTTCTTTTTTGCTACCTTTTATATAAAAAGGATTTGAGAAATTGATACATTCTTGTATAACAAATAACATATGCAAGTATTCCAAACATTGTAGAAATAATGGTCGAAGACGCTGATATCAGGCATCTGATGGAATAGAACTGAGATACTGAATTCAACTTCTTTGTTTCCCGTAGGAAAGGACACAGAAAGGTGAAAAAATCTTCCCTTACGTTAGAACATAGGATGAAATTGGTCAATTTATCAACACAGTTTATTGGTTAACCCCTTTTCTTGCTTGTTAGATGTTTATGTATAAGACTTTTTTTAACGTGGAATCATCATCCATAACAGACCTAAATACTTTTAATAAAATCAAGAATTGGAGAGGAGTCTTTAGTGATAGAAGGTACAAAAGGCAGTCTGGTTGTAGCAGCTAAGATCTGTAAAGTGCTGCTGTTGTGCTTCCGAAGAAGAATCATCAACATCCATTTTAAATATATGATCTGAACAGTTCCTCTGCTTTCTTTTATGAACTTTATATCTGGCTCTTTAGATTTTATGTAGATCAAAGTTATATTTTCCCCAAACACTCTATTGACTTCTATCCCACCAAGAATGGCTCATTAATTTCTTTGTTTCCGAAATGGCTATTTTAGTTAGCATCCAAATCCCTTAACCATAAATAAATATTGCTTTAATTAACCTTTTATATAAATTTTGTACTCCTTGATAAATATGGTATCGAGGATTCACAAAATTGTTTGGTCCGTAATAGTCTTTATTTGCATTCATCAGACAATATTGATCTCATTGACAGTACATCGTCATAAGTAAATTTATTTTAATTATAATTATAAGTAATTATTTAACCAAGATAAGTGAAACTGAACAACCTGAAATTTGTGAGAACCATTTCTTGTTGAGATTCATGGGTGATTCCAATACTTAATACAGGTATATATTTGTTCTTTTCGCTGTTTATAATAAGTCTCGTTCTATTAACAGCTCACTCAAAAGAAAAGCATCTTTAAATGATGAAAATATCCGCATAGGCCAAAATTTTTGTTGATTTTGAGAGTATGTTGCCTCTGATAATTCCTGAATCTTATGACTAGCTAAAACAACATCAAAAATAAAACAATATAAAGAATCACCATATTTGACTCCATAATTGATTCTAATTTCCGCTCCTAAAGATACTATGAATTGGACCTTATAAGTACTGTTGGACTAGTATGATTAGACGGTATTTGAAACTCCGCCAGTTTCACATAAGCTATTTTTATTAATATTATCGAAAGCTTATTTGAAGTCTATAAAATGTGTAGTGATATCAAGTTCTCTGGTCTTTTCCAGAACTCTTGCCTAAGTGCAAAAAATTAATCTAGTAGATTTTCCCTTGTGATGTTGACAAAATGTTAGAAAAAATTTTGCGAATGTATAATAAACTGATACCTTTTCAATTAGAACAATCCATTGTATCACGTTTTTCATACATTTGGAATATAACGTTTGTGTTCCAATCAGGAGGCAGCTGTTCCGTACCAATGAAGTGCAATTACAGCAGCGTCATCTTTGTATGCAAGAAAAACAAAACAAAAAACTGAGAGTGGTGGGAGTCGAGTTACTGCTTTTGTGAAGAGCCGATCTAAAATGAATGAGGTGAATCAGCTATAAGAAAGAATTTTTAAACTCTAGAATCTTAAAGTGAATATTTATTTAAAAGTTATTGACCACATTTCGGTCACGCTCGCCTGAACATTTGGATTCATTGATGAGATATTGCCTACAACGAATGCGAGAGAGAATGATGAGTAAACAACAACAACCCAACACTCTTTGAGAGCGATATCAGTCGCTAACTTATTTTCATAATTATTATTCATTAACCTAATTATACGTAGATTAAATGTTGAGTTTCGTTTTCAAAATGTTTAAAAACATGAATAAAATTGATTTGCAAGTTGTGGCTACAGAGTTAGGAAAAGTCATTACTAATAAAATGTGTGTGACTATTGTAAAGCGCTAACTAACACTATGAAGAGTAATATCACGTTTCAAAATGAGTCCGAATATGTAGCTGATCTCTTAAAATCTATAAAAGAGAACCAATTATTAGAATTAGAGACACTTAAGAAAAATAAGCGCAAACAGAGTTGCTATTAGAACAAATAAAATTAGAGAGTAGGAAAGCTGAATTAAAATTAACTCGCTTGAGAGTAGATTCAGAAACAGTAGAAACTAATTCAGAAAACAAAATGTTTTTTTCTTCTATGGAGAGAACATTTGTTACAAAAAATGTTTCAAATAAATTGAAAGCAGAGATTCTTTTAAACTTGCTTGATGAAAAAGCATCAAAGGTGTAATTTTTTGCATAGACTATGATGAGATAAATGATTATGAAAAAGTTTAAAAAATTATTCTCGGCGTCTAAATTATTCTAAATGCTTCCTTTGTTCGGAAAATCATCCCTTTTATAAATGCGAAAATTATATGGCTTTGCCTGTTTCCGATAGAGCAGAAATAGTTTAAAAAAACATTATTGCTTTAACTGCCTTGGTAAACACCTAATAAATAACTGCAAATCGCGGTTTTCATGTTATTTATGTCAAAAAGAGGGAGTCATTGCTTTTTGCATTTTCCGAGAATTGAAAAGTTACCGCTTATAAGGAGGCATGTTACCTACCGTGGAGGAAGGAACACCAATATTATATATTATTCGCGGATTTTCCTTCGAAGCACGCACTGAATGCTCTATGTAGTATCTACTATTACCCACCCCTACTCGCGCCGAAGCGCGCTAAACCCTGTCGGGCGCCACTACTCCAAAACTGAGTTCTCATTGCTTCCCTTATGGGAAAAAAACAGCAGTTCTCACTGTTAGCAATTCTTGCTTTTATCTAGCACTTGCTCTTCGGAAACTGACCGGAACTGAAAATAGAATGGACTAAGAACACTGAATAATCAAACCTGCAAGCTCCAGCTAAAGAGCCTACTTCATATTAAAATGTCTCTGCTTGGGAGCAGGCCGTGTACTTCAGCCACTAATCCTAATCAACATCTGTTTGACAAGATTGATGAAACTATAAGACTCTCCAGAGAAACTATAAAGACATCTGGTACAGGTCGTTATATCTCTGATACTGTGTTGGCATGTCCTCCTACCCCTTCTAGAATAAATGAAAATCAAGCTAATGTTGCTTGTAGCAATAGCGAAAAAATATACTAAAAAAAGAATTAATGATGCTGAGGACACTTTTGTGTTACAAAAAAAAAAAAAAAAAAAAAAAAAACCCGCGAAGGCCATGACTGATTGTGTTATACCGATCCCCATTGTAACTCAGAATGCGTTTAGTGGGTTAACTCCTTAGGAGGGAAACCAAGAACAAATGGACGCTGACCAGCTGACTACCGAGCTAGCGCCGAAAACGCCCCCCATTATCGTTAGGTATGGCGAAAGCCACTGCCAATTCATGACAGGCCTAAAAACTGCCTTAAACAATTATGTAGATGCTAGAACGTCTGGTGAAAACCTGAAATTATTGCCTAAAACAGCAAATGAGCACCGAGAAATTACCAAATTTCTTGAGAAAAATGAGTATGAGTATATACTCCTCCGTGGTAAAAATGAGAAACCAAGAAAATTTGTCATCAGGGATATCGCCTTTGACAACGAAAAGTGAGGAAATTGCTGCAGATCTGGCCAATAAAGGCTTTAAAATTCACAGAGTCAGCACAATGACCAGCCAAAGAAATGACAAATCCCTCCCCTTTTTTCTTGTTCATGTGTTTAACAGTCCTGAAGTTTCAGGCATCTTCAAACTAAAAAACATTTGCCATATCTCCAACACCACAATAGAGTACTATAGAGGTGCAAAAAATATCATTCAGTGCTATAACTGTCAGCGTTTTCACCACTTTAGTGAGTTGTGTCACATGGCCCCCTACTGTGTAAATGTGCGGAAACGCACAACACAAGAGAGTGTCCAAAAGTTAAAAAAGTAGAATAGCCCATATGCTGCAATTGTGGTGGGAACCACCCAGCAAGCTATAGGGGCTGCTCGAAGTTCTAAGTCACAACCCAGAACCACCAAAACCATTTATGAACGTAGGGAGCGTTCTTTTGACAACGTAGTCGCTGATCGAACTAAATGCCTAGCAATTGGGGCACCCCTAACTCAAATCCCTCCAATTAATAGCCAAGCTAGTTCCTCAGAAGGAGTATCAAATAAACAAAAATCTTATTCCAGTGAGCTATTCACGCTTTTACGCGAAATAAGAGAAGTCTTCAGAGGCATAAATATCCAAGATGCCTAAAAAAGAATCAGAGCAACCCTCATCGTATGGATAAAATGTTCCTAATTATGATTCTTCTAGATGAGGCTAGCAAAAAACAATAATGTCAGCCACACAATGGAAAATTCTAATTTGTTCCTGGAATTCCTGCGGAATTAGAAGCAGAATGGCTGATCTCCGTGACTTTGTAAATGAGCACAACCCTAACATAATCCTCATCCAAGAGTCTTTTCTTAAAAATTCAATTACTATATATCTTTCAGTATTTTTATCATGTAGAAATGATCGCCCTGCAAATGCAACTCGTAACGGAGGTAGAACAATTATTTTTATTAAGAGTAGTCTCCCCCACTACAGAAACAACACACAAAAATTAGTTACTGTAGAAGCAACCTTGGTGACTGTCACCCAGCCTACACTCCCCCACATTACTTTCTGCTCCACATATATTCGCCCTGTACCTCAATATCATTACATTAATATGGGTCTTGAAACTTTATTAGCTACAAACTATGACATCTTAATCTGTGGAGATTTGAACGCCAAACATGCTGCATGGAATAACAGAAACTCCAATAAAATAGGAAAGATCATCAAATCTTTCGCTGATAAAGCCGAACTTAAAATCCATACATTGGACACATCCACTCATTTTAGTTCTAATTCCGCTACCACAATAGATATTGCTCTCATCAGAGGAAACAATTACGGCATGACAATTAAAGCTCTCCCAGAACTCAGATCAGATCATAATCCAGTCATGATCGAGTTCAACCTAGATATCCCTCTGATTAAATCACCCACTATTCATAACACTTACTGGATTAAATACTGTACCGAGCTTCGGCGTTCATGTGGATTGAGAGTTGAATAAAACAACCACTCAATGAACACAAGACTTTTATTCGTAAAAATTCCACTAGATATACCAGCTGTAACAATCACAATTATACAGCTGCAATTCGTCAGATACAATAAGTAACAGCTTCCAATCACAGGTTTCAAATACCTCAGGCAGAGAACAGCTTTTCTAAACTAGCAGTCACGACAAATCGTTTTCACTCACTGACTGTCTTCACAAAACTAAAAACTTCTATGTTGGGCTGCAGTATTTATACTTGACTTGGCGGGGAAATCTACCAATTTCGCCAAGGTTCTGGAAGCTTCTAGGCTACCTCGCTAAATATTGGTCCCACAGCTTAGGTGATGGATGTTTCCAGAAGTATCTATTTCTCGCCAAGTCACCAACTGTCGCCAAGTTTTCTCGCGAAAACATCGCCAAGCCACCAAATCATTAAAAAACCTGTTTTTAAAGTATAACACTTCTAAATACCGCAATTTTTGCCCAAAATGTGAGTATTTCCGATCTGCCTGAGATATTTTAAGACAAATACAATAATTATTTATAATTTCTAACATTGCCCCCCTCTCAAGGACTGCACGTTCCGGGCAGTATAATCCCCTGATAGGAGGTCAAATTTAATATAAAAGAATTTACATTTTAAGAGGATACAGAACGTATAACATACACAAACAAGTAAAAATACAAATACAAAAAAAATAGAAATTATTAAAATTATGTATATTATTTACAAAGAGACTATGGTATACTAATTTTTACTTTACATTACGATAAAAAGCTAATCTGTCATAATGTACTACCTTTGGTTTTGAAGAAGATGATTTCCTTATACGAACCACGACATCATTCAGTCTTTTTAGGACTATGTAGGGACCTTCCCAGTTGGCTCGGACTTTGGAGAAAGTTCTTTACGTCGAATCGGGTTCCACAACCAAACTTTGTCACCTTCCTGAAATTGATGTCCTGTCGCTCTTGTGTCATACCCTGTCTTCATTCTTTCGATCGTCAGGTTGATTCGGTCTTGAGCGAAGTTATGGACATCTTCAAGACGTGCCTGAAAGTCTCGAGGTATTCCTCTGGTGATGAAGATGTATCCGGTGGACGACCAAACTGAAGATCACAAGGTAGACGAAGTTCGCGACCAAAGAGCATTTGTGATGGAGTATATCCGGTAGTCTTATGGACAACACTGTGATATGCAGGGAGAAACAGCGGTAGCTTCAAATCCCAATCTTGTTGATTTCTGGAAACCATAATTGAGAGATTATTCAAGATAGTTCGGTTAAACCTCTCTATCATGCCATCCGATTGCGGGTGTAAGAGCGTGGTCTGCGTCTTGTCTATTCCGAGAATTTGACACATTCCTTTAAACACAGCAGAGGTGAAATTTGTCCCTTGATCTGAATGAATTTGTAAGGGTGCGCCGAATCTGGAAACCCATTGCTGCACTAGAACCTCGGCTACTGTAGTCGCTTCTTGATCGGGGATTGAAAATGCTTCAGGACACTTAGTAAAGTAGTCCATGACAACTAGGATGTATTTGTTGCTATTTGAAGATCGTGGTAAAGGACCCAAAATGTCCAATGCTACCCGCTCAAATGGTGCTCCTACATTATACCGCTGCAACCTGCCTCGGCTACGTTTCTTTGGTCCCTTGCGTGCCACACTGTCATCATAAGATTGGAACCATTTCCCTACATCTTGTCTAGTTTTGCTCCAATAGAAGCTCTCTCGAACTTTCTGTAGAGTCCTTATTACCCCGAAGTGGCCTCCAGTTGAGCTACTATGCAATTCTTTCAAAACATCTGAAATTCTTGATTTTGGAAGAACAAGCTGCCATTTGAAATTATGTCCATCATTGGACTTCCATTTCCTGTATAACACGCCATTTATAATATGGAGTGAGTCTTGCCAACTGTCGCCAAGTTTTCTCGCCAAAACATCACCAAGTCACCAAATCATTAGAAAACCCGCTTTTAACATATAACACTTCTAAATACCGCAATTTTTGCCCAAAATGTGAGTATTTCTGATCTGCCTAAGATATTTTAAGACAAATACAATAATTATTTATAGTTTGTAACAATACAAACAAATATTAAAAAATAACCCATTCACCCCCCATCAAAGTTAACACGGGAGATGAACTCGAAAACGAAATTATTCGCTTGGAGGTGGAGCTGCTCAGAGCGCACCGCGAATCAGAGGAGCCAATTTCCCCCTGTCCCACTCTCCTTCCCCGATACCTGCGAGACTTGAAAACTAAATGTAACAGGCCAGGTAGAATTTATCAAAATTGCAACAGTGAACAAGCTAAAATAGAATATAATGGAGCCGATAATGAATTCAGAGCCACGATCAGCGAATACACCACCCGATGGAGAAGAAAATTAAAATCATTAACAACGCATGACCGCTTCATTTGGAACGCAGTCGGCATGTTCAAGAGAAAAGTGCAGCACTTTCCGCTCATTCAAGGCCAAAATCACATAGCCTACACTAATCACTTTAGCTACAGATAAAGACAAATCTGAAGCTAAAGCCGATGTATTTTAAAAAAACAATTCACGACACACAATCTACATTAGACACGCACTGAAAACATGGTAACACACACTATAAAAAGTTTTCTCTTCAGACCCCACACGCAAGAGATAGAAAGCACCACTCCCTCAGAGGTCCTGGCTATAATTAAAAAACTTAACGATCAAAAGTCTCCTGGCTTTGATGGCATAACCAATTTAATGATCAAAAAATCTCCCCCTAAAACCTTAATCAAAATTACTATGCTCATCAATGAAATTCTTAAAATCACCTATTTTCCCCGCCAGTGGAAAACTACTTCAATTATTCCAATACTCAAACCAAAGCAGGAAAATTATCTTTGATCTAACTACAGACCAATAAGTCTTCACCCTTCACTTGGCAAAATTGCTGAAGATATTATTCTTAACAGAATCGACACGTTCTTTAATGGCAATAATATTCTCATTGCTGAACAGCACGGGTTCTTAAAACACCATTCCACACCCCATCAATTGATGAGAGTTGGTGAAACTATCACCCATGGATTCCAGTTGAAAAAAAACACTGGAGCAGTTTCCCTAGATATAGCCAAGGCCTTTGTCAGAGTTTAGATTAGCGAACTAGTCTTCAAACTCATCGCTATTGGTCTCCCTGACCCACTCATTAGATTAATTATCTCATACCTTTTGGGACGGAAGTTCCAAGTTCGCATAGGTAAAACACATTCAACACTTAGGTCAATACTATCAGGAGTACCACAGGGCTCCAAGCTTGGACCTAGATTATTTCTTAACTATGTGAACGATATACCCAAATCACGACACACAACACTGCATCTATTTGCTGACGATACACTTACCTTAGCACAATGCAGGAAACCATCTACTATCTCTACTGCACTAAACACACACTTACAGCTACTTGAGATCTGGTTCAAGAAATGGAAAATCTTAGTGAATGAAAACAAAAGCATTGCAATCATGTTTACCAAAAAAGGAGCAATAACTTGTCAAAGAATTAAAAACAATGAAACAATACTCCCAAGGTCCCAAACTTTCAAATATCTCGGAGTCACATTTGACAAAAAACTAAATTGGAATACTCAAATCTAAAATATTACAAACAAATTCAAACAAACTTCTGCTGCATTATACCCCCTCTTAAAATACAACTCAGAGCTATCAATTGAAAATAAAGTGCTCATTTACAAAGCATACCTCAGACCACTTTTGTCCTATGCCTGCCCCCTCTGGGGTTATACCCATGACAGTAAGATCAAAAAATTAAAAATCCTCCAAAACAAAATAATTAGACAAGCAGTCAAAGCACCCTGGTGTTTTCGAAACAAAAAAATAAGAGAAGAACTTAAACTTCCAATAGTAAGAGAACATTTTGCCAAAATTATGTACAACATGTACAAATATCTAAATAAAACTGAAAATACATCAATCACTAATCTTCCTCCCTATAATGACCTCAGCACCCATAATCGGCACCGTTCCCGTTCACTACTTCGCTTCTATCCAAAGTTTCCTCACCAGCCACCATGATCCTTACGCATAAGCAATATGTCTTTGTTAATACTAACAACTAACCTTTTGCCATTCTTACTCGTAAAAATAAATAAAAAAAAATAAATAAAAAATAAAATAAAAAAATAATATAAAAATAAATAAATAAAAATAAAATAAAAAATAATATAAAAATAAATAAATAAAAAATAAAATAAAAAAATAATATAAAAATAAATAAATAAAAAATAAAATAAAAAAATAATATAAAAATAAATAAATAAAAAGTTTATATCCCAAAAAAATATTTATAAAAAAATAAAAAGAATAACAAGAAATAAAAATTAGTGTTTGAAGTCTTTGTACTCGTGTATTTTTATGTTTTTCTTAACTATCACTAATACTGTTTATAGAAGATTAGTTAAGGACATTCCTATGTTAATCCAATTAACTTTTTCTTTGTAAATTTTGCTTATGTGTGTTATAACACAAATTAATTTTTATCCAAAAAAAATCCAAGTTTAATTAATATTTTTTTAAATTATTCTGCATCCAAAATTTGCTTTTCTAAAGAAAATACTTCTACTTGTTATGCCAATCAGATCACGATATAGCTTCCTAGTTTCATTTTTAAATAGCCAATGAGGGTTGAGGTTCACTAGAACCAGGTACCTCAGCAAACTGCCAGCCGGCAATATTATATTCCTTCCTTCATGAGTGAAATGGTTAGCCGACCCTTAAAGGCCCCCGTCACTTTCCACGCTTGCCTGATCTTCCATTCTAACCAAGACAGCACAGTTCTTTCTACGCGAGTCGTAAATCAGTCAAAAATTGTTTTGCTTAGTACAGTGAATTGCTTTCAAAGAGATCAGGGAGGAAATTTTTTAGAGCGCGCGCTATTTTGGATCAAGTTTCAATGAATAATTATTACACGACGATTGATTGTGCACATAGTTTAGGCTTAAAACGGATTAAAACCAGTTTACAGTTTGTGGTGTAGGTGATACATGCACGACAATTAAATCGGTTGCTAAGACTACAATTTCTAATTTAGAGGGAAATTTTAAAAAAGGTTTAGAATTTTTAGTTGTTTCTAAAATTACTGATTTTATGCCATTAGGATGTTTAAAAGTTATAAAATAAGTAAAATTAGCAAATGAGAGTTATAAAATAATACCAGAAATATAAAATATGTAAAATTAGCAAATGAAAACTTTAATTAACCAGGTTGCATAAATTTACTTTTAGGCCCCGAAATATTTTACGAATTGTTACGTCCAGATCCGATTTTTCCTGTAAATAATGAAAAGAAATTGCTTCAGAATACCGTTTTTGCGACATAGTGGCAGCTTACATACTGCGATGGAGGGAAAAGTACATTGTGGATTTATTCAAGATATTACCGATTTGCTGGAAGCATTAGATTCTGGAAAATGTTGAAATTAAAGTATCTAAAGACAAAGAAACAATAATATGTGAAGAACATCTCAAGAAGAAAAAAAGGGTAAAAGAGACAGCACAGGGAGATATATAGTTAAAATGCGTTTAAAAAAGGAACCAAAGTGTTTAGGTAAATCTAAAGAAATTGCATTAAAGATTAAATTCGTTATGAAATCGTTTTTTAATACAGCCGGAGTATTTAAAATTTTATAAGAAATTTTGGAGCAAGTATGAAAAATTGGGTCACATGAAAGAAACTTCAGATTGTGGGAAAGAAGTAGGAAGTATTTTATACCCCATTTAAGTATCTACCACCCTGATAAAAGTACTATAATTCTTCGCGTATTATTTAATGCCTCTTCTCAAACAACTTTAGGAAATTCACTTAACTCCTTGGAATTTAATGGTGGTATTTTACCACAGAATCTTTTTTTAATAATAGTGAGGTTTCGTAAGCACATTTGTGCTTTTGTAGCAGATATTAAAAAATGTATAGAATAGTTTTAACTTATCCTAATCAAACTAAACTTTTGAGAATTTTTTAAAGAGAGGTAGTGAATGAACCAGTTGAAACTTCTAAGCTCAAAACAGATACATATGGCACAGTTAGTGCACCATACCTAGCAACTAGAATGCTTTTTCAGTTATCAAAAGACGAAAGAGAAAAGTACCCCCTAGCATCACCCATTTTATACTTTTACATGGGCGATGTGTTTATTGGTGCTGCCACAATAAGTGAAGCCCAAAATCTACAAACCGAACTGATAAATACCCTTAGGAATGGAGGAATGATGTTACACAAGTGGTGTAGCAATAATTCTGAGTTAAGGAACAGAGTCTGTGATAGTGACTACAATTTCTAGAAAGAGACAAAGACGTTAGGAGTTTAGTGTTAACTACTCTTAAGTTCCAATAAGTTAGATCAATGTCTTGCATCAATGAGCACATGATCTATTTGATTGGCATGTGATCCATTCGGTGCTCTGTAAATTGCTTTATGAATACTTTTATTCGAAAAACAAATATTCCCAATGATCATATTATGAGACACAGCAAAATAAATTAATCTCAATCCATTATCATTTGTAATATCATGTAGGCTGTCGACCTATAATTGAGTGAAATTCTTTTTCCTATAGGTGATTTTCTATTCTGTATAGGATAGTCATGAAAGTCACTATTTCTCTTCATAGAAGATTTCTTTTCCATTTTCTAACTTGTTTCCAATGGACGTATAAGCACCAATTACACTATAGTGAAAAAACTGTCCTCTGATTCTAATGACACAGAGTCTAGGGAAAGCAACATCACAGTTTATGACTTGATGTTTTACACACTTGCTGAAAACGAACTCTGTTCCCTCTGTAATGAACAGGGTGACATCTATAAGAAACCATATAATCTCTCACATTCTTGCAATTTTTCTTTGTCCAAATTTTATTGATTGGCTTTTCTGATTCCTGATTGATCTTGACTTTCATCTCTTGCTCGACTTTCGTTACAGCCTTTCTCATTTCTCTTATCAAACTTTCAATTCTTGCAGTAACCCCATTTAATTTATTTTTTTCGTTATAACATTTTCATCATGTAATTCTGACCTTGGATTCAACAGTTCATGGATTTGAATTACATCTAAACTGGGAGGATTGTAGAGTTTTGGAGTTCCTTTTAAACAACATGTCAGTATTTTACCTCTCAAGTGTAAAAAATGACCGCTGAGTAAAAAAAAAAAAAAAATTAAAATGCTTATGTACATATTGTAAGTAAATGCATAGAAACAAAGAGGAGTTATAAATTCTCAGTCTGTGACAGTAAAAATACCTTCATAACACTTAACATTTGTTAACATCCTGTCATTGTATTTAATCTCCTGAGAAATGTATGTCAGCACTTGTAGATTATTCCTATTTACCGGGGAACTCCACAAAAATATTGGTACATGCGCAAAAGTTTCAAAATGCCTATATTATGTGGTTAATTTTAAACAAAATATATACTTTCCAAATGGATAATTTTGCGCCATATCTGGTATCATTACTTTACTTATTTAAATGGAAAGCTGAAACAAAACATTGACCAGCTCATCAAGAATTTAATGGAAAACAGATCTTAGTTGTAAATTATACGGGTAATTTCGCAACATACTATTTTCAAAATGAGCAGGAAATGTTTTAAAATTTTACATTGCAAACGGGCTTGAATGATCTAATACACTTGCAAAAATATTATCTCTACTGCAAGAGTTTTCTTTTGTTAAAAATATTATTAAATTTTAATAAAATTAAGCATTAGATTTTCAGTATCAAATTTTGATTTAATAAATTGTAGTGTTGTTTTAATGTAGTTATTAAGTAAGATTTTTTTTAAAAAATACATCTTTTAATGAGGTAAGCCCACTTTCATTGCAGTGGAAAATTTCAGGCCATTCAATAATTCTATAGTGGATCAAACCTTGTTATTGTTGAACACGGGAAGTGGATATTGGATTTTTGCTTTCTATTTATATAACTATACTTATCATGGCCATTATTGAACAAATAAAAGATGATCGCCACACTTCTGTTTTTTGCGCTTACACATTTTTAAGATCTTTGGTTGGAAATTTTTTTTGCATTTCTCTTTGGCAGTTCATAGATACAGTTCATTATCTATGAAAAGTCTTAGAGTCAAAGTTGAAGACACAGGATATGTTCAAATGCATTAACTCCACTTTGGCTTTTGGGATGCCATTAAGGGATGTGTGCAAACATTTGTCAAAGTGGGTACTTAAGAGTTTTGTGTTTATCCCGAGTAACTCGTTAACATCATTTACAAAGTCTTCTCCTCAAAAAGCAAACCAAAACAAAAAGCAAGAAATTACCAAAACCTTACAAAAATTGATCGGCTAATTATCATGCGATGTGAAATAGTATTTACAGCGCGTCCTCTGATGCAATGGGGATGATTGGAAGAATGGTAATTTTGGGGTCAACCTCATTATTTGATATATTTTTAAAGAAAAGGTATAGAAAAACTAATGAAAAGAAGAACTGGAATACTGGAATACATTAACCAAAATGGACAAAGTCAGAAGTACGCAATTAAATTATGTAAGTTCCTCGTCATTTACTTCAATTCAGAAAAGATGAATAGCATTTTTGCGGGGACTTATCACGGAGGTCGTAAAAATAAAGAAGTACCAAAAATGCTTATTTTTCTTTGGAAAGTTTCAAGTGCTGTCTTTCAGATTTCTTTACATCTCTAATTACTATTAAACTAAGTAAAACTTAGTTTAATAATATTTAGAGATTTCTGCTTTCATATTTTATTTCAATTTGAAATAAAAACTTTTTTATTTTATTTCAAAAATTAAAACTAAAATTAATAATTTAAATGAGAGCGATTAAACAAGATTTAAATTGTGTAACTTTGTAAATATTTTTCCAAATGTCTTCACACTAGGATTTTCACCTGTCATCACTATCAGGAGCGGAAATGTGTGATATGGCACTTTTAAATATTGATTCTTGAACTCATTCTTTATATTCGAAATTTTGCATCTCGAAAATTTTATTTTTATTTCTTCTATACTATCATATGCATTTGATGAAAATACAATTTGTTAATATAAACTCTTATGTCAGTTTTCCCTTTAATATTCCCATTAGATTCGAAATACAATTCGCATTGAAAAAATTAATTAATGTTCCTTTTTGATGTCAACGCAACTATAAGCGTAATGGCCTTAGTTGAAGTAAAATATGTTGTAATGTCCCAAGTAGTAAAATAGCGTCAAATATTAGCAAACTTTCCAAAGTAACTCCAATAATGAACTAATGATGGAGCATTATTGGGATATAACGAAATGTAGACCATCCAGGATTTGGCCAATATAGACAGCTAATATTAAAGCCAAGATTAGCCAATATAGGGCCAAGCCTTTCTGGTACTTGGGACTTGGGAGTTATGCATAAAAAATATCATAATTCTAAAATTTTGCTATTTTTGATTTAAGTGAAATTGTGAACTTATAAGAGTTTATTAAGGAGAGAGAAAAAAAAACTATTTGTTAAAATCAGAACACATAAAATTATGAATATATTTCGTTGCAACTAAAGAGCTAAATATATCATATGTACATACAAATGTGTCTGAATTGCAGGACTTAGTAAATATTTTTGTACATATATTTAAATGTAAAACTTTAGTCTTCGAAGAATTCCTAACAGTAGTATGCATTTGATATACAAAGGAAGGATATACCTAACTGGGAAGTGCACATTCAAGAGCACTGTTTTTATTCATGAACATTGCACTACTCAATATTAAAAAAGTATGCTGAATTTTTTTTTCCTGTTGTGTTTTAAGTTTAATATAAATTAATGTTTGTAAAAACACTTTAAAAATATGATGAACCTATAAATATACTGAAGCTTCTATTTTTTATAATAAATATTCTTGAAAATTTATTAATATTAGACAGAAATTGTCTTGGTGGGAGAATAGGAACGCTGTATCTAGATATTTTTGGACAATTCATAGGAAAATGTGATTACGTCCGATGAATAGAATTTTATATTTAAGATTTCGAAGAAATTTATCACATGGTTGGTTGGTGGTTGGTTGGTAGCTGTTCTGAGACTTTTAGGTACTCCGGCTTTTGTCTCTATTGTTCTAGGAACATCTATTTCAAAATCTGTTGATGCTTAAAATGAATTTAATAAATGTTTTCAGTTTTTTTTTTTTTTTTTTTTTTTGGTTCGATGTGATGATTTCGATCAACTGTTTGTAGTTTGTTATTTGCGCTTGTATTTTTAAATTATGCAAAAATTGTTTGCTGTCCTGTTTATATCTGGGGCAATATAAGATTATATGTTCGGCATTATCAACTGCATAGCATGAACTGCATCTGTCTGTATCAGCCAGATTGAACCTGCAAAGCAGGGCAGGAGTCAGCAGCATTTCAGCTAGGCTTCTAGCTAGCAATACATCCTCTTTGCGTGAATTGAGAGATCTCCCCATCGTGTTCTATTCCGGGATGTCTCCAATCCTCAGGTAATATTTACTGTTTTTGAATATTTTATCTTGAGTTTTTTTAATGTTGCTTTTGATGTATGAGTAAAAGTCTTCTATAGTAATCCACTCTATATCAACATTATCTTTTGTGACCGTTTTGGCTTGTTTATCAGCTTTTTCATTTATTATAATATCTTTGTGGGCTGGAACCGAAATGATTTGAAGTTCTTCGAAGAATTTTGAGGCCTGCCATATTTTGTGTTTTAATCTTAATATTATATTTGCCGATTTTTGGTTACATTCCATCAGTGCCATTAGGACAGATTTACTATCTGTATATATTACATTACTTCTTTCGTAAATGATTAATGCATCTATAGCTTGACAGATCGCCATTGCTTCCGCAGAAAAGACCGAATTTATATTGTTACCTATGTATCCAAATGATCCTTTTTCAGACCATCCAGCAATAGAGGTTATATCTTCTTTTTTAGATGCACCTGTGGCTATTCTGTTAGTTTGGTCTGGTAGTCTATTGTCAAAATCGTTAAAAAATTGAATAATTTCTTGGTTGGTGAGAGATTTATCTTGGAAATCGTATTTGTCGACATAGATGGAGAAATTGTTTGGAGAGTGAATTTGTGGGTACTTAAACTGAATAAAGTCAGATATTTTAATGTTTTCTTCCTCTATTGTTTTCACTAGGGGTATACGATATCTCTTTTTAACTGTATTGCAGCTGTTTTGGATGATATTTTTGAGAGGGATTGTTGTTCCAATAAGATATGTTATAGCCAAAATCTGCTTGATATTTTCCTAAATTCAGATTTTATTGTGCCAATATTTGCAATCTTTCGCAGGAGGATATTAGGAGTGGATCTAGGTAATCCTTGTGCAATTCTTAATACAGATGTTTGTATTGTTTCTAAAGATTTTGTGACTGAATGGTTTGTTAAGCTAAAAATATTGCTAGTGTGATGTAGAATACAGCAGATAGACGACTTTGCCAACTGGATTAAGTGATGCGATCTTTCTCCATAATTTTTATTAGAGAGTGCTTTTAAAATGTTTATTATTTTAGCTGCTTTATATTTTAAGTATGTTACGAACGGCCGGAAGTTTCCATTTTTTTTAAAAATATTATTCCTTTCAGAGTGTCTTTCCATTCAATTTTTTCATTATTGTATTGACCAATCAGGATTTATTCTACGCCTGGACAAGTTTACTGCTAAACACTTTTGATAAGCTATCTGTAGTTTCCAGTAATTGCTCCATTTTTCTATGTTATGCAAAGTTTCTTGCAGTTTTTTCTTAATTATTTCCAATTTTTCATCTGCACAGTAAATAAGTATGTTGTCTGCGTATATTAAATGTTTAACTCCTTGGGGGATTGTTTCATGGAAATCTGACATGAAGATTGTAAATATATATATATATATATATATATATATATATATATATATATAATGGGAGATAACACACTACCTTGTGGAACTCCTTTTGTTGACTGAACCGATTGTGAGCATGTGTTTTTCCATCTTACTTTTAGCCTTCTATCTTGTAGAAAATTATGAATCCATTTGGCAATTTATCCTGTTATTCCCAGCTGCAGGCATTTGTACATTAATCCATCAATGTACACGGAGTCATATGCAGATTTTATATCCAATGATATTGCAATGATGAATTTCTTCTGGGTTTTTCCTGATGCAGATCATAGTGAAAAGTTGTATTGCAGTTTGACTGTCTCGGAAAGGTATGAACCCTAGATGACGTTCTTCTATCTTTTGATTAGAAATTAGGAAATTTGTGATTCTATAGGACAGCATTCTTTCAAATATTTTTGCAGGAACAGAGGTTAGAGATATAGGTCTGTGTGAATTTAATGTGGATTGTGGTTTGTTTGGTTTTGGGATTGGTATTATAATAAACGATTTACAGCTGTCAAGAATAGAGTATTGGTCAAATATCTCATTAAAAATTTTAAGTATCTGGCGTGTGTTTACTTCATTTAGGGATTTAAATATTTTTGCAGAAATTTTGTCTTCTCCTGGTGTAGATATTCTAGTTTTCTTAATTGCTAAATTGAGCTCGTTGATTGTAAATTTTTTATTTAAAGTCGTATCCTCTCGTCCAGAGTAGTCTGTTGGTATTGGCTCATGGTATGTCTTGCTATTGAGATGTATTGCGAAAGCTTCACTTTGAGATTTTGGTGAATGCAGTTCTTGGTTGTTAAAATTTATTAAGAGGTTAGAATTTTGGATATCTCTGTATCGACGATTCACTGAGTTAAATATGCGGAAAAGTAGATACGGGTCTTGCTGCTTCTTGTAGACATCGTCTCAATATTTGGTTTTAGAGGATTTTATGATGCGTCTTAATTTTCCAGAAAATTTTTTATACAAAATCCAATTCTTGCTTTTTAAGGTATTTCTTGCTTTCTTTAGATACACTTTCTTTAGAAATGAAAATTTATGCTACATAAATTATTCCACCATGGAGGGTACTGCTTTTCAGGTATTTTCTGCTCATGGCTGTTGTCTTCTATGGCTTTAACTGCAATATTCTGGAAATTGTCATATGAACTGTTGGTTTCGCTACTCAACTCTTCGTTTATTTGATTGATGATTCCTTTCCATCTCCGTATCCTGTACACTCTTGGGGTTTGATCTGGGGTAAGAACGTTTATGACTATAAGGAAATGGTAACTGAAAAATGAATCTTCTTCTATTGTTCATATGGCATTGTGGAAATAAGTTAGAAGTACAAAATAGATCTATAATTGAAACTTTTCCTGCAGGAGAAATATGTATCGGAGTAGATAGGTTCAGGATGCATAGATCGTGCTAGTTGATCCAGTCGGCCAATTTTTGTCCCTGTTGAGTGCTAGTTTCCCCGCCCCATAAGTCATGTTTGATATTGAAGTCTCCTAAAATTAGGCATTTTAATGTGTTATATATTTTTGTATGTCTTGATATTCATTATGTTCAATTTTTCCTTTGAGTGAATATATATTTAATATGTTGATAGTGTCGTTCCTATTAGTGATTTTCCCTATCAATACTTCTGCTCCACTGCTGGTATATATGTTCATATAAATTACTTTTGATGATGATGGTTCTGTCACTGCAATCACTAGGCCGCCTCCGCTTCTATTTTCTCTGTCTTTTCTATCGATGATTTTTTTCTTTAGATTAAATAAGTCTCTGGGTCTAAGGAAAGTTTCTTGTATAACTAATACATCTGCGGATGGTTCTAACTTAAATATGTCTATTTTGTTGGTAACGCTCTTCGCATTCCACTGTACAATTTTCATTTTGAAAAAGTGTTAATAAACTGAAGATTTATAACACTTATATAGAACTAATATAAGAATTTTTTATTTGAAATCCCTTCAAATATGAAAATATAGTTAAGTGGGTTAAAAGTAGGTAACTATAATCATCTGTAAAACAGAGAAATCTGAGAGATCATTCTGTCTCTCTGTTTCATATTGCTTGTAGTCCATCTGGTCTGATTTTGAGGATTTAGGATGTTTTATTATCTTTGATTTTTTCTTCCTTTCTCTTTCAGGAGAGATTGGTGCGGTCAATTTAGAAATCGTTTCATTCATTTTAGTCAAGACAGTTTCATTGATTTTATTCACTGTGGAGTCTAATGATTTTTAAGCATATTACAAATTTTAGTTAATTGTTATTTTATGATCTTTTCGATTGAGGTTATCAATTTAAGGGCCAATTTATCAAAGATCCCTTGCATCGATTCTATGTCTGGACTGGCTTTAGGCATGGCAACTTTCTTTGCGTATGAAGTGTTTTTGTTTGTGAATCGCCTTCTGGCTTCGCTTAGTGTCAAATTTTTTCTGCCTTAAATTTGAGTATTTCTTTTTCATTTGCCTTGGTTGGGCACTCATTATAATCAGCTCTATGTGAGCCTGTACAATTGGAGCATCTCATTTGGCTTAAGCTTATTTCTCCATGCTTTTTGTTTCCAAGGTGTATGCGCAATACTTCATAAGGGCATTTGTTAGAGTTATGAGTGAATTTGAAACACTTACCACATTGGCGAGGTCTGTCAATGAATAGCTCCACTCTGTGGTTAGTAAAGAACGTTTTATTTCTTTTGGTATCTTTATTCCCAGAATAGATACCAGAACTGGAGACACTTCAAGGTTTTTCTTATTCAATCTTCTTAATTCTAAAATTGGGATTTCATTTTCAGCGCTCAGCTCCTCTGCAATCTCTTTTAGTAGAGTTTCCGTTGGAATATTAAATAGCAGAAAATTTATCACATGGGAATAATATTTTGTGAAAAACAGCGTTTGAACATAGATTAAAAATTTAATTCATTCAGGAAAATTAAATTTATTTCAAGTTCCGCAGCAAAAAAAGACATTCTCTTCTTTCAATCATCCACCAAAAAAATTATTATACATTCATATCTAACAACAATCATCATTTGTGAATGTATTAAATAGTAATACTATAGGATTTAATTTCAATTTTTGTATTCAATGAAATGTAAATTAATAAATAAAATTTGACATTAAAAATTTAACAGTAACTGTATTGAAAAAAAAAACTCTTCTTAGATCTTCTGCATTTTCGTGGAAACTTTGAGTTGATTCATTTGGCAACTATGTAATCTCGTATTATGGCGAATCCGTCGAAAGCAGACGATATTAATTTTTTAATTAAGGATGTTCCTGAATTGACCGAAGATGAGAAAATTACTCTTATTTCAGCAATGAAAAAAGCTCAAGTAAAAGAACCAATTGAACACATTATTAATGTCCATAATTTATGAAGTCACATTCAAAAAATTTATCTTGCGCTTCGATTCTCCTATTTTTTAATAAAACAGTTTTATACTCAAGTTGTTTACCTCTGTTATCTGTTATTAGAACTCGACAATCACGTTACTTAACCTTACGATATTAACTTACCTTTTAATCAGGAAATATTTTATCCATCGTTTGTTTCCCTTATCTGACTTTTCGATTATCCTTCCAACTTTCCTTTATTGTTGTTACCTTCAACTTCTAATTGTTCCTGTTTGAGTTGATAATTTACTTTGAATCTTGATGTTAATAAAGAAGTTAAAGGTAGGATTTAAAAATATGCATGAGTCGCTGGAAATTCCACATTAATATGCTTAATATAGTATTTCTCTCTTGCTTTTCTTTCTAAATTCTTGGCAGATTTCTGCAAATGTACATTAATATTTTGAAATTGTATGTTCAGTGATTTCACTTAAAGTGATATTAATTGATATTTATCTTTTATCATGTATTAATCTTATGGTATTCATCAGTTAGAATGATATATTGTCACACATAAATATCAAATTAAGAATATATTTCCTTAATTAGTTGGGTACCTAATTAGTAGTGTAGTACATAATTTTTCTTATCATTTTTTTTTTTTTTTTTTTTACTTAATTGGTATTTTAGGAACAGCTACTTTGAGCTGTATTTGGGCCTATTTTCAATTCTTAATTTTTTGCTTAAAGTAAAAGGAGTCTGTTAAATTATTATTGAAACAAAATGTAGCATTTACTGACTTTTGAATTCCTAGTTTGAAATGTGTATTAAAAAATTCTAGTTGAAATTTAATACTTAACAAAAGACTCTTCTATCATTTTCTATAATAATTTTAAAAATAAATTAATTAAACTGTTTTAATTTAATTGAAAAATGAACAGCATTTTACACAACCATAGAACATTTATATATTACATATTAGCAGTAAATATGTCTTATATTTCATTAATAAAATTTAGAATCACTTACAAAAATTAAAAAAAAAATAATATGTTATTTAGTTTATATGTAAATTACGCATTCTGTAAGTTTATATCTTAAATTAATTTTGATGTTGTTTAATTTGACTGTTATTTTGAAAGAATTTTCAATAAGCTACCATATTTTAAAATAAATTATTTGTTTAGTTTTTATTTTATATTTTTAGTTAAAGAATATTTTAATATTAATACCAGTTGTACTTTTATAATACTTTCTGATCTGGAGGATAAATACACAAAGTTGAATTAAATTTTCCATCTAATGTTTCTTTTTTCCAAATTAATATTAACTTTTTCTGAATTTGAAATTTCATCTTTAATTAATTTTAAATACAATTTTAACTTTAATAGAATATGATAATTAAATAATATTTATTATTGAAATATTTTAAAATATTAAAAATTAACAAAAGAATAAAGTTTAATGATTTTTTTTTTTTTTTTGTTATTAATGTAGGATTATAGCTATACATTTTTTCTGATACTATCTGTAGTGTTTTCATTCTGTTTAGTATACTAAATATTCTTTATATATATTTATATAAAGAATATTTAGTATACTAATATTCTTTATTTGCCAAAAGGTTGATACACACAAATATATATATATGTTTGTGTGTATCAACATTTTGCAATTTTTAGAACTTTTATGGTTCTTTTATTTCTAAAAACATTTTCACATATATTTATTACATAGTTACATGGATTAAGCAAGTGTTAAAAAGTCAATTGGTAATTCTATATTTTTTGGATTGTAAAGTTAATAACTAATACTATGTAAAATATAAAAATTTTAAACTGTTCTTGAAGCTAAAGCTTTCTCCCTCAAAAGTGCAGATTAATTTCTCATTTACATGTATTCTATACAGTTTTTCTGACTAGCATAGATAATAAGGAAAAAATTGTTAATAAAGGTGATTTTTTTCTTACACTACGTTTCATTATATGTCAGTAAAAAAAAATTTTTTTTTATATTATTCAGTAATTTATAGATAATTCAATATACTAAGTTTTATATAAAAATTTGAAGAAGCAATTTTGATGAAATAAGTATATATAAATCAAGTTTTCTGCCATCTTGGAAATTAATTTTCTCATTCAGATATAAATAATTATGCTGAGAATTCATTGTCACTTACTTTGATAATGATGGGATTTGTAGTTAAACTGATATCATAATATGTAACTCATAACTGAAATTTTTAGTATAAAAATTTTTGATTTTATTATAATCAGCTTTTGTGTTATTTTTAAGTTAGAAGCTTTAAGTATGTCACTTTTTATCTATTCAGTATTTTAATTTATTGTAAATAGATAATGATACTATTTTCAGATAAAATACATTCACTTTGTGGTGAAATATCTCAACTTTTATTTCTATTTTTGTGTTTTATGTTTTCAAAAATCAATTAAATAATTTTTTTAATATATTGTCATCACTAGTATAGAAAATATAAAATTAAGGTCAAATAAAATTGATTATTCATTGTTTTATGGAATAAAAACATTCTCTTGTATATAAAGCATATTTGTGATTTCTGTAAGATTCAGTAATGCCAGATTAATGAAGATGAAATATTCTTTTCCAAGATACATAAGAAAAATTCCTTTGTGCAAAATGAGTATCATTTCAGACGTAATAGTATGTAGAAAAATAAATTTAAGTTACAAGTTTCTTAAAATAATATTTTAGGAAAATGTTTAATGTGATTTTTACATGGTGTGTATCTGGTCTTTAAAGCCATAGTTGTGTTAAATGTTTCCTAAATTTTTTTGTGATGCCTAAATATTACCTATTTAAGTGTTCAGACTGTGAAGGATGAATAATGCTTTCAGCAAATTTATTTGCTATTATAATATCAGTGGGATAGTAAATATATTATTTATACTCTGAAATATATCAGAGTTTATTTCAGAGTGAAAATTGGACTGCATGTGCATATCTTTCTGATAATTGTTAGGGCACTCATTATAATGTATTTTGAGACAGCCAATGCACATGTCTATAATATATAAAAGTGTTATATTTCTGTATAATTTACTGAGAAAGATTTGACAAAACCTAATGACTATCAGTCAGTTTCAGCCGGGTGTAACTTCGCTATAATGAAATATTTAAATTATTTCATTTTTTTTATTTGTTTTACTACGGCAAAAGATAGATATATTTCTTAATCATATGCTAACTATAATATCTTTAGTTGGTTGTTATATAGCTTAGATAAAAATAGTAAGATAGTTTCTTACCTTTTTTAAGAGATAAAAAAGGTGTGTTATACTCTTAAGAGCACAAATATTATGACTACCTCCACAATTTAACACAGCTCAATGCATCACTAATGACAGAGAATGTTGAGAAATGTCACTCAGAAAAATAAGATAAACACCCCTGATTTGTATATTTAGAAGCATTTTTATTTCGCCCACATCAGTTGTTAACTGAACCACTGTCGTTCTCTGACCTTGTTTTACAAAGTCTTTCAGTAGATAATAAGTCAAAATTAAACTTTTTAAAAATCCAACTGTGCATCTATATGTATTAAAAATGTATAAGTTCTTATTAAAGAAGTAAAGATGTTTATAAACAATCTAATTTATTTGTTAATGTTTAAAAAATAGATGTGAAAAGTTACGAATACTTATACATGAGTAATTAACAATTTTCTCATTGTAGCAGACCAAGAAGCATTTTAGAAATGTTATTGACATTTAATACATCCGTTTATGCATACAATAAATACTACTAGGAAAATAGTTTAAAAAATCTAATTCTTATATGCAAGCATTGTTTATTTTTGTTGTAATCTCATTTATTGAGTGTTTATACTTGTTTAATTTACATTATTTCTCACTTAATAGGAATTAACAAATAGATAAGTTCTCAGCAAAAATTTTTAACTTAGATTTTTTATATTTTTTTGTGCAAACAATGATTTAACTGTGCAGCATATAAATTAACTTCAAATTTAAAATTAAAAAAATTTAATGTATATTGTGTACTTTAATTGTGGGGTTATTTTTCAAATCTAAAATTTATTCATTAGAATGGAGTGTTTCTAGAAATAATTCTGCCACTACATTAATTCTGCCACTACATATATTGTAAAATTAAAAAGTATTATTAGGGAAGCAATGAAATTTTAATATCCGTTAAATTATTACTGTATCAACTTAATATGAGGAATTTTCTCTCTTTAATAATAGCAAAAATTCCATTAGCTTTACTGTGTAACTTTTCACCAGTGCAGAATTTTTCTTTTAATGCAGAATTCTTTGATTATATATTAAATAATTTTTTTTTATTTAAAAATGATTATATATATATGTATTTTTTTTTACTTGTTTAAACTGATTGAAACTTAAATGGAAACAGTATAAACTTTTTGTAGATTATTAGATTTTAAGAAAGGTCATGCATTGTCTGTATTTCCTTTGAATCTATATACAGATATTCAGACTATGTTTATAGTCCACTTCTGTTTCTTTACCTTTTAGAATATAGATAGATTATTGAAAGATAAATTATTTTGGTTGAAATTAAACTTTATTTTTTATTTAGATGTTGCAAATTGATATCCTTTTTATAATAGTAATTAAGTGTAATTATTTTATCATATATCTTTGTTATTTAATTATCAGTTAAAGTATTTTAATTTATATTTCATGAGATTTTAAAAGAATATTTGTTATCCAACACACTTGCTAACTTCATATAACATTAAAAAATATTTTTTAAATAAACGAAATGTGATATATTATTGTCAGTGATAGCTGAGTGTAAAATATAAATGTTGTAGCTTGAAGTCTAGCTTCAAATAAAATAAGTGTAAAAAATATTTTTCTTTGAACAGTTAGTTTATTGCATTCTAAATAGGCATTTCAGTTTTAGTGAATTATTGAAGTCATTTTTCATAACTCTTAAAATTTGCTTTATATTCTACAAATCTTACAATATATGTCCAGTTATCTGAGAAATCAAAAGTGTGATACAAATTTTCAATTACATTGCATTGATATTTTTTCTTTTTTAGGAACTGGATGCACAAGAAATGAATAAAATGAGGTAATGATAATTATATATTTCTATACAGTATTTTTCTTATATTTAATTTTGCTAAATGATACATTATAGTTTTTTTTATATATATTATTTGAATCTTGATTTTTGATTCTGAATTAAGGTATTTTTAGAAAGCGTGGTAAGTCTTAAGTTTACAATGCTATAAGCTATTCTGAAAGAAAAAATATTACAGATATGTATATTTGATACATAAATACTTTCAACTGAATTTGTCAATTTCTGTTTTAGTTTTATTTCTGAAAAGTCTTATTATTTAATTGATTAATATATCTTACTGTATTTTTTTTGTCTTATATTTTACTTTTAGACTTGTGTATATTAAATATTTTAAATTAATTATACATTCTACTTTTAAATTTATTATTAATACATTTTCCCTGGAGCACTAAATAATATATAAGCTTTTCCCATGTTTATGTCAGAACTTAAAAAATTTTTTTCCTTTTCAGTCGACCTTTAGAAGGCCAACTGTATAAGTATACTAATGTTGTTAAAGGCTGGCAGTATCGATGGTTTATACTCATCCCAGAAACTGGAATTCTAGAGTATTATATGGTAACTCATTACTTTCTTTCTTCTCTAGAAAACTTAAATAATTATCTCAACAGATCCTTAATGTATTTTAGATTTTAATATTAAGCTTTGCTTATTGAAATATATATATATATATTATATATATATATATATATATATATATATATATATATATATATATATATATATCTGTTTAGATAATATTTTAACAATTATTCTTGAAAAATAATTTAACATTTACAATTATTCTTAAAAGTCAACTTAAATGAAAATGTCATTCTTTGTACTTTTTTTGCTCCCATCCATATAATTAACACATTACTATATAGTAATAAATGACAGTTTTTTTTTCAATTTCCTTTAGTTTCATGTAATACATTATTAAATAACTAACTGGAATTTTTTTCTAATTCTGATTCATGCAAATTAATATAAGTATAGTGGATCTTGTTTTTATCTGTTTATCCATTTTACAAGATTTCTTTTACTGTGTTTTCACCTTTAAATGAAATTTTACTCTTAAATATGAAATTAACTTAATTGTAGTTTAAGGATTCTCCAAAGACCTCTTTATCTTGAAAATCCTTTTTATTTCATTAGAATGATTCTAAATATTGTAACTAACATTGTGCTTTAATATTGCTTATAAGTAACTTTATGTTGATCTAATTAAAAGAATCTCTGATAAGACAAAAGTGATTTTACAGTAATTAAATATTTGGTGCTGTGTTATTACGCATTGAATAAGCAGTAGAAAATTATATCAAAGTACTTAAAAAGTAATAATTATGAAAATTTGAATGCAAATGTATATTATTTAAAAAGAATTTTAAATAAGTATTGTATGTCAATAAGTTAACCTTGATTTATTTGAATATACTGATTAATTTCATCTCATTCATAAAAAAATAAATAAAAACTTGTGATAGCATGTGAAATAAATTATATCGGATAACTATAAAGTGCTACATATGAAAATTTCATAAAATAAGTGGAAAATGAATTAGTCTTATTGAAACCAAGAACATGTATCTTCTATACTCTTTGTGTTATTTATTTTCTTAGATTGAATCAATAAACTTATTTTGCATTATAAGTAATTAATATGAAATGTTAGTTGAAGACTTATCAGTGTTTTGTTACCTCTGAATATGTACTGTAAATTACCAGAACATGATCATATCAAAAAAACCATGAAAAATTTCCGTTGGAGAGTAAAATGCAGTACCAAGAAGAAAGTAAATTATTTTCATTATGGAATGGTAGAATTAATGTTCATCATAAATTTCATTGCATTATTTTTTTTTATTAAATTTTAAATCAAAGGTTTATTTAGCCAAATCCATGTATATGTTTATATTCTCATCTAATAAATTTAGTATCTTGTTATTAAATAACAAACTTTTAATTGAATTTTAAAAATGTTGATTTTCATTCTAATAATACTTTATTGTAACAATTTCTTAGAGCATCCTTTTTTCTTCTGAAAGCTGAAAGAGATCATAATAAAGCATTCCATTCTTCTCTTTCAAAGAATTCTTGAATTCAAAAAAAATCTAATTTCCTTATGGTTAACCCTAATTTAAAAGTTGGTACAAATATATATATATATATATATATATACCTATATATATATAAAAATATATATATATAAAAAATATGTAAATATATATATATATATACATACAAAAGAGTAATTTTTATACCATTTTTACCATCCATTAAATATTTTCAGGTGCTTAATGTACTTAATTAAACCAATTATATATACATATATATATATATATATATATATATATATATATATATATATATATATATATATATAATTGGATTAATTAAGTACATTAAGCACCTGAATATATATATATATATATATATATATAATTGGTTTAATTAAGTACATTAAGCACCTGAAAATATTTAATGGATGGTAAAAATGGTATAAAAATTACTCTTTTGTAATTTTGAATATTATTAATTTAAAGTACAGGACTGATGTTTGATTCTTGGGATGGGCAAGGTTGTCTCTGTCTTTCATCCTTTCAGTGGGTTGGTAAAAGTGAGTAACAAACATGTTTGGGGATTTTGCCTTTGTCTGACCATTTATCTTCACACTTAAAGCCCTTGGTCAAGAACAGGGGTGCTGTACCACATTAATTTAGTTGTCAATTTAAAATTCTATAATATTAATTTCCCTGTTTATTTAAATATAGTAGTATAAATTATAATTTAGAATGATAAATATATTTATACTTATTTTCACTAATAATATATTTTACTGTTACATTCATTAGTATCAACTAATTTTGAAAAAAATTGTATTAGAATATTATATTCAAATTTTTTTGTTTTTTTTTTAAAATGAACTTTAAAAAAATTATAAATAATAATTTTTGTTAACATTCAGTGTATGCTTAGCATTTTTGTGTTACTTCACTATTCATTAGTTACAATCATGTATTCATTTTTCTTCAACAGCTGGATGAAGTGAAGAAGAAAAGGCCTAGGGGAGCAATTTTTTTGGCAGTAAATATATTTATATTATTAAATATAATTAATAACATAGAATTTTATGTTTTATTTGTATTAAGCAAGAAAAAAAATTTTTTTGATGTATATTCTTAAAAAAAAATGTTCTTGCTTTAATGCAGGCCTGACAGTTGAATACTTAGTTGCATTTGTTACACACAGTTTGTAGTTTCAAATCCCACATCGCCCTTAAATATTTATAGTGACTTGGAATTGACTTTAAATTCTTAAGTAAACTCACATATTGTTACAAAATCTTTTCCCATATTTTCCTAAATAAATAGTATTTTCTATCCAACTTTATTTCACTTTTGAAAAATGATACAAAAAAATTTGATAAATGGACAAAAATTTATTTTAAGATTTAAATCTAAGTTTATCTGTTCCCTTTATCTAAGTTTATCAATTCTATATATTAAGCTGCATTCATAATTTTAGATCAAAGTCTGTAAATTTAGCACAATTTTGTAAGTTAGGTGATGGAATACCCTATGTTGCGGAGTCAAAAGCCTTTTTAAGTCAATAATATTGTAAAATTTAACAGCATTATTATGGATATGTAAAAATCAAGTTTTGTATTCTAAAAGTTTTTGATATATAATTCGTACAAAATCACTATAAAAATATTGTTTCTTTAAAAATTATCTTTTTTACAATAAAATATATTTATATTTAGAAAATAAGAATATAAAGTCAAGTTCAGTTTATTAGATATCAGCATAAAAAGTTTGGAGCTGAAGTTCCAGAAGAAGTTATGTTTTTAAAATCCGAATATATAATAACTAATGTATTTAATCATATTTAAATTTATTATTAATTATTAGTGCTTTAATTTTTTAATTTCATTTCAGTAAAGTAAATTAAGAGAAATTGTTGCTGTAATATCAGTAATTTTCATTTTATTTTCATCTTCGAACATTGTCATATTTATTTTTTATTATATTGAATTTTTAAACAGATTATGTTATTTGTGCTTGACAAAGTTAAATGGTTAGTATTCTGGCTTTCAGTTTAACAGTTTGTGGGGTGGAATCCTACCTTGGCCCTGAATGTTTATAGTATTTTGAAATCCATTTTATACTCTGTTTAATTATCCATCATTTACAAAAAATCACCAATAGGAAAAAACCAACTAAACCAAACTGTGCTGGAAAAGGGTTTTCTTATCAAAATTTGTTTTCTTATACATCATCTTTGGGTCTTAATTATTATATATGTGTCCATTAATTTAAAGTTCTAGAAAATGTAAATATTTATTGATTGATTTAAATCTTAAAAATAAATTTGCATTCTCTAAATAATTAATTTTTTAAATCTCCATTCAGTCTATTTTAAGTTAATTTTGCTTTAAAAAAATCTCCCTTGAATACTTTTTTGAAAACTTAAATAGATAAAAATAAGAAGCAAATATTTTTTAGAACCTCATGGAAAATCGTCATTCTAAATAGTTTTTAAAAAAAGTTAGTTACTATAAGAAGAATTTATTGATATTTAACTTTAAATACATTTTTTGCTAGAACTAAAATCATATTTAAAGAAATTTAAGAGGTGAAAAACAAATATTTTTATCTGACTTTTCATTTGGCTTCTACCTGATGTAAAATTAAATAGAATTACTATGTGAAAATTTGACTGTCACCTAATCTACACCTACACCTAATCTTTAATAATGTACTTATAAAATCATTATTGGTTTAAATAAAGCACTTATAGAAATGTACAATTTAAATATATCCTCTAAAAACTATAGTTTTTATTATTTATTTTTTTTATTTTACTAAAATATCTGCTAATTTAAAATGTTACATTTTATTCAATACATTTGAGACAAAATAGTTATTTCGCTAATAATTATAAAATTAAAAGTTATTTATGTTTAGATGTTGTATTTAATTTCTAAAAATAGTAATTTATAATGTACAGAAATTATTTAGATCATTTACAGCTTATTTTGTCCATTTTTTGTTCCAATTCCTAATAATTTAACAGCAATTTAAACCAACCTCTTTTATACTATGGAGATATTTCTTAAAAGAAAGGCTTAAATATTTCTTTTTTAAAGTAATTCATTCATTTTGGTTTTTCTATTTATTTTTTAAAAATAAAGTTTAAAAAAAAGCATTTATTAATATGTGAAGTCTTGATATAAATATTTGAACCATTTTCATAGTATTTCTTCTGTTAACTAATAGAATTCTTGTTTTCATTAATGAGGATAGCCACATTTCCTTTTGGAGGACAATCTCAAAAATTCTATGTCTATAATATTTTTGTTTATCTATAATTAATCAAAAAATTAAGAAAAGAAATTTTGTAAAATAATCTCTATTTTTGATTAATACAATGTTTACAATGATATGCCAATTAATTTGCAATATACTTTTTTTTTTTTATCAGCTTCTGGGTATTTTACATAAAAATATTTTCAATAAGTCTTTTTTTTAATCTTTTTGGTGTTAAAAGTGAATAAAAGGTATATTTAGTTTCTTTTGAAAAATTAAAGAAAAAGAAAAGTAAATAAAAATTTGTACATCCCTCCATGATTTCCTTGTTTATATAATGTAAAATTTTTATCTAACACTTTTTACTTAAAACTATCAGATTATTGGTTAGTACTTAAATAATAGTTACTTCACTGCTTTTTATATGTAATAAAGCTTTGTATGGTTCTTAAAATTATTTTGTACCAATTGATAAATTTTGTTATGTATTGTATAGAGTATTTCTAAATCATTTTAATTTATTTCCAAATTCTTCTATCACTGTATTTTTTTTAATTTAAACTTTTTAAAGTGCTAATAAATCATAGCATCAAGATTATGCATGTATTCAAAGTTTCTTATATATTATGTCATATTCTCTAAAAATTGCTCTTTAAATTCATTATAGTAAAAAAAAAATTATAAAATGAATAAGTTTAAAATAATATTTTTGAATTAATCAACTTATTTTCTAATTCTGTATAACTTTTATGCAACTATATGCCATAGTCCAATTTTTTCCATAGCAAAATTAGGTTATTTTAATATCATCCCATCACCTTGAGCTTTTAAATAATAATAGTTCTATTTTCTTTCTTAATTCCAAAAAATTATTAATTATTTGGTATAAAATAAATAAAATTATAAGCTTCATTCAGATAGTTTTGTATGTAAAAGAAAAAAAAGTAATACCTCTTTTTAAAATCGAAATGATTTTCAATGTATTAAAATATTTTTATTTAAGGGTGCTGTTGTTTCTCCAAGTGATGAGGATGGTCAATCATTTGCAATCAATGCTGCATGTGGAGAAGTGTATAAATTAAAAGGTAATTAATTTTTTAATTTAACTTTTCGAAATCTGAATGATTCATATATTATACAGAAATGAAAGTGTCATTAATATGCATTAAGTATTAAATTCTTAACTAAACCAACTTTTAATGAAAAAAAAATTATTTGTTATAAGAAAGAAGTGGTTAACAATTTAGCTTTAAAATTAGATTTTTTCTCAATATCTATAAAAGCCTTTGCATACAAATATTTAGAAATTATCTTAAATAGTTTAAATTCAAACTTAAAAAATATTTTAGATTTTGCATAAAATTCTTCCATCTCATATTTACTCAATTTTATAATGTATTTACACAACTGAAATGTTCTATTATTGTCATAATGAGTTTGAATTTTTATTTTCTAAAGAGTTTTCTATTTTCACATTTCTGCAATGTTTTATTTTTGTTCTATCTACTAAATAGTGACTAGCTTCTATGTTTTAATAATATTAAAAACTGAAGGAACTTTCTTTTCCATTTAATAGCAAATGATGCAAAAGAAAGACAGTTTTGGGTAAACAGAATTAGAGCTGTTGCTGAGCATCATACAAAAAGTATTGCAGAAGTATGTTGTGCTTTTTATTTTTATGTAATTATATTTATTTGAAGTATTTCTCAAACTTAATTTGGACAAAAATAAATTCTTCATAATTCTCATTACTATAAAATCATTGTAAACATTTGTCAATATTTTTAATTTTCTTTTAAAAATAAAACTAAATTTGAAAATTAAGTGTTTCTTTTTAAATACCTTATTAACAGGGAATGCTTAAAATTATCTATATTTTCCTATTTAATTCAGTTATTGCAAAAAAATTGTCTCAATTATGTATTTAATGTATTAATAGTTCTAAATAAATGATGTATTCATTTATAGTTTTAACGCATAAAATGGCTACTAAATATAATTAACTAATATTATTTTGATTATATGTTCGTAATATTTTTAATATGAATAATTAAATATACTAATTATATTTATTTTAATATAAATGTCAGTAGATTTTTTCTTTAAATTAGTTTTTTAGCTATTTTATACTGTATTTACTTTGGAATTGTTATTTTTAGATTAAATTTGATTATATTGTTAATCAAAATTTGTCAAACCTACAGGAAAGCTAAATTAAATATTAAATCTTGCAAGACAAATTATGCACATAAATTCCTATAAAGTTTTATATTTTTCTCCCACTGATTGAAAACCCGCAGTTAATTTTCTCCCGCCAATCAGTTTAAAAATACTAATTATTTTATAAAAAATTATTTTGATTTTCATAACTTGTATAGAAATGTTTTTGACTCTTTTGTTCTGATAAATCTTATTTCTTTTAATTATTCAATATTTTTTATTAATGTTTAGAAAAATCCACCTCTGCCACCAAGAGAGCATAGGGTTCCTTTATCTGTTATTGATCTTCGACCATCTTTATCAACTCCTGAGGCTCAATCAACCTGGTATTCAGGTTTCCATGGTGGTAGTATAATTGATGCTCATCCTACCAGAAGAAAAAATGCAAAGAAAAAAGTGCCAGCTATAAATCAGTCTTCTATCATGCAGACTGCTGCCTCAGTGACTGAGGCACTGAACAATGTCCGGGACATGTTACGTCAAACAGAAATGTATAATAGTTCATTAACTAAAATTATTGAGGTGCATATTGTTTTCATTAAAATTATTTTTACTAATACTCACCATTATCAAGTTGAAAATTTTAATTATACTTTTCTTTCAGAGTTTGCCTCATACAGGAGCTGGTCCAAAATGCTGTGATAATGTAAGTTTAAAAAATGTTGACCATTTTACTGTAAATTTAATATAACATCGATATAATATTAATGTTTAATATTACTTTTTAATTGCAGTTCTTCATAATTTAAGTTTCCATCTAAGTTTTATCATTAAATTGCTTTATTTTACTGTGTGTAATTCACAAATTATGTGTTAAAGTTTTGAATTTCATTTTGCTTGTTAGATACTGACTCAGATAGTCTGATAAGAAGCATTTTCCAACAAGAAAATTAACAACAAAGTTTTAAAAGAAATATTTATGTTTTGTAAAATCAATGATAAATGATGCTAATTGTAAAATCAATGATAAATGACTTATTGACATTTCAGCTATAAACAGTTGTCCAGTTTTGTTTAAGAACAAACTCATTTCCCTCATAGGATATTACACTTGCTATTGTCTAGCGTTGTTTCATATTGTCGTGACCTGAGCTGTTTAGTTTGAAAATATTCAACTTCATATATTACCATGTTGAAGTGAAAGCATTTATGTTATAGAGAAGACTAATAAAAAATGACCATTAACATGCTAATGTTGGGTGATAAATAAATCATGCACAGCACAAAAGAAAAAAGTCATTCCTTTAATTCAGTTATTAACAAAATAAATAAATTTTTTTATTTCAAAAATGTATAACTAAATTTTGAAGTTATTAAAGTCCAAAATATTTAAAGTTTTATTGAAATTTTCTCCTTATTATCACTTTTGGCAATTAATCAGGTGTTTTCATCTTGGTTTATCGCTTTTGGTGATGAGGTGGAACCAAATGTTATCCAACCAGATGTTTTTCATATTAAATGTGTTTTTAATGTATAATTTATATTTTTAATCAATACATGTATTTGTATTTTGTGACAATATGTGACACAACATTATCAATAATATATATTTTGGATTATTCACTGAAAATATTGCAGTGCATTATGCAAAGCGTTTTTCATTTACTTGAAAGAAATGCCTTATGTATAACATGTGATTACAGATTATAAATAGGAAAATGCAATATCTGTTTAAAATGTAATACATTTTAATATAAGTGACATTAAAAATAGAAGATAAATTAAAACGTGAGAAAGAGCTTTGTTCTGCTCACATTTAATGCAAATAAAAGGCCTAGAAAACAATTTTTAGAAGACATAGCTTTTTTATATCTGAAAATTAGGAATTTTTCTATTCATAAAAGGAAATTTATTAAAATTATAACAATGAGTTGAGCAACACCAGTTTGTCATAAACTGATTTTTTATAATTTGTATGTATTATAATAATAAATGAAAAAGACTTTACAAACAGAAATAAATTAACACAGGAACAAATTAAAAACATTAATTAAATTATAGTTCACTAAATTACATTGCAATTATTTAATTCTGTAATGACTAAGAGACATGTTGTATTGTAGTTATTGAAGGCTTATTTTTTTTCCATTAAAAAATTATGTAAAGAGAACCCCTAGAAAGAAGTTTAGTTTAATTAACTTGTATGTATTCTTAATTGTTTAATTAATTTCATTCACTGTTTTTATTATTGGAAAATATTAAATATGCATTTGAATAATCATTATTTCATATATGATATTGGTTTTTATATGCAATTTTATCATATTTCACTTTATAAATTTTTGATTTTTGCCAAAAAATAAAAAAAAGGCACAGATAACTATATACAATATGCATGTGTTGATATTATTAGTTGTATAATTGTTATTATATTTTTTCACTCCCATAAAAAATTGTAACATTGCAACTGAGTAAAATATTAGTGTTAATATTTATTAAAAATTCAAAGACAACATTTAAAGAGCATGACTTCATGTGAAGAATGTATAATGTAATTTTTACATAAAGCTCTAATCTTTTTTAAAAGTGTATATGTAATTAATTTAAATAAATATCAAAATTATTTGTAATTTTTAATAGTGTGAATATTGATGACTTCATTTATAATTACTGTATTCTTTAGTAGGAATGGAGTGTTCTTGAAATTTAACATGCATAGTTAATATTTTAACTGTATTCTTATATATACTTATGTTTCTTCTGTGGATTTATTTTAGAATTTACTTCTGCTCAAAGCAACTTCTGCTGCTACTTTTCATACATTGCAACAATGTTATTCAATTCTTCAAAATCAACAAGTAAGTGTAAATGCTAAAAAAGATATTTGTATTGTAAAAAATATTGTATACAAATTATTAAAAACATGTCCAAAACTTTCTATTTTTTAAAAAATTAATTACATAATTAGAAAATATCATGCATTGTTTTAAAAGATGAGCTGCATTTAGAAAATGTAAATATTATTTTAAAGGGAAATAATAATATATACTTTAGCTGTGATTAAAATTTTTTGAGTTAATAAACTTATGAGACTTTATCATTTAAGCACCAGTTTACTGCAAGGGCAATATGGAAAATTAATTTATCAGTGCTAAATTGTAAGCATTTTTATTTCAAGTACTTATGTATATTTTGTACAAAAATGTAATTTGTAATAATATGTAAAATTTTTTTTTAAGGTTTCTGTAAATTTTCCTAGAGTATCAATTGAATTTCCTCCTTTGCAATTAGATAGAATAAGTTTAAGTCGTAGTTTATCTGAGAAAAGGTATGTACAATAAAAGTTAATTTATACTTTCATATCATCATAATTTTTTTATTTGGTCTAATTTTAATGGCTGAATTCTTTATAAAATATTAAATTTTCTGAAAGCTGGGAATAAAGTAAATGGTGATTTGTATGATTTTTTTATTTATATGAGTTATGGATCAAATTTATCAATTATTTTGTGTAATTATACAAAATTTTATATTTATCACTACTATTTCTTACTTTTATGAGATTATTAAAATTCATTAATATAATCATAAGTAAAAATATTTTAAATTATATATATTTGAATTAATAAATCTAAATGCTTTGAAAATTTTTCTAAAATTTAACTTTATCTAAAAAGTTAACTTTTAGATATACAAAAATACATAAATAATACAATAACTTTTTGAAATATTTCAGATTTTTAGATTAGGAAAATCTCTATTTATCTAAAATTATTTATGTATATATTAGATATACATAAATAATACAATAACTTTTTGGATTATTTCAGATTTTTAGATTAGGAAAATTTATATTTATCTAAAAAGTAAACTTTTAGATAAATATAAATTTTCCTAATCTAAAAATCTGAAATATTCCAAAAAGTTATTGTATTATTTCATTTGAAACATACACTTGTAATAGTTTAAAATTTTTAAATAAATGAATAATTTTTTTATTTAAAAAATTAATTATGGATTGCAAAAAAAGTTTTTAAAAGCTTACTTTTATGATAATTTAAATTGAATATTATGTAATTATTCTTATAATAAATTTAAATGACTGTTTATCTTATTAAATCACAAATCTGATATTAATTCAACTCTATGTGCATGTTTGCTTGGATGATATTCTGTTTATAATGAAAAATGATATCAGTATTTTGAAAATATTTTTGGCTAATGCATTATTAAAATATAATAATTTACTCCAATTATGAGAGGCAATTTATTAAAAATAAAGAGTTATTTAAACACGAAAATTTTATTTTCAACATTGAGGACAATTTACAATGCACAGTTGATTCTTATTAATTTCAAAATTAAAATTTCTTGAATTTCACTTGCACAAAATGAAAACTATGCTTTGAGGAATGTATTTTATGATGCTAAAATTTAATAATGAATATAAATAATAAATATAAAATATGACATTGTGTAAATCCATATTAAAAAAAAAACATCGAAAATAAGAATTATGGCACAAATATATAAAAAAAGTATTTATATACTTAAAAATTCATTTTTTTCCTTTTTAAGTGTTTATCTGTTAGAACATTTGCAAAAATATTTTATCAGTTGCTAAAAGGAAATAGAATTGAGAAGTAAAAGTACTTAAAAGAATATTGAAATTTACATAATTTTTTAACATAATTCAATTTGTACCATATTCATTTGATAAGTGTTTGATATTGAATATTTTGTCTTTTAAGGATGAAATTTGACTACAATACTAAAATATTAATGCTTTATCATTGAAAATTGACTGTTTACATATTAATCATAATTAACAATCTTATTATCAAAATGTCAAATTCTATACATAACTAATTTTTTATGTATGGAAACAGTATCTAATATTGATTCTTTACATTGATACTTATAATTTGTGAAATTAATTTTTATTGTGTGGTATTTGGACACTTAGTGAATGAAATAGAAATTTGCTGATGCTGAATTCTACCTATAACTTATGTGGGAATTTTTAAAAATTCAGTTAAAAATCTAAAATTTAGAAGAAAAAAGTTTTAAATTTGAAATAACAATAAAGAGAATAATTACATAAATTATTGTAAAATAATAATTCTAGCATTAGTGTGCATACGTTATATAAGTATGTCGTATTTTTATCTTAAGTTTTTATACAGTTATTGAATATCCTTCTTCGAAAAAAAAAGAAATTATATAATGTCATATTTTATAAAAATTCTTATTTTTGTTTATTCTATTGAATGTTTGTCATAATATATAGACTAGAATGCATCTTATATTCTTTGCAAAGTGATATTTTTGAAAATAATGTTATCTTGCTTGTGTCAGAATTCATTGATCTGATAAGCGTTAATGGGTACTTTTGGTTCAACAGTTTGTTAGTTGAATTTCCACCTCTAATTTGGATGTTTATAGTGATTTGGAATTCACTTGAAACTGTAGGTCCTGATCTAATGATCTGTCCTAATCTGCAAAAAATGACTATTAGATGACCAACCATTTTATAAGAATTTATTTCAAAACTGCTAAACATTAATATTTTATTCACATTTATGGTTAATATTTGTGCTGTGTACTCTAGTCTGTGAATTTCTGTTTTATGTTTTACCTCCCTCTGGAAATAAGATTTCTCTCAAAACTTTCATAATGTTATAATTTACATACAACTGTAATGTCTTTAAATTCTCTACTGAGTACTTGCATCATCCCTGAGTTTTCCTTTTATAGAGGATTATCTTTAATATATATTGAAATGTATTAAAAATCATTGTGTGATAAAGTTCAATGGGATAAAAAAAAAAATCTGGATTTCAGAGATAAAATGAGTGATTTTTATGAAGTTCTCAACACTGTTTATTCTATTTAATATCTTTAAAAATAATAATTTGCTAATTTTTTTCTCTTTGTTTCAAAATGGCTAATGATGATATTTTAATACTTATTTTTAATATGTGATCCGTAAAAATGCGAAATGATATAATGTCTTTTATTTCACATTTTGTTATTAATCTCATTTTATAAAATAATATTTTAGATGAGATTTTTATATAACGTATTCAAAAACATATCACTTTATATAATTTTTTGCACAAACAATAACATATTTGTGCGTATTTTTTTATAACTTTTGTATGAGACCTTGATGTTAGATTTCATTATAACTCAAATTTCATGATAACAAGCAAGGCAACTTGGATCAAAAAATTATATGCTGGGCTAACAGATAAATGGTTAATACTCTGACCTTTGTTTCAACTGTTCATGGGTTTGAATCCCACCTAGTTCATGGATGTTTGTAGTGCTTTGAGAGCAGTTCATTTTCAAATCTTACTTGTTAAGAATGACCATTAACAACAAAGAAATAAACATTGTACCTAAAGATATTTAAGTGATTTTTAGTGGTTTTTGAGTCATAAGTAACAGAATACAGGAGTCATTCCATTGTCAAATTTTATGTTTTAAAAGAATTTTATTTTTAGAAAATTTTGGACAATGTTTTTGATTATGTAAATAGTAAAGTGATCATAATGATGGTAATGAAGGTATGTTTTTATTTTCAATAATTGCTGATTATTAGATACTGATTACTCTAAAATGCTAAAAAAAATATTTCTAATCAATTTAAAAATAAGTGTGTGTGTGTATGTGTACCATGCATTATCTGATTTAGTTCATAGTATTCCATGTGAAGAAGTAAAGGTTGATGCAAGAATGTAGCATGAAAAATTGAAGGAACATTTTTATTTACAATCAATTGAATACTTTTTCATGTTACAATATTACTTGGTTTTATTTCATTACAATATAACTAATCATGAAATGATTGAACTTTTTTGTCAAAATGTCAATAAGCCCTAAAAAGTGTCCCTTTTATATTCACATATCTTGTTGCATTAAATTTCTAAAGATATGTATCATCTATGTAACAAAAATGGCTATGCATGAAATGATGGGGAAAGAAAAGAATTATATCAATGTATGAAGATGCTTTTTAGTAGAATAAAATGAACCTGCTATGAAATTTAATGATAATATTATTGAGAAGGCCATATTATTTTACCTTAGATAATCAACTCTATCTCTTAAAAATTTCTGTGTTAAAAAATCTATTTGATTAAATGTAGTATCAATTTGAAAATGATTGTTTAAAATATTTGATGCAAAATTTGTGTAATTATTTTTTTATTCAACAATTATTTGCTTGTATTAATTTTTTAATTTACAGTGTACTGTATTTTCCTGCATGTAATCCACAGCAGTCTATTATTCACAAGACATTTTTTTGAGTGAAAGAAAAAAAGCGTCACATAATCTACAGCAATTCTTCTGACAAATAATCAAAAATATATGCTGTTGATAATTTGGTTGTCAAATAAAATTTAAAAAAAAACACATTTATAATGAACAAGATCTGTTTGGATTCACCTCAAAGCAAAGTGTGATAATCTGAGATGAAAGCACAACATTGATCAAGATCTGAGAAGATTCTAATAAAACTTATTGATTTTTAGCTTTTAATAAGTTTTAAAACGAGGTTAGACATATTTTAAAAATAAAATATATTTGTTTGGTTAATAATTAAATTAAAGAAATGAATTATTTTCAAACTGTGCATTGGATACATTTTTTCTTTTGTGCTGCATATGCTTTATTTTTCACCTTATATTAATACATTTGTTGCCATTTTTTATTTGCTTTCCTATACAACTTTTAGCTTAAAATTTGCTCTGTAACTTAATAGTTTTCGCCTCCACATGTCGACATATGAATTTGAATGTTTTCAGTGCGAAACAGCTTGGGTCAAGACAGAATGCAAAATGATGTTAGCCAATTGCAACTGTAATATTTTTCCGAGGAACCGAATTCTTTGGAAAATTCTGATTATGGTTGAAATAAATTAGCCAAATAGTGGAGCTATCTGTTATTTTTTGATGAACCATAGATGGCATTTCTTTTTAAATTTTATTGTAAACTTTTCTGGTGAAGGATGCATATTATCAGATTAATTTCACTGCCATATAATATGCAAAATGAAATTTGAAACATTTTTAGTACATAATCTGCAGATATATACATAAAAATATGGTAAATAGAATTTATTTCATAAAAATATACAAAATATATTATTGGGTATAAAATTAGAAACTGTAGTCAGCTAGTCAAATTATAAAATATAATTTATTAAAAATTGAAATGCTTTAATCCAAAATAAATTTTGTTGATGTCATTCTTTAATTTTGAACAATGACATTTTTTCTGCTTTTGCATTCATTTTATGCATGTTTCATTGATGTTAAATTAAACTAGTAGTTAATTCTCTATACAATTATTTTTTTTTTTTAGTACAGGGTCCCAGAGATCAAGAGAACCTTCTTTTAATCTTGGTAAGTTAAAAGATATAGTCTCCCAATTCTTATTCTAATAAGCATTGGGGGATTTTCTTTTCTGTTATGATTCTTTCACTTCATAATATTTTGCTTTCTTTTTCAAATAACCGTTTATTTTGTAAATCGCAAATAGATTGTAGTAATTTATTTATTTACCAATCATATAATCAATTATTTCTCTCAAAATTTCATTAATCTTTGTAAAATGCATTAGGAATTTTTGCTTCATTATTTAATTCACCTTAATAATTCTTTCTTTTCTAAGAATGGAGCAGAAATCCCATGAAAAAAAAAACGGATATGCTATTAAAAATACATTTTATTGAATAAAATTTCCATTAAATATGGAATTGTATTTGTATTCACGTAATGATGGATTTATTTTGTAATTTTTTATCTCATAAATTAAAATAAAAAAATTGTTAGTGTAGTAAAAATGAAGGATCACAAAAGATCTTCAAAATTGCATTTTATATTTTCATTGTATTGATTTCAGATTTTAATTTTTCCATAAAGATGATAATTTTTTATTTTCTTAAAATTTTATCCCAGACTATCGCTTCATAAGTATTATCATAAGACTTAGTGTAAATATAAGTATTAATTAAGCGAAATAATTTGTGTGAGATTTTCTAGATAATAATTTTTTACAACTTTTTTCACAAAAGTGCATAATTGTTTCTTTTTATTAAATGATTTTTAAAAATTAGGATGTCAAATTTAGTAACAAAATAGTTCTGCTTTTTAAATGAAATTTATAAAAACAATCATGTTTTAAAATGGTATGTAATAAAATAGAAAATTTACCCAAGAAATTCATCATTATATTAGTTGAAATGCAATTTATTAAGCTTATATATTTTATGTATAAGATTCATCATAAGATTTTTAATAGCATCTTTTTTTCTTAGGGGATATTTGATCACTTCATAATAAAGTGAAAAGTTCTGAATTTTACTCTCCAAGTTTCATGTACATAAATTTCAACAAAACAGTTATTAATTAAATGTGTTCTTGTTAGCGTAGGATGTTCAGAAATATATTTATTTCATTTTTATAAATTAAAAATAATTGTTTCTCGTATGGCAGAAAAGGTCTTGGAGAAAGATATTCATTAATCACCAATAAAATTTCCATTTTTATTTTAACATTTATTATTTTACTTTTTATCATTTACATTTATATTCATAAGAAGGAAATAATATTAATAAGATATAAATAAACCAATTATGGGACAGAATAATATATTATTTAATGATTGCAATCTGATTAAAAAGTTGACAATGTGGTTAAAAATAGTAATAACTTCTTTCATTATTTCAAATTTATTGATTAATGTAACTTTTTTATTAATTTCTATGTTTTATTTTAGGGTGAAAATTTTCTTTATGTGTTTTAAACATAATTATGCATATTAAACATTCTCATTGCAGATCCAAGTGGGGAAATTTCTGATAATGATGAAGTTGAAGAAAAAGAAGCTTCCATTGAAGGGGACAGACATTCCATAGTATTAAATTTAATGTCTCAACTTAAACTTGGCACAGATTTAACAAAAGTAATTATATATACATAAAAATTTCTTTAATGTCTACCATTCGAAAATTAGCTCAAAAATTTTAAACAAATATATACATGTATATATACTAGTATTCTAATAGTTTTGTTATAATATTTAGTTAATAGTTTAAATTAATTTATCTCATATTTATGATACTAAAGCTAAATAATTTGATTTTTATCTTAAATTACATTAATTCTAACATAAATATATTTATTTCTTTTATATTGACTTAAAATTACGTAAGTTATAATAATATTATTTACTCTTATAACACTCATTGTTTTTGTTCTGTTATATAATATTTTTAATTGTTACAAATGTATTTAATTTATTTATAATGAAAAGAATTAGGGAATAATTAAATGCGAGTTTATTTAAATTAACTGAAAATCTGTTTTTTCATATAAAAAAGATGAAAAATAGAAAGATATGCAATTCTCCATTGCACACATGTGTGTGTATGCTTATGAATATGTTATGTAATTAATTCAAGAAAATTTTTCAAAAAGCCTGATTAATATACTGGTATTTAAAAGATGAAATAAAATTTTTAATGAATAATCATGAATATCTTTCACTTTTTTCTTCCAAGAATAGATTTTTGTAAAAAATATTAATATGTGTGTACACATAATCTCTGTATTAAAATTCTGTAAACTATTAATATACATGTCTTCTGAAGCATGTGTTTTTAAATGTATTTGCTTCTATTTTAAATATAAAAAAATATGAATATTCTGAATTTTTGTATAATATATATGATGTCAATAAAATTGTGAAAAAGCACCATTATTTTATTAACATTTAGGTGTCTAGCAATTATTTTAACAACATTTAGGTATTGAAAAATAATTAAAATTATAATGTATATTTTATAAGAAATACAAATATAGTTAAAAGTTTTACATATTCTTATGCTTTACTAAAATTTACTGTTATTGCAGTTTTTATCAAAATTTTGGAGAATATGGTTAACTGAAGTGTATTTTGAATTAAAATTAAAAGCTTTCATGTTTAATAATAAAACAAATATAAATAAAAATTTACTTTTATCATTAAAATTTGTATTATTATTTGGTGAAATTTTCAAATATTTTAATGTATATGACTTTATGTGGATTCATTGTGTTGTATTCATATTGAAATTATAAATTGTTATTTTTAATTTACTTTTTTATTGACTGTCATATTGGGAAAGATTATTCTGATATTGTTTTAAGATCATGCTTTGATAATATAAGTATTAAAAATGTCAGCTCGATAAGAAAATTAATTTTGGTTAAGAATTTTAAATTATAATATTGTTTTACAACTTATCACACACAATAAACACTGATAAATTATGAAACAATAATGAAATATAAAATGTAGGAAAAATTTTCGTTGGCACTTCTTGTAGTTAATTGTATTGGGTAATAGTATTGGTTCATAAATTTAATTAGATTATAAAAAAAATGGTTAACAATCATCCTTCAATAGTGATTTTAAGCAATTGTAATTGACTGACAATCATAGAAAAGTAATATTATTTTTCATAAAATTATAATTATTTTATCAGAATGGTACTAAGTACTTTTAGTATAGTCCGTACATATGTATATAATTGTTATTTATATAATGGCGAAATTAATTTACTATGAAAAACTAGTCAAGGACTAAAAAAATATTGATAATTAAAAATTATCATTATTTTTTAGAAGAACTTACAAAATGTAATCTCATCTGAAAGCATTACTTACTGTTTGCTTAGCAGAACTTATAAAATTTCATCTGAGGTTTTCCAAAATGCATCGTAATGATTTATTCAATTTTTTATTCTCTCTTTTGGTTTTTTATTATTGTTATAATTATTATTTTATTTGCTGAGATTGTCTCCCAAATATATATATATATATATATCTTATTGTTTGAAAATAGCATCATCAATTTTGGCTTTATTTACAAATTTTAGTAATCTAATTGAAATATTATTTTTTAGAGTTCCTTGTAAACTAAATTTCTATAAATGCTAGTTTTTAGGATTTTGTTAGTCTTTTGTGCAACATATCCTGTTTACATATATATATTTCATTTAGGTTGTGCTACCAAGTTTTATATTAGAGCCACGGTCTCTTTTAGAATTCTATGCTGACATTATGAGACATCCTGAGTTATTGGTGAAGTAAGATTTTAAATTTAATTTTTATATTCTATGTGTCAATGATACCAATAATATTTTTTGTTAATTTATTTTATAAATTTACTTAATTACCATTTTTTTCTTAATCTTTACCTTCAGGATTAAGCTGACCAGAGTTTAATGATTCCTCTTTATACTAACAAATATTATTGCATACAAATTCTTTTATGAAATGTTTAAAAAATGTTTTGCATTGCAAATACTTTTTTATTATTTTTAATTCTAATAAACTATCATTAATATTATAAGATTATGAAAGAATGAAAATAATTTATAAATTTCTTAAATTTTATGTAAATTTCATTTTTAAACAATTCTAATACATACCATGTTAACATGAAAAAAGACATAACAATTATATTTATCTGAAGTGAAATATCCTCACTTTTCAATTTTAGTTTTCCTTGCTATGGCTATTTAATGCTAAATTTAAGTTTCCCTTTAGAATACCTGATTGTTCCTCTCCTGAGGCTAGAATGCTTGCTGTGGTGCAATGGTATTTGACAGCTTTCCATGCTTGCAGAGAGGTATTTAATTTATCTTAATAAATATTTTTTCTTGAGTTTTATTAAAATTAATTTAATCTGTAATTAAAATTTTTTAAACTTTTAAAAAAGTATCTCAGTAGAAATAGGCTTGTTAGTGTCCATTACAACAGTGTATTTTTATTAGGCGACAGTGGCGAAGAAACCTTTTAATCCTGTGATAGGGGAAATGTTTCGCTGTTCTTGGAATATGCATGAAGACAACACAGATGATAGTCTTGAAAATCTCTATAAAGTTACTTATGTTGCAGAGCAGGTCTCTCATCATCCACCAAGTATGTTGAAATACTGCATCATAATATTTACTTTGGCATGATATTTTTCTTTATTATTTATAAAATATGGATTAGAATATTCAAATATACTATCTTAATGTAAAATAATTTCAATAATTTCAGATTCTATAAAAAATCTTGTTTAGATTGTGTTATCTCTCAGAGTAAAAATTTCATTTTAATTATTTACTTTTGGAACAATAGGAGCTTTGTTACTCCTTTGCTTTGTATGTTCACATTTTTTAAATTTATTTCTGTGATTTTTTTCTTATTAGGTTTCATAAATTTATATTCTATGTGTAAACAAACCATTTCAAAAAGTATTATGCTAAGTTAGTGATCTAAAAATTTTATAATGAACTTGTACAAATATTGATCCATAAATTTGGGATAAAATTTAATCAGGAAATTAACATAAGACTGATTTTTTTAAATATTTTTGAAAGTGTTTGTTTTTAAATGAAAAAAAAAATTTAAAAACTGCTACTGCTAAGAATATATCAATGGGGAAAATAATTATACCTTAAATTATTTTTATTTAATTCACTGTCTTTCCATCATGAAAGTACCTTTTCATCACCTAAAAATTCAAAATGCATTGTATAAATAGAAGTATTGATTTTGTAGCTCAAGGTCCAAAAATTAAAATAGAAGCATTGAATAGTTAAACTCATTAAATATTACGAAATATGATCTGTGTTTTCTTTACCTCATCAATAAAATTATCCCTGATAGTTTTTTTTTATTTATAAACATTTATATCATTAAATAGTATTTAAAATTGATAAAATTAGATTAAATATTGATTGTTGAATCAGTAATAAAAATTGTGCTTAACTTTAAAATGTTAAATTAATAACTCATTTTGTCACAATATTATTAAATGTCTATATAAATATTTAACTTTTCCTTCATTGATTGTTGCAACATTAGATAGAGGTAAAAAATATTTTGCTATTCTTCTCTGAATGGTAACTCATTTTGAAGAATTGTTTAAGCTGATCATGTCAATTTTATGTTACAAAATAAATAACCTTCAAATATTATTTAAAACATTTAGTACTAAATATTAAAGAAATAGATTTATTGTAATATATAATACTAACTATTACATAGGCTTTGTGCTTATTTATATTTTTATACCAAATCGCTTGGAGCATAGTATCTTACTCCAAATGATTGTAACATAAATTTTCAAACAGCTATTGGTGTGGTTGGGGTTTAACCAGTAATCAATAAGTATTAGTATTTACTACACTCATTTATTACTTATTCTCATAAGATTTCATTAAATAACACATAAAAATATTCATTTAACAAGTTGTGTTTATTTTTTAAATTTTTTCTAATTTTTATTATTTCATATAATTTATAAAAATTTAGTTAATTTTTTAAGAAAGCAACATAGTCATACATTTTTTTAATTCCTTCCCCACATATATAATTAATGTTTTTGTGTGCTTTTCTTTATATTGTCATGTTTTAACAATTTGCTTTCTTATATTAAATTTTTAAAACTTATATTTCTAGTTTCTGCTTTTTATGTTGAATGTCCAAAGAAGAAAATTTCTCTAAGTGGAGCAATTAGTTTAAAGGCAAATTTTTTAACCTCATGTGCATCTGTTAATTTCATGGGAGAAGGTGAATATATTTTTTTAATCTCCTAAATATAAATTATTTGTTTTAAAAATATTGATTTCATGTGATACCTTGCATTTTTAGAACTCTCAGAACGTTATATCTAATATGTCTGTCAAATACATTTCAGTCTCTCTTCATCTCTTAACATATGGAGAAACATACATTTTCACATTTCCTAGTGCCTATGTACGCTGTATGCTCACTGTGCCTTGGATAGAATTAGGAGGACGAGTGTCTATATCTTGTGCTGCCACTGATTATAATGCATCTGTTACATTTCAACTTAAAGTGAGTTTTCTAGTTATTCAACAATTCTCTAATATCATAACTTAAGAAAATAATATCTTAAATATCAAATTTTACTTTTATTTTATATTTGCTTGAGTGATTATATCATAAAAGTTTATTTAATAAAATGAAAAGTCTTACTTCAGCCACAACAGTCTGGTGTTCCTCATAAAGTGACTGGAGAAATCAAACATGCAGAAGATACTGTGTACCGTATCAGTGGGGAATGGAATAACAGTTTAGTATTCACCTCCACTGATGTAAGTGTGAAACATTTAACATTATCTAATTCACGTTCTCTGATAAAATTAACTGATTTTTTCATTGAATCTTAAAAATTATTGAAAGAAAATAAATATTATAATTATGGCAGACATTTATGTGATTTTTTGTGAAATTTTAATCATGATGTTTTTAAATTTTAATCTCTGAAAAATATTAATATAATATTATAGCATTTAATAGATTCCAGTAGTTTTGAATTCTTTAAATTTCTAACCATTGATATAAATCTGTAAAATAATAAACTCTACTCATTTCTAGTTATTAATTTTCTTAATTCAATTTATGATTATTTATTTACATATTTAAATAAACTCAGTTGATCTAAAGAATTCTGCATTTTACTTATTATCTAAAGTTTTGTTTTTATACTTTTTAATATTGAAGGTTATTTAGCTTCTTTTGCTAATTCTTTTTATAGCTGCATAATTTACTCTTGAATATTAGAAAATTTTAGAATCTGAAATATACTTAAATTCCTAATTTTATTTCATGCTCATGAAATTTTAATAAATCATATATTTGTTCTCTTCTATTATTCACACCCTCATCATTTAAAGTTTATTTTTGTTATTAGCTCATGTTATACTTTCTTTAATAATGGCAATAACTAATCCATCCATATTTCTTGTAAATTAATCATTGTATTCAGCAATAAATTTTGCTATGTTTAATTTGACATACAATGTTCTCACTATGATTTACCTAAAATGAAAAAATAAATAAAATTTTATGTAAAACTATTGTGTTAATTTTTCAAAATTAATTGCCTGAATTACTATTTCTTCACATGTAGAACCCATAAATATAATGTAATTAAGTTATATTATATACTTTATGTAAAAAACCTTTTACATTTAACATATAATTAAAGAATGTTACAAAGTTACATTGTACCATTATTTTTGACATGGTGGTTACATAACAGCATAACTGCCACTTCTACTGATTTTAACAGGAAACTCTTGATTTTTCATCATTTCTCTCAATTTCCTTATAATGTATGAAAATTACTAATTTTTGTCAATTTTAGGGAAAAACTTAAAAACAGCCAAAATTTTGCTATAAAATCTCTTGAGTTGTTTTAGTAGCTTAAATAGTCAACAGATGGCACATTAATATAATGATATATATATATATATATATATATATTTCTCAGTTTAAAACCCCATCTGTCTGCCATGATAATCACTAGGGTACTAAAAACTCATATGAGTTGGCAGTTATATAATTAACATTCAGATCAAACTGCCTGTTTACATAAGCAGCTCAATTAGGGGGAATATTACTAGTTATTTGTAATTTAATTAGGAAAATATTTCTGTCAAACAAAATAATTAAGTTTATTTAGTAATATATTTTATGTTTTTATGCAATTTTATAAGTTTAATATTTATAAATTACACTAGAGTAATAAAAGTTACCCTATGAAATAAATATTGGGACATAAACGTTGATGTTTACTATTCTTAGTGTAGTATACTTTTATTTTTCATGTTTTTATGAGGTTCATGAATATTTTATTGAAATATTAAGATTAACAAAAACTTTGTTTAATGTAAATCATTTTTAGAATGTATAATGTAAAACATGTCTTTTTGTGGTACTACTGTTTTTAAAAAATTTTTCAAGGAAAAATGTCACTAGTAGTGTCTCCTGATTTTTTTTTCTCTAAGGTTGGCTAGTTTGAAGTTAGAACTTTGGGCCAGGTAAGGTCAATTCAACCTTTCATTCCTTTAATGGTTTGATAAAACTGATTATTTAACATGCTTGGGAACTAAATACTGGAAGTTTTTCTTTAAGTTGATTATTTCATCTCAACATACGCTCCACAACTCAGGACTCTCTGTCAAGAAAACAGATATGGGCACTGTGGCCTTTGACTCAAAGGGCTGTAGTACCACTGAGTTTAATTTTTTACTATTTTCATTTGATTATGTAGTTTCAGTTTAGAACTCAATAGCTGCAAGAATTATAATTACTGTGATTTTAATTTATTGTTCATATTGAAAGGAAGCATGTTAAAAACTGGAGATAAATATGTATGTATTTATGATTTTCATTGTAGAAATGATACTACTCTTTTTTTCATTGATATTGCCAAATTCTCATCTTATTTTTAAAAAAGTTTTCAAAATAAATCTACCTTCTTTTAATTTTAATTGAGAGTTCAATACCTTTGACGAATTAGTAAAAGTTAACTTAACATTTGTTGTTATAAATAATTACGTAAATTGTGCAAAGTTTAATTAATGGGCAAATGGATTGACATTCTAAAATTAGATTTCATTTAAATTTTAATCAAAAAATTTAAGAGTGATAATAATTTTAATTTATATTAATATACTCTTTAGTTACAAAAAATAATAACTGGGCAATATTATATTTAATTTCTTATTTATTATGTAAGGGTGCTTCTAAAAGTATTAATGTTCAAGAATTAAAAAGGCGCCATAAACATGTTCGACCACTTGATCAGCAAGATGCATTTGAATCTAGAAGACTGTGGCAAAATGTTACATTGGCTCTTCTTGAAGAAGATTTTCAGAAAGCTGCCAAAGAAAAACAAAAGGTAAGTTCAGTTCTGAAATTTCTTGGTAGTATTATTTACGATATCTTGCTTATGAAAACCATATAACATTTGTTCATTTAAATAGTGTTATGGTAAAGATACACTATTATTAAGTTTTGGAGACAAAAATTGAATCATGAAGTTATTTTTAAATCCATGCAGTCATTTTCATAACTTATTGTTTGAAATTTACAATTATTATATTTCTTGTCCTGTTTGTCATATAATTAAATGTAATTTTTTCCTTTTATTTTTTTAAAATTGCTAAGATGAATTATTTCTTAGAAAATGTTTTTGTGAGCAAACCCAAATTAGTTCATTAATTGTTAACTATGCATCTTTTTTTTCCAAAAATAGCTTAGTTTGTGTTATTTATAGTTTTCAAGAAAACTCAATTTATTTTCTAAAAAAATTCTTTTAGATCGAAGATGAACAAAGAGAAGAAGAAAGAAAACGTTTGGATTCAGGAATCGACTACAGTGGGAAGGTAATTTTTTTTGTTGAATAATTATTATTAACATTTGAAAAGTATTTTTTAAATGATTTGAGATATTTAGTAATCATTCAAAATAACAACATGTGTACAGAAATTAAAATTTATAAATTTTTATTAATAGTAAACTATAATTAATTATTATGAATATACTGATTAACTAAATTGTTTTAAAATGTAATTTATTAAAAATGTGGTGTTAAAAACTTGAAAAAAGAAAATTATAAAAGGAGCTGTGTATTTAAGATCAATTAAATCCAAAAGATCTAAAAATCGACAAAATATAATATGGCATTGAAAACTAATTTCAGAATCTGTCATCTCAAGCTTGAAAAATCAAGTTAAAAATGGAGTATAGCTTTTAGTACAACAATCCTTGGGTTTAATTCTCACTTTGGACCTGTAGGTTTATAGATATTCAGCATATATTTTAAATAAATGTTTCTAACCTAATTAACCCTCATTTGAAAACTTTACTACATAATGACAAATCATTCAAAGTAAGACAGCCTATCAAAAATAGCACAGATATCTATTTCAAAGCTTATTACTATCGATTCATGTGACCAATTATAATTGTAGTCAGCTTGAAAATAGTGCTGTTTACAATTATATTTGGGACATAAGAACTCTAATGATAGAATTTACTAAATATTCAATACCATGTTTTATAGTTAAGGAACTGTACTAGAAACGAATATTTTGCATAATAAAAAGATAAAATTCTACCTATCAAATATTATTTCAAGAATCCAAAAACATAAAACCAGAACTAATATACAATGAGGTTAATTGTTCTTTATCAATGAGAGTTAGTTTAGTCTAATGGACAAGTTTAGACTAATATTTATGATTTAGAATACCATCATTTCTCAAATATCATTAAAAAAAGACAAAAAATATTTTGATGAAATAAGAAGTGAAAAAAATAGACATCTTACTTGAGAGAAGGTATTTAAAAATGATATTTCTTGAATGGAGAAAATATTTTTTGTTTGTGAACACTGGAATTCTCTAGAAATGCCTAAATATACATAGTTGTAGATGTAGGCATTTCCAGAGAAAATATAACTAGGCCCATCATGATTCCAATATCATTAGAGAGCTGGTTTGGCTACAATTGTCCCAAAAGAGCTATCTGTAATTTCTGCAAAATTTTGCACACCAAATTACAGGTAGTGGATAATGTAAAGTAAGTCTGTATATTATGTTGTAAGTTAAGAATTCAGATTTAAATATTGTGATGAACTTACTTGTAATGGTTCAAAATAAACTTTCAACTGTGGATCCAGTTAATGCTCCTGCGTAAAAAGTGATCATAGATTAGCAGTCTAATCTTAAGCAATCTCATATAGGCAAAATTCGCTGTGACATAAAATTTTATATTTTTATTTTTATATTAAGGTTCCATGAAATTAGTTTATTTTGATAAGTATTTTTATATCTTATAATTTGTGTTATGTTGAAAATGTAACATCAAGAATACATGCTTTGAAAGTAATGAAAAAAGAGAAGTATTGACAAAAACAATAAATGATGTCTATCATGACATATATTTTATAAACAAAGCCAATATGTGCTATGTGTACAGTTTGTTGACCTATCTTGGTTTTATTTATTTTTTATTTTTATTTTATTTTATTTATTTTTTTTTTATATATATATTTAGTAACTCATTTATATACAATTTCAAATATTGCTTAACAACAGATAACTTATTCATTCTTTTTTAACTATTTAGTTCAGTTTATTTTCTTAACACAGCAGCAATAGCTAGTGTAAATAATTATGTCCCAAGTGCTATTGATGAGAGATCAAGAGAGGTAGATGTCTCTAGGGAGATTTCTGAATACTTTGCAAGCCTAATGGTTGGTTTTCATTGTGTGTAGTCTGGCATTATTTCGCTGAAGAATACCATTTGTATGCTTCTGAAATAAGAGTATTATAGGAATTAAATTTTCTAGTTATCAGTGAGCTGTCATATCCTCAACAGTGTAGACTATATTTGTGATAATTCTCAATTATAGATGAATCTGCCCTAAACCGTAATGTTTCCACAGGTCCAGAGTATAATGGATGTCACTGCTAAAATAGAAACTTATTTCATATAAAAACCTTACATCATGTAACTCTGAAGCCTATTTACACTATTGGGAAAGGAGACAAATGTGTTCTTGACTCAGTATCAACTTTTTTAACTGAAATCATGACTGTACACCCTGAGGTGTCAGTTCGTAAATAACTGTCATGCTCAATATTTAAGCATTTGTACTTTATGCACTTTGCATATTGTTCTAATTTGCATTGAGGGTGTTGCTTTAAGAGTATCAGTATGACATTGTAAAATGTTGATGGAATTGGTTTGTGATGTCATAAGACAAAATGTTGTATGTGTCAATCCATTTGTCATAACAGATCACTGGCAGTATCACTATTTCTTGATCATGTCACATTCCTTTCTTCCAATCAGCCATGCTAGAGTTTGTTTACAATAAATATTTATAAGGGCCTTTTCAGTGTGTCACCATACATCTTGTTCATTCATTTATCTCCTGAAAATGCTTTGATTTTTTTTTATTTATTTTTTTATTTTATTTTATTTTTATTTTATTTTTTTTTTATTTATTTATTTTTTTTTTTGCATCCTGCCTTTCTGAGTGCTGAACATTGCTGCTGCAATATAAAAATAATTTGATTGAAGATTATTCTGGCCTAGGAAACAACCATTGTCAATTCGTAGGTTTTTTTTAAATTTAAATCTTGCTATATATCTGTCTGAGCATGCAAAACACTTCACATCATTTGAATAACTTTATGATCTTTACATCTATTTTGCAATTTAAATATTTTTCTTATGTGCATTGAGGTAGTTGCATTTTCATATAGCATACTTGGACCAAAAATTGTTTTAATGCAATGTATATTAATAAATTTAAGAATACCTTATTTGTCTGTGTAAAATATATTTAAATAAATCTTTAGTGATCATTAAGTAAATTTTTTTAGGTATTTTAAATATACATTTTGCATTTTACTTTTCTAGTTATTTTCTAAAGTGAATGACTTGTGGCAGTATAAATACCCATTATCATAGCAGTCAGTACTATGAAGAAAAGACCAAGATGGAGCTTATTTCACCTAGTCTCATAACTAAAATGTGTAAGAAGTATTGACTAATTGAAGAAAATATTGGCTTCAAATAATGCTCAGATTTCATCAGTTTTATGCTCTATCTAGTGTATATTTTCTACCTGGAATAATTTTATTCTTACCTCAAGTTTCTGATACTTTGTTTCTAGTTTTCCTGATAAGCTATTGAGATTTTCAAATGGTCTACTATACAAAATTAGATGGCAGCTATATGCTAGTTTATTTTATAATAGAGATTTTACTGCATATATGATTAAGCATATTGCCTCCTCATTGCATTAAATGCATGTTTTTATCATTATGTTCTTGTTCTCTAGTTTTAGTCTATCAATAACTGTTACATTTAAATATCCTTTATGTTTACCATATTTTTTGGTTTATTATCCATATTTAAATGCTGTGTGAAAATAATTTGTATTTCATTTTACTGTGTTTTTCATTCATTCATTCATTGTAATAAATTGTTGTATTCTTAAGATTTTCATCTTTATCAAAAGCATGTAAATTTTATTGAAGGTATAATTCCTGAAATTATTTGCATATTTAAGGAAACAATTACCTTTAAAGGCACCTTTCTTTCAAAATGTGTTTCTTTTTAAAGTTAGATAATTGTTTCATAGTTATATAAAAGATATTTGCTATAATAAATTTGAAAACTAAATTGTTACATCAATTAAATATTAAGCCTATATATTAACATTTAAATTATTTATTCCTCTGATTTATACCATTCACTTTCCTCATATATTGATATTGAAATTTTTTGTATAAATTATTTGTTGGTTTTAAGTGAGTAAAACTAACTTGGTAAAAAATGAAACACTTTTTTTACAATTAAAAACGTTACAAATTCTAACTATGTTACAAATTCTGATGCTCTAAGATTAAATTTACAGCTGGAATTGTTATTTTCTCTCATGCATTATTTAATAAATATTTTGCTATTCAAAATGTATTAATTAATTGTGCAATTCAAAAAGAATTTAAATGAGTAGAAAATTACAATGATTGTTAAGTAATCAACATCAAATTTTTAATTCCATCTTAATAGTAGTTTTGTGAAGAGTATTCTCATTTAATATAATCCTGTGTATGAATTTTTCTTATTGCTTAGTTTAGGTAAATTACTTTGTTGAATCATTGGATTTTTTTGTGATAACTTTTAATTGAAACACATTAATAAAAATAATTTTGAATTTATTTGACATATTTATATATGTTTTACAGTTTTTATCATTCAATTCATTAATTGAACTATTGGATTTTACAAAGGTAATAATTTTATTGCTCATCCTGAAAAATTTTTTTATGTGCTTACAGTACTTTTTTTATTTTTTCCTTTAAGTTACACTTTTTTGCAGCAATTCTTACTTCCTCAATATTTTCTTTATATCTTGTAACATCGTACATTCCTTGTAATAAATGGCCTTTTTTACGTAAACAAAACAACCTTTTGATTGTGTCAACACTAATTAAAGTTGGCTGTATTTATTATTTCGTATTTATTGTTTTCGTATTTGGAAATATTTATTTAATCTTGATCTTTTTTATATATTTTCATTAATTATATATAACATGTATTTATTTAATTTGTTTCCATTTTGTTGGTCAAAATTAAAACATTATCATTTTAGATGTTTAAACTTTGTACAAATTGTGACAATAAAACTCATAATTACACATTATTTTTATAATTTTTTTGCTAAAAATAATATATTTATATTAAAGAAATTCATCAATTTTTACATTTGAAATTTTCACCTTTATTGGAAAACGATTGCAACACAGACTAACATATTTGTTATGATGAATTGTTTAGGCATGTTTTATGTCTGTTTAAACAAAAACTTTGCTTGAACTTGTTTTAAATCCAATGTGAAAGGGAAGAATATTTATAATTCTTTTTAATAAAGTTAATAATAGACTCTAACTGAATAAATTAATTCGTATAAACATTTTTAAAGAAATAATTTCAATTGCAGATCAATGAAAAGCATGTTAAAATGTAACTCCATATCTATTGACTTACAGTATTCTGTCATTTATCGAGAAATTATGATTAGACTTTTATCATATTGCATTTTTTTAACCATATGTTTCAATATTAATTGAGATTTTGTTTTTAACAAAAATCTTAGAAACATTTATGTTGCTGTGGAAATTTTAAATAATTAAAATATCTTTTTTATTTATCTGTATTTTTTATCAACTATGTAACTTAATTATTGACATTCTGTTATAGTCAAATTGATATCCAAAAGTATTGGGAAAACTAAATGCTTAAGAGTCAGTCATAGATCTGGAAATCTTAAATTTTTAATTTGTTTATGATGTTTAGATTCTTAATAGTCAATGAAGTTAATAATATTTATATTCGTTTCATCTTTTGAAATGTTGCGGAATCATTTTAAAACTTTCAAAATACTTGTTTTATATTTAAAAAAAATCATAACATACATTGTATAGTTTTTGGACTTTTAAAATCTCATATTGTATAGCTTAAGAATGCCAATTTAAAATTATAAATCAACCTATATAATATTTTTAGACATAAAAAAATCACAGGTTTTAAAGAGCAGAATTCTATATATAATACTTGCTTACAATTGTCATTCAAACTTTCTGTGAAAAATGTTTTCTCACCTGAAAAGTTATATAATAAAAAACTTAATCGAATAATTGGTTACAAAACTGATTAATCATGATGCTCTCATTGATTTTGGTGTTGATGCATATGATGTATAATCAAATATATTTTTGGCTATTTTGGGTGTATTGCTAGAGATGTATAGCATTTTAAAATGCCCCTATATTCCATCTTCTGTACATAAGAACACCTGCTCAAATCTATTTCTATTTGTAATATAAATTGTTTCAATGTGTAAAGGCACAACAAAGTTCTATTTGTATATCAGTGATTGTTGGATTTAAATTTTTACGTTTTTTACACATTTTCACTCTCATCTGTCTCTTTCTCTCTTCTCTACATTAGATATGGATTTCAATGTATTATTTTATGCATTGTACAGTATTTGTTTAATAAGATCTATTTATAATGTATATTGAAATGTGTTATTTTTAATACATTTGTTTTAGTAATTGTGATATTAGAAATTATTTATCTTTACATTATGCTATGATAACAAAAATAAACTAGTTTCAAAAATTAAACCCTGATTGTTTCATCAATTACTCCATCTCATTCTTTATTAATAAGATTAATATTTTGAGTAACTTTTCTATTTTAAATATTATATAATATTTCTATTTGAATGTGTATTGTAAAGTAAAACAAAAGTTTGTAAAATAATTTTGTTAATGAATATAATCTATATAGAAAAAGTTGTTAAGGAAAATGGATGATTATTTATAATGTTTTAGTAATGTATTTAAAACTGTTTTCATTGGAATATGGAAATGTTTAAGTTAAGTTATGTTTTTTTTATTTATTTATTTTAATCTTAACTTAAGTAATTCTCTTTGTTTTTAACTTTTTTTTACCCAGTTTCATATATTTTCCCTTTAACAAACATAATTGTTACAAAAAATGGACGAAGTGACAGTTAAATGGTTAGGGGTCTGGCTTTTAATTGAAAAATCTGAGGGTTTTACACATATTTCAGATGGCTGAACTGGTAGCTGAATAGTTCTGGCTCTTGTACCTTTGATTCAATAGTTCAGGGATTCAATTCCCATGTTGGGCTTAGATGTTTGTGACGATTTAGATTCAAACTGTAGGTACTCGTCTAGTTAACACTATATGTAAAAAATGACTGTTGAGTGACTTACTAAACCTATTTCAGATGTTTGTAGCAGTTTGGAGTGTACTTTAAACAGTAAATCTCAGTGCAATTAGTCCTCTTCTACAAAAGGTGGTCATAGTTACAAACAAACCAAACCTAACAAAAGTGCAGAATAATTTATAGTTTAGAATTACAGAATGAGTCAATCATTTTACTAGTGATTCAGAAAGTATCTCATGCTGACACAATACTAGTAATATCTTTATGTTATTACAAATTACGTTTACTGAATGTTTAATAACTCAATTCTGGTAAAGACAATTTAAGGTTCAGTATTTATAATTTGTTTTAGGATTAAATTTGCTTGTAAGAATTTATTATAATATTCAGAATTTACTCTTTAGTTTAAACATTTTTTTTAAAATGATGCTGTATCATGTAGTAATTGCATCCACTTAAAAAATTATTTTAATTTAAACAAATTTAGATATAACTTTTTAAAATAATTTAATACTTTTATTTCAGATTCTATATGTGCAATTATTTTCTGAATTTTTTTATCATACTAACCTGGCATAAAACTGTTACTGTTGGTTTCATCATTTATGCATTCAATTCAAATCTCGAACTTTAATGGTTGTAATGATTCAGGATCTCATGATTGGTTTTAAGCTTCGTGAGCAAAACACGCATGACTTTAGAGAGACAAACAAATCGAATTTCCTAACTGCATCTGTAATCACTATGTAATCAATTAATAGAATTGCTTTAAACTCTAAAAATAAAAAACGAATATCCGTTTTATTAAATTTTTAGAAATTGTTCATTTGTTGAGCTGCAATTTAATTCCTGTAACAGCAGATATTAAAAGTTAATTATCAAATGATGGAAACGTAATGTTATTTTGCTTTTAACTTTTAAAAATAGTTATCATGACTGATTAGATGAATTTTTAATCATGAATCATTTGTAGAATTTGAACAGTTTCCATTATAAATTTATCGAAGATTGTAAGACCTGAGCATGGTAATTGGTAGATAAAAACGTCTTTGTTTTATTGAATTTGTAAGTTTTGTTTTTCTAAATTAAGTATATTAAGCATAATTTTAATTCTAAAAAATATTTATTTTTCGTATTAGTAAACTAACAATTTGTGCAGTTACTTATTGTTCTGTCTTTTGTTATACCTCTTTTTAAATGAATGATCTTCCAAATGTAAGATAAATCTGGTATAGCTCATTTCTTGCCTACAAAAATTTATTTTGGTTGAAAATTAATTTAATCTGAATATTTTAGGTTTTAATTTTTTTCATAATTTTAGACTTGAAAAGAGAATAACTTTTGTTCTTTTATATCGCAAAATTATAATATTTTAATTTTATGTAAATATATATAAACCAAATATCCTTTTATAGAATTCACCACAATAAATAAAACTGTTTTAACTTAATTACATTAATGTTAATTTTTTAAACAAAACTTATTCTAATATTTTTTTGTTCTAATCTATGTTTAATTTGTAAATTGAGCATAAAAGAATGCATAAAATGCACTGGTTCTTATTCTAATTTATTTAATGTTGCTTAATGTCATTTAGTATTTTAAATATTAATTTTTACAAAATTTTCTATGTTCTTTTACTATAATAATAAAAAAATTCATTATAAAAAATTCACGAAAAAATGCAGTCTGATATAAATACTAAAATATTTAGCAGCGTATTATACCAAGGCTCGAGACAAAAACTTCTTTGAGGACTCTCCTCTGCTCTGCATCATAATATTTTCTATTCCATTTACTAAATGATTCTATTCCATTGACAATGAAAAATAAACTATCTATTCGATTTGGAGCCATTCTGATGTTGCTGCTATGGACTATTGCCTCATAGGCCATCCCATAGTCAGGTTGAGTATTTCACCAGAATAATTATCAATTTCATTCTCAAAAATATCTTAGTGAATATTGTCACAATTTACGGTCTTCTTATTTTGCTTAAATATTCGTACAAATTATAATTATTATATGCAATAATTTATAAATTAAACTTCTATTTGATGCAAATATAAATTTTTTCGTTAAAAAGTTTTAAACGTTAATAACAAAGCTTAATATTTTATCAGTAGTCAGATTCTTTTATTTTCCCGTGTTTGGATGGAACGAAATTACTTACAATGGCGAACAGAGTATAAATGTACAGAATGGCAACTAGAAATATGTCCACATGATTAGGATTATAAATTGATGCTTTACTGTAATAGGAATAAATATCTTATTTCTATCCTTTAAATATATCCTATTTTTAATATTTTGTTGTTATGCGTATTCTTTTCTTTTCTGGTTATTTTATTCAAAAAATATATTAAAAACTGAATTATTATGCCACTATAAAATAATAGTTTTATAATTAAAATTTCTCAATGTAATTCTTAAATATAGATGGCAGCACTAGCACAAGCAGTTGTAGTTTTTATGAAAGAAATAGGAGGGAAAATAAATTTCTCCTTTCAAAAAAGAAAAACCCATAATCCGGATCAACAGATGCGATTGTGCTTCTGCGGCCAAGCACAAAAAGCTTACTTTTTATAGCTTTTTTTAACCTCCCTTTCACGGTTTTTCCGATTCTTTATTTGCTCCTCATTTACGGAACTTTCATCCCAGCAGCAAAGCGCACTAGTTTATCGCCGAAGAATGTCATGTGTGGTCTTGGGCACGGAAAGAAATGATTCGCTGCAGAGTGATTCACCCGAAGAATAATGGAAAGTTTAAATGGTTCCAGGTGGTTTCGAAAATATTGCATTTTACCTTGTAAAATAAAATGGGGTTGGCTGTTAACCGTTTATATGAAAAAAATCCGTAATTAACATTTACTGTGTAATATAAATACTATTTCTTTAAAACTGAATTAATGGAATAGGGTGTCTTGGATTTGTTGTAAAATCCCTAACATATTATTGCAGCAAATATTTATACATATTATTTAAAGAAAAAAAAAGTTTTGTCATTGCCTATTATTGAATATTCAAAATAAGTATTTTTTTATGTACAAAAACAGTTTTTAGAATAAAATTGCGGTTAAATATCTGATGTTAATTTATTTGCTGAAAATCTACAACTATATGTTTGTATACATGAATGCGTAGAATAAATTTTACAAAAAACTAAGATTAGGCGTTACAGCATTAGTTAAAAATCTGCAAATTTTATTCCATTAAAAAGTAATATTTTGATTTAATTTAAAAAATAAAAAAAAACAACTTTTTCATTTTATATGCTGAATATATTCAAAATCAACATTCTGCAATTTACGAAATTTTAGAATCAATATCCTGTAAAAATGATGTTTGGTGGCATTGCATTTACTGAAAAGCAACATTTATTGAATATAAATACAAATTTTAAGACTGAATATCTTAAAAAATGCGTTTTAGTCTTATTGCAATCGTTAAGAATTTACAATCAATATTTTTCTTATAAGTTGAATATGAACAATTTTTTAAAACACTTCTGAGTTATAAATTTCTAATTAAGAATATTTTACTTTTTTGAAAATTTTATTTACCTTTCCAATTTTTACTTTAAAGCAATACATTTTGCTATTGCTTAATTAATCCGAATAAAACGAAGAATGTTTACAGTTAACATTAAGAAGATGATAAATAATAGGTCAAATTCTTTGTCCCATATTTGTTTTATGCATTCTTTCCAAGTGAAGGTTCCGTGACTGCCAATGAAGATATGCCACGAGTGAGTAAGGCACTTTTGGGCTCAGTGCCAAGCCGCTGATAGCTTAAGTCACCCAAGACAGACAGACCAGGTAGCTAGAGCAAAACAGTGCACCCCCTCTATTTGACATTAAGAAAAATATGCCAAAAGAGCAGGATATTTTGCAATAATTACATCATGAAATAATTTAAGACTTTGCAGAGTGATATTAAAAAAAAAAAAAAAAAAAAAAAAAATTACTGGATAATGATTTTTCGTAGAAAAAATTAAAAAGTTCTTGACTAAAAGATGAAGAAAAAAAATGTTTTTACTACACATTCGATTATACAATTTGCCTATTTTAATTTTTTTTTTCCCATTACAGAATCAATTAGGGATCATCTGTAATATAAGGTAAACGCACAAGAAAGAGTTCTTGCCGTTTTCGCGTTGCCATTTAATGAAGTGAGAATAACTGTGCAAATTAGTCGAGAGTGGGAATATCAGTCGTTATAAAAGCAGGTCCATCGCGCACATTCATCAATCATAACTCGTATAGTAGTGAAGAGAAATGGACGCATCAAAGGAGTGTATTCGGTATTGTTTGCTTTACGATTTCTAAGTGGGTTTATATGCTGCATCAAGTCACCGAATATGTCAAGTGTTCGGGGATAGTGCTGTGAGTGAAACGTGCAGCAAAGCATTGCTTTCACAAATTTATATTAGGAGATTTGATCCTCTGTGAGGAAGCTGGTATGTGGTGGTCGAGTGGTTCACTATAAGCTTCTACCAACGGGTCAAATGATCTCTGCGGACCTGTATTCGCAGCAACTAGAACGTGTGCAACAGGAGGATCCATCACTGGTAAATCTTCGTTCTTGGCCGATAACAAATGGCCGCATGTAGCGCGGGTGGCAGGAATACCATACAGCGACTTGGTTGGGAGACTTTGTGCCATCATCCTTACTTATCTGATCTTGCACCATCAGATTTCCACCTCTTCTATTTCCTGAACAATCATCGTGGAAAATTCTTCACCAATGAAGTAGACATGCACCAAGCACTCACGAACTACTTTGCGTCCGAAACCCACAAGTTTTACCGTGAGGGTATTGCACCGGACATTGGCAGAAGGTGCTGGATGCCGATGGTGATTAAAGGACATACAATACACTACACTTTCTTTAGGTCATATTCTTTCGTGGGTCATTAAAAACAGCAAGATCGTTCTTGTTTACCTTGTAATACAGACGCTCAGATTCTTTCTTTCTCCCAGCATTAAATGTCTCTCTTACCAGGTTAACTGAAAATTGAATTGTAAATTCAATATTTATAGTAAACATTCATTTGAGAGACTCCGTGGTATAATCTGATTCCTTCTGTTATAATAACTATATTGAATTAATTTTAATTTGTCGTATAGAGTAAAATCAACAGAAAAAGCAAATATAAAACGTAGAACTTATTAACAAAAAATTGGGAAAATTAAATAGTAAAAGAAAAATTAAGAACTTTTTTCTATGATTACTAATATTAAAACAAATATACTTTCTTCATAATTTCTATATTTACGTACACTTTTTTTTTTTTTTTTTTTTTTTTTTAGTGAATTGGCATTAGAATAAGATTTAACTTGATAGAGTAATATTTTTGGAATCATGTTTCCAATTTGTTGGAGTCAGATTATTAGTGCAATACAATTTGCTTATAAGCTTTCGTAATTTTAATTTGTTTTACTTCAATTATTATATCTATCTGAAAATATTCACTTTTTTTTTTTTTTTTGCTGCTGCATCAAGACCTATTTAATTTTAATACAGTGTTTGCTAGAAAACTCTTCTTTATTTTACTTTTATAACTGATGTTCAACAGAAATTAGTTTCCATTAACGCTAGATATTAGAAAAATATTTTCAGTGAATTTTACACTTAATTGTTTCAAAAGTAATAGTATTTCTATTATCAACATGTGAATGGTTTGAACCAATAAGAAATGGCTTGTTGAACAATGGTTTTATCGTTCACGGAATGATTCGTGTATTCAAGCAAAATGCTCTTAACAAATTTTTGGTTTTTGAATCGAACTAGTCCAAGATGAAATGAATGTCTCTTGTTGGTCTCGTGAAGCTATCCAATGACGATTAAATGGCTTGTACTGAATCAATTTGAACTTTGTTTTTTATAACCATTGTTTTGTCGTTCACAGAACAATCACAGCCTGCGACATACAGTGCAGATACCTCAGGCCACAAAATCGAATAGAAAGTTAATACGTTATCAATCGAATAGAATCGTTTCTTCCAAGTAGAATAGAAATTGTTATTGAACAGAAAAGGCCCTCAAAAAAGTTGGAAACAGTTTCTTAAAAAAGTTTTTCAGCAACTTTTGGATTTAAAATTGAACCCAATGTCATCGATTCATCATTCAAAATAGATGTGATGTGCGAGACAGTTAGAACATTGTTAAACAACTTGTGTTCAACACGCGCATAGCTCGAATTCATTTGGAATCGCTTGGGAACAGTAGTTATGACATTCACGTATTAATCGATGTTTTCATGTAACAGTTATCTGAACACTTGCGAATCGAACGAGCTGAAACCGCGAATCATCCTTCAAATTTAACGGCATTCGTCAGAAGTCAATGGACCTTGGCTTGTGTTAACGTATATGTGGCCAAATCAATATGATTGTCCAATTGGAAGCAGAATTAAGCGATGAAGACATAAAGCCGCCTTTAAAAAGGCACCCACTTTATGCGGAAAGAAACAAAATATCGTATACTTAGATAATAATAATGATATTAAGTCAAGATTTGGGGTATAATTTTACTGAGAATTAAAAATTCATCATTTCAAGTAATTTAGAAAACAGCATGATTGGAGACAGCTAAAAATCTAATTAAAGTAGAAATATTTTTTTTCAGAGTAAATATACACATAAAGAGAAAAATTATGATAACATTTTGATTTAATAAATAAATAAATATAAAATTTGTTTAAAAATGGTCTTTAGCATGCATTATTTCAAGAAATGCTACAAATATTGAATGCCGTAACCAAAACTTTTAAATTCAACGATGGCGAATAAAATGTAAGATATTATCAGAGGTCTAAGATTTCAGCACTAATTTGGATCTGATAATGAGGAAATAAAACGAAAGTTGAGTTTAAGCATGTCAAGAAAAGTAACTAATATACAAAGTTTTTCTGTGTGTTTCATGGGCAGACTACAGGATTTTGTAAATAAAAATTCTACGTGCAGTCCAACTGTTAAGTATCACATCTATGTCAATATAATCTTTATTATTTGTTCGCAGGCTAAAATCTTAAGAACAACTGCATGCAAAAAGAATTTTAGCTTAAGTCAGAATTTATGCTCTGGTTAGCTTAAACAAAAGATACATTCGTTTCATTTCGAAATTCTGATTACAGAGTTTTTTATAAATTTAAATCGTCATTAATGCTAATTTGAACTCTCTGCAAAGAAGCTTATGCTGTGTATAATTAATTTTAGCAATATAACACCGTTAGGGAACTTTATTCGCTTCAAGAATCGAGGTATGTGTGATTATTTTCCCACTTTTAAAATAATCTTCTTCGCTCAATCGTTGGATGTGGAGAAAAATATATATGGTATTAAATTTCTTCCTCTTCTTTTTTTCAAAAAATAAAATTTATTTTAATTTTTGAGAAATTATTGCATTTGCCCATTGAAGTGAATGTGTTTTCGGTTTTTCCAGTGCGCCACCTATTTGGAATGTAGATGAAAGAAATCCAAACTTCAATACTTAATAATTATTTAATTAGCATGAATTTTCAAGCGTTTTCCATCTCATTTGGTTTAATTTTAGTTTAAGTAAATAAGGTATCTTATTTCTTGGTGCAAAACAATATACAGCAATGTTCGGGTCAGTAAATATTGTTAAAAAAAAAAAAAAATTATTTTACTTTATCGCAGTTTTTTTCCACTAGAGGTTACATTCTGCCAATTAATAATAAATATTGTGTATGTGATAGCATTATTAATATATACTTTCAATATTTTACTTTAATTCCTTTCTCCATTTGAATATTTTCGCCATTTTACGAGTTAAATCAAATTATAATAATTTCATTATGTTTAATTCCTTCTCACTTTCTTTTTTTAGCCTCCTTTGCTTAAAAAGTGTAATTTATTTTGCCGATTTACCAAAGAAATCAAATGTTGTCACAAGTCTTGTTTTACCGACTATATGCGAAATAGAATTCTTAAAATCAATTTAATAAATTTAGCAACTTTTCCTACCATTTTCTAATGTTTCTATAATGGAGAGTGTTGCTTTCAATATTTAGATTTCTCTCGATACCACATTTTGAAATATTTCTCCAAGCTGGCTGTATGAAAAAAACCTCATTACTTGTTTCTGTATTCAAATACACAGTTTGTGTAACGCGTCCTTTCTTATTTGCAGCGTCATTTGCTTTCAGCATTACGCCAGCGATGCCAACAGAAGGAAAGCTGTCCTTTGAAATTTCATGAATACCCTTTACTGTAATGCACAGCCTAAATTATGCTAACCAAATTGAATAAACTTTCTACTTGTTTTATTGAACCATCGTTAGGAACAAAAGGAAATAAGTAATTTGAATACCAGAAAAAAAAGTTGATAAGCCTTTCGACATTGAAAATCGCCTCTTTTCGTGAGGTCAGTTTGAAATATTGTTCTCGTATGAGAGTACGTAACCGAACAAACGATTTTGTACTCTTTAAGTGAGAATTTTTTTCCATTTCTTTTAGTTATGTAACCTGAGGGCTTAATTATTATTATTTCAATGATATAATTCATTGTCATCCAAAGGCATTTTCATGTCATTTACTGTTAATTTAAATTACTGTAAAATATTTTATTAATATATACCTACAAAATGATAGTATTAAAATGAATTAAGGACCCGTTAGCTGGTTAGATTACCATTTTCATTACAGTAGACACTCGTTCTTACGAACAAAGAAACCCTTTGCTGTCTAAATTTTCTTTCGAGGATTTTTCTAATATAGAATCACGTGTGATAAAGTACCGTAGAAATATAGTATGATGAAAGTATTGAAAAAATAAGTGTGAGAGTGAAAAAGAGCTTTGAGTTATCACGCAGGAAAATGATATAGTCAAAGACCGTTTGTAAAACAAGCAGCTGAATAAGTTGCAAAGCTGAAATACTTTTTTGAAGGAGAAACAGCGAGATGTTTTTAATCATTGAAAAGAAATGGAAAAATATATTTTAAATAATGTAGTTTTTATATAGAGAAAATAAATGATTACTTTGCCTGATTTTCATCGATAAACTGAAAGTAAGTATTGTTTTTAAGTATGAATCTTATTTTCATGTTTCTTATACTGCATTCTAAATAATTTTTTCTAATACAGGAATATAGGATTTTATTTTTAAAAAGAAAAGTAGTTTGGTATACAGAAATTCAAATCTTAATAATTAATACATTATCTAATGGCCGTGGTGGACTGATCGGTTAGGGCGTCGTTTTCAGTACCGGAAGGCAGTGAGTTTGAATCCTACCTAAACCGAAAATCCACGTGTTCCCTAAAAGCGGCTGGGGCACGTTAAAACTGGGCGTGATAGCAATGTTCTCTAAGTGAAATGATACCTCTGGAAGTAGAAAGCCTAGTATTTATTTTTTTTTTTTTTTTTTTTTTTTTTTTTTTTGCTTGGTTGCTATTGCAACAGCGCTTTCCTGTACCAAACTCTGAGTTGGGCTCCACCAGTTAGATAGAAGCTGCTGGATAGAGTCTTCGGGATTTTGAAGCAGGGACTGAGCCAAAGACCCCCAATACTTGGCCTGCCACCTCCAGAGGTATCATTTCACTTAGAGGACATTACGACCATGCTCAGTTTTAACGTGCCTCAAACGCCATTAGCAAACACAATGGATCTTCGGTTAATCCGGGATTTGAACTCAGTACCTTCCGATAATGACAGCGACGGCCTAACCAACCAGGACACCGCGGCCTTTTTCTGCTTGGTCTCGGCTTAAAAATCCATGTTCATTATATCTAGCAGGTAGAGCCTAACTCACACAGGTTCTAACAGAGAAGCAAGCTGGTGAGCAATGAAATTATTTTCCTATTTTATTTTTGAAATTATTTTCCTATCCTCACGGCTTACAATTAAACTTTTGCTCAACTACGAGAAATGCTTTTAGGTTCCTTCAATGGAAATCTGTCAAGGTGGGTGTTTGAAAATTTTTCAGTTTTTTTTTTTTTTTTTTTTTTTTTTTTTTTTTTTGTAACACATGAATGGAGTTTTCTGTATATGTTAATCCTAGAAGGTATAGTATAATAGTTGTTCTAAAGAATATTACTCTAGGGACTGTAGGCCGTCGATGGGATCGGGCTCTTCGACGTGAAGAGTTATAGCTTCGATCTCAATAACGAAAGGTAAATGTCATGTTTTTTTCTTTTATTTTTCATGTATGTCTGAGGATGTGTCTGCTTGAGAGTTTACCAAGTTTTATCCCTTGCTGCAGTTGAATTCTTCTTTCTAAAAACTTCCATAAAGGGTTATACAAGGAAGCAGTTAAAATGATTTATAGCCGCCTTTATGCATTAAAATATTCCCTTTTCACAGTGCCAAGGAACAAGGTCTGCAGATAATATTTGGCACGGTGAATATTGACTTCTTGATAGCGCTACTCGAGTAAACATGGAAATGAAAACGACAGAGGCACGATATATACAGTGGGTGATCGGTTAACGAACATAATCACTTTCAAGAGTAGTTTCGCTATTCGATGTGTTCATCAACCGATCATCGATTTACCATAGATTTTTTTCTGATATCCATTTATTCGTCCTGGAGACCCTAAAAATTAAACTAAGAGTATGTACAATTTCGTAGTAAGTTTATCAAAATAATAATAATACATAATCAGTGTATTCTTGGTTATTAATCAATCCTTTCCTTTTTTTTTGTTTTGTTTTGTTTATGGGACATTAAAGAATATGTCCAATGTCGAACTGCTTTTCTCTCTTTTTTAAGACTTTCTGGAAGTGATTAATAGTATTGTTGTTGTAAAGATTCCTAACCTTACTGATTGATATCAGCTTGATTTGGATGTTATTCTAAGACCATTGCTCTGACATCCTCACACTTCTCCAACGAATGAACGAGGTAGGGGAAGAGATCAAAATGAAATGGTGATCTACTTTGGTTATAAATATTGTATTGAAAGTTTTTTTTTTTTTTTTTTTTTTACAGTATAGAACTTTGAAATTTAATAGGCAAGCAACATAATTCAAGAGAGATGAAAAACGATTTTTGGTCCGTTAGGTTTGGCAACCTTGCACACCATGTTCCGAGAAGGGTTGGTTAGAATTCGTTTTAGTTCGTTATCGGAATATGTGTTCGTTGTCCGAACACAAAAGTTTTTCGTGAATTTGTTCGTAATCCGAACTGTTCGTTGACTGATCACCTCTGTACTTCGTTTATCTTTTATCCAATCAGAAATCGTATCAGAGTATTTGCGCAAGTTCAATACTCATAAGGCCTCTGACCCTCGACTAGTGTGTTAAAAAGAAAAGGGTGTCGACTTCCTCTCTTGAGAATGTTTCAAGGAAGCTGTGGGTATCAACCTGTTGACCAATCACTGCAGTGTAAGATTCATTCATAGATATGTCCACGTTATGATAGAAAATGCTGTAAAGAGAATATTTATTATTTCATAATTCTGGGTGTAAATAGAACTAATGAAATGAAGTTTCTGTTATGAGAAATTGGAAACATTCATGAAGAAGTTTTAAACACTTTTGAGTATTTGAGACGTTTTGAAATGCAGACTTTTTATATAATACTGAAAACTTGTCTAAAACAATAATGTTAATTCTTTGTGCGTGGATACAATACATCGGTGAAATAACTTAATTCAAATTCAACTCTGGACAATTAATACCCATCGAAAAAATTAAATAAATGAATTTTTGTGTGTGTGACTTATAAATAAAACACACTCTATTTAAATATCTTAAAATAAAAGTTTCGTATTGCAAATGTCGTAAAAAATATTATCTTAAAAAACATAGTTATGTTTCATGGAGATCTAAACAGAGATTGTAAAATAAATATCTAAAATCTTTGACTGGATGAATGGACTTTAAAAATGTTAGAAGTATTTTCTAACTTCTAACATTTTTAAAGTCTATTCATTAAAATTCATAAGCAAGTATTACTGATTAAGTCTATGCCTAGAAAGGGCGGAGCATTAGTTAAAAGAGACGCCTTCTTTTTAAAGTCATGCAGAATAACTAAATAGAAATTCGAATCATATTCCAGATCTATTTTTTCGACCAGAAAATTTTATTTTATTTTATTCGCTCTTCAGTTATTTTTTGCACAGAAAACCGAATTCTAGTGGAACCATACTTTACGATTCCGAACAATATTGAACCATGTTCAAGGTTTTCTAAACAGTCACGCTTCAATTCTCTGAATTAAATTTTATATGCCATAATCCTGCGGCTCTAGATGGCTGTTAAAAATTAATTAAATTTATTTTATTTTATTGCCTTTTATTTCTGTTAAACAAATGAAGGTGATAAATTATTTACTTTTTTATAATGAATTGGGTTTCCATAAAATTTTTTTACCGATATTATTAAATGAAGTATTGCAAGTTCTATTTGAATAATCGATGTAATTTATAGACCATAACACAAAATATGGATTACCCGTTCTCTGTTGAACCATTATAGAATTCCTTTAATGTTATCGTTTCTCAAACAAATCAAAAATGTGTTCTTCAGCAATGTGATGACAAGGTTCGATTTTGAAGGAGATTATTATAAGACAGTAAAAGCCATTTTTTTATAGGAAGGAATATTAAATGTAATGACGTTAGCTTTTTTATATTTAGTTCAGTTTCACGCAGAATCTTTTGTTAGTTGGCCGATGCAGCTGGAGTGCTTGAAAAATAAATACTTTCGCCAGCGTAGTAACTGTCTTAACATTCATCTTTTTACTCATGGAAATGTTGATTGAATCACTGAATTGTTTTTGTCTCTGAAATACAAATGCATTATGTCAATACATAATTTTCAAAAATCGTTACTTTTGAAATTTTTTACTCAGTACAGTTTTCCATACAGATGATTTTATTTTTTAAGCCAAAGTTGCTAGTAACTTCAAATAATTTTTTCCGCTAATTTCTGAATAGAATACATATTATAAATGATTTCGATTAAACGTCACAAAAATTCAGTCAGAAAAAAAAATTGAAATATTTTGTATCCTTTCTAAATCTTAAAGAAAGTAAAAAAACAATCTTAACATTTTATGAAGTAAAAATCTTAATAGTTATGGAGATGAGAATTCGATCAACGTTCAAGTTTATGGATCGCATTATACTGTCCTCTCGTATCTCAGGTTGTATCATACAGTCTATAGGAATTTTTGTGTGTGCATTATGAACACCAGATGAATAGAAGGTTTTTGCGCACATTATGCAGTCTATGCAAATAAAATTTTTAAAATCTTTTTGCAATTTACCTAAACATGATACGTTGGTCTCATTATGCAGTCTATGTGAAAAGAATAGTTCTTCGAATATATTGCTCAACTTAAGTAACTAAATGAATATGTTACAGTCTCATTAAAAGTTACAAATGAATAAATTATAAAGTGTAATTCTTTGAGTTCAATATGTAGAGTCTACATGAATAGAAGAGCTCTTTGGTTGAATCGTAAAATCTAGATAGGAACAAAAGAATTCATTGGATTCATTATGCAGTGCATGGAATCGAAGAATCCTTTGGTTTATATCCCAGAGAAATTCGATTTGTATAGTTTACACGAATAGGAAAATACACTATCCATTCTAAATGAATAGAAGGCTATCTTCTGAATGTCATTGAATTTAAATGAATAGAATATTTTGTGAATTTCTCACTGTCAGCTTGAATAAAATTATTAAATTTATTATGTCGTCTATGAGAATTAAATGATTTTATTCTGTGAAGTTACTATAGAGTAAATTATAAAAACAAATAACTGAACCGTTATTTGTGCATCCTGCACTCCACATGAACAGAAGTATTCCTTTTGTACATATTTTAGGTGTACTGAAAAAAAATTTTTTTTGCACAATTAGCAGTCTACGTGAATAGAATTCTTTGTCCACATTACTCAGTCTACGGGAATCAGAAAACTCAAGTTCATTTCACAGTCTGTGAATAAGAGACATTTTTGGGCGCTTCAGTTCATGTGAATAAAATATTTCTCCCTGTTTTGGATTGATTAAAGTAATTATTGAACATATCTGTTGATGTAACCAATAAAAGAAGCAACTTTTTTTAGAATGCTTGAATCCTTCTGTTCTTTGGTTGAATGCTTAAATTCTTCTGTTCTTTGATTGCTTAAATTCTTCTGTTCTTTGAATGCTTAAATTCTTCTGTTCTTTGAATGCTTAAATTCTTTTGTTCTTTGAATGCTTAAAGTCTTCTGTTCTTTGAATGATTAAATTCTTCTGTTCTTCGAATGCTTAAATTCTTCTGTTCTTTGAATGATTAAAGTCTTCTTCTGTTTTTTGAATGCTTAAATTAGGATTTGAATATAGTTTGGTGTTGTAATCTTAGGGAGGGAATTTTCAATAAAATATTTTTATACATTTAAATAAAATTTCCCTTGTCATACTATTTGTTCTATGTTATATATAAAATAAAAACACTTTAAGTATTACTCAAATATATTCAAATATATATATATATATATACACACACACACTGAGAGTATTTCTTACTATACATTCATACCTGTCAACCTTGGAGAAATAAAAATCAGTAGATTCTGCTGATTTTGAGAGAAAAAAATCAAGAGACACTACTAGCAACGTTTTTGCTTGAAACAGAATGTTTAAAAGGGTAGTACCGTAAAAAAGAATTTTGCTCTTTAGATTATACATTCTGAGAATAATTTATGTTAAACATATTTTGTGTCACAATCTTAATACTTTAATAAAATATTCATCAACCTCATAAAGGAACTATGAGGAATAAAAGACTATACTATTTGTAAAAAAATAAACTCATCTACATTTATGCCTCAATATTTCTTTTATAAGACAACTTTTATTACACATGTGCACAATTTATGTATATTAAATTTATAAAATTATATCCTTACATAAACACATAAAATATTTCTAAGAAAATAGAAATTTTCAAACGCTTTATCCATAAAAAACATAACATATTTCAAATTAGAATAACTCATGACAATTTATTTTTTTCATGCGTTGCTGACTTAGCATTTATTAGAAATTAGTTGGTGAACTGCTGTTCAAATTTTATTTTCTCATTTTAAGAATATTTAGCAATAATTAAAAACTTTCTAAATTTTCCGAATAAAGAGACGACCTGAATTATATTTTTATACGACTGAGCGAGAGCATCCGTTCACATTCAGCATTAGAATGTGGAAATTGAAAGCATAAACTGGTAAAAATTAGAAAACATTTTTTGTTCAAACTCATTTTTCAGATTTCCAACAAGATGCCATCGTACATCTGCTCTTGGTTCATCCAGTGTTTCTTTTGTGAGGACGCAGTACTTTGCAGTTCGCAGAACTCAGTCTGGAGAATGTCCAATCCTTTATTCAGTTCTGTATTAAGCAGTAAAATAGGAAATCTGTCAATAAAGAGTTTTACACTTGAAAATGAGGCTACTGCAAACAGCATACGTCTGCGTGATTTAGAATCTTATCATGAAAGGGAAACTTTTTAAGCATCTAAATGTAATTTCACAGAGTCACATAAAATTAAACAATTCAATAGATTTATTTTTTCAAAATTTCGGCAGTTTTTAAATTTTTCACTGAAATTGCCAAAATTCAGTAGATTTTCATACATTATCGGGAGAAAGGGTGAAAAATTAGGAGTTTACCGAAAAAATCAGTAGAGTTGACAGCTATGTACATAGTATAAATTTATAAATGGGATATCATTTTTCTTCATTAACTGATTGGATTGATCAATTTAAAAATTTATTAATTAAATTATCTTAAGAAACTTTATTTGAGGACAATATATTTTTATAAATATTTTCACAGCTTTTTTAGTTTTTTATTAAAATTTCTCCTAAAGATATTACGAATTTGAATTTGTGTTCTTATCCATTTAACCTTTCTTCTAATTTGACTTAATTTATGAGTAATTGGGCTAATTTTTGATTTGTTGGACATTTTATCGTCATTATTTGAGCACAATGGCTCATGTGATCAGGACCAACAGTTTAAATAGGATCCCGATCCATTGTAAATATCCAGACACACAAACCCACAAACTGCTGAGTGGTAGGCCTGAATGATTCATCGTTATGAAAAACAGAACACACTCATTCTTAAGTAACAAATTTTTAATTTAATACATTAGAAACCGATAATTAACTTGATTACTCTTTTATAAAAGCAATTGGAGCAAATTTTATGTTATTACTACTGCTAAACTCACAAATCATTTGTTTTTATTTTAATAATTAAGTATGCATCAGAAAAAATTTCTACCGATATATATATACGGTTAACAGGAAAATTGATATTTATTAAACCTTAAGTATTACTTTTCCGTTCACACTGTAATGCGAAAAATTATATTCACTGTCTTTGTGTAAAATGTGTGTGTTTTATTAAATTTCGATTAAATGGACAGAGTCTGATTTTCTTTTTTTGAAATCTCGGATATAGAAGTCAGTTGGAGGTTTTTATAGTAAATGTTTTTAATTTAACTTGCTTCTTTGATTTTATGTGTAGCTTAAAAATCATATTAATGACTCGGAATTCAAGATACTCTTTAGTATCTGAAAGAAAATTAATAGGTTATGGAAAAAAAAATTGAGAAAAAGGAAATATTTTCATAATTTAATTCTCAAATTTGCTGCATGAAAGATTACGAAACAAAGTTTGCTTGTGTGTGTGTGTGACGTTCTTGATAAAACACTTCTATTAAAATCACCCTAACTTATTCAAATTTTAATGCTTCGATTCTTACTCCTGAACTGTCTGGCTATTAACATGATGTTGGCAGACATGGCCTAACTGGTTGCTGAATAATCTTCAGTCAATAGTTTTCGTATTTAAATCCAAATTTGCTGCATAGGAAGATTACGAAACAAAGTCTGCTTAAAGTTCTTGATAAAACACTTCTGTTAAAATCACCCTAATTTATTCAAATTTTAATGCTTCGATTCTTATTTCTGTATTCTCTGACTATCAATATAATATTGCATGCATTCCCAAACCGGCAGTTAGATTATATTCAGTAAATAGTTTTTTTTGTATTTGGATCCAAATTTTCTGCAGAAGAGGATTATGCAGCAAAGTGAGTTTAAAGTTCTTGATAAAACATTTTAAATTATCTGTTAAAATAACACCTTAACTTATTCAGTTTTTAATACTTCGATTTTTATTTCTGCTCTCTTGGACTGCCAACATAATGTTGCAAAAATGGTCTAATTAGTCGCTTATTCATCTGCTGGCCAATAGTGTTTCTGTGTTTGGATCCCATCTCGGACACAAATATTTGCATTGGATTGGAATCTACTTTAAATGTAAAACTGACTAAAAGAGCCCTTATTGGCAAAAAGTAATCAAACCAAACCTTCAGGATTAATTCTGGCTTAAAAGCAATTTATGTATGCTGTTACCAAACCTATATTGACACACAAAAATATTTAGTTTCCGAATACTGTTGGTCTCTTATTCGTTGTAATAAATTGTATAATGCTTTCAAAACTTAAAGGAACATTATTTCTGAATTCAAATGAAAGAAAAACATTTCTGGGGCTGACAATAGAATTCTTGCTCCTTCCGCTCTACAAAAGCCAATACCCGAGCTTCCGAAGTAGAAAGCTTTTGAAATCTTATTTCCATTTTCCATAACGAGCTCATTCTACTCGCATTCTATCGGAAACAGCGTGTAAATCGAATTCTGTTCGATATGTACGACACCCCTTCCATTACCCTTTGTGCTTCTCACACCTCGTGCGGCACACTAATCACATTAATTTCATTCCACGATCCCAAGTCAGAAAGAAATTCCATCCAATTCTACAGTGGCAGTCATCCACGACGTCCTATGATTATAGTGTCTCCTTTTCGAACGGAACAAAATCTCCCCAGGGAGGTCCCCGCTGGGCCCCGATCGATACCTCCTCCCTCTGCAGAGTGGCTGATATTTCATTCATCCATCACTCGAATGATTAAGAACGCGTAACCCTATCCTTACGGCCCTGATGCCACCGGCTTTCCCAAACCTCTGGGTGCATGGAGACGACAGAAACATTTCAATTCTGTGCAAAGAAATGGGAATAAATAGCAAACTTTTTTGGAAATAGTTAAAAAAGAAACAACTTTCGAAACACGTTTCGAATCATTTGTTCTATAAATATTGTACTATATTAAAATAGCTTTAAAGTTCTTTGTGTGTAAAAAAATGGAATAAACAGTACAGTTTTTTGGAAATAATTCGAAAGGAATACGTTTATCGATCGACATTTGAACTATTAAATACACAAAAATGGGTGCATTAATTTAACGTTAAAATTATTTTCAAAGAAGTAGGAATAAGAAACTGTGTGTTCTGAAATAGTCCGAAAAACATTCAAAATAAAGCTTTACAAACACATTTTGAGCCATATTTAAAATGGTTAAATACATAGAATGTCGGACTCAACGTAACATTAAAATTCTTTTATGAAGAAATAAGAATAAACACTTCTGTTTTGGGAACAGTTAATAAAAGAAAGGTGAGTTCAGTGTGATTCTATGATGAGATTTGGAAAAAAGCTCAAATTGTTTTTTGAAAAATGAATCTAAGAATGTAAAATATAATCTGTGAATGCACGCTCAAATTAAAAATAGGGATATCAAAAGCAACACAACACCCTATTGATATGTAGACATAAAATCAAAGAACACTCCCCGACATTGAAAATGCAATACCAAAAAGGAGTGGCCAGAAAATTATGCAAATTTCAGGGTAGACGTAGGATAAGATATAAGGTGAGGAACCGGAAGAGTGAGCAATATTCGCGCCGTTATTACTGCTTAGAAAATAATTGTTGAAAGTTTGTTCTTGTCGCAAATGATGCCTGTAATTGTTGAGAATGTCGTCGGAGTAAGTTCCAGCAGAGAGATGAGGTTACGAGGGACATGGTGATCGAATCGAGAAGCGCAGGTTGGTCCTTACGGCAAATCACAGCTGACAGACACCTGGACGGGTCCACAGTGCACCGGCTGTGGCGAAGATAGTTGGATCAAAGAAACTGTGAAACGCTTGTGGGGTACCGGTGCAACCTGAGTGACGTCAGCATTCGTGGATCGTCGCGTCCGATGATAGGAGGTGACGGCCCCGCAAATCACGTCTACTAAAATTTTGCAATATGTGTAACACATCCTGGATGCTCCCATATTGAGCAGAATCATCTGCCGACGATTGGTTGCTAATGGTCTGCGCTCATGGCGTCCGTTAAGAAGACTGCCACTGACCCCACAACATAGGCGCCAACGTCTGAAATAGTGCCGGATTAGAGTGATGTGGACGACGGAGGGGCACATGATCATCTCCTATGAGATACGCTTCTGTTTCTTCAGTGATAGCCGCCGCGTACGTGTGTGGCGTCGACGTGGAGACAGGTCCAATCCTGCATCACTGGAATGCCCTACTGTGTGATAACATGACATCGTGGTTTGGGACGCCACTGAATACGATTTTAAGTCACCTTTAGTTTGTATTCAAGGCACTTTAACAGCTCACTGTTATATGGATGATGTGCTGCAGTCGGTGACACACCCCTAACGCATCCAATGCCCTTTATCTGCAGAATAACACCCATCTGACATTGCTCGCATCAACCAACATGCCCTGCAAGGTGTACAGTTGCTTCCCAGGCCACTGTGCTCACCAGCTCTTTCACCAATTAAACACGTTTGGGATATGATTGAACGCCATTTGCAGACCCTGCCACGACTTCTTTCAGAAGACGCACTTCGACAAGTGCTTGACAAAGAATGAAAAGCCATTCCTCCTCAGGACACTTTCATTGAATCTGTGCTTAGACGTGTTGCTTCGTCTATCGCCGTCCACGGTGGTCCGACAACCAATCGTTCATACCCTGTTCTCGCTCTGTATTATGAATATCATTTCGAAATACAGACCACTTGTTGTTCGTTGCTGTGTATCTCTCTCTGTTTGTCGAGTTTCATCATTTTCTGGCAACTTCTTCTTTGCGTTTCATTTTCAATGCCGGGTAGTGCACAATACTGAGAAGTTGAGTCTCAGCGAAATGATTTCAAATCATTAAACTACTATCGTCTATTAAAATAGAATAAAAATATGAAGTATAATTTGAACGGAAACGATAGTATTCAGTTAATCAAGTAAAATCAAGTTTTCACTTGATTTTAAGTAACTCTACATCAGTAAAATTATTTGAAAAAAGGTATGATGGCAAATTTTTTTTCATTGCATTGATTCATTTATATATTAAATTTTCGCGTTATCTGCTATTAAAATATTCAGTTATATAAGATGTTTTATCTGTTTTTCTGGAATTAATTCTACAATTTTCATTTCAGTAACTTTCTTTCTTAAACAAAGCTTGCTGTCTGTTTTCAAAATATAGAATGATTTTTTTGGATTTTCATTTCTTATAGCTTCAAATATGTAATGCCTACCTCTTGGCACTAATAGTCTATGAAAATTGTATAATATTTCGATAATATAGTGATTCACCTGATGCTAGGATGATGACATTTTGATCATCTTCTTACATCTTCAGACCATCTTCTTACACTTCAGACCATCTTCTTACACTTACTATTTTTTTGGGGGGGAAAATATATTACCCTGAAAGGCAATGCCTCTATGTACTATACACTGCTATTTACGTACCACACCATGTCAGACACATGCTAGGACGTGTGCGATTCGAACTTGAGTTCAATATAAATATTTGTCATTTAAAAGACACATAGAACATTTGTAATACGAATCGCAGTTCTTAAGCTGTTTGAAACGTATTCACACAAGAAATAAGTTTCTTACCAAAAGTATAGTCTTTATTTCTCCTCAAAATAGTCTTTTCCAGATTTTTTTGCATTCGAAGGAGAGCGGTCAGTTTTAGAGGGGAGTATAAATTTAAAACTATATCACACACAACACACACACACTCTGAAAATAATATAAAAGAAACATCATGCGATGTGTGAGCATCAAAGGACTTTTAGGAACAGTCAAAATGTTTACGAAACATTTTATTTTTTGTGGACGATAATAGAAAGTGTAATGATTAGATAGTAAGTCTACTGAATATGGACAATGAGTCATCATTTCAATTTTTACACTTTTTAAGTAATTCACAGTTTGAATAGCACTACGGAGTTGATGATGTCTTTATGCTGAATAATGCAATAATTATTTTTTCTCAGTTTTTCAATTACTTCCGGTACACAATTTGGGGTATTCCGAAATGCACTGATCGTTCGACAATCCTCCAAAGTAGCTGTTGAAATGTACTTACCATGAAAACGCTGTTTTAAACACTCTGTATCAACCTTTTTGTCAATCTAAGGTCATCTAAAAATCCCCTAAGGTCTATGTTTGTCTTCTGTTGAATTCTAAAGAATGAATCCAAATTTTTGGTGACATGTTTAAGATGTCTGTATGTTTTGTGAGGCCGTACATCGAATTATTTTAGGTTTATTTTGGCATCATTTCGCACGAGCGTCTTTTTCATCGCGATAAATTATAGAAGATAACTATACTGGAACAATGTTTTCACTTTTTAGATAATCCGGTAAAACTAAATGCTTGGTTTTCATTGAAATGTTAAAAATGATTCTAATTTATTACACACATCATAGAAATTAGTTTTCAAATGGCATCACTATGTTCTGAAGTCAAAACATTTCTTTAGCTATCAAACGTAGATTTCCCTCAATGATTTTCTACTTTTGTACAAAACTTCTTTCAAAAGTAGTAAAAAAATATTGTTTTAAATTATCTTTGATATATTTTTTAATAATTTAGCATTTCCGGTTTTTCCAACAATCACAATAAAGAAAGTTCTTTATTTACATAACAGTTATTCATTTTCGGAAATGAAGATGATCACGTGACGTTTCAAATTATGACAAAAAAAAATCATCATTAAAAATACTTTTTTAGCTGTAAATATTTTAAATTTTAAATTCTAACCTTAATTATGTGCAAGAAATATTGGAAAATAATTCTTCTTATAATATATTATTCATTCATACAGTATATTTATTTCATGTGCTGTTTTGTGAAATATATTTATCCATAACTCAATGGATAGTTTGTAAGCGCATTAAGTCTCAGGGAATTAATTTGTGAAATGATCAATAATTTTTTAATAAATAGTTTCCCAAAATGGTTTTTTTTTTTTTTTTGAACAGTTATTGATTTTAGATTTAGATTCAATATACTTAATAAATTAATTCATTAATCTGTAATTTTAACATACTTTTCTGAAGCTCTTTTTGAATAAATTACATTTTTTAGTATTTCAACATTTAATATAAATCGTTTTTATAAAAATTTCTCTCCGATGTTTGATAAGGGGGTTCTGTTTATGTTTGCCTCAATTTTTTTGCTTATAAATCTATCATTTCTCAAAAAAAAAAAAAAAATGCCTATAATAAAATTTCGTTTTTATTCTAATAACATTCAAACTAGGAAAATAAATTAAAAAATAAAATTAATAAGATATTAAATAAAAAAGTAATTTATGGGTTATTGGAAATTTATAGTAATTAAATATTGGAAATTAAAATCAACTTTTTAAAAATAAAAAAATGAATTATTAGTTTTTCCTACTTTCAGTCGTTCACATGAAACTCAGTGCTCAGTAGTTTTAGATATTAAAATTCCTTTTATATGCATTTATCATTTTAATTTGGAATTTCGATAATGGATTTCTATTTTAAGATTCACACACGCACAATAAGGCATTTTTTTAAATATTATATCGATTTAAAAATATGTTCTTAAAAATGTGGGATTTTCTATTTATTTTATTTTATTTTGAACCAAGGATCGTATATTTGAAATTAAATATTTTTTTTTTAAGTTGTGCAACTTTCAACTATTGGCATTACTTTTTCAAGAAATTTTGGCAACATAGTTGTTTGGTTTTGGCTCGTTTGTTTTTTGGCTCAAAACATCAATTTGGCTCGTTTTTACAAACTATTAGGAATTGGTAAAATAATTCTTAAAATTGAAAGTTCGTAAAATAGGAAAATAACTGTTAGATCTTAAAAATTTTTTTATCGTTTTGCTTATAAATAAAATTTTAAATGGCTACATTCCTCTTTTCTTTGAAGAATGAAACAAAACCATTGATTTTAGCTATTATTATATGTGTTCCATCAACACCAAACGGCTTAAATCCATTTAATTTTTCCATTCAAGTATTTCAAACTGAAATAGATTTTGTGCTCGCTAGGAATTTGATTTTTTTAGGAGCAGATGCAATTCCTCAAGGAGACTTGTTTCGGACACATACTGTGTCACTAGTGTAACATGTGAAAAACATCTTTTACATCACACGACCAAAGCCTGACTGAGGCACGGGCATACGGAGCAATTGCCCTGAATACCCACATCAGAGGGCCTCCCAAATCAAATAGAAAGTTTATTTTAACATTTTCAATCGATTAGAAGAATTTGCCAAATCGAATAGAAAGTTAGTTGTTGTGAAGAAGAGAGGGGGTTCCAGAAAAGTCCTTAACCCGATATTTCCGTTTGTGAACTTGTTATATTTTTTGCCATCTGGACAATTTACAAGAGAAAAGTTTTTTCTGATAAAACTATGATTAACTTTATTAATTTAAGTCACTGTTGTTTATAAAATCTTGTGAGAGAAAAAGGAAGTCAGCTGTATTTTCAACACTTTACTTATCGGTGAATAGTTTTGCACCTAGCCATTAAATAAAAATTCTGAATTTTGCACATTCTCTTCTTCTCATACAGATTGACTGTACAGCCGCAAAATCTCTTTCCACAAATCCCTCTGTCTCCAGTCTTCCTCTTCCAATTGGTTATCCTCAAACATTTTAAGTCTTCAGCACATCATTCAGCTTTCTTTATTTTTTTCTTTTTCTTTTTCCTTTCCCTTTTTTTTTTTTTTTTTTTTTTTTTTACTATAAAGTGGTTGATTTTTTGTTACGGCTGAGATCCTGAGTAAACCATTTTATTACGATTCTGATTGATTTAAATATCCATGACGTCACATTTTATCCCCTTCACATGGTATTGAGACGGCATTGTCAATCCGATTTGTCGATGCATTTGCTGCTTGTTTTCCAATCGCATTCTTCGAGCTGCAGCAAACAAGGCGAAGTTCATTATCGAATGTCTGAGAATAGTGTCGAAGTTCATATTGTTAATAAAACGACTTCTTATATAAGGAGTAAAACATCGGATTTAGAAGCCGTTTTCCATAGATTCAAGCCATTAACACATGAACAATAGAACAGCTAAAAAAACAAAATGGAAACAAGATAAAATATCCACTTTATGGTTAGCTTAAATTGGCAAGGACGATTTAAATATTTAAAAATGTCATTGATTAATAGAATTTTAAATTAATTATTGTAATATTTGCAAGCAAATATTTCGTCTTCCGCGTGGCCTGTTGCACATTGTATAACAATTTTGCAACATGATAACCAGTTGCTTTTGTTTCTCCATATGGCCAAGACAAAACCTTTATAAATTTCACTATATCTTTGCCTTTATATATATATATATATATATATATATATATATATATATCTTAATATATATATCTATATATATATATATATATATATATGTATATATATATATATATATATATATATATATATATATATATATATATATATCGTAATATATATATGTATATATATATATAGTAAATTATATACTCCCCTATATTACTATTCACCTGAATTGGTATAAATATATTTCTCAATATTTTACGTCCAAATAAATTTTGCATTCTCTAAAGGGATATTCTTTTAAGAAAATGACCTGCGAACATTTATGGTTTTAAAAAAATAAGGTTTGGTGTTCGATAATCTTATATTGGTAAACATATTGGAGGACTCAAAGCGCTTTGAATGAATTTATAGTTTCCTCCCATCTTCGATTTTACGCTACATTTTCTATTTTGCCATGGTTAGAAAATCGTTGTTGTGTAATGTAATGTCTGGCTACTAGGATTTCCACTTTTCATGGTGGAAATTAAATGACTACAAGCGGTGGAAATGACGGCACTTTATATTTAAAGGGGCACACTGGGGGTGTGCCATCGCAGCTACGAAAGGGTTAATTCAGAAGCAGGTATCAAACACGAGAATACCAGAGGTATCATTTCACATGGAGGACATTGCAACCAAGAGGTATTTAACATGACCCAACTACCTTTAGCGAACACAACAGATGTTCAGTTGGATTCGAGCTTACTATCTTCCAATAACAAGGACGTGCGCCCTAACTTACCAGCCCAACGCGGATTCTGATAAGAAACGTAATGTCTCTAAATTGACATATGGAAGGCATTATTAGTCGTTCATATTTATAGAAAGGTAAGTGTGATTTATTAAATTATCTTTTTTAATTTTATTTCATAATTATTGTATTATTTCATAATTATTGTATAATTTTTCAATCATGCTTTGTTTCTGTCTTTAAAACTAAACTTAACTTTAAAAGTGTCTGTTAAATATCGCTCATATTATAGTCGCTCATATTAATAAATTTCTTATTTTATTCCCTTCTGAAATTCAAAGGTTAATATTATCTATACGAATGTGTTGTTAAATATAATTCTAATATATATATATATATATATATATATATATATATATATATATATATATATATATATATATATATATATATATATATATATATATATATATATATATATAATATATGTTTTGTATGTGCGAGTTCATTACCTAATCCTACAGATAACTGCTGTGAATGTCTAAGAGCGTGATAAGTTCCATATAGTCCATTCGTTGGTGTATAGTAACGTGGAGAGGAAAGTATTAACTCGGGTGCCAACTTAATAAAAAAGAAAAAATGAGAATTACGCTATAATGAGAATAGATTTCGTTACAACAGATTACAAGAATATATTCGATATGATGGGTATTCCAGGAATAATAATTTTGAAAATAATAATGGATAAAATGAAGAATGAAATTAAATTTCAGGTTAAATAAAGAAATGGCTGACTCTGCTTTACGGCTTCAGTCGAGAGACCGGATAAACCTGACTTTACCTGACATAATCTTTGTATAACTCCTCAAAAGAATCTGCCAAGTTGGCTTCCAAATGGTATATAATACTATATATAGCTACCAAATGGTATATAATATTATATAACCATATAATTATTATATGACTCTTTAGCTCAACAGTTGAATACCAATCACTTTACATTAAACTGCAGTTTCACATCGAGGCAATACTGCTGTACAAAAGCGGATGATAGAGCCATAAAACAACCGAAAGTTTCGTAAGAAATTAATGTACAAGGTCATTTTAGCTAAATATTCTTAGTATAATATACTGTGAATATGGATACACAGAATATATAGGTTTCATGTAATCACATATCGCAACAAAGCACTATGCAGTATAACCTTTTTGTATGAATCCGGTAAAATTAGTCACTATTATCTAAGATTTCCAAAAGTATTGTAAGCCTAATGTGTAATTGTACTTCGCAGTTTTTCATTCTACCAATCTCTTTTTGTACGCAACCTTTCAGACTGAAGTTAATTAAGTTGTTGTTCTATTTTCCCACAATCAATGAAACCGTTTGCATTAATGAAGTTTAATACAAGAAATGGATGTTTGGGGATATCCTCCCCGTCCAGTCCAAGGTGTACTGAAGTGATGCCTGTTCTTGCTAGCATTCAGGGCAAGGAGGAAACTTCTTACTAGTAACCCCAGATTATGTGAGAATTCTTAAGAGCTCACTGTCAAGTCGGGACTGACATGTGATAGTCTGCCTGAAGCAAGGTAGAGATAGGGAAAGTCTCTAATCTTTTGTTGCTATGCCAGTTTTGAGATGGAAGTATTAACCATTTTTCTTCTTTATTTTAGACCTTTTAAGAATAACTCTAAATATGTTCTTATCCGGATTGTCTTGTCCTTCCCTCATTGCGGCCTGAGATGCTGTTTTTTATGATACTTGAACAAGCCAAGCTCGTCAGCCGACGACTATAGGAAATTAAGTAAGAAAGGTGTGTCTTTCGATTGACAAGAGCACGACGACTGTGAAAGCGGCTCTTTGCTGTAAGACTCCTCCGATAGATGGCCCCAAAAGAGGATCAATTCTCTCCATTTTGACTTTGATCTGGAGGAAGAGGGAATTTACTCTAGACCATTACACTTATGGTGACTGCTCAACAACCGACCTCAGGATTTTCGATTCCATAGATTTAACGAGCACATATATCGCATGTATTCGCTGGATCTTTTGCGGCATTAGGAATCGACGCACCCCCCCCCTCCCGGAAGGTAGAAATTTCCCACTTTTAAAAGTTATTCACAAAAATTTAGTTTAAGCAAACCCGGATATGAATCATCGTCGACAGTTCATTCCTTGAACTTAACTGTAACATCCCCGCACTTTTGAAGATAACGTGAAAAAAATTTCATAACTCCGAATAAAGGAATTTTTCCAGAAAAGAATATAATCAAAAACTGAGTATTTTTATATGAGAGGCACACCGTTTCTTAGAAATATTTTCAAAGAAAAAAGGGCGTCTTATAACCCGTCACAAATGTGTTAAATAAAAAATATAATGAACTCAGATTTGAACTCACTGTAATGTTGCTTATGCCTCTTTGCACAATGTCAGGAACTCTGCTCACTTCAAGAAAATAGAATTCTTACCTTCCTTTTGAAATTGTTATCTATGCTAAAGGAAGACGACAAAAAATTAGCAAGGATTCTTCCGTCCTTCAACATATCGCATAATTTTTTTTCAAATATAATATTTTATAGTTTTATTTCGATTTTAAATATTATTTTCGCTCATTTTAGCGAATTAATTTTTGTTTTTCACTCTACGCCGGTGATGAGAAATGATTTGGAACGCAAATGGAACATCTTCAATATTCAATAATTTCGTCATAAAAGTGAGGTTTTAAACATTCTACAGTTCTTTCAATTTATGTTTCGCTGCCCTGTATAAGAGACCATATTTCCTAGTGTAAAATTGTATTTTAGGCAAAATTAAATAGATAATAACTGTTAATTAAACAGATAAAATAGTTGTTTTCTTAAATTATCATTTTCGCTCGCCAACAAAGTTGACACGTTTCTCAATATGTGTCAAACATAATAAATTTTAAATGAAACTATAATTGTGTGAGTATAATTCAGAAAAATATATCTGGATATTTTGAAAACATATATATAAATAAAACAATTCCAATATTTTTACAGAATGATAAGAAAGATAGTGGCGGATAATTTATTATAATAGATAATTTATTCATGAATCACATGATAAGAAAGTAAATTAAATGACTCGGCATGTTTTATTAATTTTATGTCCGAATGAAAATAATAATTTTTTTACGTGAAATTTAGTTGATTTCTTCTGTAATATTTAAAAATTTCATTTTTGTATATATATATATATATATATATATATATATATATATATATATATATATATATTTATATATATAAGATTCATAATCTCTATCATACTTCTCTTCTTCGTATTCTGAATCTGAAAGGCGGTGCTGTTACTGAAGTTTTACGCCAAGATTCGCGTCGCCCATTATTAAGATTGCCCCTAATGATTGAAGATTTCAAGAAAGAGATTCTAATTTATGCCAACAACCACATCAGGATACAAAAATTGAAAACAACCACCGCCAAGGGTACTTAATGTTCGCCGAATGAGAGAGAGAAAGACGTATGGAGGGAGGTAGGATTGCAAAATTGACAAGTAGCAAAACGAAAGCGACGCTCGCACAACGAAAACCTATGGAAACACCCTACGCAGCCTTAATCACAATATTTAAAATGCACAAATTTCTTCTCCTTTTTTTCTTCTTTTTGATGCCAAATGTCGGGTATGGCGACAGCGGCTCCTCCAGAAACCTCGCCACACAAAGAAAGATTACAGAGGGCGGCAGGTTTTGAAATCGATTTTGCCCGCCCCTCTCGGCCGGATCCCTTGGCATTCGCCCACCCTCTCTCCCTCTGAACAGTTCTCATCCATCTATTCAATTCTTGGCCACTAATTCGTAGCTCTGGCACGAATTTTTTTTTTTAAACCAAGATCGTAACTTTCGTGCCCCGGGGACGTAAAGAGTCCCATGGCTAGAAATGGATCATCAGCAAGTGGAGGAACAAAATAAAAACTTAGTTGCCCTTTGAATGGGAATCTAGTGAGGGAGGAACGCCCACTGCCCTTTACCATTCACATCCCCCTGGTGCATAGCTGACCCCCTGGGCACCACTTGTCTACGTTCGCTGGCAAGTACTGCAGAGATCGAGTTGGCAGATTCGTTTCAGACGGAAGATCCTGTTGGGAAAAAGCATCCTCGGAAGGATTCCATGTGCGCCTGCTTTTGTGGTATCTCTGGGAGCCATGACTCAGGCCTGCGTCGATTGTTCGCCAAGTTATAATTTTCCACATAACTTTTTTTTTTTTTTACTGTTCAGTATCGTCTAAGAAAAATATGCGATTTGTGCACTGGAATGAATTTAATTTTATTCAATGAAAAGTGTATGCTTATATAATTTAAGGATTATTTTTTAAAAAGTGAGTTAACATAGTTCTGTTTTTTAATGCGATGGAAAAATCTATAAGTGTTTGAGATATTTTTTTTTTTTGCATAAATTACATTATAGAGACATATAAACTGATCCACACACGATAAAAGTTGATACCCCTTGATTTTTTTTGACGCCAAGATGGTTGTTTCACAAAAGCTTAACTAAGATAAATTGTATCGCCACTCGCAAACCAAGGGGTACCTAATTCCACACCGAACTCCCCACAAACATAGCGATGCAAATGAGCCTCGAACTGTCCCTTAAAGGTTGACAAGTATGGAATACTCGTCTACCGCCAAGCACTACGACACTTTGAACCACTGTCAGCTGACGAGGTCACAGCAGAGCTGGCACACTTCTCTCCCCATCCACACCACACCAGCGGAAGAACTTTGGATATCACATTTTACCGTCGACACGTCCCATACCCACTGATTGAACAAATCAGTCCGATGTCCAAAGACTGTTTGTTATCAGTTACTTAAATAACCAAAGTGTGTTCTATCCTTCCATGGATGATAGGTCGTATTCACACGTCGCAAAAAATGAAACTTGGAAAACCCCACAAGCACCCACCCGACAGACGCAGAAAACAGCAGAGCAATATTCATGTTCTGTTGTTCATTGGAAACTGAAGATGAACCCAAAGATCTTTCTCTCTAAATCAAATTACGTGACCACTATATCATAGCGATACTTTCGAAGGGAGGCTGTGTTTTGGTACCACATTGTGAGCTAAAATTGTGAAGCACTTTAATGTCCACCTCATAAATTGCTTACCAAGAACAGTTTTCAGAGACAGTGAGTCATTTTTACATGTTGTTGCACCAGCATGCTTCCTTGTACCTAGCCCTGAGTTGGGTTCCACAAGTTAGATAGAAGCAGCTGGGTGGAGTCTTCGGGATTTTGCAGCAAGGACCAAGCAGAAGATCCCCAATACTCGTCTTGCCACCCCCAGAGGTAACATTTCACTAGAATGACATTACGATCACGCCCAGTTTTAACATGCCCCAGCCGCCATTAGTGGATCTTCGGTTAAATCGGTAATCGAACTCAATGTTGTCGCATGACAAGTGCGAAAAAAAAAAAAAATGGTAAAAAAGACAAGTCATATGGGACCAAAGGCATGGAGTACTGCCCTGGCCACATCTTCAGCGTTTTCCGTATAAAGGGTGTTATGGTAGTGGTTGGGGTCAATGTTGAAGAGGGTCGAGGCAACAAAGATGCGGTTGAAGATCCAGCGGAACTCCTGTGCAGTGCCTGCATTTATTCTGCGTATGTTCTAGATCCGTCGGGCATGATTTTCGTACTCCTCATGTGCCCAGTCCGCATTCTGCTGAATAAGAATCTTCCGATAATGAAAGCAATACCCTAGCCAACCACACAGGCCACAACGGCTCATCATTTTTACGTACCGTAAGGAAAGAAACTCTGAAAACTCTCAAGAATCTACTCTAACAAATGAGCATATGAAAGTGAAATATTAAGTTTAAATTGTTTAGCAATGGCTGAAATCGAACCCGAAACTTTTCGCTCTGAGGAACATTATACTTGAACCACAGGTCTAAAGTTTTTTTTTTAATTTTCTTATTTGCGACCAAAAATAAAATTAATATCTTCTCCGTTATTTAAGAGATGTTCACCCATAGGACTGGCAGTGTGAAGCTCTCCTGCATTTAACAATTACTTGGCTTTCATCTTCTAAGCTGCTGAACGCTGTTGTGATATAATAAAATATGTATAAATTCTTTGCTTCTTACGTAACATGCAAGAAAATTTCATTCTTAAAAACGGAAATGTTGTACACTTTTTCCTAAAATTGTATATGACGTGCGAATTTAAGATTCACAAAAAGAACCTTAAAGTTAAAAAAAAAGATCACTAAAACTAAAATGGAAGATGACATCTGACATTAACGAACAGAACTTCGACTGCACAAAATTCAATTTTTTGTCAAAACTGACTTATAGCGTTTTTCCATATTTTAACACATAAGCAATATTTTCCCAATCTGATTATAGTTCTGATGGAGGAACGGATTCAAGGTAACAAAAATGAAACACGAGAACATGTTGCAAATTTGTGAGTTTTCCAATTACTCAATCATAATATAATTCTGTGATTGACAATTTTGCATTTAAAGTCGCCGCTTGAGGGAAAAAAAACTGGAATTCAATTATAACTCTTTATAATATCACTCTTTTACCGAAAAAAAAATTTATTAATAAAAAAATTTATTTAAAAATAAACGTAAGAAAATTTTAAAACTAAATGCACAAAATATGTGAGAAATTCAATTAAATTTTTTAATTGGGTTTACTTTACAAATAAAAGATATTGTGAATCAATAATATATATATATATGTATGTGTGTGTGAGGGGGTGCAGGTAAAACACCTCTTTCATATCCAGACGGTTGCAGTTTCGATATTTTGCTTAATAACAGACCATCGTGGAAAAATGATTTTGCAAATCAGATATGTTGCAATCTAACATACTACTGTTGGTGTGGCAGAAAAGTTTTGAATGATAAATCCCAGTTCAGATGTCGATCTCGTCACTTGGCCATGACTCAAAATGACGAGTGGCTGACAGGATTTAACGACTTTGGTAGAAATAGACAACAAAAATGTGGCGTAATAATGGAGTAATATATTTATTATGATATAGCACTATATGTTGAGTGATGTCGTAATTTTCGTATCCAGAAAGTTGCTTAGACCTACCAAATGACCACTTTGCTGAGAGGGAGGTTGCTGGTCCGCTGCTGATCTTGAAAATTGGGGTGGAAAGACCAACATCTGGTGTCATTCGCATCACATGACAATCGATCAAAATTATGAGGTGGTGGTTACATGTGCTTAGCGACTTTATTCGGAATAAATTAGGTAGTTGAAAAGTAGGGGATACAGCGAAGTCCCCTTTATTGAATTTCTTTTAACCAACTTCTGCGAATGTGAGTGGCAAGAAAAACAAATTTTTTTTTATTTTAATTTAAATTTAGAATGAATATTGGTCATTGATATTCAGGAAACATATAACCTCTAAGTTTTTTATTAGCATGAGCAAAAGAATATTAACATGCTTAGTTATTTCTTGAATATAATCCATGTGGAAAATAATTCTTATTGAACTTAAAATATTTGAAACACATACAAAAGTTGTTTGAAAAAGTTAACGTTTATTAGAAATTAATCAATATGGAAACTCAATATTTTCCGTTAATATCACCGTTAATGTCAAACATTAAAAAAAAAACTTTTTTTTTGGCTTTTTAATATCAATAGAACATTAACTCTAAAACGACTTCATCTTTTTATAATGTATTTTAATTTGTAAATAATTTTAAATTTGAAAATATTTAAATTTAATTTTTTAAATTAGTAATAAGACTAAACCTTTTGCACCAAGTTAATTTTTAATTTCTCTTCTAAGCCGTTTTGCATTGTTTTATTTACACCATTACACAGAGCATTTATCTGAAAAATTATTTTCCATTGTTTTTTTTTTTTTTTTCCCCAACAGTTTGTTTCTTCCCGCCTATTATTTCTCTAAAGGTGATCATTATGCTAATTCCCATACTCATTATGCTGATATTCGCTAATTATAATCATCATGCTTTTGAATGTCTTGTTGCTGTCCGAAGCAGCAATCTCAGATCTTGGGGTACCTTTCACAAGACTTTAGTATTAAGTATTCCGCTTCATCTTGCCATGCACATGCGCAATAGGGAGGGGATTGACTCGGGAAGAATTTTTCTTAAAAGGAAAAAGCAATAAACACATTGATTCTTTATTTTATTTTTTTTCTCTCTCTCTTTCGCTTGCTTCTTGTTTAAATATTCGTTGGAAAATAAGTTAAATTCCATTCATTTTTAAATGGAAGAATAACACCCCTAATTTAAAATAATTTTTTAGAAAAGCGAATCTAGCGATAATTTTTTTTACTAATAAAATACTTATTCTGCAGGTCACAGCATTATATTCATTTGAGAAAGGCATTAGCCAAGGGTGGCCAACCTGCGGCTCTTTGAACGATTATTTGTGGCTCTCGATAAATGTACTCAAAGAGAAGATCAGGCTCTACAATTAAAATATATGTCTAAAAAATTACCGAGTACTGTATTTTGAAAATTTGAACCAGAATTGAAGTAACCTGAATTAAAAAAGGCTGCTTTTCGAAATGTTTCAATATCCGAAACAACGTACTTATGTGAATCATTTTTTTCCTCTTTAAAATTCGTAAAATCCAAACACCGATCTGTATTAACCAGCATTTTAAAGAATTATCAAGTGAAGTAAAATAAATGTGCCTATATATGGTTTTTACTATTTAAATACAATACACATATTTTGTACTTTTATTTATGATTTTAATAAATATAATTTCTGTAAAAAAATTTAATACTTCTTTTGCATACCTTTTAAATACGTATTTAATTGCTGCTCTCTAAAAATTTCCAATTTTGAAAATTGGCTCGGGCTCTCAAGGAGTTTGGCCACTCCTGACATAAGCCGTAGTTCATGTTGATTCGAACACAATATAAGATTGCATGTGACGCGACGCGGAACATGCACGATACTGTGGTTCTCATCTACTCTTCATAAAAACTTTGTGTAATCTAAAACTTAATAATATTCGCTATTTCCTCGTTTTCTGAAAAAATATTGTTTTCATGCATTGCAGCAAGCATATTTTCGCGTTTTCCAATGCTCCATCGATCGGAAATGGGATGAAATGCGGACAAAAGTAGTCCCGAATGCAATACTTAATTATTTTCTTAACTGTGGGAAATTTTCAAGCATTTCAGACCTTATTCAGTTTGTATTTAGCTGACATACGCGCGAGACTTCAACTAGTGATGCTGGACAACGTTTTGATGAAAGATAAATAGAAAATATACTTATTATTTTTTCAAAATCCCATTTTCCCCCCTAAAAATGAGTACTGGTCATCTGAGCTTGTTAATTACATTTAAAATAATGAATTAACTGTTGAACAACTAAATACTATTTTAAATCTTTTAAAACCCAGCTCTTTTTTGTTTCTCCGAGGATTTTCATAAATAATGATTCAAATTCACGAGTCGAAAGCGAGAGAAGACGGAAAATTCTCAAGCACCCCTTTCACTGACAGACGGGCATGCAGGAAATAGAAGAGTAATATCCATTTTCTATTGTACAACAGCGGCTGGTATCGAAGACGAAGACCTTCGATTCCTAAGTTCATGACATTACCACAACGCCCCTCAGCAATAAGGGTAATAAAATAATCATAACAAATGAAGCCCATTACATGTCCCAATTATTTGAAACTTTGTAAGGAAATGCCTAATGGCAAAAGGAAAATGGCTATTAACGCTTTAATATCCATTGCTTAAATTCTTTTTGGGAGCGTATTCATGTTTCTCAAGGCAGGAAACCGGGACACTTCTATGCACCCACCACTACAGACGTACATATTTACAGCACAAGTACAACATCCATCTTCCGTTGATCAACAATCCCTTGGATCGAACCCGGGAACTCATGATCAGAAGACGGTGTCTCACTACTATGCCAAGGCGAGCCGTTACATGATATAATTATCAAAATCTGTGTTTTTAATAAGGAAACAAAAAAATTAAGTAACTTTATCGGGAGGGGGTGTTTGAGCTGTACATGGAGGAAAAGAGCTCATTTGTTCATTATGAAATCACGGTCTACTTTTGACCATAAAACTTAACAGATATATGGACGTGATTAGCAAAAAGAGTAGCTAAATGTTACAGAAAATCTTTGTTTTTGTATAAAAAAAAGTATTTAAAAGTTTTATTAAGTTTAACTTTCACATTTTCCCGTTAAATAAAATTATTTTTAATCAAAAAGATTTTTTCTCCACGTACAACCCGATCAACGAACGTAATTGATATTAGTAAAATGATTAGTCATTCATATTCCACATTCAACTTAAAAACTAAGTTGACTGCGACCTGAGATTCAAAATGGGCTCTACAAGACAATGATTATTCATCTGCAAGGTGGAAATTGAATCCGCGAATAACTGAACTGAAGGCCAATCATTTACCTTGTTATGAAACAAACTAACGACTCCAAATTTAGAAACAAAAACATTTAATTAACAAAAAATTTACAAGGAGTCATATTTGGGTTCATAAAACTCTCGCGCTTGCGTAGCGTACCAAAGAGTCAATATCAATTTCCAAAACTGAAAAACGCAGCTTCTTCAGCCTGCTCCTCGCACCAATCGTCTCCCTACTCACCCTCCCCATCAAAGGCTCTGGAAATCGAAAGCGCTGAGTAGGAGACGTTACAGACTAAATTATTCCTTCCTTCCCCGGAGTTTTTTTCTTTTCTTTTTTTTTTTTTTATACGGAAATCAACCTGCAATGAAAAAGAAAAACACACACACACAAGCAACAAAAGCAAAATTTAGTATTACAGATAGCCCTGATCAATCGGACTCTGGCTGATACACAAAATATATGGCATTTTATAATATAAAAATATATCAAAAGAGCACAAAATAATTATGTAATACAACAGAATCTGCAACAATAGATAAATTTACAAATATACACATTAATATTATAAAAACAATAATTTTTTTTTTTCAAAATTATGAAACAATTGAAATTTGTATTAATAGAAAATTTTTTTTTTTTTTAAAAAATTAATATCTGAGTAATAAAAAGAAAATACTTATGTTTGGTGATTCAGCCTTCTACTGAGACTATCAGCATTCTGATGTAATTTGCCCGTTTTGTGAACAATATCGATCTTTAGGCTTTGAAGAACCAAAGCCCATCTTAAAAGTCTGGGATTAGATCCTGTATGATGTTTTAACCAAACTAAAGGGTTGTGATCAGTTTCTATAACAAATTTATACTGACTATCTAAATAATATTTTAATTTAGTAACAGCAAAAATTATTGCTGCACATTCCTTTTCTATAGTACTATAATTTTTTCAGACTTTGAAAATTTTCTACTCAGAAACAGGATAGGGTGTTCATTTAGTTTTTGATCTCTCTGAGATAAAACTACTCCTATTCCTAAGTTTGAGGCATCACATTGAATAATAAATGGTTTTTGAAAGTCTGGACTGTAAAGTACAGGCTTCTTTATTAAAGCATTCTTTAATTCTATGAATGCCTTTTCACAGTTATTATTCCATATTACAGTTCCCTTCTTGGATTTCCTTTTAGTAAGTCAGTTAAAGGCGCAGCAACTACCGAAAAGTCTGGTATATACTTACGATAGTATCCAACAAGACCTAGGAAAGCACGTACTTCGGTTTTGCTTGAGGGACGTTCGAAATCGGTAACAGCTTTCACTTTAATATCACCTGGTGTTCTTTGACCTTGTCCTACAAAGTGTCCCAAATATTTAACACGAAGTTGAGCGAATTTGCACTTTAAGGGTTTTACAGTCAATTTCGCAAATCGAATCTTCTCTAGAACACATTTAAGATGTTGGATGTGATCAGACCAAGTAAATGAATATATAGCTATGTCATCTAAATAAGGTACAGCAAAATGTTCGCAATTTTAATATCTCAGCCATTAACTTACTGAAATAATAAGGGCATTCTTCAAACCGAATGCCATTCTCAAAGGTTTATAAACACCAAATGTCGTAGTAAATGCAGCATATCTTTGAGCCTTCGGACTCAAAGGTATTTGCCAATAACCTCGTGTTAAGTCTAATAGAGATATGAAATTCGCTTTCGAAACAGATTCAACGCGCTCTTCAATATTTGGCAATGGATAATATTGTGTTCTGGTAACCTCATTTAACCGGCGATAATCAATGCACGGACGAGGTTCTTTCCCAGGAGCTTCAACTAATATTAAAGGTGATGTGTAATCGGATTCACCTGGTTCCACCACCTTCAATTTCAACATCTTGTCTACTTCCGATTTCAAGATTTCTGTCTGTCGTGGGGACATTCGATATGGTTTAGCTATAATAGGTTTATCAGATTCCAACTCGATGTCCAGTTCAGCTAATTCAGTACAACCCGGTTCATTTGAAAAAATATCAATAAATTGAATCAAAAGTCTACTCAATTGCTTCTTCTGCTCATCCTCTAATTTTTCATTAAAACAGCTTTCAGTGAAAGTCTCTAAAAGGGTGGATGAATTAATTTCAAAACTTGGGATATCTTCATTCTCAGAATCAATATCTTCATTATCAGAATTAGAGGTAAAAATTAAATTAACATCTTCTGGACGCTGAAAATAGGGTTTTAACATATTTACATGGTATACATGTAATTTTTCTTTATCGGGAAATTGTATTATATAATTTGTTTCCGATAGTTGTTTTACTACTTTTCCTGGACCTATCCAATGAACAGAAAATTTACTTGACCTAGAAGGGGCAACGACTAACACAAGATCATTTTCTTTAAATTCTCTTTTCGTAGCCTTACTGTCATACCAAAGTTTCTGTTTTTCTTTAGCATCTGTCATATTTTGCACAGCTAATTCTTGACATCTTTTCATTCTATTTAAAAGATTAAAAACGTAAGCAATCACACTATCTTCTTCAATGGTTTTACCAGTTAAATTTTCATATAATAGTGTTACGGGAGTTCTTAGGTTCCGACCATGGACTAATTCTGCAGGAGAATATCCAGTGCTATCATGAATGCAAGTTCTAAGCGCAAAAAGTGCCTGAGGTAAAATTTTCTCCCAATCTGTACCCTTTTCTAAACAAAGGACTTTCAGTATTCTCTTTAAAGTTCTATGCAATCTTTCAACAGGATTGCTTTGGGGATGCTGTACAGAACTATGCACTACTTTAATACCAAATTTTTCTAAAAATTCTGATGTCAGGACACTCATGAAAGATGTTCCTTGATCACTTTGCAACTCCCTAGGAAAACCCATACGGCTAAATATCTGAAGAAAAGCATCAACCACAGTAGTAGAACGAATATCTGGTACTGGGATGGCATCTGGATACTTGGATGACATGCAAATGGCTGTTATAATATACCGGTTGCCGCTTGAAGTTAAAGGTAAAGGTCCACAGGCATCAACATTAATTCTAGTAAATATTTCCGGAATTACTGGAACCAGTTTCAAAGGAGACTTTTTCTTATCTTGAGGCTTTCCTACACGTTGACATTTGTCACAAGATTTAACAAAATTTTCTATGTCTTTAAAGCAGTTTGGCCAGTAGAAAGTTTTACACAACATATCTTTTGTTTTAGTTACACCTAAATGAGCTGCAGTTACCTCATGGCAGATTCCTTTTAGCTGGTTGCAGAAACTTCTTGGGCACAACTAATAATCTTCTTATGGTTCCATCATTGTCCATTTTATTAAAAAACAACATTTGATTTATTATAACATCTTTATTGTCTTTTGAAGATTGTCGTTTAGCTTGCTCAAAAGAGGTTTCAAATCTTCGCACACTTTTTGTTCACGAGCAAATTCTTCTGGGGATGTCTTTATCAAATCCAGACCTTCAACTTCGGTTTCTAATGGTGGCAAAATTGCATTTTCTTCTAATTCTTCATTTTGTTTAGTTTTGAGGCAAGACCTAGAGGATTTTATTTCAGAGACAATTATCTCTTTATTCGTGCTATTTTCCTTGCGTCTTTTTTGAGCTCGAGTTTCTATAGCATTTATCATATGTAGTTTCACCTCTTCGTGTTTTTTGGTTTCTTCAATTAAAGCGGCTGTTTTGTTACCTAGTAAATACCTTCCTTGATCCAAAGAATCTCGAAGAACTGCTGCCTTTGTCAAAACGTGACCTAATTCACAATTTATTTCAACCTCGGCAATAGGTAAGCATACTAAAGTTTCATCAAGAGGTGTTCTTAGCCAAACCTTTTCCTTAGTGAACATATCAGGTTTAACGTATTTTCCACAAATCAAATCAAGAGTTGCTCCAGTGTCTCTTAAGATTGGCATTTGAATTCCATTAACAGTGCCGATACTAGTGTAGGGAGCCATCAACTCATTAAATGTACTTTTAGCAATTTCATTAGATGCTACCGATTCTAAGTTCTTTTTTATTTTGTCACACTGAGGCCGCAAATGACTATAAGAACCACACTCATAACATCGGAGTTGTTTTCGTTTTTCAAATTCCCTTTCATGTGCATAATTTGAATTTTTATTCTCGACTCTTTTAGGAACATGAGATTTATTATTTCGAATTACTTCATTAAACTTAAAGGCACGGTTTTCGTTTTGTTGACGAAAACCAAAATTATTTCGAGGGAGTTTTGTAAAATCTTTAGTCTTAAAACTATCTCTTAAGCTTTCATATTCATCTATTTTCTCTGCCAGATCATACGGAGAATTTATTTTAAGCCATTCCGCCAAAAAATGTTCTTTAATTTCAATTGGCACTCGACGTTTCAATTGATCTGTTACCATTAGCTCCTTAAGCTGTTCAAACGTCGTTATTTCTAATTCCGCAAGCCATTCCGTAAAGTAACTATTCAATTCTTGTGCATAATTTCTCCATGATTTTTCTGTCGTTTTCTTTTGTTTAAGAAACAATTGTCTTAATTTTTCGCTATTTAACTTGAATCGTTTAAGAATAAGTTCCTTCACATAATCGTAATCATCAGCCCTTTCTGGAGGTTCTCTAGCTAACATGTTAGATATTTCTGAAGGTAAAGCACTTACAAGATAAACTACCCATTCGTTTTTTGGAATATGAGCCATTTTTGCTCTACGCTCAAAATTTATTAAGTATAAACTCATCTCATCTTTCTTTTCATCATACTTTGGCGTTATTTGCATTAATTGAATTTTTTGAGCTTGTTCAGTCCTATTTGTAACTGATTCTCTGTTCGAAATTGTGGCATTTGAAGAGATTTCCAGACGTTTCATTTCCAAAATATGTTCTCTTTCTTCTCGTCTAATTCTTTCCTCTTTTTCTAGTTCTTCGCGCCTAATTCTCTCCTCTTTTTTTAGTTCTTCTCGCCTAATTCTCTCCTCTTTTTCTAGTTCTTCTCGCCTAATTTTTTCCTCTTTTTCTTCTTGTTCCCTTTTAACTCTTTCATCGATTACCCTATCTAATATACATTTTACTTCTTCCTCGTTGAAGTTTTTACTAGCTAAAATTAATTTTTAATGTCTGGGATTTTAAAAGAATCTGGAACTATTTCCCCTAACTCTTCCGCTACTTCTATTAAATCTCCCTTTTTTCCCGTGCTAAAAAAGCCATTTTAATTACTAAATGTTTTATCTCAGAAGAGATGCAATAATGAGAGAAAAAACAGACTATACCCACCAATATGCAAAATTTATTAAATAACTATTGAAATTATTTATCACACACTACTAATATAAACATATCAATAACGTTTAAAAAACTAAATGAAACAAACTATATTATAATACAACAAAAGTATAAAATGGAAAATCAATTATTTCAAAAAGAAGAAGATGTTTAATATTAAATCTACTCTCGATTTCAAGTTATTATCACCAAGCTAATGATTGATACTCAGATAAATTGAATCATTAATCAAAAATGTAAATATATTATATGTATAAATTATATAAAATCATATTCTTATATAGATACCACTATATTAAATCCAAAAATGAAATTATACATATTTTTAATTCAAAATATAGAACACTACAATTCTTAAGAACAATACAAATTAACAGCTTTAACTAATCTAAACCAGAAATCAGCTTTCGATTTCAAATCAATAAACTTAGTTAATCATACACGACATCAAATATTGTTAATAACGTAAGATATTTTAAACATTAAGAATATATCTTTTCAAATTCTTAACAATGTAAAAAAAACATATACGATTTAAATATCAAATAAATCAGTTTTATATCATATAAAACATTGCAAAGAACAATCAAACACATCAATAAAAATTTCACATTACATTAAATTCAAACCTATTTGTAATAATATACTTTCGTTTTCACATAACGAAATCAAAACCTTTAAAAAATATATTCCTTTCTTTCTTAAAATCTACTTTATATATCAGTTGAACAATCAAAAAACTAAGTATATAATTGTACTTTTGATTTTACACCTTAATCTATAACAACATAGTTATTTTAACACATATTCCTATGTGAATTGAAATACATCAACCACATAAAAATTATGAAATACACATTTAATAAGATACACACTTTTCGTTTAAAAAAAATATTACACTGTAAATTCGAATACACGAAATACAGAAATTATCTTTTGTAATATGGAATACACCATTTACAAACTTATAAACAAAATTAATTGATGTAACATGAAAATTCACATAAATAAGATTGGAACTAAATATTCTATAAATTTATAACATACCAACTATTTATTTTTAATTGTAGCCAGAGAAGGATTGATCAAAATGGCCTACCTGTATTCCAACATTTCGGGCACGTAATCCATTATAGTGCACATAATTAATTTTCACAGTGGATGCTAATGCAAAGCATTATAAAAACATCCAAAACCGCTGCCACCAAAAACATAATTTGTTATGAAACAAACTAACGACTCCAAATTTAGAAACAAAAACATTTAATTAACAAAAAATTTACAAGGAGTCATATTTGGGTTCATAAAACTCTCGCGCTTGCGTAGCGTACCAAAGAGTCAATATCAATTTCCAAAACTGAAAAACGCAGCTTCTTCAGCCTGCTCCTCGCACCAATCGTCTCCCTACTCACCCTCCCCATCAAAGGCTCTGGAAATCGAAAGCGCTGAGTAGGAGACGTTACAACCTGTTCGAAATATGAATTTCGAACAGGTAAATGATTGGCCTTCATTTACCTGGCCAATCACTTACCTCTCTGTTCGATTATTATTACGATGATTAGGTTAATAATGGCAAATTGTTTAGGAGCCTCATTCCAAGTTTTATAGATCACTCTGATAAAAAGACATTTTTGTGAATTGATTCAATCCATGGAAATATTTAAGGGTGGTTGAATCTTGGCATTTCAGAAGCATGAAACAAACACAAGACTCGCAGTACTTGAATTACCACTTGGAGGTCGATCTGTTTAATATATCCTAACCATTTTTAGGAAGGACGATGGATCTTCGGTAAAGTCGGGAATTGAGCTTACTATCTTCTAGTGATGAGAGCGATGCTGTAACCAACGTGGCCACTGCGATTTAATGATCCAGATTGACAACGGTTGAAAACTTAATGATAACAAACAAAAAACATACGTTTCAGAAACAATAAATATAAAAATCAGTACATACGAAAAAAAGTTGAAATTAATTTAATTTTTATTTATACTTGATTAGGCAGGGATGCCCAAACAAAATTTAATCCGGTATTGCTTCAGAGTTAGAGATACAATTACATCACTCTCTTGTCGGGTAGTTTGGTTTGTCACTCTACAGTCATTTTGTGTACACGAGGGCTGATAGACTGAGACCTACGGTTTAAAATGGATTCCGAAACACAACAAACATCCAAGCTCAAAGAAGGATTCGAACTAACGAGTTGTTGAATCGAAGGCATGAGCCTCTTGTCAAAGGGATAACGAGTGTAGTACCTATTTCTTCCATTGATTTTCATCAAAGGATGTACGCACGTGAAAATATTTGTAAGATTCTTAGCCATGGGTAATTTAGAAATTCAAGAGCAGATTCTCAATTTACGTCGTGGCTCAAAATTACGAGACTGGTCAGTGGTTTCAGTCGACAGAACTATGTGGTGTTAATCTTTATGCTCAAAAATAAATAAATATATGAGTGTAATTTCACATTGGTAAGTTATCCTGAAAGAAAAAAAAATGAATTGCTTTTGAACAAATAATAGCATGCTAGTTTAGTCAAAAATTGTCATGACTCAAGTGTTGACCTCGTCACTTGATTATAATTCAAAATTATTCGGAATTGGCTTTAGTTTCCGGCTTTAATGCCAGAATTAGACAGCCCAAAACATACTATATAATGATACAATACTATACATATGGGAGTACAGTATTATACATTGCACTGTGGCAGTCTGATGGAAAAAATCAGTTGGGTGGAACCAAAAACTGTGATGATGAGATGGTCCTAGAATGTGGTGTCTTACTTTAGTGTGGTGGGGAAGTACCAGTTCATCAATATCGACTTGTTCCTTCAGTGCGACTCAAAATTAGAAGCCAGTCACATAAATTTTGGGGTTTCCGTTGACAAACATCAAAAATCGCAAGCGTATTGTGTCTGAGGAAATAAAATTTCTGTGATTCAGTGTTTTTTCGCTTGGGAAAAGACTTCGTGAAAGGGGTATTATGAAATGTATACCTCATTCAATCAAACGCCTTTGTGGTGAGAAACTGTGCATTAAAAATCCCGTTCCTTTCCTGCTGTGACCTCTGAAAAGAATGCCATCTCAGATGTCGATCTTTTTGGTTGATCGTGGTTCAAAATTACGATGCAATTGGCTATGTTTAGAAGCTTGGTCGGTAAAAATAGGCAGACAGGAAAAGCAGTGTAAGAATAATCAAACATAACTTCAGGGAGGTTATAGCGGACACTTTTGGAGCTCTATACTCAGCCATTTGTTGCTAACATTGATGAAGATACATTGAGATGATTTATAGTCTATTGTCTAACATTGTTTAAGAGAAGTCGATTGAAGTCTTTTAATCTTTTGGTGAACACTAAGAGATGTGTCTTGACTTAAGCAGATGATTCGGGTTAACAAAATTTGTTATAAAGGACAATCAAGAATTTTAGACGTTACAAAATTTCACGTTTTATGTCATTAAGATTAAAACATTTTAGATAGTCGTAGTAACTCACCGCAAGCAAGAATTTTATTTTCCAGATTTGAAGATAATTTAAATATCCAAGCGAATTCTAATACTCTCATTCCTAATTTTTTCCGTAATTGGTTCCTCAGATGCTCATATAAAGGACAGTCTAGGAAAATATGATCTATAGTTTCAGATTCACCGCACTGACAGCTATCCGTATGCTAGAGATTTAATCTAAATAGAATGGAATTGGTAGGGAACTAACCTAACTTCGCTTTTAAAGTAATTTTTTAGATTGCTACAAAAAAAAATTATCCTTACCTTTTTTTTCTTGTGTCCTACCATTTATGTAACTATATTTCAGGAATGTTGTGTGAAACTAACATACCTAAATGATTCAGGATGCAGAACAGTATAAAATATTATAAGCAATTCAATTAACCTTTTATTGAAAGTAGCTATGAAATAAAGATCAAGAATATAGTGTTAGAATATTTTAATATGTAGTACTATATGCATCTTTTAAAGACATTCATCTGTATACTAACAATGCATGACGAGAGATATTTAACTTTGTTAAGTGTCACTAAAAATCATACCGCGTGCCAGATTTGGCACGCGTGGTGTAGAATGATGACGCGTGATCTAGAATCTTCAAAAGACAGAAAAAAGGAATGCAGGCGTCAATTGGAAATCGCTGTCCATCGGGCGAATATGTAAGGTGCGCAATGGAGGGAATAAATGTTTATCATTCGCTGCACCGCCCTCATTTAAGATCTCGTTCGGGATATTAGCAGGTGCTCTGGGCTATGTGATAAATGAGCGACTCTGCTATAAATCAAGGGAGCTTGACCCGCATCCATGTTTTCTTGCCCAGCAATAATTACGTGCTCTACTACGAAATTACCATTCCAGACCAGGAGGAAAAAAAGTGGATTTTCTGCGTCCGGAGCTGTTCGGCCCTTGCAGCCACAGAGCGTGGTGATAGGAATTAGAAAAAGACCTCAGAAATTGCTGCGCGTCTCGAGTGGCAATTTGTCTTAAGACTTCCCTTTGGAGAAACTTTTGGTCTTGTTGGCGTTCTAAACAACAGCTCTTGTACGCTAGACCCTCTATTGGTTTTTAAAATCAAAAATTCTTGAAACACAAATATAAAAATTAGATCTTTGAATTATATACATATATATATATATATATATATATATATATATATATATATATATATATATATATATATATATATATATATATATATATATATATATATATATATATATATACATACATACATATATATATATATATATATATATATATAATAACCAATCAGAAAGTCCTGAAACGAAATATCCGAGATCAGTGGGTTTCTTTGTCGAAGCTCATTAGTAAGTTACTCATCTTTACTCAATTCTTCAAGCACAGAACTTGACAAAGGCAAGGCCATAAGGGGCAATTGCCCGGGGCCCTCACATCAGATAGGTCCCTGAATCGAAAAGAAAATTTATTTTACGTTCTCAATTCAATAGAGTCGTTTGCCAAACTGAATAGAATGTTTGTTAGTGTGAAGTAGGAGGGGTGGGGGGGACAAAAGTGTTTTTGCCTTGGTTTCCAATTAGACCTAGACCGGCCCAGATCAAGCAAACTGTTTTCTTTACTTATGATAGTTTCTTAAACGAAGCCAAAGTGTCCAAAGGACCTGGATATTGTTTCTTCTGCAACATACTCCAAACATAGATTTACAAATGCATTTCACCTAAAATGTCAATTTCAGAAGGTGAGTCCAAGCTATGATTACACTTTGTGTGAAAAAGTATCCTATAATAATTGAGCTTGTGATTATACTTTGATGAATGGGATGTAAGATTCCCATCTTACAATGAGGATGGATCTCCCATCCCCCTGAGCTGGCACCTCCCTCTCCACCTCCATGCCACATCAGTGGAAGAACTTGGGAAATCATAGCTGAACGTGGTCACGTTCCCAACCCACGGACCTCCAGTAACCTAGTGCGGGAAAATGTGGTCACCCTCTCAATCAGTGCGCGCGACAATTGATGTGCTTCACTTTGCTGATCACAACAAATATAATCTAAAAGTACTTAATTGATATTTTAATTCAAAATTTTAATGCACAATTTTTCAGTTTGAGCATCTGTACGGAGGCTGCGCTGTCCTGATGGGTTTGGGCGTCGTTCTCATTACCGGAAGGTAGTGAATTCAGATCCCGGCTTAAACGAAGATCCGTCGTGTTCACTAATGGTGTTTGGGGCATGTTAAAACTGTGTGCTGTCGCAATGTCCTCCAAGTGAAATGATTCCTCTCAAATATTGAGGGTCTTCTGCTTGATCTCTGCTTCAAAATCACGAAGACTCCACCCGGCTTCTTCAATCTATCTGGTGCAGCTCAACTCAGGGCTAAGTACAGGGTAGCATGCTCGTGCAACAACAACGACAACACGGTTTTTCGAAAACGTTGAATATATAAATTCAACTTATATCATGTATTATACGAATGAATTTTTTTACAATTTTAGTTTAAAATTTATTTAAGATGAAAGTGAATGGTAGAATTGAAAAAAAGAAAAGAAATAGTAACTATTCTTTAAAGCTCAAATCCATTACAAATACTTCCTAAATTTATAATCTTAAAAAAAAAAAAAAAAAAAAAAAAAAAAGAGAGAGAGAGAGAGACATTTTTTTCAAATACATTATTTGTGAGCTACATTTACATTATGCATTATATACGTGAATAAATATCTTTCACATGTATTCAATTTAAATTCATGTTCCAATTTATATTCACTTATTTTATAATTAATATAATTTGCATACACAAATATAGTTTTTCAAAAATATAGTGTACATGAATTAAATTTATATCATTTATTATACAAGATAGTTTTCTTCATTTCATGATTTCAATATAAATTTCATTCAAAAAGAAGGTAAATCAAATTGTTAAAAGCAACAATCCTCTGCATAATTTTAATTAATTCACCAGTCTGAGATTTTAATATTTTTTAATCGCGTAAAGAATGACAATCAAATTTACAACATAAATTACATCAATGATTTATAATACTCAATTTAAAATTCGCTTGTCAATTTGCTGTATTTGCTTTATGAATACATTAGTCCAAATATACGATTTATGTCTCTCTGATATAATCTCAGTATGATTTACCATCTCGCGAATAATAGACGTAAATTTTTATTTCTTAAATTTCAATTTCAGATTCATTAAGATAACCTAAATTCCAGAAGCTTCATTCAATAAAACAAACAAAGCTCTTCTCTCTAAATAAATATTAAAGAAGTTTAATTAAATCATTTTACTGAAATATGTATTATAAATATTTGAATCTGGGGTACAATCTTTTAATTAGAATTATGAACCAATTAATTGATTCCATGAAATAAACTGAACAACATTCATGATATTTTGGAGTAAAAATATTAATTATGCTGATACAATAATAAATGTATTTTTCGGGGTAAATTTTCTCATTATTTCATTGTCATTATTAAATACTCATTACAATAACAATTTTAAGGAAAACTTTTGTATGCAAATGTCTAAAATCTAAATTATATATTATTGTTTGATTAAATGTTTTTGTTCATTATAAATACAATTCACTTTTTTTTATCATTTTCATCTCTATTTAAACATTGAAGAAATTTTATAAATAAATTGCGATATATAACATTATTTTGCGTGTTATGCCGCTCAGTGGAAAAACAAATATAAAAATTTTTAAAAAATATTGCGAATAGGAAAAATAACGATATTTGCTCAATTTTGTTGATATTCTGTTTTGACCGAGAAATAATATAAATCAGCTACTAAAAAAAAAAAAAAAAAAAAAAAAAAAAAAAAAAAGAATGAGAGAGAGAGAGAGTGCTTGCTAATTTTAATTTCGAAGTTACTAAATATACTAGTGAGGATACTCTTTTCATGCACGTTTCAATGTATTTCCGATCGGCATTATATATTGGTAAAACTGAAAACATGTTTGCTGTAATGCATAAATAAAAACAATATTTTCTCAAACCTCGAAAATATCTTTATATTAAAAAAATTCATGTGAAAATATAGAAAGGAAGACAAATCTGATGCTATATATATTTTCCCCTATAATCAGTGTGATTTCACATAGCTGATAGCTTTAAAAGAGAAAAAATCAACCGCGCGCGTCTCCAGTATTCTAAAAAAGTGTCCTTTGAGAAGTAAGCCACTTAGCGTGATTATAAATCAAGATTAATTATGAATTGATAATAAACAATGAAAAGAGAGAGAAAATCAAACTTTTGAAATTAATCATAGACTATAATTTAAATTAATTTCTCGATCAGCGTACATTTTCGGAAACGGTGGCTAATTAGATCGGGAACTACAATTTAATTTAATTTGACTTATTAATAACAAATTAATTTAATTTGAATTTCGAACAACTGCAACAATCCAAGTTTTTAGTGGGTATCTAAATTTTGACCGAAGGTCAGAGTACTGACCATTCGGCTACCAACTCGGGTTTATGTTTTAAATAAATCAAAACCTACATTCTGACGAGTTTCATTCCATTCTGTGTTCTCTTTTCAAATCTGGATGGTAAAATTAGGTGCGCAAACAGAGCCTGACTAAGGTAGGCGCTTACGGGCAGTTGTTCCAAGGCCCCCACATTAGATGGGGCCCCAAATCGAATAGAACGTTTATTTTACAGTACCAATCGAACAGAATTGTTTGCCAAATCAAATAAAGAGTTTATTGTTGTGATGCAAAGGGGATCACTAACGCAGTTTTACCCCGTTTCCCAATTAAGCTAAATCGGGACCTAAGGACAAAGAGAATTATTTTATTTATAGATACACTATGAGACTCATTATCCACATATTTGAAGTTTCAGTGCTCTTTTCATTTTCCAAACTGAAATTCATTTTTTTTTTAAATATTGCAACTGATCACAGGTGAACATTTTATAAAACTGACAGAGGTTTTCTTTTACACGAAATATTTTTATTTTAAAAATGCATCTTATAGTTTTAGTATCCAGGACCCAAATTTGTCAGATTGGGTCCGTGGCAATAACTTCTTGTGGAGCCCCATCTGCTTCACTACTACAAATTTTCATAACTATTCTATTTAGCGAATAATTCTGTTTGACTGACAACGTAAAATAAACTTTCCATTCAATTTGTAGGGCTCTCTGATGGAAGGGGGTAACTGCCCCATATGGCCCTGCCTGCTTGAAATAATAGAATAAGAGGAATTGGACTAAAATTCATGAACTTGAATTTTAATGATGTTGTCCAACAGACAACTTTCTCCCTCTCTCTCTCTCTCTCTCTCTCACACACACACACACACACACACACACACACACACACACACACACACACACACACACACAAATATATATATATATATTGATTAATATAATCATTAAATAATAATCTAAAATTTGTTAGAAATTTTTGACAGAATAAATAATAAATAAAAAATAAAGTAACTAGAATTTCTCAAATCAGAAAAGGTTTTTATGTATGAAAAATGTTTCTGACAAGAATAAGAGAAATGATTTAAGAAATAGAAAAAGAATTAGAATGATAAAAATAAAATAAGTAAAAACAGAAATTAAAAGGAAGAAAATTTAGGGAAAAAGTGAGAAAAGACAGAAATAAAAACTTGTCCATTCTCTTCCGGGCATATGGATTTAGTTTGCCACTCAACGATCATTTCTTCTCATAAGAGCTAATTAGATCGAGACCCATAGTTTAAAGGGGATTTCGAATCACTGCAACATTTAAGAGCAAGGTGGGATTCGAAGAGACGAACTATTGAGCAGAAAACAAGAAATAAACAATAAAAAAAGAAGCTAATATAAAATTATTATTTGTGAAGTTACATATATTAAAATTATTTTTTGATATTATTTGGGAAAAATAACAAGCCTGCTAAGATTTAAATAAGAGTTAATTTCAAATACAGAATAAATTTCAAATCTATTGTAACCATGAAAAATATTTATCAACAACTGGCTTACGATAATTAATATAGCATATTTTAGGCATTCTACGAACATTTTTGACAATATTTGTTACCTGTATAAATATTAATTTTCACTACTCTTTTTTCATAAATAATATTAATTTATATAACTCATGTTTATCACGTGTAACAAATATGTGAATTCATAACATACATGATCGGGAAAAAATTTCCTTCAGAAATGAAAAATAAAAGTGTAGTGTGTTCAGATAATATCAAAATTTTAATACCTGAAATTAAATTTGCATCTCTTATAAAGCGAATATAAGAAGCTTTTTAAATGCTTTTCATTAAGGTTTATTATTGATTATTCACTGTTATTAAAAAGTTTTAAAAGTATTTAACTTATTAAAAGTATTTTAATTAAAAATTTTTAATATTAAAATCACGCGAAACATTTTGAATTTAAAAAATATACACAGGTAAATCTTTGCTTGCACCTTTATTTTTTCTGAACAATGTTAATATACCTCAAATATCAATACTAAGGAAACGATATATTTTAATAATAACGTTTTCTCCATAATATTGATTTTACTGATTTTTTTTTAAAATATCAGCGATTGTTAAATATTGTTATTAAAAGAAAAATCGAATCATAACTACGTATTTATTCAGAAAATTATTCGATTCGAAGTTAAAATATGCATGTTATGATATTTTGGGAATTTAATATTTTAACCATTCCTAAACTTAGGTTTAAGGTTTAGAGAAAAAAAGTTTAAATCGTCATTTCATGCGTTACTTGACAATATTAATTTAGAAGAAAAGTACTAAAAAAATACGAAATGCCAATAACATTTAACTCAATTTTGATTTAATATTTACTTTTATCTTAAATACATTATTACTTTTTTCAATGCAAGATTTACGATTTGTAAATCAGTCTAAGCCTTTTAATATAAAATTCAGCTTTTCTCAAAAATTAATTTTATCATAGAATTTTTTATTTTAGAATTTTTTACTCCTTAATATTTTAGCCCTATCATATAAATTCATAAATAAGTAACATATCACATTTTTTTCTTTAAAAAGAAGGCTTTAAAATTTGAAAAGAATTATTTAATGTGTTATTATTTTTCGCTTTCCACTAATCAATTTTATGTACAACTCTGTATATGTGTGTGAGGGTGTATGTTACTTATAATCTACAATATTTTACAAGAAATAAGATCAAATAACAATAACTATATATTTGTCATAAAAATTGAACTTTATGTGTAATAAAATTATATTTGCATTCAGTATATTAAAAGAACCTAATCTCTAAACAAAATTGAATTCATAAAAAAAAAAGTAATATTTTTCCCCCCATTTCATAAAAAACTATCAAAATATTATTTATTTTCTCTTTCATAAATTTAAGTTTTAAATGGAAACATGGAAACCAATAATTGTTATTTTTGTATACTTTAAATGAAATCTCAATCTCTCTCTCTCAATGTGTAATTTCATACATTTCAAATTATATTTAAAGAAATGATCCTGGAGCTACATTTTTCAGAAAACGTAAAGCAAATTTTGTGTAGAAATTTATTTTCCAGCATTGTACTGTGAATACTTTCTAATCAAATATACTTGATCTTTTCATTTCCTTTTTTTACTATAACTCTTGGTTTAGTTTTATTTAAACGTCAATTTTATAATATAGGATCGTTATTCGATTGCGATTTATCGTTTAAAAATGGATTCTAAACCAATAAAATATTTCACATCCGAAATGGGTATCGAGCTACGAAACAAAAGGTCCGAGCACTAACCATTCGGCTACCCGGTGGGGTTCACTTCTTGAAAAGTTGATATAAGAAAAATCACAGGTCACGCTGTTAGCGTACACCTGGGGAGGTCAATGGTCCTTCACCTCAAGATTCAGAATTTTTGAAAAGTTCTGGTCTTGAATTGTCATTATTTGAAACCACGACAGTTTCTTGGGGGGATATTTAGTTGAATAGGAGGTGTGGCGTAAAGATTGACCAAATAAAGCTACAAAATAGATAAACTTGAAAAGCGCTAGAAGCGTTTGTTCCATTAGAATTACCCCCTCTTGCTTTTCAGTGTCAGTCCCTTTTGAACAATCAATAAGGCCTAGTATAGAGACCACCATGTTTGAATTTTCTTCCAACTGCTAACTCTTCAATTTTAAGCAATATAGTGTCTTATTTGTAGATTACTTAAAATATTTTTGATGTAAAATAATTGATACCTTAAAGAATTGCCAGTGAATGTATTAATGATGTGTTTATCAATATGCTTTTAGTTATAACTAGATGTAGAATGATAAAAATAAATAAATTATTGAATAAATAATCATTTGATTAGCAATTAAATATTTATAATTAATGGATTAATTAGCTATTAGTTATTTAATAATTGATTAGCACGAAATTCTATTATCATTTTTTCCACAATGGTTAATTCAATTAAGATATATTGCTTATAATCGATTTTTAATTCCAATAACATTACGAAGAGAGAATCGAACACCAGAATCAAAAACAAGAGCATGAATTTTTCTTATCGGAAAAGAATCCCATTTTATAACAATTAGTTAAGTAAGCAATATTTGTAAGGAACTCATAAATGGGATTTATAAATGATTTTAAATTAAATTTATTACATAGAATTAAAAATTTATATATACATATATGTAGTGAATATTGTAAAATGAAAAACTAATGCATAATACTAATAATGATAATGAACAGTATTAAAGTTTTTATAGATTAATTCTAAAATAAAGTTATTGTTACTATAATTTTATTTTGAAGTCTATAGGAGTATTTTAGAGTATAAATTGATAAAATCTAAGTTAAAGTTCCAAATTATTATAATCATTGTTAAAAGTGAGGAAATTTAAAAATATACTTTATGAAATGTTATAATTTAGTAATAAGGTAAAAAAGTTAAAATATGCAGGACAGAAGAAATACATATACTTTTAAATATTAGTACTTCGAAATAAATATTTCACAATGTTGCATTTTTAATATAACGATTTAAAATCTAGCAATCTCAGATTATTTTAGTAAAGTTATAAGAAAAAAATTAGCCTTGCAGTATTTCCACTTTGAAATCCAAATTAAATCATGTATTTAATTTTTCAAGTAGAACTGAGCGTACTTTTCTATGCCGAAAGGAACTTCAAGAGAAGCCGCCAGCAAGTAATTGGCGAAATCGAGGAGAAATTTATGTTTGGCGAAGAACATTCCTGCCATTTGAATGAAAATCATGTGGTTTGGCGCAAGTAAGGGGAGCGCTAACTTCGCCGTTCACGAAGCCATACGAAACAAATAACTATCGTAAGGCACAGCAGCGCCATGAAATTGTTAAATGGATTGGCGCATGCGTAGCGCCGCTTCTCTGTGTGACTTGTATCAGATGTTTCAAGATGGCGGTAGCGCCGAGACTGTGTTGTTCGCGGATGGGGAGTAATTCATTAATTAATAGTGCGAGATTGTTAAGTGCCGATTCCAAAGTGGACGAAAAACGATGTCCCGAAACTTTACTCGATGTGTGTGCAAAAGTTGTGGCCTTTCATATACCTTTCCAAAGGATAGAGGAAAGATATGATCGCATTCCCGAACCTGTGCAGAAGCGGATTATTTATTGGTCTTTTCCTCGAAATGAGAGAGACATATGCATGTATTCGTCTCTCTCCAGTGATAGCAACAGTTGTAGTGATTACCAAAAACTACCATTTTACCGTGGACTACGTCTGTACGAGACTGGATGCGTGGAAAACGTTCTGCAAGTCGGTAAGTTTTTGTCGCCAAGAGTTCTTAAACACTCCGCAAACAAAGAACTCTAATCCCCCCTGCCAGTCCTGGGCGAGGCGGCAACCAGACGTGCTAGCCGCAGGCTGGCTGGCATGCTTCGGCAAGCTTCTCAAGCGACGCTCGGCCCCCGTAGGGAGGGGCCTTTTTTAGAGTCGTCTTCAAATGTTGAAAAAATTATTCATTTTTTTCATCACTGCTGCATTTCTATGGATTCTCATTTCCGTGGAGGGCTTAAAAAATGTACTTATATTGCGCTGAGTCTCGCTAATGGAATAGCGCAGCTCAAATAACTAGCGTCAACCAGTCGTTCGATATTCTCCGTGCTCTTTCTCTGCTACTGCTGAACAAGCTTTTTCTTCGATCCGCTTACTAATGATAATCGTTGCTGCTGTTAGGCCTACGGTGGGCCCTTCCACATGCAATCAGCAGTTTTTATTTATCTATGATGGAATTTTTATTTACATTGCCAAAGTACGCGACATTTATCTAAACTTAGCCATATATGGCCCATGACGTTGCTTTACTCTCCAAATATGACGCGAACAGATTCTAAAATAAATATTTTTCGTTCATGATTTCCTTTTTTAATTTTTATAAAAAGTTTTTAACTCAAAATATTTCATTTTTCTTTGATGAATTTTATTTTCATGATTTAGATTTGTTTTAAATCATATTTTATTATTGATTATGTATTTGTTATTTCGATTTGTATTAATAGATTATTAATGATAGGTTTATTTTGATATTCGACACATAACTTGCATGATTTATAAAAGTAACATTTCGCGTTCTTTCCACTGTTATATGCGAAATTTTTAATACCTGTTGTATAATTTATCTGCTTTTGTTTTTCTGCTATAAATTTATTTGAATGAAAAAAGTATCATTTAAAATAAAGTCCTTATTGATTTATATAATTAAGAGTTTACAGCTAATATCTGTAAATAGTAAATGGAACTTTTTTCATGCTTCTATCCATTTCATTTAGGGAAATATCTATTTAAAAATATTAAAATCCTAAATGACAGTTAAATTCTGCCTTACTGTTACTCTTTTTATCTTTGCCTATGATTTTTCTTTATATTTTTTTACCATTTGCTATCATTAAATTTTGATTAGATTAACTACAATATTCATAGAAGGTTAGTTTCAATAATAGTAAAAGCTCCATTTGTGTAAAAGGATTAAAAATACTTGCATGATTTATAAAAAGTAATTGGACTGAAAGTTGAGAATGACAGGAAGGAAATTTAAATCGGCACTTGAAAATGTAAACAACAAAAACAAAACATCGACAAGGGTTGCCATAATTGGCGATGCGCAGGTCTTCTGCTATAGCCTATCAAATCACTCGAACATATTTTCGTTAAACTATCTCAAATATACAACACATTTTGATCGTTTTTGGATTTGAAGCTAGTTGGGTTAGAAGTTAGTTGAGTTATTAATGTTTGTGTATATCGCCTTAATTTTATTAAGGAGTGACTTCGATTTTTTTTTGTAATGTGAACCTTACAAAAATATAGATTATCATTTTAAAACCCTCAATTATATCAATAAAAAAAAATAAAATAAAGTTATTTTAAAAATTTGCTTAAGGATTTTTTATTGCGAAAACAATTTTTATTTTAACATTTTTTCAGCGAAATATGCATTTTATTTAATTAATCTGTAGATGATTGTCCAACATTTAGACGTTTTTCTCTTAAATTATATTTCATATTTACACAATTGGCATACTTTTAATTAATTTTTTTAATTTTATATTTAAATCTGATAAACATTTGCATATTTGATATTTTTAAATGTTAAAATGAAAGATTGCATAGCCTTTCTAAAATTCAGTGATAAAAATTAAAACTGGAAAAAATGTTTTTATGGTATTTTGTTGTATTTTTTAACGTTATTTTTCGTTCTATGTTCTTAATTATAATTCCTAATGTTTTTCTTGATGGGAGTTTTCTAAACTCTTAAAAAGACTATTTCTAAATTTTCTCATTAGTCTCCAAGTTATATTAATAAATTTCTTAGAATTAATTATATTCTTTTTTAATATGAGATTTATTTATTTTGATTGAAAATTAGGAAACTATAATTTTTTATGAACAACTATAATGTTTAAAAACAAAAATAAACTTTCATTAATTTTTAATGTTTACATGGAATACTATTATGCTGATATAATCTTTTAAAATAGAACATTGCAATTTATAAATTAACAGATAGGATTAAAGGTGGTTAACTAAGTTTTTATTAAAAAATATTGATTTTTTTAAAATGTTTCTCATAGATTTAAACATATCACTGTAATTAAATCATTAATTTCATTAAATGCTCTTATCTACTTAAAAAGCAATAATTTAAATTATCAAATTGCTTGAAAGAAAAAAATTGTATTTGATATTTTTTTAATTCATAATTTATTTCTGATATCAATTATAAAAAATTGTTATGTGAGAAAAATTCTGTGTAATCGTTTAAGGAATTTTAAGTTTTATATGTATATTTATGAATAGAAACTTAATTGAAATTATGCACAGAAGTCATAAATAGTAAAATAATAAAAATAGAAATGAAATTCCCAGTTTTAAAATTAAGTTTTACTTTTCAGGTCCTCAAATTTTTCTGCATTTTTTTTTATTCAGATTCATTTAAATATTATTATACATTTTGATTAATTAAAAAACTTTAATTTCATACTAGGAATGATGAATGATCTAATTTATTTTCTCTAAAATTGTTTTATAATTTAGATGAGATTTACTTTTTAAATATTACATGAGTTGCTGTTTTTACAATTTGTATGACAATATAATAAATATGTTTGTAATCCATTGTCATAACTTTTAAAAAAAAATTTTCTATTTGCATATATAGAAAGAATAGAAGGTATAAAACTGTAAGAGGGAAAAAAACACGGAAATTTGTTACAGAATAAAATTTTCAAATGAAATTGCCATGATTAAATATTCATGCATATTATAAAATTTTAAGTATTAAAAATAAATTTTTTATTTGATATCAATTTTTTTATCAATTTTACCTGTTATATAAGGATTTATCAAATTAGCTCAAATGTTTTTATTAAAAATGTATACAAAATAAGGAAATGAAATTTTTACAGCATAGAAATGAAACTTAAATTAAAATTTAACATTTTGTAATTTCTTTCTATCTCTCATTTCAGTGGAACTTGATAAACAGAATACAAAATAATTGATAATAGTTATGTTCACAAAGATTTAATTTGAATTTTTTACTGTATATAAAAAAATCAAAATGTTATTGGGTACATTAAAAGTTAAAAATTTAATAAAAATATTTTAAATAAAATTGCTCATTAAAAATTCGATTTTAGTACATTATTTTTAAATAAAATTTTAAATATGTTTTTATTATATTAAACTATTATATATATATATATATATATATATATATATATATATATATATATATATATATATTTTTAATTAGTTTATTATTATGATGAAACGATTATCTAATTTTTTTAAATAATTTCTCCTATCATTGTAAAGCAATACTTGTCTTTTTTTTTTTTTTCCTCAATTTTGGAAATCAAGATATTTTTATTATTACTTTAAAAAATGAATAAATCCAAAGAAATCGAATATTTTCACTCATTTAAATTTTAAGTATCTTATCCATTTATTTTGCCTTAAACAACTGAAAATTATAAAAGAACTAAGACATTTTTTAAAATTTCAAATGGACTCTGTTAAAAAATATTATTTAAATTATTTCAAAATATAGCTAAAAAATGTATTTATTAACATAATTGATAACTTTTTTCTAATTGGATTGTTTTGCTTTCTTGTAAATCAGTTGAGTATGTGTCCTGAATTCTTAAGATGACTGGAATTGTTATTGTATGCATATTCATATGTGAAACATTCTATGGATGTCTATTCTAAAAGCTTATATTATTTTGATATGTACTCAATTTTACATTTATGTAAATTTTAAATTTCATTTGTTACAAATGTTTAATTCAATATTTTGATAGTCTTCTAATATTTAGAATCAGTTTTCAAAGAATTTTTATTTTTGATACTGGGCATGGTATGTTTTAGCTAGGCACTGATCAAGTAAATTATCTTTTGATGTTACAGAACTTGTAACATTCTTATAATACAGTGTTCATTGAGACATTGCATATGCATCTTTTGAAACATTTCAGAAATCTACTGTAAATCAATCTTTAAGATACAATCAGTCAAAATTCCATTCTATAATATGAAATTTTAAGGGATTATAACATAAAAGAAAAACATTTTTTTTGGATCTTAACTAGAAATTTGATGTTTAGATAGACATAATATTGTCCATGAGTTTTATGGAACATTCCAGAAAACAAAGAAATCATATGTTTGATGATTGAAGTTGATATTACATTGCGAAATAATTTAATTGAATGATCGTGTTTGGTTAAAAAAATTAATTCAAGGTCAACTCCCACCATAAGATCTCATTAAGGGTGGAAACAGTTGTAAAATAATTTAAGTCTTTGTGGTAGTCAGCCATTTTATAAAAATTTAAAAATAATAATTTACAAAGAAATCTTGGGAACAAATTATTTTAATAATTACTTCCAATAGGCAGTTATACAACTAAGACATGTAATTTTTCTTATAAACGTTTCAAATTTAAATAGTTTAACTTAAATTTGTGTATAGAACTAAATTTCAATTCTAAAGGAAAAACCGAATTAAAATTGAAAGTAACTTATTGAAACAATATTGGAAAATCTGATTAGTAAGAAAGTATTGAAATTGCAATAAATTCATGTTCTTAGAACGTTCCAGTTCTTTTTCAAGCAACCTTCATTAATTTGCTTTTAAAAAATATTACCTTATAATTAAGTTTAAAATATGATGAATTTTATTTTATTTATCACTCAATACGGAGTCATGTATAGAGAAAGAAAAATATTGTGAATACATATTTTTTATTTTGAAATATTAAGTTAGCCATTTTTATGTGTCTATCTGTAGTAGTTCCATAATTTTTAATTCACTTTTACTTTTCATTTGAATCAGCTCGCGCTTAAAAATTAGGACGGAGAGCAAAAAAACTAAGTTCTGAAATGTAAAATTTTTACAGAAAATGGAAGTCTTGAGTGAAACGCTGTTATTAATTGCTCAAGAGAGTGGTTGTAATCATTGTTCGTCTGTGTGCTCTTTTTATTTTCTTGTTTGTGTTCTCCCATTTTTATGAATGTTGGAATCACTTGAGTGTTGTGTTATTATGTAATTAGTGTCAATTTATGACAAAAAAATTCGTATTTTGATTATACATTAACATAAAAAAGAAGCCAAAATTAGAACGTTAATCTAAAGAGTGAAAATTTTGAGCCTCTTTGCTGGTTAAAATTCTTAATTTCAATTTGTTTATATTTTTAACTCCCAAAAAAGATAATTATTGCTGTTATGGAACGATGTTAAGCCCACATGCTTAATAATCAGAATGAATTGATAAAGTATCTATACTGATTTCTCCTACATAGAATCTTCCCAGCTCTTGTAGTTGCGTAAGAAGCGCTATTAATTTTTCATGGAATATTTCTGAACATGGCTCGTTTTTTAGTTGCTCTTCATTTTTTATTTATTCACCCGGTTTTTATGAATCTGGAGCTTATGTGTCGGGATGTAGCAATGCAGTGTTTTATTAGCTTGAGAATTTATGACAAAAAAGCCAAATTTTATTTTAATCATAAATAAGAATTTGATAGAAAAAAAACTGAAGTCTACTGGGATATTTTATAATCTTAGAAAAATAAGTGTTGTTTTGAGAAATACATGTTCCAAGTTCTTGTAAGTTATTTGTCAAATTATTATATCTACTTTTTGTATCATCAAATTTAGAATATAATGGATGGCAAGTATAATTACGAAAATATACATCAAGTTTTCTAGAAGTAAAACTACGATATGTGTGGAACAAAGCTTTATTTCACATTCCTGTTTTTAAATAATAATCAAATGGAATGGTAATTCTATCTAGCACTATAAGAATCTTTTTTTTTCCGGAATATTTTATTTTGGTTTCATGTACAAAAATTTTCTTACAATGTCAAAAAAGTTTCATTTGTAACAATGAAAATTTTAAATATGTTTTCTTTTGAACATGTTAGGTTAGCGCTGATAATAAGTTGGCACACTAATAATTATCTCGTTTTTATTTTCCATTCAACAGTATGTGGATTCGATTCTCCCTTCGAGCGCATTGCTTGTTGTGTTTCTGATCTATAGGGAACCACTTTAAAATGTTGGGCTATGTTAAATTAACCTTCACGTGCAAAAAAAAAAAAAAAAAAAAAAAAAAGGTTTATTGTATTTAATGGAAAAGTAACGAATGAAATATTGAATACTGACGTAATAAACGATTGCGACATGCATGCATAACCGAAGACAGGAACAGAAGGGTGGAATTGGGATGCGCATCCCCTTGTGCAAGGAGCAAAATTAATTTTATTCAAAATAATGTCATGTCTGAATTGCAAACGTATGCGATATTTTCGTAGTTATTTCACTAGCTATCGTTTCATTGAATAATTACAAACTAAAGGAACTTAAGTTTAATATGACTTATCTTTGAAATATATCCTTTAGGAGGCCTATAATACGCCGTCGATATTAAAAAAGACTTTTCAAACCTTCGGCCGTTACGCTCTCCCTCCACTGAGCATTTTCACCTTTAAGTGTGAAACGTGTTTTCGATAAATGAAATATTATATAAATATTTATAATATACATAGTAAAACGTCACGTGTGTTCAGTCACAGGTATAAAAAAATAAGTGAAAACTTTTTCAGTGAGATATACACAATTTCAACTTTAAATTATGGCTTTTCTTTTTGATTTTAAAAGTACAGAATGTAGACTTATTTCATTAGTTCCTGGGTCCAATAACGTAGATTTTTATATAATAGTTCACAGTTCACTTTAAAACTATCCGCTTGAATAAAGTCCCTTGTGAGAAAAAAATGGATTAGAAATGAATTATCGTATTTTAATGTACTGAATGACCGAGAATGAAAGCAACCTGAAATCCGAATTCTTTTATAATAAGCAAAGTGTGAAATAATTCTCAGTTTATCATAAAATATGTTTTCATTATTAATAGTAAAAAATATGTCAATAATTTGAGACCTTTTAAATTTGAAGAATTATAAGTTTCTGAGTTTTAAAATTATCAATATTCCAATTATACATTTTCTTCAAAAAAAAAAAAAAAAAAAAAAAAAAAATTTATTAAAATTTTTTTATTATATTTATTTTTTTGTCCAATATTGGTTTGTTTTTTCTCAGTTGAATTGAAAAAAATTCAAATTGTTTGCATCTGCTACGATTTTTAAAGTCCATTATACTTTATTAATATTATATATTAATTATATTTTTTATTAATACCTAAAAAACTTCAGTATTAGACACAGATTGTTTAATCAAGGAATATTTAATTAACTGCAACCCTTCTAGAAAAATTGGAACAAAAACTAACAACACGAAACCATGTTTGTCCAGATAATAGTTTATTATCGAATTTAATGTTTTTGCCTAGTTCATTTTGTTAATAAAATACATTTGGAACTTCTTTGTTCGTGTGCTTCGAACTAGAATTCTCGAGGGCTCTTGTAAGAACGATATTTTATGCATGCATTCAGAAATAAAAAAAAAATTCTTTTGTCAAAAACTTTAAAAACATTTTTAATTTATTTATTCATTTTTTTTCTATACTGTAAAAATATTGAGCCTCATTAGTTTGAAGGAAATTTTGAATTTTTTTACTTCTCTTCTAATGTCGCAAATTTTCGTTTTGATCTTTTTCGATCTTTAATGATAAATTTTGCTTAAATTATTCATTAAGTTGATTAAGTAAAATTTTTTTTCTTATTTTGAGCATTTATTTATTTTTGAAGTAAAAAAAATGTGCTTTCAGTTTTTAAAGTATTGAATAAGTGTTTTACGATGTGAAAGTTGAAAAGCAAAAAAATGTTCGAAAAGTTACAAAAAAAAGCTGCTTTTTTTATCTTGTAATCTGATTGAAAAAATGAAATGATTTTTCTACTAGAATGTAAGCTTTAAAAAAATTATTGATGTTTTCAAGAGGAGAAATTCGAATTTTTGTTTTTATTTTCAGTTCTTTATAAAATGTTTACATCTAAAAAAGAAAAAAAAGTTCGTGTTACTTCGTGATTTAACCAGTATAAATGGCCACAAGTAGTGTGTTCAAAATGAATTTCGGAAAATTTACATTTCGTAAAAGTTCTGACTTTTTTCTTATTTTAAATCTGCTTTTATTTTCACTAATCATACTTTTCAATTGCCTGTGTTTGTGCTAAATTTTAAAAAGGATTAATTTTTTTTAAGAAAATGTAGCGTTTTTCAAAAAAAATATTGAAATTTTTAACTGGATTACTATTAGCTTTGGCAGTGATGTAATTAAAATACTTATAATTTTTATTTTAAAGTTAAAAATGAAGTTAAGAAAATAATTTACTGTTAGTTTTACAAATATATCAAGAATGAGATGCTATTTACCCATGCCAAAGGTAATGCAGCGAAATAAAGACTAGAATTTTGTTATCAGATACAAATGATACAAATGTTATCAGACACATATGTGTATATTACATTTATAATTTATGATCATGCATACTATTTTAAATTCATGCATACTCTGCTTAGAAGTTTTAAAATTTCCTGATTACCCAGTGTCTAAATTCATTTAAAAAAAGAACTATACTCTAATTAAAATATAAGGAAACTTTTGGGAAATGGATTTTTGGAAGTAAATTGGAATAAATTGTAAGAGTGATTAATAGTTTTACTATTCATAGGTTTTGAGTATGAATGTTAACCATTGAGCACACAAAATTTTTTAAATGCATATTTGTGTTGATTTATTTCTTTTTTCATAATTTTGTGGAATATCCGCATATCTCTCTCTCGCATGAGCATTCTCGAATAATCGGCAATTCGTTGTAACTGTAAATTCGTTTATATTGAAAAAATAAGCTGTTATTTGTATGTAAAAGCTATGTGAAATTTGATATTAAAATCAATTTCTCATAATAAGAATAAGTGGATTAAATTACGAAAAATGTTTGAAGCGCTTAAAGATCAGTGTCGTAAGTTTTAATAAATAATTTTCACTTTTACTTACAATATGTAAATTTAAAAAATATCTGTAATATATTAACTTTTTGGGAATCTTGAATATCAGTAATAACTGAATTAAATTTGTTTTCTGTTTTGGGGATTTCTGACTATTTTGATTTTTATTTGTTAAATTGATATTGAGAATTTACAATTGAATATTATAAAATCCTTTGTGTTAATTTATTATTTTGTTATAACTTATTGCCCTGTAAAAAAGTTAACAATAAAATAAATTAACACATAATATATATATACATACACTCTGTCAAAAAAGTATTGGGACACAATATAAGTTGATGAAATTTTATCATAATATATAACTTAAATACACAAATGAAACAAAAAAAAAACGTATATGACATTTTGTTAAATGCAAATCACAGTAACTGAAACAAAACTCAATATTAATGTAAATATTGTTATAATTTAAAGAAAAAAAGTCAAGACAAAGAATGAGCTCCTGCTTGTTAGAAATGTGGTGTTCATGGAGTTTTTGCTGCAAATAGTCCCATACATGTTCTATGGGATTAATGTCTGGACTCTGTGCAAGAGTTTTAATCACGCCAGGACAGTGGTAAAAGGCCCATAACTTGCAAATGTGAGCAGTATGTTTTGGGTCGTTATCTTGGTACAGATTAAAATGACTTGCTATTCCCAACTTTTCGCACTTTGCTTTAAATTTTTCTTGAGAATGTCAAGATAGACATATTTATTCATTATACCATCTATGAAATCTAAATTTCTAACCCCAGAGCTTCTTGCCATACAGCCCCAGACTAATTTGTTGCGGCCTTCATACTTAACAGTAGGCAGCAAATTTTTGACACGCAATTCCGTATTAGTTGTCCGCCAGACTTTTTGCTTCTCATCTGATCTGAAAATGTTTTATTTGCTTTCGTCTACGAAAATTACATTTTCCCAAAATTCTGGTAGCTGCTTTACATATATTTTAGCAAATGCCTGTCTATTCTGTCGGTTTGCTTTGGAAATGTAGGGCTTTCTTCGAGGTACTCTACTATATACCTGTGTTTTTTTTAAAACATTTCTGACCGTCTCAGGATTTACAGATTTCCCGAACATACTTTTACGTCTCAGTGTCATTTTTACTGCGCTGGTTTTGGATTAATGAGAACTTGTCTCACAATCCACCTTTCTTTCCGTTCAGGAAATTTTTTTCTCCAAAACTATTTGCTTTCGTGAACCGTGAATAATGTTAAGAACAGTAGACTTAATCAGCTCCAAGATTTGTCCTATACAGCAAACTGATTTTCCCTTTTTCCAATGGCTTATTACCAGATTTCGCGCATCCATCGAAATCTCTTTGTTTCTCGCCATTGCTCTACATGTAACCGATTTTATTGACAACTTATGTTGAAAAATATTGTCTAAAAAAGTTGTAGAAAATTAAATTTTATTTCGTGTGACATATTTGTTTTACTTGCTCGTTTCAAAAGTTTCCCAATACTTTTTTTACCCTTGTTTGCCTTATATTCAAAAAGCTATATCAAATTATAAAGCTAAAATATTAGCAAAATTTTAATTATATAGTTTATACCAAATGTTAAAGCACCTCTTGATTACTTTTGCTTTTGTTTTAATGTGATAAATATTTTTATAAATAGCTTTACATGTTACGCATACTTAGTGTCCCAATACTTTTTTGACTGACTGTGTATTATATGTATATGTTGATTCTCCGTGAATAATTAACTAGAATAATCTTTGAATTAATGCAGAAAATGACTTTTAGACGACCAACCAAATTCCTAGTCTTTTCTGGTATTAATAGTAGACTTTAGTAATATGCAGGACTGGAAACTGAATGGTTATTACTCTTGGCTTCACTTCAATGGTTCGCGAATTCGATACCCACTACGGATGTAAATGTTTGGATTGTGTAGGTTAACTACTTTAAATAATGGTTTAATTAATATCGTGAAAAAAATTTGACTGAGAAAAAAATCAAAAGTCGGCAAAATGGTTACCTATGTTTACTAGATTACTTTTCGCAAACGAGAGTTAATTCGACTGAAAACTACATTTTAAAATCATTTTCAAAGGGAGTTTTGAGGCAGAGTTGAGTACTGTACATTCATTATCATCTCGCGATTGTCTGGATTAGGAATTATTTATTCTTTTTTTTATATTTTTACAAAGAAATAATTTTATTAATTTTTTAAACATTTGATTCTTAAGATAATTGACATGTTCTTTTGTGTAGAAATGTTAAATAAGAATTTGTTTTTGGTTTTCATGTATTGTTTAAAATTTTATAAATGAGAAATTCATTCATTTTTACAAACCTTTAAAATTATAAAAAAAAACGGAACCTTTTTTGTCTCATAACTGCTTGTGCTGGAACAGAGAAAAAGAACCAGTTTTGCTTTGCTATCCGTACACTTTTTGCAATCCATTATTCTTCGCATCACGGGAGCTAACCTTGTTAAAATCCTTTAGCACAAGGGCGATGGCGGAGCTGGGGTGTTCGGCAATTTTAGTAGACTCACATTATTAGTTTGTACACAACGCTCAGAGTCTAGAATCAATTTGACCTTGGAGTGAATCAAACAAGTCCTTGAACTTTTTTTCATTTAATGACAGTCCTTGAAAGTTTTTGTTTTAGTGTTGCAGTCTCCTCTTCATATTATGTATCCCACTCCGTGCATTTCTTGCAAAAGAAAATATTTACCGGCGCCATAATCAACCTAAACCAGTTCCCGATAAAATTTTTCATTTTTTTTTTTTTTTCGAATATTATCTGGGACATTTTTTTGTTGAACTTAGATGTATTTACTTCTAGTGATGGCAGTTTGATAGCAAGCATTTATCTTCGAAATGTTAGTGATTGACCCAGTTTTGAAGTTTTCACAAAAATGTCTACTATTTGATTGTGAAAAAAATATTCCATTGTTATTAGAATCAGAATAGATTAATAATAAAATAATTTTCAATTCAGTCGATTAAAATTCAAATTCACAAAGTTTCTATCAGTTTTTTTAAAAAAAATGCTTATAAATTATTAAAAAATTAGATATCAACCTACAAAAAATTCTTTTGTTATTGAAATAAATGATTAAAAAATTTCAACTGTTAAAATTAAAATCAACAAAGGTTTCTAATGTTAATAAGCTCCTGAAAATGCTTCAAATCATTAAAACTTATTATGCGTATTCCGAAAAAAAAAAAAAAAAATTCTATTATTAAAATCAGTTTCTTAAAAAATTTAAGCTATCAAAATTTGAACCGACTAAGATTTCTAATGCTTATCGATTCGTAGAAGTTTATTGATTATTTTTATTTATATTATTAAAGATAAGGTGTTAACTTCGAAAAAGAATTCCTATTGTTATTGAGATCTAAATTGTTAAAATGTTTCAGACGATTAAAATTCGTGTTGCCGAAAGTTTCTAATCTTTATCAGTTAATGTTTCTTTACAAATTATTAAAAATAAGATGTTAACCATTTAAAAAAATAATTCTAATATGATTGAAGTTACTCAGAAATTTTACTAAAATTCAGATTGACAAAGATTTGTAATGTTTATTCCTTCTTGGAGATTTTTCTTTTCAAATGCCATTTGTGAAAAAAAAAAAAAAAAAAAAAAATCTGTTGAGATAGAAATTAAATTTAAAAATTCGAGCTGAGAAGAGATTTGTATGTTTACTAATTAGTATTTTAAATCAAATTTTCAGTGTTAATTGCGAAAAAAAAATGCTATTATAATTGTAAATCTCTTTAAAAATTTCAAGCAATAAAAATTCTAGTTGGTATTGGTTTCCAATGTTTGTCTTATATTATAAATATTTTTATTACTTATATTAATCGTATGTTAACTAATAAGTTTAAATTGTTGGTTGAGAAATTTTGTGCTTCCTTTGTTGAAAAGCTGTTTCATCTGTATAGAATTTTTTTATTTATTTAAAAATGCTCGTTTTTATTTTTTATTGACTTATGTCGTGTCTTATTTACAAGATTTTATAGAAAAATTTAAGTTTTTTTTTTCTTGATAACAATAAAATTGTTTTCATTTAAATTAATATTTCATTAATTGCTATGTATTTCTTATGGAAATAAATTTTAATGTGAAGCGAATAATTAAAATACATTTTTGACTTTATTTTAAATAAATCTTCGACATAATTAGAGACTTGATAGTTTCTGCTGTGGTCTTCAGTGTAAGCAGTTCTTGGTATCGATTATGAATGGTTCGGAATTCATTGTACGAGTTGTTGGTTCTGGCTTTGTATGAGGTATCATCTGCAGAAAATGATCTTAAGATGGCAATGGGATCATAATCAGAGCTATCATTTCATGTTTGAAATATTAGTATTTTGTGAGATGAATATTGTCTGGACCTGAATTCGAATCGAAAGAAGAAGAAGAATGCATGGTTTATCAAGCGAGATATTGATATTTTTTTCCTACCATATGCTAAATGGTTCCCTGTCTTGGTTTTCAGCCAAGCTGTAATGCTCGGGTCTTCAGTTCAATAGCTCGTAGGTATGATTCCATAGTACGACGTGGATGTTTGTAATGGGTGGTTGCCATTTCACTTTAAATTAATAGTCTACCGAATTAGACCTCATTTGCCAAAAGAACTATTCATAAAGTGACTAATCAATGTTTGATATGTGTTCTTGCAAAGGTTATTTAAAAAATTTTATAAATATTAAATAAAAGTCTATATTTTCAAAAATATATCTAACTTACTGTATTGGATTTTATTTAACGAATGTTTATTGATTAAATCTAATTAAAATGACTGTAGCATCTTATTTATCCATTGGGTTCTGTTGGTATTTGACAACATTATGTCGTCAGAAGCCTGTATTTCTCAGCTCGAAAAATATCCAGCGAATATTATTCAAACTGGTGTATATATTATCCTTCAATGCTATCATTTTCATTTTCGGCGCCTGGATGCGTTGAGATGTTCATTATCTATTCAAATCTGTTGTTTTAATGTAATTTAGATCTCTTATAGTTTAATATCTTAGTTCAAGAAGATCCTAAGATCTAGAGTTCTAGGATATCTAGATAATAGTAGTTCGAGATCTAGTTTGTGATCTAATCTATAGAGTAACAAAGTGATCATCGAACAACTTGTTAATCTGAATTGGGAGGAATCGATTTATGTAAAATATATAATTGTTTTTCAAAGGATTCGTACGTAAATTTACTGGAATTAACTCTTAAGATTTTTGTAGAGAAGTAGAAAGTAACTTCGAATATCGTTCATCTTGAGTTAAATGACATCGTTACCCAGCCGAACAAGATAAAATGTTACAAAATTGTCAATTTCTCAACTAAACGTGATCAGCATGTTCACTCCTTTTTACGCATATCACCGAACGTATGCGGTATTCGTGTGCGCTTTGCCCCACCCTATTTGGTATTCCGCTCTGTGCGTCACTACGTCATGCGCTCAGTAACAACACTGCTTCGTTTTAAATCAGTCTCAACTCCAACGAAAAGTATTTTTAGAAGTTTTGTTTTTGTCTTGTCAATTTTATTGGTTGTTCATTTGCTGTAAAAAAAAAAGAAAAAAAAAGTCTCGAACTTTAGCTCAGACTTTGTGACAATGCTTTTTGAAGGCCCTTGTTACATTTTTATTAAATTTCGGCGTTGGAAGCTTTGAAGTTCTAAAAAACCCATTTTCGATCCTGATAAATTAATTACGTGGTTGTATTGTTCTTAGCCTTTAAAAGTTTCGAACTATATCTGGTGCTGCTTGCTATATCGTCGATAAAGCTTAGTCTTTGGTTTCCTGTTATATATTTTTTTATATAAAACTTGGTGCGATGAGGAAAAATAAAAGATAGAAAAAGTAAGTGGGTTGTATGGTACTAAGTTTTTAAAGTGAAATGGTTTTTAATGATGCAATTCCCTATAGTTATGAAGGAAAGCTCGATGCTTTTTTTTTTTAATTGGTGGTCGTGGTTTAATGTTTCGGTGGAAACAATTAGCTATTAGCTGCTCAACTTATTCTGGTGGAAGCTAAGTTGAAAGTGCTCTTTTATTTCTTTCGGTGGTTGTGTTCCGTGTCGCAACAAAGGAAGCCACTCTTCATTTTGTTTTGAAATTTAATTATTTCAAAGCGATTGAATTGGGATTTTAATTTTACATAAAGGGCTACAGTGTCGTTTTTTTATATTATTAAAAAGATGGAAAATATATACGCGTTTGTATATGTATACAAAAAAGCCCTTTATATTTAAAGAAGATAAAACTGTATTGTTATTACTAAAATTATAAATACACAGATTAATTTTTAAAATCTTAGTGTCCAATAATGTCCAATCATGTGCGAAAAATGGTGTGAACTTAAACCAACCAATCAGTTTTAATGTTCTTCAGTTGCCAACAAATTATGGGTGGCTCGAAAGTGTTTTAGTGTTAAAAACAATATTTAAGTACGTTTAACAATATTTAAGTAAGTTATAGTAAGTTTCAAAGTATTGTATGAAAGCAGCTTTTTAAAGTGTGTGTAATTTTGAAAATTTTTATTTTTCAATGTAATTATAGTTTTAATTTTTTTTTAAATATATAGTTAATTAAACGCATATGTTCAAAATTTATTATTTATTGTTACAGAAGAAATCGACGATTACTTTTTATCGCATAGCTTTAAACTTTTGGAATTTTTTTTTTTAAAAAGAAATCATTAGTGTTTCGTCTTCCGCAAGAATTTTTCATATCATAAGGTCGTATTTCCTCCTCACAAGCAGATAATTTCTAGGCCCAGCTGGTAGTCAAATGGTTACCGCTCTTGTCTTCAGCTCAATAGTTCGTGTATTCGAATCCCAACGTGGGCTTGCTAAGTGGTGGTACGGAGTCCATTTTATGCAGTAGGTCATATTAATCTTGTGTGCAAAAAATAATCGTTTAGCGTCAAGAAAAACCGAATCTAAAATCTTAAGCATCCATTTTGATATGGCAAAGGCCGACACAGGACAAAAGGAATTCCTATCCTTTAGGAATTGGTTGGTCGTCTTTAGCTCAACAGTTTGTGGGTTTGTCTCCCACTTCGATGCGGTAGTTTTCGGTCCTTGAATTAGAACCTCATACTCAAGTGACCGTATCCAAGACAACGAATCGACCTGTTCTCATCTATGTTATAGATATCTGTAGTACAAAAAAATTCCACTTAATAGTTGACCTTGTGTACAAAACTTAACAGTATACCTATATTCCGAACCAAATATATTTCTTACCTATAAATACCATTTTTGTCAGAAAATTATTTTAGGCCTTATTATAAATGAAAAATTTCTATAATTACTCAGATGATTAAGTTAATCAATTAAAAATTAATAACATATTATATGCAATTTTACTAATTAATGTTTGATTAATTCAGATTCCGAGGAATAGATTACCATATTCGTTTCGTGTAAAATTAACTCCAATGTTCTGAATGTAACTGAAGAACATTAAATCTAATGTTTTTTTTTTATCTTACGACTTACGAAACAAATTTCAAGAAGCCAGTATTGTACTGAAAAACCTTATAATCTTATTCTAAGGTAAATCAAGCACAATTCATTCAAAGAAATCTGCTTTTAAGAATATTGAGCTATTCCACTAACATCAAACAATTACTAAAACATTCGTAATCGATTTCCTTTTTCTACTTCTAAGCTTTCCTCATTTGCAAAATTATCATATTTAGTTATTATAAGCAAGAATAAAAGAAAATGACAGCTTGTGCCCCTTATTTTACAAATTATTTGGGATGTTTACATTGAAAACATCAATCAAATTGTCAACATCAAAAACAATCAAATTAAAAATATCAAATATTAAACATCAATTTATATAAATATCGTACATATATTGTGAAATAAAGTCTGTCAAAATAAGTATTACATTAATTGGCAGTATTAACAGCTTTAATAATTATTGGAATTTCTTTCTATTGAAATTTTTGAGTTTTCTATTCCATTAGAGTTGGTTGGGAAAAGAAATACAATGAAAGCCAAACCCTTTTTTTTTTTCCGCTCTGTTACTTTTTTTCCATGTGAGGTCTAATTCTATGAGGAAATACTTATATATAAATAAGTATTTCCGAATATTTATTTATACATACATTCTAGTATTTTGGTATAAATAAGTATTAGAAGTAAAATGGATTCCGTATTACTATGAAGTTCCACACAAGTGGGATTCGAACCCATGACTTGCTGAACTAATAACCCAAGTGCTAACCATTTAGCTCGTTTTACGAAGTAAATGACTTCATCAAATCACAAGTCATTGAATAACATTACTTGGGAGTTGTATGAAAAATTATACCATTATAAGAATGTTCAATATTGGGAAGTTATGCAGAATACCAGTTTCTACATTTATTAAGCTTAGGAATCTCCCCCCCCCCACCCTTAATTTTTCAAGATTTATGATACTGCTTCCTCATTCAATTTTTTTTTTCTAAAAATTCATTTAAAATTTTAGACATTAATAATTTCCAATAGAATATTTTCATTGTTTTGGTTCACTAAACCTTATGGTGTTGTCATGCTCGTTATATCTCTTAATTTCTTCGCGAATTTTTTTATGACTATCATTTATTAGAAGTAACGTGTTTTTCCAACCAGCTTGTTTTTACGAAATAACTCGTTCTTTTTCCTTTACGAAGCAACCGATCTTTTTACGAATTAGCGACAAAAAAGTAATGCAAAATTGATTATGCGACCTTTAATCTACTTTGCAAACCCATGACGTAACAATAATTTCTTCCGAAGTTGCCAGAACAATTCTTTCAACTGTTAGTTTCTACTTCTTGTTGTGGGATAACAATTCCGGTTCATTCTCGTTCCGATGCGTAAGATGCTTGTACTAGGTTGTGATAAAAAAATAGGTTAGTGTTCCTCTGTCGCCTGGATCTGCGATTTTTGATACGCGTCGTTGGGTTCGATTACATACTTGTAAATTCTAGTAAGTTATATTGTTTATCACATAGTAATGGAGAAATTTCATACTTCTCTCCATTGTGATTAAAAATGATCAAGATAAGATTTGCAGTTCTACCCAAATACCTATGAAGTAGCATTAAGGCAAATGAAATCGTGGAAGTGTATTTCCGCCTTTCCTTTTCTAAAAGTTTCCTGGTTTCGAAACGAAAGTCATATTTTCACAGATGCGTAAGTAAAGGCACCTCCGATATGCATAGGTTTCAATAGTTCAAAATTATGATCACTAGATAAAGTTTATTTGTCATAAAAAATTATGAATAAGTTTAATTGAATCAATGAAATTAGATTCTCTTTAAAATGTATTCGTAAAAACTTATGGATTGCTTCAAATTTTGTTTTAGCAATACGTCGTAAGGATTTCAACAAGTATTAGTTGAATAATGGAAGCAGTTATATATATATATATATATATATATATATATATATATATATATATATATATATATATATATATATAATTCTAAGCTTCAGCTCATCATCTCTGGTGTTTTTATCCCACTCCTGGGGTGACTGTAAAGTGGTTAGCAAACCAATTTAAGTCTAGGTTGGCCTTCATATTCAAAAAGTGACCGTAGACCAACAAATCAAAAGCAAACATTTACTAGGTAGTTTCAATATTATCTTGGTTTGTACTTTTCATTAACTGAATTCATGAGATGCCAATATTATCAGTAAACCGTATTAAAATTGATTTAATTTGATTTAATTTTTAGATAGGGGGGGGGGAACACCTATACCAGAAGGTAATCAATCTATTCCTCTTTTTCATCCATGTGTCTAGTTTCAAATCCTGGGAAAAAGATGCTACTTGTGTTTGGTGATTTCTTTGAGTTACCGCAGACTGTTGTAAATTTATTGTTGGTTGACTAGTTTCATGTTACTTTTTGAACACGAGGACTTCTTCGACAGTAACCCGTCCGATATAAAGTGGCATTTATTTGATTGTATGTGTATTCGTTTAAACTTATTCAGCATTTATTTTTTTATTTGTAATTGATTGCATTTTTAAATTTATGCACGTATTTTTAGTTAGCACCACTGACTAGTTTAGAAGACTTGGGTTGAAGCACTGTGTTCTTTTGCTTAGCATTTTTTTTTTTTTTCACTTCTGCCAGAACAGTTTTTGAATTATATTAATAAATGCGCATATCAAGTATTCTTTGATTCTGAGAAAATTCGCTTTTAAATATGCTTTCTTAAATAATAATTTTTTAAATAATAAAATAAAATTTTAAATATTTTTTAAAGGCTAAGAATTTATTATTGTTAATTTATAGTCGTAAATAAATGTTATTAGTTTCATTTTTTATAATTAACTTCGATTTTTGAACTTACATTTATACAGTAATAAAAATAAGATCACAGATGTTAAATTGGTTGATATATTTTAACTAACTGAATAACTTTTTAATTTTCCTCAGGATTTAAAATATCGATTGCTGTGAGGCATATTTGCTGCTATGAATCATTTCGCATCCCCACAGTTTTTAATTCGAACCTCCGCCTGCTTCCACCTTTTTGCTGCGAAAAAAGCACTGCTGCTTTTCTCACTGCTGCGAAAAAAGCCAGAGCAAACGCTCTGGCGATTTTTTCGCCGTCCCTCCGCCGTGACGTCAACTCGCAGGAACAAAAAAAGAACGAGTGCTTTTCCGATGCATGGTGTACAGTGTACACTCTTGAAGCTGCGTATGTAATCCTTTTTGCTCTGTCCTCCGTGGCGCATCTGCGGCACACGCGCGCATTCTGAATAATGAACCAGGGCTTCGCCCAAAACGCCCCTGCCGACCTATGCATCATTCATAGACCGTGCCTGCAGTGGAGGGTCGTTGAATAATCCAGCACAGATAGAGCCCTTCTTCGCAATTAAAGCCCCCAAAAAATCGATGCCCGAGAGAGAGAACAGTTCTCCTTTTTTGCCATTCTTTTTCTTCTGTCTCTCGAAACCACCGGAATGAAGGAGAACTTGCGGTGGATTCTCATTGACTAATTATGGATTTCCTCAGGTAGGAGAGGGCGTCGCTGCTTTTTGCCTTGCCGGTTTTTGTATGTTGAGTTGCTTCTTCCACGATGTGACACCCAACCTTGTTGTCTTTGACCATTCCGGCAATCGATATGCACATGAGGCAACTTCCATGGGCCCCCTTCGGATTATGTCACTGAGTAATTTTCCCGGCATCCACTGCGCGCGAAACTTGCTGAAATATTTATGGCATTCTCATAACTATAATGCGCTTGTATTCCAGAGTTCTGAAAAGGAAAGCTTCCCAAACATCTCTTCCATGAAAATCCGTATTGATTTTCTTTGATACACATGCATTTTTGGATATAAACACACATTTGGTATTTTAATAATTTTAGAAAAATAACACTGAATATTTTTTTTCGCAAACGATTTTAAATTAAAAGCTACAAAAAATTTTGGCAATAGGATGAAAACGATGGCTAAAAAAGAATGTAAATTGTTCCGTTGCTTATGCTCGAACCGAAAGAAAAATTGTTCTTTTATATGAGGGAATTTTGCAGTTAACCAAGAAATCTATAAAAAATAAACTTTTTGTAAATTTTTAATAAAAATATAGTTATCTTTTATAATCATTTATAATTAAATTCTTCAAATGAATTTGAAAAAAGAAGATGAGAAATATAATGAAGATAGAAATAATTTCTAGACTGTAAATTACAAAATCTTGAAATAATTGCTTTTTTTTGTCATATTAACTTGAATCAATGTATTAATGAATCAATGTATTAATCAATGTATTGATGAAAAATTAATAATGATCATATTAACTTGAACCAATTATATGATCATTATTAATTTTTCTAGCAATTATTTGAATTCAATATCACCATAGTAATTCAAAATTTAAGGACAAATAATGTGCCTAATTTCTAGTATATATTTTTTAATAATTTACTGAAACTAAAATCTTTTTCTGTTTTAGAAGTTATAAATTTATAAGAATAAACAAATTCACTTGATATAAAAATATTTCTAAATATAAAAGAATAATTATTTGAGGGAAAATTCTTGTGTTCTGTTATTTAATACATATATTTTTAAATTCAGTTTTGACATTTCCAATCTTTAAATGTTAATATTTAGGATATTTAAATGTTTATACCCAACAAAAGAAACGTTGAAGAACAACTTAATTATATGTATTCCTGAACTTGTGAAATAGAAATCGAAGACAACCGTGCTCGCCAAAAAATGAATAATGTTCATGCTGGAGAGTGCAAAATTATTCAAAATAAGAATGAAATAAATATAATATAAAAATTATTTAACTCTAAAATAAAGCCAAGCTAAGATTACGGCTCTTATTAAATTAGGCATGTGAAGTTATAGTAAGCATTTCAAAACTAATAATTTAAAAGAATACTAAATAAAACTAACCAAGATTTATCGTTCATATCACATATTTTGATTTTTTTAAAGAGAAAATGCGGGGTGAATAATTTATGAAAATCTTGTTTTTTTTTTCAAATTTCACTTTACTGTTTTTACTTTCTAATATTCTGTATGTTTAGTATTGTTTCTTAAGAGGTTAAAAAAAAGTCAGTAATTTTAAAACTGAAAAAAAAATTTATATATTTATAAAATAATAATTGAAAAATGTTTAAATTTGTCTATTTAAACGTTATTTAAAACGGAAAGCTGTATTGTTATAGTAAAAAATTATTAAATATTATCATTTGATCTATTATAGTAAGAACATTCAAAGAACTTATACCGATAGATTTGTTTTATTGCATTTAAGTTCATAATTTACGATTTTTTTTATTCCAATACATAAATTTAAAATAATGAATATTATCCGCGTAAAATTCATATATATTCTGCGAAATTTTTATGTATAATTTTTAATGCAAAGTAACATTTCTCTACTTTTTGAATATTTAATTATTTTATAAATGAATATTGGTCCCTATCCAAAATATTCTTTTGTTGAGTTTATAGCTGATTGATTGGTTTGTAATTCGTAGGTTCGATACCCACTCGATAGTGGATGTTTGTAGTATATTGGAGTTTACTGTAAACCATTGTTTCCAGTTCAAATAGCTCGAATGTGTACAAAAAAGCTATTGTATAGTGACCGAGGCAACCAAGTTTTAGTCTATGTGTTTGCAGTGATTCACTATACAATTATAAGTTATGTGTCCCGATCGCGAATTAGCATTCGCATGCAAATTCGCGATCGGACAACCGTGGAATGAAAAAAAATTTTCGGCCTAACATTTTTTTGTTTGGTTTATGGCGATGTCGGCTGTCTGCTTATGTCAACTAAATCATTTCCTTATTTTGAATTATGTTTAAGCAACGAAATCATCGTCTAAGTTGGCACCCGGTATCAGCTGAGGTGAGATCTTACAAAAGATTTAACTATCTTTGATTGGAATATGTCTGGAACCCACAGTATTCTCCAGATACCAGAGTGTGACTCCTACCTCACCATTTTGCCACAGCTCCTTTTTAAATTTTAAGTCACATTTATTTCTGTTTTTATTTCAAAATTGCAAACATATTCAGCGTTTTCTGTTCTTAGAGCAGTAGAGATTAATTAGAATTCTGTATTTGTTTAGTAATTAACGCTTTACACAAAATATAAATTTCACCGTTTCCTCCCCTATTAGAACAATAACTGATTTTGGATAACAATGCATGATGTGGGTAGGGAAATGAAGTTATTCCATAATTATACTGGGTGTCTGCGAGACTCTCATAAATATTGATGTTTAATACATCGTTAAGTAATGAAGACACAAACAAACTTATGGAATTTATGCATAAATTAACTCATATGTCTTTTGTCGTAAATGTTTCCATTTGAATATCGTTTAGTTGATCAATAGCTTCACATTCTCACTGTTGTAAATTTTTTCTTAACTTATCCAACCATTTATGATTACTTAAATTTATTCTTCCCCATAAATATTTTTAACATTAAAATGTACCCCATTTTCTCTATAATCCTTTTACTACGTTTTTCTTGTTAACCCTATTAATACACGATGACAATTGTCAGCGCTTTGTCCTTCACTTCTACCGTTCTTGGGTTCAATTCTCACCTTGAAAAATGGCTGTTTGTCACGACTCTTATTCGACATAATGCACTAGTCCCAATCGATTGATTCCGAGGCTGCGTAGTAACGAATCAATTTACAAAGTGCAGAACATGTCCCGTTATGAGTGCAATAGAGCCTACAGGCTAGACATAAAGTTTAATTAAATGTCGAATTGGAATTTATTATAGATTTAGACAATTTTCCTAAAATGACGTCTGAAAACTATTATTTCAACAATTAGCTTTTGAATAAAAATGTTTCAAATTACTGTTTTTTAATATTAATTTGAATTAACAAGCAGACTGGGTAGAAAGAAAAATAATTGAATTGACAATCTTTTTAAACATCTTAATTTCTGTGTCCCATTGTTTGATGGTTTGTTGAAGTTATTCCGAGAACTATTTTCAATAATTCAAATAAGCAAAAATCATGAATGGAAATTTTTTTCAGTATCAAAATAAATAAAAAAAACTTTGATAAAGGCTTAATTTGAGAAGTGATTTCATATCTTGAAATCTTGTTTGCTTCGTGATACAAAGTACACTTTTCAAGGACTTTGAAGTAGGTCGTAATAAATACAAGGATGCTTCATATGACTCCAAATAAATAAATAAAAAAATAAAAAATAAAATAATAATAATAAAAATAAATCAATAAATAAATTTCTCAATATTCGATTACATTATTTATCATAAAATCCCGTAATTATTTAGATACTATCTTGGAAGAATTACTGTAAAGGTTTAACATGTTACATAATGGATGTATGAAGTATTCATTGTAAAAATATTATTTAAAAAAAATAAACTTCAAATTTAAATTAGGATTTCTTACGCATCTGCAGAATTTCTGCTGAATAAATTTAAGTGCTGTATAAATTACGATTCTGAATGTAAATTTGTTTGCATCCATTTATTTTATTTTAAAGCTGTGATTACTTACTTCATTTAAAGGTTTCTAAAACATTTAAATGTCAAATATTTGTCATTTTGAGTATGAATTTATGAGGTTTGATTTTCGGTGCTTTTTATTTACACGCATGGATATCTTACACTGGTACCCACTTAAAGTGGATTCAGCTCCAATTCAAAAATATCTAATTCTAAAGTGGGAATTGAATCCATAAACTCTTGAAATGAAAACCATAACATCAATAATCGGTTAACTGTCAGTTCGGTGTGTGAACTTTGCGTAAGTATTTCATATTATTCTAATTCTTTATTTCATGAAAGTAATACAAGTTAGTATATTGTAATGAATAAAATATTCATTTGAAATATTCTCTCTGTGGCAAATAATAATAATTAATTAAATAATAAAATAAATCATTTCACGCACACAAACAAGTTTAATTTCGTTTGATAATTTAAAGAAATATTATAAGTAATTCATATTCTCTTTAAATTTCTGACAAGAACTTCAAGTTTTTTAGTAGTTTTTGATTGTGTGTGTTCATAGATTTAACTATAATTATCTACATTATTAATATTTATAAATTGCTTCATAAAATTAATAGAACTATTCTACAGTTATTTGAAATGTAAATGCAAAAAATTCTATTAAGAAGTGTTGGCTCTTGTAGAACAATGATTTTCAACCTTTTTTGTTACAGCACACTTTTAACGATTTTAAAATTTGGCGACACACAAGAAAAAGATGAGTTTAAAAGTTTTTTTTACCAGTAATACACACTGTTAATGATAATAATTTCGAATGTAAAGTAATATTATTTGTACTAAAATATCGATAGTATGTTTATAATTTTATTCGTAATAAAAGAACAATTTATAACTATATATATATATACATAGTTCCAAAATTTGGCGTCATTTTTTGAGAATTTGGCGCCACACAATTCGAGAATAACTGTTGTAGATGAATATTCATAATACTTTTGGGTTCGGAATAAACTAATCAACTAAAAGTCTCGCTCCTGGTATGCAAAAATGATCATAAAGCGAAAAACAAACCAATTGTCAAGATATTAAGCTTCACGTTTAATTTGTATTTCTTTTGTTATACGTGGATTTTATCTGAATAATTTTATATATATAAATAAGTTTTGTTAATTAATTTTTTGAAAATCTTAATTGCATACCAATGTACTTGCAAATTTGCTTAGGTAATTGTGGATTTAATGAATATATAATGTATTAACATAATATTTCATAAAATTAATTTTGTACTGTAATTTGTAATACTGCAAAATTATTTTGATGTAAAAGAATTTATATCAATTAATTTAGGCTATTATTTAGTTATCATGAAAGTTGTAGAACAAAGAAAATTTTGAATCCGCAGACAGGCTCCAACGAGCAAAATTCATTAAGACCGCTAGGAAATCGCCCTCAAAAGGAGAATAATTTTCCATGCTAAATTATACAGGCAGGGTTGAGGCTAATGAGAAAGGGATATCACCGAGTAGTAGGAGTGGCGGATGTGGTTAAAGTTAAGCCATCTGCTGAATGCTTTATTCTAGAATTTTCTTTTCATCACTTCGTAGGCGAAGAATTTTTCAAATTTATTGATTTTTTTAAAGTAGCAGATTATATATGACAAAAAGTTTTATGATTGTATTTTGAATTGTCACATGTTCTGAAGTTCGGTTTCATAAAAACAACGAATTGAAGTTACACCTTTCGTTCGAATTTAAGTTTCAGAACATATACCCAATCGGATTTTTTTTTTTTTTTTACTTTAGTTTTCGGTTACATTTTTGTTAATCTAATGTTTGATACGCATCTAATTGTATTTTTCAGTTTTGATTATTATATTACTATTTTAAGAGCAAATTTATAAAGCATATTACTTGAATGGATTTTTAAAAAATAAGATGTGGTTGTTTTTATATTTTTGTGTTTGCAGGAATGTTTAAATGGTTTTCTGATTAGTGATAATTAAACAAATGAAATATTTGTTCTTGTATATGATTAAAAAATAATAATCAAACGATATTTTATACTGTTATTATTTTTTGCGTAAACTACAACTATAATTTGTCAACCTCAAATTTTGCACTTTTGTAGAGCTTGTGATTTTAATTTCTTTATCTTTAAAATTTTGTGTATTGCAGAATTTTAAAATAGTTTTCTGCTGTACTTGTATGTTATCTGTTTTCTATCTGTTATTATTTATCTACTTTTATGATATTTTTATTAAAAAAATGCAATAAACAAAAATTAAATGTATTGAGAATTTAACAGTGGAGAATAAAATGCATTGATAACCTTTCGTTATAATTTGCAGGGAAGAAGTAAATCTAAAGTGAATAAATAATATTATTTTCTTCAAGGAATTCTCTTTTCAATAATATTGTTTGTGTTAAAATAAAAATATTTAATTTCAAAAGCTAAATGTGCTTATTTTATTGATAAATTGTCTAGAAATTCCTTCAGAATACATTAATAGTAGAAATATTACGTTGTTTTCAAAACTGCCCACTAATCTCGTTGGTTAAAATAAATGTTTTGTATCTATACGCAAAAAAATCATTTTTGAAAAACCGGGAGAATCATTTTTGCGTTAGGGCTTTTCCCACCGGAGAAAAAAAATCGCGCCATTTGTGCCGGTCCCCTTTTTATATTCTCCTGTATCGATCCAGCGAAGGGCAGAGAGCCCTATATCCGGGAGACAGGTGGCTAGTCGGCGACCCTACCGCCGCCTCGAGGTCACACACATCTTCCCGCCTTCCAAGGTCACCATCCGCATCCCCAACATAAATAAAAAGAGAAGAAAGCTCGGCGAGAGAGAGAAAAAACAAAAACTCTTATTTGGAGCGAATTTGGCGGCGTTTTCTCTCGGATTTTTCTTCTCTTCCTTGTTTTCTAGAGCGAAAGTGTAAGTCGCTTTTCCGCTTCGCTGGCTTTTCGTCAGTCGAAAGCGAAACTTTGTAGGAAAATGCCGGGGTGGGGAGGCTGACCTCTTTTTTATTTATTTTTCTAGGTTACTCTCTTAATTGATTGCTTGCATGCAGATTCTGTCCGTTATTTAACGTTAACTTATTTTCGAATTTGTTTGCTTTGAAAATTTGTTTTCTTTTTATGATTTCGCTCAAAGGATTTTATTTTACTTGTTGATTCGCGAGAAAAGTCAACTGGTCACAGACACAAATAGAAATTTTCACGCAACCACAGAAAATGTTTCACAGAATTTGATATTATTTGAATGTAATATATATCACACCTGTGAGCAAATTACTTAATTTCAATTTGTTACGCTTGGGTTCACTGTGCGTGGGGAGGGGCGGTTTAGACCATCCAAGTCTTCGGGGGATCTAGCCAACAAAACATAAAACAAGTGATGTCTATTTTGTTTTGACATCCTTCATAGGCATCAACGAGGGTGGGGGCTTGGAAGCTTTCCGAGTTTCAACCCTTGAGAATATATATGATTAAAAGATACTTTATTAGGTTATTTAAAACAGGGTATCAAAATATTTTACTATAGTGTGGAAAATTGTTGAATTATGTGAGTAGTCAATACTATTTTAAAAGTATATTTACTCAAAATTTTGATCAATTAGAAGCAGAATTAGGGTGAAATATTATTGTAATTATTTTAATATAATGTTAAATAACTGCGATTTAAGACTGAAACATTGTAAATTATTGTTTAATGGCGCCTTCTTTGTTTTTTGCCCTATAACTGCAGCTAAGTAAGTGACCTTCAGGCTGATCTAGTAGGCGAATGCTCTGGCCTTGGGTTCAACACTTCGTTGGTTCCATTCATACTTTAGGTTTGGATACCTGCAGTGGTTCGAAATCTACTTCAAACTGCAGGTCCCGGTCCAGTGAGTCCTCTTATGTAAAAGTGACCATAAAGCGACAAGTAAATCAAAACTCCGGCCTTCTTTCAACGGTTCGTGGATTCGATTCCCACCCATAGTATGGATGTTCGTAGAGTTTCGAAATCTTTAACACGGTGAATTCCAGTCTTATTAGCTATCATTTGCAGAAAAATTATCGTTCGATACCATTCGAGCTAGTTTTTCCTACATTTTAATTGAATCTTAAAATTTTTGATATGAGATTGAATTTTTAAACGACATTGTACATCTAATGGCGATTTTTTTTTATATTAAAAGCTTTCTTTACTTAATTTTAAAAAATTTTACTCAAAAATCTCAATACATCACATGATCAATATATCCATTGAATATTATTATTTATTGCGACGCTTTTTTTAGCTGGTTATTTCTTCTGATCGTACTCATAAAGTACAACAACAGCATTTGTGGTTGAATTGTTAAGTCATTGATTTTATATAATTTGGTGTCACTTCTAAACTACAAGTGTACTTGTTCCATTTTCAGAAATACTGCATTTTAATTTTGAGGATATGAAGTTTATATATAAAAACGTTATAATTTGCGTAATGAGTATAACTAATTTAATTCATTCAAATCAAAAATAATATTTGAATATGTGTACGATTAATTTCATTTCCCCTGATTTATTTTTTTAAATTTTTTGTTCCAAAATAAAACTGGAAAAATCAAATTTTGACTCTGAGTATATTTGTGAAAATGCTAGGTCTCAATTATTAAATTTATCGTGGAAATATTTATGCAAATTACATTGTGGTCGTGGTAAATTGGATTATTTAAAATATAACAAAAGAGAGTGATGTGTTAATTAAAAACTTAATTTTTCAGGAATGATATTGGATTGCTATATGGAATTTAAATTTAGGAAAAAAGCATTGATTGAGATTCGAATTTCAAGTCATTTTATGATTCATATTATGTTTCAAATTGATTATCGGGATTCTTAAACTCAGGGAAAATTGTGTGTGTGTGACTTTGGATCGCGCGTTTTAAATCAGTGAAGATTTAGAGAATTAACTTTTTATTTTTAAATTCATGTTCACACACACACAAGGCATGTATAAATTGTTTTTATTTATATAGCCTGGTTAAATTCGCGTACTATTTAAGTCACATCAAAATTATAAATGAGATTTTATTTTTATAATAGTCTATAAATTATTTACTATGCTACTAACTATATCCTGTGTGATTGTAACTGAAACGTTTTTTTAACTGATTTGAAAAATAAAAATAATTGTTATTAAGAAAAAGGATATATTTTTTTATGATTGATTATATTAGAATTTTGACAATTTATTATTTTTTCTTTTATATCCTTATTACTATTGTTGCTTCAATATGTGTATTTTTAAAATCAAGTATTTGATAAATTCATTTCTAATTCCTTATTTTTATTTATTATTTTTTTTTAAAAAAATCTTTTATAATTTTCTATAACTTTTTCGTAATGTACTATTTATTTGATCAATTATCTTTTGAAAAACCTTTAAAAATAGGTAATTGTTAGGGAAAGTAGTGTTTTTTTTTTTTTTTTTTTTTTTTTTGCTTGTGCTTTATTTTTGGCGATTATGGAATTGAATTCTGAATTAACGCGATCACCCAATTGATAATATAAATATATATATAGTATATATGTATAAGTGTGTGTGTGTGTATATATATATATGTGTGTGTGTGTGTATATATATATGTGTGTGTGTGTATATATATATATATATGTGTGTGTGTGTGTGTGTGTATGTATATATAAGATTGTGTATGTATATAATGAATATATAATATGAAAATTACACAGTGTTTTCTCAATTATTTTTAAGAAAATAAAATTGTTCTTTTAATAAATTAGATTAAACTATAAATAAATACAAGAAAAACAATAAAAAAAAGTGAATCAGATATATGTGAACAATTATAGGGAAAAAGTAACAACTATTAAATATGCTTTAACGTAATATTTGCATTACTGCTTTTTTTTTTAATCATTTAAAATTAATTTTAACTCGTGCATTATTTCCAGATATTTATTGTGTGGGAAATATATATCTCTTTTTAATAGTGTAAGTCCTACGAAATATATTTGTAAGTATATTACATAATAAAAAACGCATTAATAAATGTGAGTTGATTAAATTTGAAATGATATAACCATTTAATTGGACGTTCATCACAATTTTGCAATGTTTCGTAACTTATTGCACAATTGGCACGTTAATATGAGGACGTTATTAAACACACGTTTTCCATCCAGAACTAATTAAAAATCCTGACGCGGTCCATCAACTAGCAAAGTAATAAAAACGACTATCTAAATATGCCGAAGGAAAAAAAATGATAAGTGAAGTTGCATATTCATTTCTGCAGCCACCTTTACGAGTCTCAGAGATGGGTTGGGAAGATTTTCAGATTTCCTCCCTTCGCAATTAGTTTGGTGGAAAGGAATTTGGCGTGCAAAATATTTACTTTTATGTTTGGCTAGATCTCTGTGACTCCCGATTGCTTGAGCGCTCACATGCATTCACATCCATCGCCAAGCAGCTAAGTTTTTAAGTGTTGAATACTTAGCTAAGACGGATTTTTAGTCAAAAATGTGCACGTTGTCGGTTAGTTTTCCCCGGCCAAGAGATTTTAGAGGAGATCGTATGTATTGCACCTACAGTTTGCTTTAACGAAATTTCAGTTACCCGAGCTGCTATCCTAATAGGTAGTTCTCTCAGTTCACGAGTCTCAATCAAACTTGCTCTTGCGTGCAACAGGTGGTCGTTGAGTGACAAATCAAATTTTGGGCGAGTTAAATACTCTAAGTTTCCTATTTTCGTCTATTAATTTTAAGTAATTTTTAAATATTTTTTTCTTGAGAACTTTTATTTCTTTGCATCGAATCATGTTCTAAATGATTAATATCTGAAGCAAAGTAATAACTGAATAGTTAGCATTCTGTGGTCTTTAGTTCAACAGTTTTTGGATTTGATTCTTAATTCGGCCGTTGATATGTACAATGGTTCAGAGATAACTTTAAAAAATAAGACGTGTTTGAATTAGCTTTCTTGGGCAAAAATAAATAAATTCTGTTGAGTGCTGAATATAAAGCAGTTATCTTGTATCTGAATTCAAAGTATATTGCCAATTATTCTTGAATTTGCTAGTATTCAAATGCAGATAATGTTAAGATCCTTTCTTACTATCATTTTAAACTAAAAGTGTCTCGATACTTACCGGACTTAACTTCTCGAAGACGTTGCCATTTCTGGGAAAGAGGAGTTCCTTTTATTCAATTCCGGGTAAGACATGGAGATACCAATTTTATTGAAAAGTAGGTTCTGGTATGCAACTGTTTACGAGTTGGGCTTTATATATATTGTACCTTTCGCTTCTTACAACTGCTGTGGAATTAATTTTTAGACTAAGAATTCCGTATTCTCAACCTAAGACTCCAAACTACTGAACTTCATTGACGGCGTGGTTTCATAAGAAACTGTGAAATAAAAAATAAATGTGTTTTAAAAACATGTAAATGTAAAGGGTTGTTTACGAATTCAGTTTTCCTCACATGGCTGCTTATTGGTGGGCTTTCTTTTTCTGGTTTTAGTTTCCATCGTGGGTGTAATGGCTTATGATTGATATTAAACTGAATGATATTGGCTTATGATTGATATTAAATTGAACAAATGTGGAAACTATAGTACAACAAAGCATGGCAAACAGTCACTTTAGCAGATGCGCTTGCAAAAATGCGATTACCATCTCCCGGTGTTCACAAGTGACTGTTTTATTGGAAAAGTTAGAATTTATAGTAATATCCGCACCAACTATTTTATTCATCTGTCTTACAGATATTTTTTAAACTCTTTCTGGTGATTTTAAAAATAACTTGTGATGCAATTATACTCAATTTGCCATTGCAACAATTTGCAACTTTTTTTTCCCCAATATTAGTCAATTTATAGTTTTCAGATGGATTTCGAACAGGGTATTATTATTCAGGGTAAGAAGATTGCAATTAGAGGGTTACAATTTTAATTTCCAATTATGATTGGAATATGTTTGTTTGCTTGTGCATGATTGAAATAAAAAATAATCAAACTAGTGGCTGGGTGGTTTCCTCTTAACTGCAGTTCAACAGTTCGTGGGTTCGATTCCTACCTCAAAAGTACTGTTCAATTCGCTATTATTTTTGTATTTATGCATTAAATCAACTAAATCCGCTGAAGCTATTTTCTTCCGTTTTAATTGTGTTCTAAAATTTCTGCTATCGGCTGAGTCATTTTTAATCGAATGAACTGAAATTATTTAATTTTCTTAAAATAATTTTATCCGAAAAATTATGTTTCTCGAGTGGCATCAGTGTCGTGACTAAATACGAACTATTCTTGACTTAGAACGAGGGAAGGCAAGCTTCCATATATTTAACTACAATCTTCTGTAGTTGGGGAGGGGGAGGATAACGATAATACTATAGTGTTGCTATATTATTAACATTATTTCTAAGTAGTTATTTTATCATATAATCTTAGCAATTCTTATTAATGAAGCTGAAGGAAACTGTAAATACAAGATGGTGAAAAAAATTATTTATAGTTACTGATTTAAATTGCTTATTTTATCTACACTTACATTTTAAATTCAAATAAAAGTTCCATATAATTTAATTCAGTTATTATTTCGGGCCCAATTATGAGATATAAATGTGTTAAATCTAAGAATATAATCAAGACGTTGTTCAAGAATTTTTTTGAATTTTTAAGCTACTTAAGACTTACAATAAAAAAAAAATCATGAAATTACTACTTTTAAATTCTTAACTTTAGATTTATGTTTTAATCAAAGTTACCATCTGGCATTTCTTAATGTGCAAGTAATTTTCTTTTCTTCAATTTAAATAAAATTGTTCCTATTCAGTCATGAGTGGAAAATAAATATACTTACCAATAAATGTAATTTTTTTTTTTTGTTATGCCAGCGTTTAATGTTAGAATAACTTAGCCCTTGAGACTGTGTTCATACATGCATTTATAATCATATTTGTTTTGAAAATATAACAGATATCTTGAAAGTGGCAAGTTCATTGTATGGTTTGAACTGGACGCAGTTGGTTATTGAAAAACAAGGAAAAATACCTCTTTTTTGTGTTAACTAAACCCTGATAGCATCATTTCTCCTTTTCTATGAACAATTTACACCAGTAATTTGTGTAAATGAATATGTTGTTGTTATTGCGTTAAATAGAAATAGTATTTGTATTTATGATAAAACTCAACGGTATGTAGATGGAGTTGAAATGATAGCTCAGAAAATGGCTGAAGAGGGAAAGTGATTTTTAGTGACGGGTGTAGTAAACTTTTCAGTTGTTCAGTGGACACTCTTGGCTATCCCTGCACGAAAGAGAGAATTTATGCCTGTTCAATGTTCGAGTTTTATGCCCTGCCAGACAATGCCGTGTTCAAGATTCCGCAGATATCGTATTCAGGCTCTTTGGCAGAAGTCGCAACTGCAGCCGGAGGTCTCCCTGGCAGCCAACTAGTTCTGCCAGCGACAAGAATGCTCTGCATGTGGAGCATAAAGTTTTCCTTTTGAGCGACAGTCTCTCTGAGTGTTCACTTTGCAGAAAGCCTCCTAATCCTGACCTCTCGGAAAAATGGGAATCTTTTGGAAGTGGGGTCGTTTTGGAATTCTATTGTCGCAACAGTTATTCCTTTTTCTCCCCCCTCTGGTATTCTTTCAGAAGCAGCGGGAGGTTAACCTTTCAGACGCTGCAACCTCCTCTGAAGGCTGTATTTCTTCCCTCGTCCACACCTGTGAGGAGCATAAAAGCTTCTTGCCTCCAACTCTGCAGTTATTTGGCTAGAAGGGCGCTTTTAACCATGTTGCAAATGTTTTTAATTTATTTATTGGAGTCATTGATTTTGGTAAAAAAAAAAACATCTGTTGGAGTAATATATCAAGTAGATGCTACGCTTGAAGCTATATTCCTCTTTTATTTCCTTAATTTTCAGTAGTTAAAAATAAGTTGATGATTTACATTTTAAAAATGTCCTTGTTTCCGTTGTTTGTTGGGCTGTATAATCTCAAAGACAAGTTTTTTCTGTTCTCTTCTTTTCTCAATATTTTTTTTCATAGTTTTCCTGTTCATCTAAATTATTCCTCGTATATTCTTCATTGTTCTGACTACTCTGTTTTGTTTATTTAAAAGCTAAGTTAAAAATATTTTCTAGTTGCTTTTTATTCTGTTAAAATTTGTGAAGGAATTTTACATTGTTAATTTTAATTCAGTTGTTCTATACTTTTGATCGAAATTATGTATATTTTATATACAGTTGTAACTTACATCTCCTATAGCCAGGAAAACATTATTTCCAGCCTCTATAAGATGTTTATAAAATTTGTTTTAAGTATTAAGATTCAGTGTGTGTATAACACGGGAATATTACGGATTAAAATTGTAGTAAAATTTTCCTAAAAAAAAAAAAAAATTAAACCGAAAAATATTTAACCTTTTTACAAATTAGTTTTTCTTTTTCCTGTTTTGCTTTTTTAAAATTTTTTTACTGCATTGTTTGTATTTAATATTTTATTTTTTTCATGATTAACAACATCATGATGATACTTCGTAAATAATTCTATTAGTTACTTCCGGTTCCGGCAAACAGAAACTTAAAATTTCAACTGGCCTTAACGATAGTCTGCTATATAAAAAAATTGCTCAAGCATTACTTTTAATTATGAAATTTTAATTTATTGACCAAAATAGAAGCAACATAATTTTATTTTTATTTCATTAGAGGAATTTCTCACAAGACAAATAAGAAATGAACAAGAAAAAAAAGAAGCTTACAAGTAGATTTATAAATATTGCTTAAGGTTAAATTATAAATTTTAAAATTTCTTTGATACAACTATAAATGTGTGTCATATTACTTCGTTTAAAGAGCAAGACAAAATATGATTTTTAAAATTGACGAAGTTTTTTTAAAATTATTATTAAGTCTGTAAAAGTGGTGATTAATAATTTTCTGTAATGATGAACTTTTAATATATACATTGGATATTTATGCTATGATATATATATATATAACATCAATTGTATGATTCTTCAATCATATGGTTATTTAACTTATCACTTATACTATTTTTAAACTCATTTGTGTGTGGAAATTTATCAACGTGACACTTTCCATAAAAATTCACGTAACTAATCAACACCATACAAAATTTGTCAGTACCACAAAATGGCTACTAGTTCGTTCCAGCTTCAGTCATTTTGACAATGTGCCCTTAAAGTGAAATTCGATAATTGTTGTCCAAAATTTATGTGTGCAAGTTTCGCTAAAAATATCAACGGATTGTGATTCTTTTCTAAATTAATTTCTGAACGAAAATGAATTCCGAAATGGCATGTTCGTTTCCCTGCCGAACACGCATCCCACCCCACTCTGAGAGGGCTCCGAACCCTCCTGTGTACGCAGGTGGTGGGGAGTGGGCCCTTAAAGGGTGGGGGCTGGAGTTCCCCTTGTTGTTGAGGCTGCACTCGGTGAAATTGGAATGCTGTCCCCCCGCCTTCTTACTCTGTGCAAACATTTCAATAATATTGACCCTGGGAAAGATGCTGCTGTAATGGAAGCATACATGTCAGATTTAAATTTGAAGTTTTACATAAAAAATAATTAAATAATTTCAAAATGAACTTAATATTTGGATATGTATTGATTTCGTTTTTAAAAGTGATCTTTGGTGAAACTTTCATTTTGAGGTACTTATGATACACGCTTTCTTTATTGGGGAGCTATTTCTGTTCCAATTGTCCTTGATAATGTCTCTAATATTTTTTTTAATTTATTCATTATTATATCTTCATTCAAATATATAACGCCAAAATATATTTTATAGGAAAATTTGCTGCTCATTTTTGATGCTCATATGCATTTGGATGAATGAATTGTGTGAGATACAGTGAGGTAATGGGGTTTTTACTGTGAAATAAAATAAATTATATTCAAACTTGCTCAACTTCTATTACATTTAAATGAACTCTGCTCAGTTTGGAATAATTTTAAATATTTATAAAATATGTAGATCTGTGTTAAATAATTTTTATTTTATACAAGTAGGTTTTCTGTATTTCACCACCATAAATTTTCATTTTGTAATATGAATCATTTATAAACATACAATTACATAAGATACTTGTTTTTGAATTTAAAATTCTTTTGTATAATGATTTCTTTAAAGTAAAACTCTCTCTCTCTCTCTCTCTAGAAAAACTTTATTTTTATCTTGTTATTTATTTGATCTTGCATTGAATTACTTTTAAAGACTTAAAATAATTACTTCATTTATTGTCAATTTTAAAGAGTGAAATATTGATCATAATTTAGAATACTAAATCATTTTAATAATTCGTTATTTTATTCAGTCTGTATTTTTTGTTAATTCTGATAGATATTTATGAATATCAAGAATTCTCTTATTAAATTATTAATGGTTTTGAAATTATCCGATCTTTAACATTTTTACATATCTAACGTATATTTTATTTGATTCCAATGGATGTATTTAACTAATTTCAATTAAATATTAATTTGAAATTTTTTATGTGCTCAAATTGTGAATTTATTATAGGTATTTTCTTTATTTCATTCTTAACTTTTTTGCTTCAATGTAGCTTTGGCGACTCACATCTTGGGTATCTATAAATCATGAAAGTTTATTTCTACAAGTAATTATTGCCTTCAAAATGTACTAGAATGTCATGTGCCGTCTCAAGGAATTTTTCCCTACTGTTATATTAAAAAATTTGCTTACAAAAATAAGTACTCTGTAAAAAATTGGTGTTAAAAACTGATAGTGGGAATAGAGTTGTGCATTTGTATTTTGCGTCCAATCAAAATTGTATAGGGTCAAAGACCACATATGTTTTTTTTTTTTTTTGTGATTATTACAACATGTACTAAATCTAGGAAAATTAATTTTAGTGTATCTGTAGACCAACAATTCACACTCTTTTTATCAGTTCATTCCTTTGAAACCACGCCAAGCTAGTTGCCAAATGGATTCAACTTGCATTCAACGGGCGCTACGGATGTCTTATACTCATAGCATTATGGGGTCTATTTTAAATTGTAAATACCGTTGCGTGCTGAAAATGATCATTGAGCATCAACTAAGACTAACAGTTGAAATCGCATGTCATGTGATATAGTACTTGAAAATTATTGTATGACTTTATCATACGTCGAAATGGTTAGCTCTCTGGTCCTTTTTATTCCAAGTTCGTGAATGCGATTACCACCTTGGGTTGTAATTTTTGCTATGACTCGTAATGCATCTTAAGCTTTTATTAATTATTAACTACTTGTATTGTAACTTAAATTTTAAGAAGAAAATATTAAACTTTGACAATGGCTGGCAACACTTTGGTGTAGATGTTTAGGGATTTTTGTATATTCTGCTCAAATCAAGAATTATAGTTGGGGGATAAAAGCACTCTTCTTCGCATAGTAACTGTGGAGATACTTGTCAAGTTTATTGAGAAATCTTATGTATATATTGTCCATTTTTTTGTACAGTTGAAACGTATATGTTCTTTCAATCACAGATAATATCACTTGTGTGTCTTTATTTTTTAAAATATTTTAATAATTTTTATTTATTTTGGTTTTTACAATTGCCAAAATAATTTTCTACTCTCTGCGTGCATTTCCAAGATTACCACTAGTTGTGTTTTTGCAATTCTATCTAACAGTTAACATCAAATGTATTGAACGCAGTTGAGAAACTCGTAAATCAAGTATTATACGTCGCATATTTTAAGGGTCTCATTAATTAGAAACAGACTTCTTGTGACTTCTGCCAAATTAAATATCACTAACTTTAAAATAAGCTGCAATGCGTTGTTGATATATATATATATATATATATATATATATATATATATATATATATATATATATATATATATATATTGATGGTTAAAATTTTAATTAAGTATGTCTAAATTTTTGAGTTAGGAAATCATCTTTGAATAACTGTATTTGCATCATATAATAAATTCAGAGGGTCCATCATAAATGAGATTTTATAATTAATTATAATATAATTTGTGTCTATACGGATCTGATTATTTCATTAATTTTACAGCACAGTAGTCCATTTGAAATAATAAAAACTTCCTTAATTGCTAAAATGTTTAATGCAATACCGGAAGATAATGAAAAAAAAAATTGTTACATAAATGCGGGAAAACATAAATATCATTGTCCTACATAAATAGATCTTGAAGTTAAATTTAAAATATTAAAGCGTTACCTTGTTTGAAAAATCAATGTTTTTTTGTTTTCTTATGGAAATAAAGAACTTTAGAAGCAGTCATCGAATATATTCTACTGCAAAATCAATAATTTCTCTTATAGTTATTGCTTATTAAATTAGTAAATGTAAAAGAGGAAAATAATTCACGTGGGAAAAATTTTCGCATGTATTTTTCGTCTGTAAATTTACTGTAGGTGATCGGTTAACGAACAATTTAGATTGCGAATAAATCAGATAACGAACACTTTCAAAGAAATTTTTTGTGTTCGGACAACAAACACGTAATCGGATAACGAACTAAAACGAATTCTAACGAACATTTCTCGACTCTCGAAGCATAATGTGCAGGTTTGTCAAGATCAAAGGACCAAAAATCGTTATTTATCTCTCTTGGTCATGTTGCTTGCCTATCGAACTTCAAAGTTCTATATTTGAAAACTTTTTCTCCAATAGATTATTTATAACTAAAGTAGACCCTCAGTTTCAGTTCTGATTTCATTAAAATCCGAAGCTGATTTCATTTTGAGCGCATTCTCTCTCCCCTTGTTCATTCATTGTCTCACACGTATTCTTGAATAATGAATTCCAGACAACAGCAACACACACTGTTAATAATTACTTTACAACGACAGTGCTATTAATTACTTCCAGAAAATCCTGAAAAAGGGAGAAAAGCAATTGACGTTGGACATGTTCTTTAACGCCTATAAACAAAAAATCAAAAGGACTTAATATGCAAGACTATATATGCATGCATTTTTTTTTTATATAAATGTAATAAGAAACTATTTATCCTTTGTTAATTTCATTTTTAGAGTCTCCAGAACGAATGAATAGATTTCACAAAGAAATCTATGGTAAATTGATAATCGGTTAACGAACATGGACCTGCAACGGTTTATGTTCGTTAACCAATCAGCCACTGTATTTTGCAAAAAGGTTTTGTTTTTTTTTTTTTTTTTTTTTTTTTCCCTTACAGTTGAATTTATACTAATTCAGGATAATTAATAAATTCCTTAAAAATTTATCGCTTATAATTTTATTTATGAAAATATTTGACATAAAATTGGAAACAAGTTTTAAGTTTTTCTCATGTCCAATGTGTTGTTTATTTGTGATAGTTTTCGAGGGTCAATCACGTTTTTGTGTGGTTCCATAATTAAGTAAACAAATAATGTTAATTCTTAGATAATTAGTAAAGCTTTGATTTTTTAATTTTACACAATTTGATGTTTGCTTTTTGATGAATGACTTTACCTTAACTGCGAGAGGTTCAATAGAGACACTCCATAGAGCCAATTGCTATGGATTCTCTAGTTTTAATTAATAATCTGTAATATAATTATCAATGACTCTACGAAACTACGTACATTATCCGGATGTTACAAATTTATATATATTTTTTAAGATTTTTTTTTCTTTTTATAGCGGTTAAGTTCATTTCTCTAAATATTTTTTATCTTATTTAACTATTTCTTGATATTTTTCGTGTTTGTATATTGCTGTTTCATGTATTTTAATACAGAAAGCTCTTATGGGTTTGCTTTTTTAAATTAATTAATCTAAATTTATTTATATATGTTTTGTTTATATGTGACACTCCATTATTTCAAGTTAAGTACTTAAATCATCGGGGAAGCAGTGAAAGAATTGTGAAGAGTGCGGTAACCATAGTAACTTTATTTAAATCTAGAATTAAACGAAGGGGACTAATATTTGCAATGGAAAGATGTCAAACTGTAATAGTCTGCGCTCATCTTTTTTAGTTAAACCATCTCATAGGTTATAATCCCGTTTAAAGCGTGAATGCTTGTAAAATTCAGATTTAATTTTTCATCATAAATTCTTTTCAGATTAGAGTTCGTGTGATTTGTAGATCGACAAACCAACTAATCAATCATTTCATTAAGTAATATCACATATGTCATTCCATTTAGAAAAAGAATTCTCAGCAAAATATTTATATGCGCAAAAAAAGCTCGTACGAAGTGGTGCTAACGAATTTAACTTGAATGATTTCGCATTAGAAAAAGAACAGCGAGGTGACATTGATTTTTTAGTTTTAACTAACTGCTTTGAAAATAACTTAGACTTTTTATTAGTGATAAAATATCCATTTGTGTATCAGAATTGCTTTTGCCTGAGTTTAATCATTGTCGAAGTCTTAATCCGAACTAATACATATTGTATATATCTAAAACGTTGGTATTTTATCTGCCAATGGCAATATCCTCCGAAATAATGTTTTGTTTCTTCAAATCTTGTAAAACTGTGGGAAAATTGCCATCGCAGCGAAACTAAACAGCAGTTCGTGTCTCGTCTTTACACGTTTAATTTGGATTCCATTTGAGGATATTTTGTAAAATTGGCGCGTTATGAAAAGTGTAATCTTAGCGCATGGTTTCCTATCGTGAGAGAAAAATAGCAGCCAAATGCGAATGTCATCCATTCTTCGCATAGCTCGTTGTTTCCCATATTACAATGTCATCAGCTACCCAGGTACTCAGGCTCTCCGTACGCGCTGTGTTCTTGGGAATGCACTCTTTTTAACACTTCCATAGGCTCTCCCATTTTTATAATGCTTCTTTTTTTCCAGCTTTAGGCGCAATCGTAAAAACTCTCTGGCATCATTGGTATTCCCATAAAGTGTCTCGGAAAATTGCCTGGTGTATTTAAATCCGAGCTAGAACATGATGCCTTGGAACACGCCAATTCCCTTTTTTGAATGCCAAATGGCGCTGTCCTGCTCTTGCGTGACGTTATAAAAATGTCTTCTCTTTCTAGTGTAGGATTGTGATTGTATTCTGAAATGTTCGTTTCAACTTTTGATGTGAATAACATTTAATATTTCCGAAAATCTTCATTTATTTTATTGAAGTTGTACAATATAATAGAAGAGAAAGTGTTCCTAAATAAGCAATTTTTTTTTTTAACAAGTACTGGAATATCACAATTTTTCACTGTTTAAACAGTCATTAATCAATGAATAAATGCTGTCGTTCAGTAGGTTCTATAAATTAAAATAGCATCCATAAAAGTTAGCAAATAAAAAGCTTCTTTAAAAGAATTAACCAATCAGAACTTTTCTGTGACCAAAGAAAATGAAATCGTTTCTCAGTCAATTTTACATCTCAATCCATAGTTCCAGAAAAAAAAAAAAAACGTAAATTATTAGTGGACAGTAAAATATGGGGGGGGGGATCGTCAAATGTTTCGACTCTAATGTTAAAATATGTAGTTGTGTAAATGAAATAAATTTACCTCAATATAATATTACGATATTTTTTTCTAAAATAAAGTATATATATATATATATGTACATATATATATATATATATATATATATATTATAAAACTGCGTAAAACAGTATTTTAATTTGAAGTTGTTTGTCTTGCCAATTTTTTTTTGAAGTGGCTTCTTTGCATATTTTTAAATTTTTTTTTAAGGATAATCTTTACTTGTGGCATTAGACTACATTTTTAATTATATCTGAATTGTTTGAAATATGCCGATATAATTAGAGGTACAGTTGTTCTATTATCTAAAACGTGAAACTTAAAAATTATTGTCATGCAATAACTTTAACTGCAACTTCTTCGAATGTAACTGTTTGTAGTGGTTCGCACATCTTTTTTAAATGGTCAGTTGAATTGGATTTCGTATAGAAAAATCGCCATCAGTGAACAAAACAATGAACCATTAAGGTTGCGCCAAGGATATCAGTAATTGTAAATGGGTTTTAGTGTACTTCGCTGATCGGTTTTCATTGATATATGGACTTTTCACTTTCCAAATCGATCAATTCCAATTTTGAATTTTTGAAAATATTAAATAAAAATATTATATATAAGATGTAATTGCATATATTTTGAACAAATTTAATTTGAAATAAGAATTAACCCCACACAAAGCATTCGCAAATATAAAAAAATTTTAATCTTGAGAAATCTTATAATATTTCTCAATTTCTTGTTTTAGGAAGCTCATGGATGCGGTAAATGAAGCAGTCGTTTCGAAGTCATTAAAACAAAAATTGTTTTTAATTTTATTTTCAGTATCTTGCTTGGGGATAAGTCAAGTTATCTGATAATGGTCAGCGGTTTAGCATTCTGTTAGTAATTTGAAGGTTCTATTCCCACTTCAGACATTCATGTTTGTAAATGTTCCGAATCGTCTTTAAGTACTAATCCCAGTCGATAAGTCTAATATGTAAAAATTATCCAGTGGAAGCTAGATGAATTGCTCAAAAATCAGAAATGTCCTTCCAAATGAAAGAAATTTGAACTGCAAGCAGTTTTTGTGAATGGTTATAATTTACGCGAAGAAAAGCGTTATAAAGCAGACATTAAGTGAAACATTCTTAATTGTTCTAAAGCAAAAATGAACGTATAAATTATAAATGTATTGAAATAGTTTACCGTTGTACATAACGTTAAACACACAACATAAGTCTCTCGTAACATTATATAGCAAAAGTAATTCTAACCTTTGAAACTCGTTTAAGAAATATATATATATATATATATATATATATATATATATATTATATATATATTATATATATATATATATATATATATATATATATATATATATATATATATATATATATATATGCATGCATGCGGCTTGACTACTACTAGTTTATTGTGGAAGCGTTTCTATTCAAAATGCTAAGAATTTCTTTCTTTCATAAAAACTACCTTTTTCAAAAGTTTAAATCTTTGAAATAATGTAGTAAGAATTTCTCTGTTGTGAGCTGTGTATGCAAATGTTATTCCTTTTCATAATGAAGCAGTTTTTCCTCCCTACTCTCGACAGTAAATTTCAAAGGAGTGAAAAGGCCTTCCCATTGCTGAGCTGCTATCTCGGCAACAGCGCTTGACGATTCTTTTCACTGCTGATGTATTCTGAAATTTCTTTTTAAGGTTAACTCCATAGATTTTCTGAATAAATTATTTCCTCTTTCTGACCGTGGCCTTCCTCCTCATTCCCACTGTCTCGAATGCTAAGCTCCAAGGTTTTTGAAAAAACTAAGGTTGGTTGGTGCAGAGAATCGCATAAATTCTTCTTGTGGCGCCCTTCGCTCTGTTTCGGTATTTTATGTAATGTTCAATTAGCATATTTAATTTACTAAAAAACGCTTCAATTCTTTATTTAAGTTAAATAAATATATTATTTGGAAAATAAATTCTGACAGTTAAAAAAGTGATTCGAACATGTGATTATATGTGGACCAGCTAAACGAAAGTTTGTTTTTAGCTTAATAGTTTTATCTGTTTTGTTGTTGAAATGACTTAATATGGACTTCACTTTAAAGATATTAAATTTCTGTGACTGTTATAATATTGAATCTCCTTTTCGGCTGAGTGAATTTATATGAAATTACTTTTAATTTCTTGAAAATTTCCTGTTATTTTCATTTCTTTTTAATATTCGACATTTATGCCGAAAAAGCAGCTAAAATTCGAGTTCTCTTGTGCACCAATTCAATTGTTTGTGCGTTAAAAAAATGAAATAGAGGATTATTCTGTCTCCGATTACACTAATTGTATTGAAATTCGATATTGTAGTTTCAGTTAATTCTTGTTTGGGCTATGAATCATATATAAAATTTTAAATGAAATTTATTCATAGAGGAATGTGTATAGTATTTTACATAAAATATATTTGTAGAAATACTTCCTTACCTTCAAAATCTATTTTACATAGTCGTTGACTTGTGTGCTTCGGCCGCTCATTCTATGATTCTTAAATGGAAAATTATGTTTTTCAAGCCAAGATGTAAAATTGTGCGAATTGTCAGGTCTGTCTTAAATGGCATAGCTCACATTTCTAGAGCCTAATTCTTCAGCGATCGTAATGCATGTATTATGTAGAATCTTAATGAAGAGAAAAAAAATTATTTTATGTATTATTTTCTTTAAACTCCTTTAAATGGTATTGAGTAAAGTTCTCATGTTTTAAAATTCATTTTAAATTTAATTTGACTCTATAACGATTATTGAATAATCGATTTAGATTACTTAAATTAATGAAGAATTATTGAAAGTAAATGCATCCTTCTTAAAATTCACAAATATACATCCTTAAGTACTGGACGTGTAATCCATTGGCATCCATTAGCGTTTAAAATTCTTGTAATTTTTTTTTTAATTCGATAGGGCATATTGCTAAAAAAAATTTTTTTTTTAATTGATGGGCATTATTTTTCACATATTTATTTTAATTTTAATATACATTCATTATTATCGCAATATAATAGTGTGGTAATTGATGTCATTATGTAATGCTTTGTTCTTAATCAAAAATGTTATTTGAAATGAATAACTTCGACAGATGGCTGAATGGTCAGCGTTCCTGACTCGTAGTTTGTTGGTGCGGGGTTCGAATCCTGGTTCGGGCATGGATGCTTCTTTCTTTCTTTGTTTTTCTGTCTATTCTCCTGAAATGATGAAAAAAAAAAAAAAAAAAAAAAAAAACCAATTGTGCACTTTGGTGTTAGAGATCGAAAAGGTTTTCAGTAAAAGTAATTAATAATTGTATTTCTCTTCAAAATAATGTATTGATGAAGGAGTAGTTATTGAATTTTAATTTGAGATTTCTGTATCGCACATTTTTCCAAATGTTTAATATGAAATTTTCTGTAAGGTAATTTTTTTTTAAATGTAAAATATTATAACCAGTGACTTAGTTATGACATATTACCACATTGATCTTGAGATAATAATTAAATATTGATATCGGATCTCAGTTGTATACTATAGTAAAAAATTTCTATTTTATTCTATATTTACTTACAGTAATATTTTATACATTTATATTTTATAATATATATATATATATATATATATATATATATATATATATATATATATATATATATATATATATATATATATATATATAATATTTACTTACAGTACTATATTTATTTCAGATGTATTTCAAATTAATCGGTACTGGAAATGTTTCTTAATTTTGTATGCAGTATATATTTAATGCATCATTCATATTAAAATTTTGTATAAGTATATAAAGAATGGAATATGAAAATCTGGGAATTTTATTTGAATGAAGAATATTTTAGTCACTGACTTAATAATTTCGTAAACATTTCAAATCAGATATTTCAGTGACAATTCAGTCCTTATTTCTTGTTTACATCATGTATTTTCCTAAATTTCAAAGAAATTTTACTATATTTAATCTCTCTCACTCTCACTCACTCACACACCGCGCAACTGGCAACTAAATGGTTTGTTGTTTGGCTTTCAATTCAACAGTTTTTCAATTCGAATCTCACCTTCGTAATTCCTCATGCCTTCTGCTTTAAGTAATCTATACCTCAATAATCTGTTATTAATACCTCATTATTTTTCTGTTATTAATACCATCGATTGAGTAATTAATACTTCAATCCTAAAATTATATACAGTTGCGATAAAGTTCTTGTTCACGAACTCAATTTTCTGAAATTTTAATTAATGTAGGAATATTTTGTCTGTTAAATATGATATTTATAGAGATTTAATAACTTCGTAATTATATTTTCGATTAGGTAGTGAGATTGATATAAATTTTCTGCTTCATATCCCAGTCGTATAAATTCGTAATATGGAGTCGATCCCTTTATAGCCATTATAGGTACTTGTTAGCGCCACCATCATAATTCTCTGCCTGTATACCGCCCTTGACACTGATAGGGGCGCAGGCGTTGAAGCAGTGCGCCCCCGATCTGGGCCACTGGTCCAGCAGCCCCCTCTGGTTATGACACGTAACATTTACCATTCGAGTTGCCTATCGCACAAGTCGAGTCGGGCAACTATGCAGAAATTCTGCCACGAATCCGCTCCAACGAAAGCTGCGTATTTCGAAACCGAGTTTTGGCAACAAAAGCCGAGTGTTTGTATGCGCTCATTAGAGAATTTTCTCAGGCATGAATGTATGACGAGTAACGGACGGCATTGTTGGAAATCTCTATTTTATCTTAACTAGTTTTTTTTATGTCTCCGACAATTTTGACTAGTAATGTATGATTGCTGATATTTTTATGGGCATTATTTACCGGGGAAAATAGTACAATGTGATCCAGCTCCTGCCAACCTAAATGAGACGGGTGGTTTTGGAAATTTGTGTTCGGGCCCCGTTTTTCATATATTCTCCGTTTCATAATAAATAAGCTGCTGTCATTTCCGCTTCAAATGCAATAATTTGTTTTTCAATTACTTTGACACAATTGTTTGTAATTCGTTATTTATCTTTATTGGTTAATTTTTATTGTGATTTTTGAGTTTTCAGGAAACTTTACTCGTGCTTAATCGCAATCTCTGATACAAATACAATTTTTAAAATGTATATACCTTATTATAATGTGAAGGCTAGAGATGTAACCACAATGGTGTCAACGCGCTTATATGTAGTGATCGATACTTGAACGATTAAGTGTCTGGTAATCAATCAAACAGTTTATGGGTTTAATTCCTACCTGGGAATCGAATTTGATGTTTTTAGTGGCACAGAAACTACATTTAAACTGAAGACACCAGTCTCGTTCGAAATAATCATTATGATAAGCAAGCAAACCAGGTTGAATTGTACCTCATGTGCCAAGAATTAAGTAGCATTTTGCATATGCTTCACTATCTTCAATGTTTTATGTGAAGATTCTGTTGAATTGAAAGCAAATAGCGAGAGTATTCGCATGCTCGTATCGTGTCGCAGTTATACATGTTTTTTTTTTTTTTTTTTTTTTTTTTAAATCTATCTGTTATATGAATAAGCTTTCTTTGAGATGTAGTTGTTGGTGTGGTTCGTTCATCTAATTTGCCAAACCATTCAAACACTACGTCTAAGGTGAGTAGTTACGCCAGTCGAATTTATAACGAATTGAAATATTGGCAAATAGACCTACATTACTAAAACTAACAAAAAGAAGAAAAAAATATTTATAGCAATATGTGAATCGGGGAATTTTTGAATGAATTTCCGAAAAGTACACTTTTTATTTTCTTTAGTATGTTAAAAATAAGGCGTGGGAGGAATGCCTATTTGCTTTAATTTTCCTATTTATTTATTTTTGAGAGTACACAATAAAATTTCATATATATATATTTTCATCTATTTTAGTTTCCTTTCCTTTTAAAAAAATATTTTTGAGATGGACGTGATTTCAAACCTCAAATTCGCAACTGTGGAGGAATTTTGCTCAATTGAACAGTCAGTTTGTCGATGGATAAGCTCGTCGCTGCCTTATAATTCGGAATGGGAGGTGAACGCAGAACAAGTATTTAATGAGAGGAGGACGCTATGCTGCTTTTTGCCTTCTACATAGTGAGGTGTTGACGTGTTTTTCCCCCTGGCGGCACACGCATATTACTCATTATTTATGAATAAATCTATATGAAGTCAAAAATGCGCTTGTCTTCTACGCGTCGTAAAATAATTCACTGGTTTTGTGGCTCTCGGAGTAAAATACTGAGATTCGATACTGGAGTTGATTGTTGATTTTTTGGACGAATATTTGTAAGCATGGTGGATGCTTGGGAGAATTTTCCGATTTTCCCCCTCACGACTCGGGAATATGGTTACTCATAAAAACAATGTTATGTTGTTATAAAAAACTTTATATACCCATTAGTTGTAATCTGTTATAATCTGCAATGCATAAAGGTGTTTGCCGAATAGTTAGCGCTTTTACCTTCGGTTCAACAGTTCGTGCGTACGAGATCAGCCATTATTGAACAAGGAGAGAAGGATTTCTTCTTTCTGTGAGAATTTTTCTAATTTTTCTTTTTGTTACAAGTGAATGTGGCATGCTATTTATGAGAATACATCATTAAAAAGATTAAAAACGTAGAGATCGAATCTGATGCTTCTCTGCCTGAAGAGTTTGAATTTACCATTAGAACATATCGAATCCTTAACTGAATCGAAATTATCAACATCTGTATATATTCTCTTTATTTAATAAACGAGTTTCACATAAAATTTCTAAATTTCATATAGTTCGCAGCTGGACTGTTTGTGCTCTGGGTTCGAATCCCACCAGCGGTATAGACGTTTGTGGTGATTTGAAATTCACTTTAAACTGCAGGTATCGGTCTAATGTGCCCTTCTGTAGAAAGAATAACCATTGAGCGATTAAGAAATCAAACCTAGCTGGAAACTTAATGATCAGTGTTCTGCTCATTAGTTCACGGGTTCGATTCTCATCTCGGGTCGAGATGTTTTATCGGTTCGGAATCCACTTTTCGAAAACAAGTGACTATATAGTCCTTTTGAGAAACCGAATTTCATTTACTTCGATTGTATAGTGAGCTATTGTAATAGATCCGTCCCCCTCCCCTTTAACATCTTACGCCATTCATCGGGAGATAATAATTTATTTTCCTTATTTATTCTTATAAAATTAAATTTCTTTACGGTGAAAATGCTTGTTTTTCATCCCAACTTTCCTCGAAAATAGTAAATGAAAGGAAAAGCATTCCCACCCAGGAAATTGAATGAGGTATTAGTTTGTCCACCTTCTCTCACTTTCCCTTCAATTATTGTTACGCAGCGCGCAAAGATGACGTCGCTGACCGTGATTTGAATATTGCGGTTTCGCGGTCAAAGTTCGGCTGGTGTGAGAACTCTCTCACCCACATGAGCACGTAACCGTGACCGGTTTGCTTGCATTGTTGCTCCTTCTCCAACTCTTTCTTTCCTCCCCCCTTCGAAAACGGGGTTGATCTCTCTCATGTAGGAATGTAGGTGAGAGAAAGCATATTTGGATGAGTAGATTAAAAAAAGTTTTTAAAGTTTTTCCTTCATTGTCTTTCGCCTTTTTTTTTTTTTTTTGCGGCGTCATGCGCGGTGCAGCTGGCTGCCTGTTGAGCAGCTGGCGATCTCTTCCGCCGCCGCCGATGAAGGCATCTCTGGTGCGGGTGATTGCTGCAATTATCAGAAATTGATGCTATCACTCGGAGAAATTGCCGGAGATAATGTATGGTAAGTGCCGTCGCCGACTCTCAAACAACGGAGGAAATGTGTTTGAATGGGCTTTTGATTGTTAACTCTTGTATATTGTTATTTTATTTATTTTTTATAAATAATTTGTGTAGTCCGCTTGTGTGTTGTTGATAAAGAGATTTCTTTTTATTTCTTTAGAAACCTGTATTCGAGGAGAAAGTGAATATGCATGGAGAATTATACATGTTAATTCATTCATACCGGGAAAAATAATATTATCAATTACGATAAGCAGTCTATTTAAGTCAGTACTTGGACATCGCATACTGGACAGCCTAACTACTAAAGCTTGTTGTAAGGTATTTTAATATTTATTTTGTAAATTGCCCTCTGAGAGATATTTTCATTCGTAGTGGGGTGTCGGATGGGAGGAAAACCCCAAGCAGCCACCCTGACAGCCAGACATGCATGTAGAAGGGCAACATCTATCTTTTGTTGTTCAAAAGTGGATTGCATTTTTATTTACAATAAATGGGATTGAAATAAGATGACTGTGTACATATTTTATTCGAGACCGCGGTGGTCTGGTTGGCTAGGGCGTCGTTCTCATTATTGGAAGGTAGTGAGTTCGAATCCTGGTCGATCAAAGATCCGTCATGTTCACTAATGGCGACTGGGGCACATTAAAACTGGGCGTGGTCGCAATGTCTTCTAATTGAAATGATACCTATGGAGGTGGTAGGCTAAGTATTGTGGGTGTTCTGCTTGGTCCCTGCTTTAAAATCACGAAGACTCCACCCGGCTGCCTCTATCTAACTGGTAGAGCCCAACTCAGGATTAAGTAAAGAGAACCATGCTGGTGCAATAATATATATATTCGTGTAAAGTGGGCACTATATCGTCTATGACGAAAGTCAGCGATAGTTAATTACGAATGTAAAAAAGCCGAAATGAGTCATCCCAATAGTTTACACTCTGGTCTTTGATTCAATAGTTCATGGTTTCGAATCCCACTTTGAGTTTTTGTTATAAAAGAATCCACTTTAAACTGTGTTCTCTCGTGTGCAATTAAATAGATAAGCAAAGCTACAAAAACAGAATGAATAAAGGACTGGTATATATATTTTATATTTTTATCAATATTTTAAATATTTTTCTTGTTTGAAGTAAAATAAGTATTACACAGCTAATTAAGAAATAAAAAAATACGATTATACTGAAATATTAATTCATTTAAAGGGGCTTATTTTTGAATCACTAATGTTTGAATTATTGATTTTGACTCCACATCACATGGACTGTTGTGAGGAGTGGAGTCATGTGGAGGAGATTCCAGAAAGTTCCAATTACACGTGCACGAAGAAATAAATATTCAACATACTTATTTTGTAGTGGCTTGGATTGATCCTGATGTTTTTTCTGATTGGTTAATACTGTGATCTTCCGACTCGTGGTCTCGATTCCCAACTTCGGTTGAGAAACCTTTTGATACTTTTAGGTAACGCTCTACCTATTAGTTAGTGCACTGGCTTCGATTCGACAGCTCGTGAGTTCGAATCCCATCTTGGGCTTGAGTATTTATAGTGAAACGGAATCTACTTATAACTATTGTTTCTTATGTAATTAGCTTCCGAGTGCAAAAAGTGATTGTTGAGCCATAAACAAACTAGAGACCGATCTCTGTTCTTTTAGTGATACAATATTAATAATTTGTATTCAATTTTAAACTATTTAATCGAATTATTATACTTTGGATTCAATTCTATTTTAAAAATGTGGACCACAAAATATAAATCGCAATTTACTCTTTATTGAATACCTTTTTTCATTTTAAAGTAATGACTTGAAATTTTACTTATTTTAAAAATTTTTAAAAAGCATAATTTGTCTGTGAAGACAATGTTAAATTTCAATTTATAGTTGCCCATTGATACTTGTGAACTTATTTAAACATACATTACTTGTGAACTTAATACATTAAACATTTGAACATATGAATGCCATTTTCGCAGAAAATCAGATTAGTTTTATTTAACTTACTTCGTTCAAATTGGTTCGTATTGTAATATTTTTCTTACTTTTCTGTAAAGGAATGAGAGAAAAATGAATTTTTCTCTCATTCCTTTACAAAAAGTAGCCCTGAAAGTGAATAATATTATAATGAATTACCTTTTCATATGAATATAAAATTATGATTTTTTACCAATTTATTACAAAACTTATTTTATTAGCTTATTAATGAAAACTATTTTTTAAAAAATAAAAATTCAGTTGTTGAAAGTAAATAAAAACATTCTATTTACCAAAATTTTTATTTCTGTCAGATTTATTCTTTATTTCTTACTTGTTTGGAAAATATAATTTCTTTATTTTCCTAAGAGTTTCCGAGAGTTTGTATTCCTCCCACTCAGCTGCAATTCCCGGTAAATGCATCGAATGCAAAACTAAAAATAAGTGTTTCGCTTTCTACGCGATTTGTTATCGTATCGGTTGCCATATCTTAAATTGTAGCCAAGGACGCCACCGTCTTGGCGCCAACTCTTATGTAATAAATGACGTGAAATTAGGGTTCTTCTCTAATTGTGCAACATTGAGGTATTTCATCCTCTTTATGGTGAATATCTTTTTTAAATGACTGAGAAATGTTGGTTTTAAAATATTTTTCAATATATTTTTCACATTGTATTAGGAATTATTTCTTGTATTACGATTTTTTCAAAGGGAAACAGATGAATGAGAGCAATTAAATATTGCTTTTACTTATATATAATATAATAAATCGAAGTAGCTTATAAATTCAAAGAAAACTACTTATAAATTTCCTTTCATTGTCATTAAGTGAATTTCTACGGAATCGTTGTAATTGCAAAAATAATTTTCATACAACCTAGCTCTTTAAAATTATAAAGCATATTTCGCGTAGATGGGGCATTATCCTTGTCTTTAAGTTAACAGCTGGTAAATTCGATTCCCATTTTTTTTAAAATGATTCGTAATTCATTTTAAACCGTAAGTTCTGGTGAAGATAATTCATAGTGTACAAAATATTACCGTAAAACTGTAGGTCAAATTTCATAGTAAGACTTATTGCTAATTTTTTTTAGTTCAATAGTTATTTATATTTCAACAATGTCCCATCAGATTTTATGTTAAAAATTTAAGTTATGTATATCTTTGCAAAATATTAACATTTATTTACATTTACTGTCAATAAATACACTTTAAAGATCTTTTTATTTTTAATAAAATCTTCAATTATGCTATTTTTTAAACTTTATGAAGTCATACGTTTATGCATATGTTTTTAATATGTAAATTTATGTTACATATGTAATAATATAATGTTACATATGTAAATTTTTAATATGTAATATTAAAATACTATTAGTTTTTAATATTACATATTAAAAATTTACATATGTAAACTTTAAAATTTATGCATATGTTTTTAATATGTAAATTTTAAAGTTTACATATTAAAAAAAAATTTTAAAGTTTACATATGTAAATTTTTAATTTGTAATATTAAAATTCTATTAGTTAAAGTTCATATTTCAAATACTATTAATATTTACATAATAAATAATACTAAATATTTATGTGTAAATATTTTATATTATAATATGTCTCAAAAGCACCATAATTCTTGTAATTTTATTTCAATTTAAAGAAACAATTGAATTAATTCCTTTTCGATTTTAATATTATTGATGACTTATTTGCCACCAGTATATAGCGCAAAGATAATTCTTGAAGCGATTTCTCGCCAATCCTTTCCTCCCCGTGTCCCAGAAGAACGAATGAAAGATGCAGAAAAGCCATGGGAGGAGAGGAACTGGGGAAAGAGAGAAGAATCGGCTGGGGGCAGGTTAATTAACGTTGTCGTGAATGAGGTCATCCCGTTCAATGCTGTCTGCTTTCCCCCTCCTTTCTCTGTCCCACCCTCCGCGTTCTGTGTGCGTGTGTATGTGTGTAGAGTTGTAACCTAGACTCCGCCTGTATATGCGAACTTTCGTAGTACTTTCGTAAGCGGTGACGTCACCGCGAAAGGAAATGAAAGCGAAACAAGGGTTGAATTGAGGGTGGGGGAGGGAAATAAATTGTATCACATGGAAAGGGGGCCGAGTTTAATTGGCGGGAAAAGTTTCACTTGGTTCCATGTGTGTTCTTGTATGAGATTCTGAAAAATGATTTGCCCCCACTTTTGTTAATTCACCACAAATACATGCGAAAGAAGTATGAAAAGATTCAATTCCAATTTATTCAATATATGTTTTGTAAATTCAACCTTTTCAGAATTTTTTTTTTTAGCTTATTATTTACCAATCTTCATTTTATTATGTATTAATCACATCACTTCTGTCATTTTTTGTAATCATTATATCATAAATGTCAATGCTGTTATTTTGAAATATTTCCTCTAAGAAAAGCATGCGGTGTCCATTTCCTCCCCCCTTTTCTTATTAATTAAAAAACATAATTTTTATTTAAAAATGTGCGAATTATTTACACGTTTTAAAGGGAGGATGCCATTGTTTGTTATAATCCTGATACTACAACCGCTTGAATTTCACATTTTGTATATTGTGCAAGTAATTACGAAAAAAAAATATAGTTTTTTTCAAATTGGTGTTTTGCAATATGACTAATTGATTTGACTTCAAAATTATTTATGTGTTATGTATTTAATTTTAAAATTTATAGTATTCTTTAATTAAAATTAATCTGGAGGTTTTGTGCATTTTGAAATTCAATTTCAGTATCCTAAGCACTAGTCTGGTGTTGGATAAATCCTAATTAGCTTAGACCATCTGGCTTTATCTCTTGGGCACTAATCCTCCAGTCTCCTGCCGAGCTGGTGGTCGAATGGTCAGCGCTCTTGCCTTCGGTTGAACAATTTGAGGGTTCGAATCCCACCTGGTATGTTTGTAGTGGTTCGGAATCCGCCTTAAACTGTTGGTCTAATTAGCCTTCTTGTGCCATAAATGATCGTTGAGCAACAAACCAAACCATACATCCAGTCTCCTTTAAAATATAAAACATGCAAAATGGATCTACTTAACACTATATGTAATGCAACAGCTCAATGATTCAACAAGTAGATGTTTGTAGAGGTTTGAAATCCATTTCAGATAATGCTGGTCGATTATTCCTGGTGAACCAAAGCCACTGTTCGAAAATCTTTCTTCAGCTTCCAGCTATCTGGCTTTTGATTCAAGAGTTCATGTGTTCAATTCCCACTCTTAAACTTTAGACGGCTAGATTGAAGCCGTTGTCGGTGATCGTTGAACAATATATGAACCAAATGATTAAAACGTTGGCCTTCCCTTTGAAGTACGTGGCCTCGATTCCTACTTCTAATATAGGCTGTATAGAGTCGGTTCTTCACCTAGGGTATTTATATTTGTAAGTATCCTGAATCCAAGGAAAATCGTTGGCTTGTGTCAGATTTGTTTATGCCTACCACAAATTTAATATTTTTTTTCCTTTTCGCGGGCACTGATTGACTAACACTTCGCCACAACGAGGATACCACTACTCATTTATCGTTACCCTGTGGCACTTGTGAAGCACGTCACGGAGGTGAGTAGCACTATCCACGTCACTCCACCACAAACCCATTTATGTAGTGAGTTTCAGTCATTTATCATTTTAGTAGAAAGGACTTAAAAAAAAAAAAAAAAAAAAAAAAAAATTAAGGAAATTCAACGAACTTTTTGAGTTTATATTTTACAAATCTGGTTTTTATTATTTCATCAATATTAGAAGAAAATTTTTAACGTTGCCGTAAGCAAGCCAATATTAACATTCAAAAGAGATTGTTTACAAATATTGCAATTATTAATTTAGTATTCTATAAATTAATGACAGTTATAAAAATATCAAATCATCCTTGCTGATTTAAATCAGCCATAAAGTGGATGTTTTGTTCTTTTTCATTTTGTTGTTTCTTATGTTCTGTTGTTCATGTGTTAATGCTTTGAATCAATGGAAAACGGCTTTGGTCCTTGTATAAGAAATCGTTTTATTAACAGAATGAATTTTGACATTAATGTCTGACGCTCGATGGTAAACTTCGCCTTGTTTGCTGCCGCAAGAAGAATGTGATTGAACGGCAGGCAGCAAATTCATTAACAAATCTGACGTACAACGCTGTCTCTATACGATGTGACGTGCAGGAAACGATAACTGACGTCATGGAAATTTTAAACCAATGGGAATTGTAATAAAGTGGCGTACTCTGGAATTCAACTGTATCGAAAAAAACAACCATCATTTTATGGTAAATATTATTTAAAATAATAGAGAGGAATAAATTCCAACTCGGGACCTAGGCATCAGGAACACTAACCACTCAATAACTCGGCCCACAATTTATATAAATTACAAGGTCTTTTTTTAAATTAAATACACATTATATTGGTTTATTTAAAACAAATAAAAATAATATAATTCGATTCAGAAATTTTCATCATGAAGCTGCATAGTCAGCTCTATATATAGCCTCCAAATCAATAGTTTTTGGGTTTAAATCCCATCTTAGACATAAATATTTGAGGAAGTCTAGACTGTTCCTTGAATTCCGAATATGAATTTTCAATTTGGTAATCCTTGAGTTCAAAGAATGACCATGAAATTAGTAAGTGATACAAGGAATGGATTTGCTTCCTTTTCTTATACACGGTAGTTATAAACAGTTTGCGAACATTTCGTTTATAACTGTACAACCATGGATTTGGATGTAACTGTAAATTACAGTAATAAATTCTGCAATTTTTAAATTATCAATTTCATGATCTCTTCCTCTCTTTTAATGAAAACATTCAAAATTTATTTCGTTGCTACTTCCAGATTCAAGTGCAAATAATAAGAACAAGCGTTTTGGGAAATATAAATCATCTTAAAAAAATTATTCTTAATTTTTTCTTTGAAAAGGGGGGAAAAATCTTGGCAACGGGCTTGTGTATTCGTTGAATTTATTTATTCATTTTTTCTACAATTAAGCCGATGCTTTTCTTTTATTATTGTGCGAGGCATGGCTTACATTTAACAAAAGATTTTTTTATGTGTATAATTTTACGGCCCTGTTGTGCATATAATTCGTGCTTAGTTCTGATTTCCTGTCACCAATTATTCCATTTCCAAACCGTAACTCCTCCTTAAGTCACGACTTGTGGGCGGGTTTTAGCGAACGGAACTCCAGTATTCTCCTTCTGATCATCTGGTCAATGACTTTATATTTGGCCACTTATCGCCCTCTTATACGAAGCAATTTTATTATTTATTTTATTTTTCCCCCAATCCATGCCTTCAGATCATAACTTAGATGCCAAGTGCGCATGGAGTGTTTTCCGCGCAGTTTCCAGTAGGTGAAGCGGAACACTCTTGGAAAAAGAGATTCTACCCCAAATTTCGTGCAAAGAACCCTTTGTTTGCGCGATTGGAAATAGATCTGTATGATTTTTTTTTTATCTATACACCAGCTTGCTTATCTAGTTTTTGCCTTTAATATCAAAGATTGTCAACTCTTCTTAAAAAATCCGAGCATTTCTCTTCCACTCCGACCTTAACGCATCACTTGGCCCTGCTGTGGTCGCTGACCTTAGATCCTGCAGGTTGGCAATCCACCCTAACATGCAGGTTCTGACCCCTGAAATAGGGGAAAAAATGAACCAAACATCTGTTTCTATTTCCCGCCCCTATCATATTTATTATTTATTTGATAACGTGTGTGTTTTCTTTACTGAAATATTATTAACGGTCATATCTATTACGATTGAAGACAAATTACCATATTTTCTTTGTAGAATTTTTATAAGTTCTAAATGAAACAGAAATCAGGTATTTGATAGTTTCTTTCTCATATCATTTAAGTTAAAAAAAAATTGATAACTAATCTGCATTTGACAGTTTTTAATTACCACTTATAAGTTGGCCAAGCCTTCAGACAAATAGTTATCGTACTTGTTTTTAGTTCAAGAGTTGGAATCCCATCGTGGACTTAGATATTTGCAGTGGTTTGAAATCCACTTTAAATCCGTAGGTTCCGGTTTCATTATCATTCCAACTTATTCGGGTGTAGGAGTTTTTGTTTCGCAACCAATTTAATTTGGCTAAATAGATAGCGCTCTTCGCATCAGTTGCACAGTTCGTAGGTTCGATTCTATTTCAGAAGAGAACGTTTCTAGTTGTTTGGGATTTTTACAAATTCGAAAATTACATCATTTGAATCAGCCCTCGTGGGAAAAGTTACCTTGTGCGAACACGCGAAATCAAATCCTTACAACAAATCCACATTGGCACTTCGAGGAAAAAAAAGTTACCATGAACATAATCGAACCACAAGTGTTCACAAAATTTTGATTTCAAGTTCAAAACATTGCTCATAGTGCAATGTATTCATCTGCTCTTATTGCAGTAAAAATTGTACATTTATTGCCAAAATTTATATGTAGAGTTACATTGTACATAATTTTTTTTGACTTAAATAGATTGCTGAGCTGGCATCTAAATCGGTAGGATTCTCGCCTTTCATCCCACGGCTTTTGCAGTTGATGCTTGGATATTCATAGTGATTGAAAGGCTACTTTTAACTGTAGATCCATATCCAGTTAAGCCCTCGTGTAGGAAAAGTGAGCGTCAAACCAACTTTTTCGAAGTAGCACGAAATATATCTCAAATAACCTATAATTTAGATTCAGTTGGACATCTACTAAATCTATAAAAATAATTATAATTGATTTTATGTAAGATAAATACTTTATTAATGATTATAATATTAACCATAATATAATATAATGAGTGATTATAATATTAACCATAATATAATATAATGAGTGATGTCACATAAGTGTCACGGCATCCCATTCGTTTCTCGCCTCTGAGAGTGCGGGGGGATTTAGATTGATCCGCACCCTTCTCCCATGTCCACTGTTGCGATAGGAGTGATGTCATCAATGAGTCGCATGGCTGATTTGGAAGGGAAGAGTTGGGACTTCCTCCGGTGACGACTCGTGCCCGAGGTCACAGGTTCTGAATGATGAGGAGAGAGCTTGGCGAGGAACGGATGTTGTCTTTTTCTTGTTTGTCTTTGGCGTAACTGCGACCGTGGGGCGGTGCTCTCCGCTTCCCACGTTACAGCTACATCACAATCCATTCTTCCTGAGCTTCTGTTGGAAAGTGAGTGGATTATCGTTCTCTCTTTGTCGTAACTCTTGATGAGTGCGCATTCTTGATATATCAGGTCTCATCTTCAGCTTGTCTATTCGTAGAGACTTGAAATCCCTTTTAAACAGGTGGTTGAGTGAGTACATGTATACAAAAAGTGATTACAGGTAGAAAAATTAACTAGCGTTGGAGGTTGAGAATTTTTTCGCGTGGGTGTGTCTGAGTGGTTCGTGGCCTAGTAGTAGGATAATGCTGAAAAGAAGAAAATGACCCAGGTTCCATTGTTGGAGAACTGGAGACGGATGTTGCGTTTCTGCCATTTGGTTGTCGGGTTGGGTGCTGGGGAGTTTTCCGGGTTTCTTCTCTTGTACCCTCTGTCCGAAAAATCTTCCTTAATAGATTACATAGTCAGTACAAAAACAACCTCAGGCCAATAGATTCTCTTGTGCGGAGTGTCAATGTAAATGCTTTGAATTGGGCTCATTTTCCGTTAATTATTTTTATAGTTACTATTATCGTTAGTCATTTTATGAATTTTTTTTTAATATTTACTTAATTTTAAGCATCTTTTAAAAAATTTTACTTTAAACCGTATAATTTTAAATTCTTTCCTTCGAAATCTTCCACTTGTTATCTTTACCTGACGATTGAAACCGTTTCATTTTGAACCACATTCCAAGGACGTAATCGACATCTGAGTGCACAAATTTCACGCGCATCGAATGCGTAATTGAGTATTAAGGTCTCCGGTTCCTCAGTTCAATTCTTATCAGTTTAGCGTCTATCAATTCGATTCTCGCCTCTGCAATGGATGCTTAGAGTGAGTACCGCTTGAATATGTCCATTTTTAGCAGAAAGCAACTGTAGAAATATAAATAAATCAAGTCAAAGTAGCCTTGGCATTTGCATTTTAAATGAATTAATATTACACATGGGGCGAGATTATTATTGCTTACATATTCATAAGAAATCCCCATAAATAATAATCGCGAAAGAATTCGATTTTAAAAAACGGAAAATTTACTAAAATCAATTCATATCACGACAGTGTAAAATTTTATTTGCTTGTAAAATGTAGAAATTAACCGAGCGTATTCTTTCAAATATAATTATCAAATTAACAGGGTGAATGTTTCTAGAAATTATGCACAAAATAATAATGTTGTATGGAGCAAAGAATTATATTTTTTCATAAATTTTTCTGCTAGTGCATTGCAGCAAAAAATTTTACACAGCCTAATTCTCACAGTAAGCGTTGCCCTATATGTAGTAGTCTGACGTTGCAATCATAAAGTATTATATTATGCACATTGATTCAATGTAAGATTGCATTATAATAAGTAAAAGCGATTGAAATTCTGCACCTCTGTAACATGTTTTAATCATGTCCCTCGCTTTATAAACTGTATGAATGAAATCTTTATTCCTTGGGCTTGAAAAATGTTTGTTCGGAATTGATAGCGACTTATCAAAATACAATGAAACTTATCACGACGCCAGTCTCTAGTAAATTTAAAACAAAACTTCCATTTCGAAATGTAGATTGCATCATTTGTAGTTTAATTTAAACTGATTCACGTTAATTCGCTCTGTAAAGTTGCCACGATGTTCAACATTCTGGAACTCTGCTGGCTTCAAAAATGGAGACATAATTTAAAATTTCCTTTTTAAAGTCTCTATGAGTAACCGCTATCGGTAGAGACAAAATACGGCAAGCATTCGATTCTCCTTATGTCAACAATCAAATATAGTTAGTTAAAATGTTTACAATTGTCTTCGATGTTTGAAAGTTTTCTCGCTTACTGCTGAGCAAATGTATTTCCAATATCCCTCCGATATAATTTCGTAGTTGAAGAGAATTTTCATCCATTCCATTTGTTTGAACTGCTCTGTATGCGAAATCTAATATAACTGCATAAAGTAAAATTTTGAATAAAATTAAGTGTAATTCGTCTCATTTCATACAAGTCTTAATATTTTATTTATTATGGAAGATGAAAATTCCGCAGCTTATATAAATAAAGTTAATATTACATCGAATTTTTTATATATAAGTATTGTATTATTAGAGTAAACTTATAACTGTGCAAAAAATAAAATACTTCCTCTAAAATTAAAATTTTTGAGGAAATATATGTCGTATATGTTCATGAGACAATTATGTATGTTCAAGGGACAACATTGGCTCACCCACTATATGCCCCTCTATTTAAGTTGCCATCACTTTCGCCCCTGCTGAAATAGGTGGAATGTTCTAATATCAGCAGGGGATTAGAAATAATAAAAATGTTCATGAAACAGACGGGCAGTTCTGATATCCCAGAAATGGTGACCAGTATAGCCCTCCTTTTCAAGAATTCCCGAGTTCACATTTTCCATTCAAAGTTCAGTTTCGTTTGAATAAGTTTTCGTTTATAATTATTTTTTTCTTTCTTTCAATTAGTTTATGCTTCTGTTTCTATGTAGATGAAGCGACTGTTTTTGATTCTGCGTAAACGTTCAGTTATAAACCAATTTGTAAAGAATAAAGTTATAATGAATATAGTTATAATATTTTAAACTTCACAATGTTTAGGATGAATGTCATTTGAGCAAAATATGACAGTTATTAAGAGTATCAAAAGGATATTTTTTCGGGGGAAAAAATACATAAATTTCTCATAGTTGAAAAAAAATTTTTATAGTTGAAATTGTACATAAAATTTTAATAGTTGGGAAAAAAAAAAAAAAAAAAAAACGACGTATAATATTGGATCGAACTTCTTATTAAAGCATTGCTTTATTTAGTTTATGCATCCTGACTTTGTATGTTCTTATTGAAAGATTAAATAACCATTCCAAACAGACAGCTAGAGATGGTTAGCTCGAGAGTTTTCATTTCGGCTGTTCATAGGCTTAATTCCTACTTCATGTGGGGATTTTCAAAATTGTTTTCCTGTACCCAATCAGTTCCCATGTTCTGGAGACCTACCAAATTAAATATTAAAAGGTTCGAAATAAATCAAGGAACAAAATAATTAAAGCGCTGCATAACAGTATAAATGCTAGTTTATTGTATTTCTAAAAGTGATTTATAGAGGTGTAGTACTATAAAACTTTTCAGCCAAAATATTAAAATAAAAATTCAAGTTTGATTTATGAATATAATAAATAGAGATGAAGACAATAAAAACATTTAAATAAAAAAGCCCAATAGGGGTTTGATTATTCAATTTTAGCTATTTTTTGTCCGGATATGCTGACATCATGGTTCACTAAATTTTTTTAAATCTGTCATTTTCTTCTATGTGAACTCCTTGGTCTCGATATTAAACACTTCTTTATAACAATTTTAAGTTTTTTAGAAGTGTGTGTGTGTGATTATTGGATAATCTATAAATCACATTAAATCAGTAAAATTGTTTAGTTAAAATATGTTTATTATCGTAATATTAGTTATTGTAACAGCAGATTTCTGTACAATTATTAGTAATTGTTATTTGTTGCATATTATATAAAAACTGTCGTGAAATTCTTTTTAAAAGTATCGATGTTGAATAGATTAGAAATCCCTAATTTAAACAATCTAATTGAATATCTAACATCGTGTGAGAATATCTTAATTTTAATCGATGTAAATTTATTATTCTAAACAGCTCAGTGCATATTGGAATAAAATTTTTAAAAAGAATTATAAAAATTTACTGTTTATTAAATTTCCCATGGGACATATCTAAAATAATATTAATAAAACTATGGTATATTACAAAGCTACTAGATCAAAGGGTTTTTTGTTATTTTTATTGTAAATAAATGTATGAAATGTGAAACACGTTCATTTATTTTAAAAAAGTATTTCTACATTAAATGTTTTACCAAAAAATTCAAATTTTATCCATTCAAATACCTGTCAAAATATTATTAGATCACTAGTTAAAATAATTTTTTTTACAAAACTTAAAAGATGTTGATCCAAGATTTTTCTAGATTTACTCAATTTTTCATTGACTGAGACGAGCAATGATTTAGGATTTTTGTCCAATTTATTCAATATAGTTCGCATGCATAGTGACGATTATTTCTATACACTTTTCCATGAAATTTAACTATGGATTGGCCAGCTTAAGATTCTTTCATTTTTAAACCAATTTTTATTACACAGTAGGCAAAATGATTATTTCTACACCACTTTTTTTAAAGTCTAGAAACATATAATCTGCTATTTCATTCCTTGCGATGTGTGAGCTTGAGTTTGTTGTTTATTTCTAAGTAAACCAAAACAAAAATTTTGAAATAAATGAAAATAAAATCTAAATCTTACAAACTTGTAAAAAGTATATTTGTACACCTATATCTCTGGTAAGTATTACTATCATTTCATGTAATTTTTCACATGATTGTTAATTTTTTGGATAGTTTGTATTTATTAAACATTGAAGATTATCTTTTTTAACATTGAAGGTCACTCGTAGAGAGCATTTGAGAAATGGCCACGAAATCAAAAGAAGTCTCTTTAGACATGGGAACTCATATTGTTAACCTAAATAAAAGTGGAAAATCTTATTGTGAAATTCAAAAGATGGTTTAGTTACCATTTACAACTATTGATTACATCGTAAGAAAATATAAAAATACTGGACGCGTTGATGATGAACGCTGGTCAGATGGCCCGAGTAAAATAACTTCAAGGAATATATATATAATATAAAAACGAAGTATTAAAGCAGCTATTAGAAAATCTTAAATTTCTGCTCAGAAAATTGCAGATGACCTTCTGGCATCTTCTGAAATCAGAGTGACCGCTCAAACAATAAAAAATGTGTTACATGGTGAGTGCTTGTTTAAAGGGCAGAACTCTCCGAGAAAAAAACCAATAATCTCGGAAGTTAATAGAAAGAAGCGTCTATAATTTGCTATGAAATACAAAGACAAACCAATGGACTTCTGGAAAAAGGTTATTTTTTCAGATGAGAGTAAATTTGAAATTTTTTCACCCCCTAGTAACCGAAAAATCTGGCGAAAAATAAAACAGCCCTTGATAGTAAAAATGTACCTCAGACCCTGAAACATAGTGGTGGAAATGTGATGGTATGGGGCTGCGTAGCTCATGGCTTGGTTGGAAAATTACGCCTTACTTACACAAAAATGACTACTTTCAGTTATATTGATGTGTTGCGGCATAACTTATTAGACAATTCTGGAAAACTGGGCATCGAAGACACTTTCTTATTCCAACAAGATAACGATCCAAAACAAATTGCAATAGGTAGTAAAACGTGGTTGCTTTATAATGCGCCCAGATGCCTTGAAACTGCACCATAATCCCCGGATATGAATCCAATTAAAAATTTGTGGATGCTATTGGATACTCAAGTCTGAAAAAAAAATATTACAAGTAAAAATAGTTTGGAAGAAGCACTCATGGAATCTTGGGAAGAAATAGATCAAGAAACTACCAAATAGTTAATAAAATCAATGCCAAGATTTTCCATAAAAATCTTTTCTACTTTAAACGTTTTGTATAGTTTTAAAACCACTTAAATTTTACATAATTCGTGTTCCAATTTTCGAGAGCCTTTTATCACGTGACATTGAAGAATTCTCGCTCGTAAACAAATTAAATTCGAATTTCCTTTAATATTATTTTGAGCGATGAAAAGTTAGTTTTATATGCGATTTTGAAAATTCACTTTTGAAGTCAAAAATAAGTATTTTATGTAATAGCATAATTTCAAAATTTTTTTCAAACTAATGCAGTTTTTATTTTATTTTTAATTTAATAACTTATTTTAAAAATTATGGCTTGCATCTTCAATCTTATAAAATTAATTATTCAGTTTAGTATATCATTAAAATGAGATAATTTGAGTGATTTTATATGTTGGAAGAATATTTTTGTAAAGAAGTAAAATGATCGAGATGATATCTTTTACATTATTTCATTATCAGTCGTTGAAAATTTCACAAACACTGTATCCAAAGTAGTGACCAGACAACAACAATAAACAAAGATTATGTATAAACATTTCATAATCGCAGTCCTTGGGAATTAAAATAACCTTCACCCACATGCTTTGACCTCCGTCTTGGCGTCCAACGAAAGGGAAAATTCGGTCCCAAAAATAACACTTCGTTTCCATCACTCATTGGGGAAACACCTTCCCGAAATTCCCAAACGGGTTGCACGGAGCTGTCTGCCTATAGGGATTACCACATTTTCTTCTTTCTTCCTGTGCCAACGCCGTCTCGCCAAAATGGCTGTTTTCGCCAAACGCAGTGGGATGCGATAAGCTGCCAATTATAGCCATATAACCCTCTGTCTCCATTCTACTATTGGAAGCCATCACGTGATCCCTCTGAAGCACGTGCTTCAGGGGAAACAGAGTGGTTGAGGGCGTGTGCATGGGATGACGTAACGGAGGCAGAAAACTACTCGATTACGTCATGTTACGATCTCTCCTCAGCTGACAAGTGACGCCGGATGCTAGAGCCGGTCTGTTCCATTTGGCGTCTTCTGTGGAGGGGGACAGCATTACTTTAGAGGCAGATAAACAACTCTTAATTATTTTTTGTAATAAATTCGTTTTATTTAGAAGAATCAAAATAGTTTACGAATTATAATGCTTTTTCTTAATTTGTTTTTTTTCTTTTTTTAATTTTCTGTGTTGGAAGCTAAGCACTTTTTGTTCAAATAGCAATACGAATGTGGAATGTCTTAAAAAATTGCAAATATTTTAATGGCATATCATTTTCTTTAATAACGTGACAAATGATATGTAAATAACAAGAGTTTGACATTGTGATGCAAATAGTATTTAAATTATATTTGAAAGGCTTTGCATAATTAAAATTGATAAATATAAATCTTGTAAATTGTATTAACTGCTGAATATATCTCAAGTAAAAAAAAAAATAAATAAATAATAATTTAACAACGTTTAAAAATGACATTTAATTTATTTTTTATAACAGCAAATTTTTATGTGCACTTTATAAGAAATATTTTGTCTGTCTGGAGAAATCCAAAATTATTAATATAGCATGTGCAGTCATTCAGTAAGTCATTGATGCAGATAAATATTTTGACCAATGGAATTCGAGTTCTTAATCGTTGTGCATAAATATTTTATATAGAAATAAGTAAAAAAATTGAAAAAACCTGCTTTAATAATGATTTTTTTCATCATTTATAACTTTTTTCAGTATTTGTTTATCTTGACCGTATATGAACCTTGTACTTCTTTAGAATTATTCGGTTCGCATTGTAATTTTTTTTATCGGTCTCTATAATTTTATTCATGAAGATTGATTTATTGCAATTCATAAAGCAATCGAATTACTTTATCGAAAATTTTTCTTTGATGAATTCACTGTGATTTTTTTTCATTTATTGGAATGTTGTTAACTTGGAAATAAACATTTCACTGTCATGAAATTTCTCTTTAGTTTTTAAATTGGAAAATTGCCGTTGTTTTAATTTCTTATTTAAAGAATTGCTTTTTCTTTAATTGAAAATATTATGACATTTAGTATGTATTTTTACTTTTACATTGTATGTGAGGGGGGGGGGGAGGAGAGAAAAAACTTGTCAAATTTTAACATTCAATAATATTTTAATTCAGAATGCAACTTGATAATAGGTACTTAAAAAGTACAAGTGTGATACGAGCTTATGCAAAGTATATTCATATATGTTTTTAAGTTATCCTTCTTAAGTAATGACAAATGACTTCAAAGTTTTCATAATTTGTAAGACACGAATATTGATTTAGGTCGTTTGTGGTGATACAATTCGTCATTTCACTCTCTTTCATTGTCATTTGTTTCATGTTTCCTGTGTACCCCTCCCTCCCTATTTCAAAGCGAATACGATCTATCGTTTGCGAAATTATACAGTTTTGTTTCATTTTTGTTTTGCGTATTATAGCAAAATATGACGAATAATTCGGACGAATTTATATCATGACACATTCGTCCTTTCTAATATTCATCCTCTCAACTCCGCGATATTAAAAGATTGGATGCCTTTATCAATCAAGAACACATCTGTTACCCAACTTATCGCCGATTGATTTCGTTAATGTTAAAGGAACAAAATTCGCTATATTTAAAATTTAAAGCTAGCTCTGCATTATGAGACGGGAAAATTCCTTTTTTTCTTTTTCCAAATTTATCTCCTGTGATATTCTACCCTGTTCAGTATGAGTGCATTGTTTTGAAAAGAGATGTGTTGGATTTTGGCTGAGAGCGAAGACCGGTCACATAATGATGCGACATGGTCCCGATGACCGCCAATTATATCTCGCTTCGGGCACGGAAGTTGTTACGCCGATGAAAACAGCTGATAGCATCACTCAGCGAAGCCCTTGTCCAACCCTTGAGAAATCGCATCTTGCAGGGACGTGGGAAATGAAGATCGCTGGGGAAAGTTAAGTTGTGCCTGGGCTACTTATTGCTCATAAATTTTAATCGTAACTAACTACAATTCATTGCTGTTGTGCTCTCACTTCTCTCTCTTTTTAAGTTTGAAACTAATTTCAGTTACAGAAAATGTAGTCACTATCATTAATCATCATGATAATATTAATAAATAGTGATGGGAATGTTTTTAAAAGAGTGGTAATTAATTATGTATCAATATATTTTCTTGTTTTGATATTTTAATTTCATCATTTAACAATGTATATAAAATGTAAATATCTAAAAAGTAAGTTCAAACGGATAAAATAATCAATGCTAGTACTAAAGTATAGGAGAAAGAGCCCGTGAGAGACTTAGTATAAAGCATCATTCTCCTGTTCGGAAAGTAACGGGTTCGATACTTATCCCCATTGAGGATTTGGTGTTTGAGCGAATGTAAGTGAATAAAATATTTTATAGAGTTCATCAAAAGAGATGCTCATTTTTCTAGCAAGGATCATATTTTCCAAGATTAGTCCTCGAATATAACATTTGCTCTATTCAAGGACTATTCTATTTCTCACACTAAACTCACTTTTTGTGCAATGTGTAAAGGTCAGTTCGGACCTCCTCATTTGACTGTTGCTTAACTATTATTCGGTGGGGAGTATGTTTGAACGGCAAAAATGTTACCAGGAATATGTCTGTCTATAACCTAGACACTTACTAATAACAAATCTTGAGATGTTTCTAATGGTTCGCGCGGATTCCACTTTAAATTTTAATTAGCCCTTGGGTGCAAATAAGATGTATTAAATTAATAAATAAATATATCAATAACTTCAAAGGATTTCATCAGATTGGCGTACTTTATCTTTTATGTTGTCTTTTATTAATATCTGTTGAGAGGATTACAAAGAAGTTCTGAATTCAAATAAAATTATAATAAGAAATTTGTTTATTCCTTATTTGAAACTTCTGATGTTGCATATATTTTTTAACTGGTGCAATATCTATTTGTGCAAATGCAATAAATTTAATGTACTATTTTATTATTATAATTTTTTAAATAATTCTTTTTAAAAGTATAGAGTTTTTAATATCTTAAACATCCGCGTACAAATAAACATGGCAATGTTTTTAGAATTTTCATGATTGTCAAAGGTGAAGTGAATGTGATATTAGTTGTTGCCTGCGCTCGTAAATAATTAAAAAATTACTCGGTATTACACGTCGCTTTATATTTAAAGTGGAAAAAAATGCATACTAATTACATATTTTCTTGCTAAGACTACTTTTTATAACGTTTGTTTCAGAAAAAAAATTCTTTATTAGGCTCTAATATTTATGAGTTAATATATATTTTATCTTTTTCCGATGTTTAAATTAAACTTTATTAAAAAAGAAACTTTTGTTTAAATAATCATTACTTTAACTTATCCGTTAAAAATACACTTAAAATACCAATACTGTGAAATGTTCTGAGATTTTAAGAACATTAATTCGATTATAATTTTTAAATTTTGCAAAGTTTTATGCATTAAAAAAAATCAGCTGGCTGGTGTTCTTGTGGAGTGTTGGACGGTCGAAGTGAAGTGTTCTCGTCAGAACAGGCAACGACTCTGGCTCATTAACTATGGAGAACATTTGCCTATTCCTCTGGCAACCTTCCTCTAATCGATACTGAAACTGCTCTCTCTCATTTTATAAACCAAAGCTGCCTTTGGAATAATACTGCGGAATTTTTTTCTTTTACTTTTGATGAATGTAATAAAAAAATTCTATTTTTAGATTTTTTTTTTTTACACATTTATATTTGTTTTTACACGTTTTCAAACGTCATACTGCTGGGATTTCAGTTTTCTGATATCCTCAATTTTGTATTCTTAGAAATTCTCATATGTATGTAACTTTTAATTTCATCGAAAGCGAAAAAGTTGAAGTTAAGAAATATAATTTATATTTCTGTGCAAATTCTGTCTTAGCGATATTCTAACTGAGAATGGAATTACGGAATATGATTACCATTAACATTAGCTGTTTCGATTTTTGATTATTGTATGTTTTTAGCTAAGCGTTTCCTCTAGCTTATTTAATGCATTTTGTTCATGAAAAATAGTGAAACAAAATCTAATTCAGAATATATAAAATAATGTGCCTTAGAGAAATGTTAAAAACGTTATATATGTATGTAAACAGTCACACACAATGGAATTCTCTGAAGAGAATAGGAATGTTTTTCCTATTATATTAGCCTAGTCACGTGATTATCAACTGTCAAAATATTCATGGGATTTGCTTAAGGTATACACTGAAAATGAGAACAAAAAATTCGATTTGCAAACATCTGAAACTAATTAAAAATGATCTCATATGAGTTAATTCACATTTTTCTGGATTATTATAATACATTTTGTGATGTGTGTGGACAGAATGTGAGTCCTTAGTTGAATTTGATGCCCAGTTAAATATTGTTCCTTATATTATTTATTTTTTGGCAACCGTGATCTTAATACGAATTATTTGATTTTTAAACGTCTCAATGTCATATATAGTAACGCTAGCAATATATATATATATATATATATATATATATATATATATATATATATATATATATATATATATATATATATATATACTCCGACTATTGTGTATTATATTAATTTTTTTAATATAAAAAAATGCTTTTGCGATAAGAAAAAGTTTGAAATTTAAAGCTTATCTTAAATTCTTAGACTTGAGCTTCAGCTAATTGAACTTCGTCTTAGCTACCTTTATATATTTTATATAGTTTTTAAACATTTTTTTCCCTCTTTTCTCTCTAAGAAAACTGTATTGAGATTTATAATTAATTATATCTCTTTTTGTTGTTAACAATCAGTCATTTCGATAATTTATCAAATTTCTTTTTAACAGGTAATGAAAATGTTTTTTTTAATTCTATTTTTTTAACATGGAAGTTTGATTTTTAAACCTATTAAACGTAGCATATAAAGGACAATAAAAGGTAATTGCTTAATGAATGGAATGTAAAGCATTTAAATATAAAAGATGAATATATGTTATGTAAATTATTAAATGCGTAAGGGCAAAAGAGAGAAAAGCCCATCCATACAGAAATCACCTCGCCAAGAAAATTTCCAAAAAAATATCCCAGAATGCTGCAAAGCAAGGTCGACCCAAGTATTTTCTCCGGGCACTACAAGTTCAAATTGTTTTCCCACGCCTCTTGGGTTGGAGGGCAATCCGTGGGTTACTCTCTTTGTAGTCGGAACTTTCTTCTGAACTACTTAATCGAATATTGTTTATTTTGAAACTTTTATTTTCTCAAACATTTTTTCTTTTTTAGTTTTGCTTTGTGAGCGATTTAATTTTTGCAAGAAACGTTCGAAAATAATACAGTATTTCTTAAACTCCTTATATCAATGACATTTTTCATTTTTTTTTAAAAATTTAACATAATATTCTATCAAAAATATAATAATTTAAACAGCAGATAATAGCTTAAAATTATGAAATTAATTCTGTGTTTAACTAAAACCAACTGAAAAGTTAAGTCTTTGATATTATTCATGTTTCATGTTGTACCGTTTATCCTTGATTAAAGAATAAACAAAAATATTACTAAGGTGTCCTTCAAAAATTTTCTTTCATTTTATCAAAATTACTGTTTTTCTTTCGCTAAATTAGCAGTTGTATAATTATCTGTCTGATTCAACAATTTATGTGTTTAATACTTACCTTGGGTATGCATGTTTTGTTGTGGTTTGGAATCCACAAACAATACAATCCTAACTATGTTTAAAAATAAATTAACCTTAATATATTTTTGTTTTCATATGTAAATATTTTTATAAAATAAGTTGATTTCAATTCATCAACATTATTACATCTCCAAATATTTGGAAACTTCTTATTGATATTTAGAGGATACATTTTTTAAGTTACTGTTCAACATATCTTATATCTGACTAAATTTTTCCAGTAATAGGTAATTAATAATTACCTATTACTGGAAAATTCATTCATATTAGAATTTAATTATTTTGAATGCTGTCTAATATATATATATATATTATACCCTTAGTTTTCCTTTTTTTTAATGTGTAATTTAGTGATTATTTTTTAAAAAATTTCCCCTTTTAAAAGATTCTCTATAGTTGCTTGATTTAATAATATATATTTTAAATTTATGAAAACTAAGTTTTAGATTTTATTAATAAATGATGTGATTTGAATACTAAATGTATTTTCCTGTACATTTAGCATACAGTAACAATGACATTTTCTTGACTTCAAATATATTCCACTATATTTTAAAATTGTACTCAAGCTGTAGGTGTAATGTGTTTCTAATAAATTTTTTTGAAAAATTAATTTATGAATCATAATTAGATGTTAAAAAGAATGAAAATTATATATATAAACTTACTATTATATATAAACTTTGTATATAAAAAACTATTATATATAAATGTGTAAATAATTCTATTCTCAAAAGTTGACAATTATAACTAAAGTAGAGCTGTAGAATAATTAGTAAATAAATACCTACAGCAATATATTGAAAAAAAAAAAAAAAAGATTTTACTAAATATGATTATTTTTTTATGTAGTGTAGTATGCATGGCATTTGTCAGATTTTATATATGTATCATGTTATGTTTTAATTTTTGGAAAAAGGTTTATTTTATTTTCTGCCCATTTATTGATATAGTTTCTCTGTCAAATGCTTGCAAAGAGAAAATTACAAATCATTAAATAAAAATTAAAAAATTGCAAGCATACTTGTATTGCTTTAAAATATAAAGAAATATTGATTTATCATTTAGAGCTGGGGTTGGCAACCTTATAGTTGGCATACCAATCCAATAATGGTAGATCCCTGTTCTGGGCTAAGTAGGAGATTATGCTGGTGCAACAAAAATAGACCTAATTGATTAATGTTGAATTTTGTATATAATTATATATTAAAATATGCTGCTCTATTCAAATTATTGATACTGAAATCAGTCTGCTTATTAATTTTGTAAATTATTAGGTGCATTGTAAATTTTAAATGTTTGTACATTTATTGATTTTAAGCTATATCATTGCTAAACAATTTAAATATTATAAATTTGTCACTAATGGGGAGGTAAAAGGTAGACACTAGTCTTCAATTTGTTAGTTCATGGATTTATTTTGAAATAATTACAATATATTTTTTCTAATTATTGAATTAGATTTTTCAGGAAAAAAAAAAAAAAAAAAAACTGAATTGTATTATATGCATTATACAAAACAACTTTTTGAGCTTATATGTAGTAAACGGGCGATTATTTAATACTTTGTCTAAAACTTATGTTTGAATATATATATTAAATCTCATTTATTGTATTCTTTCAATGAAATTAGTTGGCCTTGATTGCATCAAATCATTTTGATTTTTGATTCCTATAAATTGATTATTTAATATATTTTTTCTTACAGGCTTCCATTTAAGTGGCATTGTTGCTGCACCCAAGTCTTCTAGTAGTAACTCACATCCCAATTTTCCAGAGTCAGACAAAAGATGCCGAGTATCCATCACATTTGACAGGTATTTTTTTTAAAAAAGTAAATTTTAATCAAACATTATTATACCTCCCGTTCTTTTTAATCTTGTTTATTATCTTTGGAATTTTTTATAAACTATTCTATTTTTTTGTTAAGTGTGTATTTTGCTTAAAGTTATTAAATTACAATGAGAATACTAGAAAATGAATACTTGAGTATCAGGGTATTTCCTAATTATTTAAATATTTATGTGTTTTAATCATTTAAGTTGACTATAAATACTATAGTATTTATTACTATCGATATATATGAAGTATTAACAAATATATGTTTATTTTTTTGAAAAGGATAATTTATAAATTTCCCTTTTGCTTTTAAGTGCATTCTTAAGCACATCACTGTTTTTAATGCTGTTTCTTAATATTTAAGGCACTGTGATACTACTTATGTCTTATTAACTATAAAACCTCAAAGCATTTATTTTTAAGTTTTAGCCTATTTACTAAAGCATAAGATTCTAACTTTTTACAAGTCAAAAGAAATTTGATGTGTGGAACATAATGCATGTATGAAATTATGTCATTAATTAGTAAAAAATTGAGAATTAATTGTCTCTTGAGAATCAACATTGTAAAAGTAAAGAATGAAATGACTGTGATTATAGCAATATCTAGTTTATCTAAGAGAATATCTATTTGTTTGAATTAACGTCCAATGTGTTGATGTTTTTTTTATGATGAAGGATTTATAAGAAATATTTCTATGGCTATCAGTATCAACATGTTCATATTTGACATAATTTTAGTAATTTGGAATAAATTTGGTGTATTGTAATGCTCATATATAATAAGAAATGGCACTAACTAATCATTTACAATTGGCAATTTCTGTTTATAGAATTCAAAATATTGTTTAGTTTAAATTAATGGAGATATGTTATAGTTGTTTGAAAACAAAATTTATATTTGATGACAAAACAATTAAAAGAATAAAAAACTTAACATAGTAAAATGAGAAAGGAAAGTAAGGAAATATCTGTATATTGGATCAAATTCAATGTAAATCATACAAAGTTTAAATTAACGTAGATAATAAATCAATAAATATCATTTGTTGTTTAGGCATTTTCTATTAATCTTCTGCATACTGTTATTAAATGAATACAAATCTTTAAAAGTCATTAAATGAGACAAATTATTTGGCATGTTTTTATCTAGATCTTTATTATTAAAAACGTAGCATCAATTCTTCTCCATTTGAAGAATAAGGAAATTAAAACATTCCAGAAAGAGAAAACTTAAAATATATCTTATATGTATTCAGGAAAAATACAAGTTATATAAAATGATAAGAGTAAATTAACTTCCCGAGTCTAAAAGAAAAGAGGAAAATAAGGTTGATTGTTGCTTAGTTTTTACTTATGTATGAAGCAAAGCATTGTTTAATTATAAAATTGAAAATTCCATTATAGAATCTTGAACATCACTCTTATGCCCCAAAAGTAGACCGATTAATAACAGAAAATTCTTTATTCTGGCATTCCAGTGTTCAATAAACTTGAAATATAAAGCCTAATGTTTTCCCATTATGACTTGGAAGATAGGAAGAAATGGGCATGATAATATATTGTCCCATCATTTAGCTGGGGATTTAAAATTATTAAATAATCCCCAATGTTTTGATATTTTCAATGAGCTGTGAAGAAATTAAACTATAAAATATCACAGTTAAACTATACATTATTCTAAAGGGGAAAATGGGATGGGTTGTGGTACAAAATCATCCAGGTGTAAAATTTGGTGATTGAATTTTTTTTATCAGAAATCCGAAAATAAACATAGAATTTTTTTATTATGCTTAATTTTTTTACCACAACAAAATACTTTTAATAATTTTTTTTTATATTCTTATTAGTTATTTCCTATTATGTTTCAAAGTTTAAGTTCATATATATTTATTAAAAATATTATTAAAACAAACCAGTTATAAGCTCAAAATAATAATAAATATTTGTATTTTAGTTATTTTTTGACCCACATCTTTATAGTCTAGTTTTAATTACTGAAAACCTTTTTCACTGTTCTGTAGCATTTAATTTCACAAATTTAGTTAATATATATGACTGAATTTAGTTTTAGATTCCTTTGATTTCTGATATGAATCTAAATATATAAAAACTGGAATGTAAACTCTATTAAATTCATTTCACAATTTATTATCTTAAAATAGTTATCTTTGAAATCTTTTAAATATATTTCCTTTTTTTTTTTTTCCTTTAATATCTATATTTAGCCTTTTATATTTGTGCTTCTAACTTTATATAAGTTTCACCATTGAAATTTTTGCTAAAAATCCTTTGTTTATAATTTATTTTTATAATTGCTAAATTATAAATCTGAAGGACAATCCAATAAAAATCAAAAATTAGTTATTTAATGCTAAAGATTCTGAATAAAATGGATTTTTTCTGCTAAACCAAAGGGCTAATTGATTAATTTAAAATCATGTATATGCTTTAGTGTTTTAGGATTTTGCAATATATATGTAATTATTGCTTGTATGTTTTTTTTATTTAATATGAAAATATCTATTAAATAAACAAAATAATTATAATATTCTTATGTGCTTTTGAGTATGCAGTTTAGTTGTTTTTTTATTGTAATTGTGAATTTTATAATAAATTGTTATTGTATAAAACAGTTATATGAATAAGAATTGATACAGAAAAGAATCAGAATTAGAGATTGTGATTTTCTTATAGTGTATGAAAATTATGTTAACGATGAATTTATCTGCTGGTTTACTCAATTCTATTTTTCAATTTTTATCAAAATAATAAATTGTAAATTTCTGTTATATTAGAATAATAATTAAAAAATATGCAGAATACAGTTCTTTATTGCTTCCATGTTTTATAAATGAAAACATTTTCGAAAACAATAATTTTACTTTTCATTTGAGCATTTTACTGATAAATTAGTAATTTCATTAAAAAATATTCATTAAGATAATGTCTACAGTTTTGTTTTTTTGTGTCCTCTAGCATTAAAAATGTTATATCTGTATCTGTTTTACTTCAATTATTTATAATTTAAAAATACAAAACTTTTCTTTATTAAAATTTTAAAAAATCTGGAATATTAAACCTTTTTTAAAATTATCACAATAATTTATTGCAAACTAATTTAAAAATATGTATCTCATCTGGATGTTTGTGGTTTGGGATACATTTGAAACTATAGGTCCCCATTTAACAGCCCTTCCTGTAAAGAATGTGACCACAAAATAATGACTAAACCAAACCACAGGTTTGTTTTCATTCAGTTTTGTAGTGATTTTGGAAAATGGCTCATGAATGAGTATGAAAATCTGTGTGTTTAATTCACAACAAATTTGCTTTTAAAATCTATATTTAGCAGCAGAGATGTTTGTTTTGTATTTCTTACTTTATTTGTTCTATTTTATTGTCATAGTTCATTTGTTTTTGGAATTTATGAGTTTTGTTTATCACAGGTGCAAAATAACGTCTGTAACTTGTACCTGCGATACAAAGGATATATTTTGGTGTCAGCATGTTGTTGCATTAGCTTTATACAGAATACGCAATGCAGACAGTGTTAGACTGCGTGTACCTATTTCAGGTAAGACTGCAACTTCCTGTTTTATTTGCAATCTCTACATTTAATATAAAAAATATCATATTTAGGTTTTTCTGAATTTATATTAATTTCCTTTATTGTTGTGGTTTATTTTTTTGAAAAATCTCAATAAAATTCATGTATGTATTTCGGCATTCAATTTTAAGTTTATTGTATAATTTTATTATGTGGGTTTGTTTGAACTGTTTTTGTGTAGTGGAGTAAATATTCTTTTCTTTTCATAGATTATGTATAAAATATAAGCTCAATATTTGTTAGGACATAATAAAAATACATGTTTGTTAAAGAAACTTTTTGAATATTTTTGCCTGTGAATGTCATTTTATTAATCATATTGAATAGCTTTATTAGAAACTTTCCCTAGTTCAAATGTAATTTGTAAATTTTATGAACATTATAATTAATATTATTTTTAATAAGTACATTTTAAATATATGTGAATGAATTCGTCATTATCGCACAACAGGCCTTTTTCATGGGAAAAAGTTTTGTAATATTTTATGGAAATAATTATGAGAATAACTAAGACATTGATTGTTTTTCAATAATAATAAAAAACATTTCCTTGGTAAGTGATGGTAAGATATAAAAACATTTTAAAATTTCTAGAATTTTTATATTCATAGATAAAATGTTCAACTTTAATTAATAGTATGCATGATCCCAAGGTAAAATTATAATTTATAAGCTAAATTATAAATTTAGCTTATAAATTTGATTAGACAATAAAATGGGCAAAATTAATATACAAGTGATAATTGTATTTGGATTAAAAATAAGTTTATTTGCTTTATATCATTGTCAATTATTTGATTCAGTTATGTTGTATCTGTTCTAAAAGTATAACACCGTTGTGTTGTGCTAACATTTAAAACTCCTTATTTAAAAAGTGTTCATAAGTCTAACTATATTTATGCAATATATAACCTGAGAAATATATAGAGTTGTAAATATTGTTAACAAATGTAATCATGAAAGGTTTAAGAGTGCTTATAAATATCCAGTTTTACGTTTTATAGTTTATTATCAAAATTAGAAATAAAATATTAATCCTTTTACAATTTTTGTTTTGAAAAATGTTTCTTGTAAGAAATTAAAATTATGTGAAATGTTGTTGTTGTGTCCATAAAGATAAAAAGTGCAAATAAATTTTATATCTCTTCAAAAGTCCTGGTGACGAGGTCTGCCAGTTCTGGGGCCCGTTATGTTAAATAACTTGATGTTTAAGAATGTAACTTAAATGGATTTCAATAGTCTTAAATAAGAAACTATGCATTTAAAGACTCGATATATTTTTATATCAATGAATGTAATTTTATTCATATTTATCACTTCAAAAATAGCACTGTTCAATATTTTTATTGATTAAGGCATTTTTTAAGGTAAAATCCAGAAAATAGATTTTGTAGTATATATTTTCTTAATTTAATCAGATAAGCATCATGATTTTTTTTTATTTATTTTTATTTATTTATTTATTTATTTATTTGCATGAATAACAATATTAATGTTTCTGGTTTCTTTAACTTTTCACAAAATTCTTATATTTTTTTCCGGGTCTTTTTTATGAGTTTCTTAACTGTACTGTTTTAAAATTTCTTCTTCTACTTTTAAACGACTTTACTATGTATTTAAACTTTGGTGTATCAAATTGGGAAGGCATGTAAAATGAATATGAAAAATAACTTTAAAATTTTTTGTTTAATATTGTAAATTGAAAAATAATATATGTAGAAAAACAAGTTATAGAGCTCAGTCATTAAATTTGGATTATGCGATTTTCTTCCTAGAATTCTTTAACTTAAAAAAATTAAAGTTTAAAAAGAAAATCTTCATAATATTAATTATTTTCTTGTTTTTTTTATTTGATTGTTGCTGTTAAATTTATCTATTTGGTTAACAATATTTATATAAATTCCCCCATTTCCCTTATGGTATTTTTAATAACTTTAGTATATACAGTATATTATATATATATATATATATAAGTAACTAATTGTAAATTTTTATAAAATTAATCAAATAACAAATGAAATGAAAATATGAAATATAGTTAACAGATTGAACATATATTTAATAGATAGTTTAAAATTTCAAAGTAACATAGAATTAAAGGAAAATGAAATGAAGTGCCAACATAGCAATCTTCTAAAGGGGGTGTTAACTATATTGGCACAAAATTCTTTTAAATCTTGAACTATCTATTGAATATGTTCCACCTGTTAACTATATTTTGTATTTTCACTTGATTTTGCATTTTCACTTACATAATTAATTTAATCAATTTTATAGAAATTATGATTATTAATTACATTTTAGTAATTCTATTTAAGCTGCTTTCATGCTGAATGTATTGCTAGTCATATGATTTTTGTATTTTTAAATTTATTCTAGTATTTTTTCAATTTATGCTTATGATATTTCCAGTCATGCTTTATATATATTATGATATTATTTGACAAATTGTTGATCAATTTTATTAATTTTATAACTATCTATATAACTTAACAGTAACTATCTATATAACTTAATATAATAGGAAACTTTATTCTTTAAAAAATTAATATTTTTTATTTTGAAATTAATACTTTCAGAAACACACTTGAAATTTTGTAATAATTCATACAAATATTGGAATAAGAAATTAACTTGTTTCTTCTTTTTTTCAGAGACTTTGCTACAATTGGATCGGGAACAGCTGCAAAAATTAGTTCAATATCTAATTGCTGAACATCATACAGAAGTTTTGCCAACTGCTCAAAGACTGGCAGATGACATTCTTCAGACAAAATCGCTGATAAACAGAATTGCCGGTATGCTTTCCTTAGAAATGCTTTATAGAACATAATCATAGTAATAATTCTCGTCCTGGAATGTTAAAAACTGTTCCAAAGTATTAAATCTTTCAACAATATATTTATAAATCGGATACATCTGATTTTGCTATTTTAGTGAAAATGTCATGAATTATTGTGTTTAATATCTTCATGTAAAACTAACATTTTGAAAATAATGATATTTTTAATTTGAAAAATAGTAATTATAAGTAATAGATTTCTTTTATTTAATTAATTTTCCATTATCTGGATGGATTTAAATTCTTATGTTTTTAATGTTTTATAAATTCTTAGGCAATTCTCTGTGAACTTTTTTTAATCTTATAATGCTCTGAAAGTAGGATTATACGAGTTAGATATTTATAAATTTGCTTTAAAATTTTATCTGTTTTTAAATACTATGTAAGTGTATGTATATAATTAGCAATCCTATATTGAAAAAATTGCTTGCTGCTTAAGCAATTAAAAAAATATTTTTTAATGTATTTCAGATGAATTATGTGGTTGATACTCATGACATTACTTTAAATCATTTCTTATTTTTATTTTTCCTCTTCTGTATTCAAATTTTTATCTCTCTGAAAAATGACATTATTGTTATACAAATTGTTATGAGCATTCATTTATTTATTATTTGGCTGTGGTTATAGTAAGAAAATTTTCATTTCATTTGTCAATATTAATATAAACACTAATATATGTATCACAATTAGTTTTTAGTCCAAATGATAATTTTTATAATATACAATTTAAGAAATCTCTTCTAATATGTTTGAGATCTTGTAATTATTAAAGTTGCATTTGTTTGATTGATCAAATGAGTTTAAACTAAGTAAAAATCTCCATTTTCATATTCTACCATGTTTTAATCACTCATTATTGCTTTTAATTTTATCACCAGAAAGCTTTTTGTAAGTATTCTGATCCAAAATATGTGACTAGAAATTACATTATTATGTGTGCGAAACATACTGCATTGATTGGCTTGCACGTTTTATAGTTTTTGGAAATTCATTGTGTGATTAATGAACCCCTACTGTGACTTTTTAAATGTTATGTTTAATTTACTTTATTTTTTGATTGTAGGAGCTCCTGATCCAACAGCAGGAGCTCCGGCCGATGAAGAACATAGCTGGCATCTTGACGAAGAACAAGTTGGTGAGCAAGTCCGTACATACCTGTCTCAGGGAAGCTATTATAGTGCTAATAAACAACTCAATTGCCTTTTTTCTAAAGTATGTATGAACAACTGTTTGATTTTTTTAAAAATATATTTCTTTTAGATTGCATTGAAAAATTTTTAGATTTTGCTTAATTTATTTTTATGAAATATAATAAAAAATTGTGTATTCCTTGAAAGTTTTAGTTATTGAAATCTGAAAAATATATTAAAAATGTCAACTTTATGACTCACTCTTGTTATCTGCATATTCAACATATTATAAGTGTATCTAAATTTTATTATTCTGATAATGTGTTACAAAGGATTACATTTTAGCAATACACTTTTGAAATAATAAATGAATTTTCTTGAGTTTAGAGTTTTTGAATAATTTAAGCAGAGCTTCAAATAGCAGATTAAAAAAATAAATGTAATTTTTTCCTTACCCTTAGGTAAAAGAGATGTTAAGAGCAAAAGATTCCAATGGTGGTCGAATGTTGCGCTTAATAACAGAACAGTTCCTAGCAGATCCACGTCTTGTAATCTGGCACTCTCAGGGAACACCCATGACAGACAAGTGTCGACAATTGTGGGACCAGTTAGGTGAGTAGTCAAAAGGAAGAATGGTTGAGATTGGATTAATTTTGAATGAATTAATTGTTTTACTTTATATTTCTCTATTAGTAATTAAAGTCTTATGAAATAATTTACTATTTCATTTTTCTTTTTATTTAGGTGCATTATGGGTCTGCATAGTTCTGAATCCACATTGCACAGCACTTGAACGATCACACTGGAAATCTTACTTAGAAAAATGGGCTAATATGCATGTTTGTCCATTGGAGGATGCTGACTTCAGGCCGATGAGGGGAAATCTTGGTCTTCCCCGACGAAGAATTATTGTTGATGATACATCTTCAGATTCGTCTGATGATGACAATGGTAAGATATTAATCTTTAATCTTACTTTCTCTTAATTATGCTTACATTTTGGCTTTTATGGAAAGCATTATTTAACAATCACATTTTGCACCATAGAACGTCCTAAAGAACGGTCACTATCGCATCATCATAGACCATCTGGATCAACACATTTGAGGACTATCTTCCATCGAGCTCTTGAAGCATGCCATCTTAGCTGGGATGATCCTCACTTGAAATTCATTTTGAACAATGATAGCCTTAATCCTAACAATGAAACACCTGTTTTAGGGGCCTTCAATTCTCAGGGATACCCCCTGTGGCCAGGTAAACATGATTACAACCCTTTTTAAGCTTTTTTTTATTCTTTTATTTATTTATTTTTTTTTCCTCTAAAAATAATTTTAATGTCTTGAATAAATTTCATTTCTACTTACAATTTTAGATTTTTAGAAATTTCAAAAATTAAATTCTTATCTTTCATTATAAATTTTAATGTTAAATTTTGAATACTAGTCATTTTAATTTTATTTTTTACTTAAGAAATAAAGTTTTAAGTTTTTATACTTTAAAATTATAGTTTCTGAAGAAAACACTTTAATATTTTTTGCTTTAAAATTTTTTTTTAGCATTATGCTATTTATTTTGATTAAATAGCATAATGCTAAAAAATAAAATTTTCAGGTTATTATTCTGTGACAATCTGACAATTTTATTTTTTTAATTTAAAGTTTTAAAAACTCATGTTGAAAAGACTTTACATAATTATTTTAGTTATTAAAATTTACAATGTTTTTCCTGTTATCAAATTAATAAGATACAAATGGATTTTTAGTCTAAATAAAAATATTTTCATAAACATAACTATAATTCGAATATTTCTTATTTGTCCTTTTTTTTCTACTTTCTAACTATGAATTTTTCTTAATATGATATTCAGCATAAGACATTGATTAAATTTTTATAACTATGCTATCTATAATGATGTCACTTGTAATTTAATTTAATAATTTGATATTTCTGAGTAGTTTAAATTTTTTTAAATTGTTAAGAGTTATTTGGAATTTCCAAATGTGTTAACATGAGAGACTCAATTTCATGGAAGATTGTTTGCAAGACATCACAAACTATAGATAATTTTAAAATGCACCAAATTTTGTTTCAGAACATATCCCAACTGCTTGTGCCAGAGTTGAAGCATTGAGATCTCATGGTTATCAACCAGAGGCATTGAGGTTGGCTGTGGCCATTGTGAGAACAATGAAACGCCAGCAAAGAGATTGGCAATGTCGATGGCAAGCTGAACAGGACAGAGGGGGTATATAGATTATTCTTGTAGCTTTAAAAATATTATAAAATAATGTAACTGAATTTAGTCTTTAACAGAAGTTTAATGTTTCCCCAATATGCTGTATCTTAACATTAATTTACTTTCATTTTGTTTATAGTTGCACCATGTTCTAGTTCTGGCATCACAAGCAATCCATTGCATTTTAATTCAGAAGGTTGGATAGGGCACCCTTTAGATCCAGTAGGGGCTCTTTTTGATACATTAGCAGAGTCATCCTTGATACCTGAAACTAAATCATTTGATCAGTACTATGGTAATATTAAGAATATTTTTAATTCACAAAATAATATTTTTAAAATTATTGTTTTGTATTAAAAATGTTTTTATGTTATAGATGTGAGTATAACTAATGGATCTGGTGAAGAGGGTAATTTAACACCTCGTGAGAGGCCAAGATATCACCATGTTTCAGTGCCTGGAAGTAGAGATAGAAGTGAAACTTATTTATCATTAGCAGTAGAGGCAGCTCTTATTGGCTTAGGACAGCAACGAGTCATGCCTCTTGGCTTATATGCACAAGAAAAAGCGTGTAAGCATGAAGATCGTCTAATTACAAAGCTCCATGATATTGATCTAGATGGAACTTTGGTTGCTGTTCTTCAAAAACAAGCAATGCTCCTGCTTGAAGGTAATTATCTTATTTCATTTCAAATCAAGAAATATTGTAAACTTTTTTGTAATTAAACGTTTTTATTATGCTGATTTTTAAAAAATTTGTTTATATTTATTATTTAATTGGGATTTTTATTTAAGTTTTTAATTACCCACAATTTTTTGGTAAAAATTAAACCTTCAGAATATTCCATCAATTACATGAACTTATTACTTTAATTTTTCAGAATTAATGTATCTCTAATCATATCTACTATATATATTTTACTAGTGTTGTTCTTCATTAAATTGTTATTATTTTATAGGGGGACCATTTAGTGGCCTTGGCTGTGGTATTCATCCTGAAAGTGTACCCATGCATACTTTTGCAAAATATTTATTTACTGCACTTTTACCTTATGATTCAGAATTGGCTTATAGTGTTGGTCTTCGAGCTATGAGGTAATTATTTTCTTGAATTATGTTACAATATGAATCACTCTTTCAAATAGAATGATTTCTTTTTAGTTTGAACCCAAAATTCAGTTCTCTCACCAAGTATATTTTATGTTTTCGTCAAATGAAATGATTTGTAACAACAATGGGTCAAAAGAAATTAAGCTATTGTTATTGAAAATTTTTACTGCGAATTTAACTTTTAAGTTTCAATATAACTTTGAAAAATAAATATCTTAAGCCTAAACATGTAAGAGAAATTTTATTTGCTTAAAATAGATCAAGAAAATAATGTTAAGCAATTTACGTTGTTTCTCAAATATTTAAGTGATATCAATGGTGGATTAATTAAAATTTTCATTCTAACACCAGCAAACAAATTTTCATTTTTGTTTCAGGAAAAGGAGTATTAAAAAGTTTTCATGCGACTTATATCTTGTAATATGGTCAGAATTTCTGGCTAAATGAGATTAAATCTAGCCATTTATTTTGTTTTAAAATCTTTATGAATATTCTGTTCTCTGATATTCTGAGCAAAAACATTCTGCATTGAAAAAATTCTTTAATTCATATGAAAAATATTAAAAGTAGTCATTGTGTATAATATATTAGCTTCAGTTTCTTTGAAACAAGCATAAATGTAAATAAAATGTTGTTATGAAATATTCATCATTGCATCTAATAAGTTGATTAAAAAACTGTTCCTCGTGATAGCAATAAGTGTTTTCCCTTTTAACATAAAATGCTAAAATAGTCAATACTGTATGTTTAGAACCCAGAACATTTTATTAAAAGTGACTGTTTTTACCAGCTGTTGTAACAAACTTTGTAAGGCTAAGCAACTACATGTGGTTGACGTTTTGAGGATAATTTGGTATTGCTGATAAAGGCTGTGATCTGCATTATTATATAAAAATATCTGCATTAATTTTTTCTTAAATTTACTACTTTACATATTTTTATTTTACCTGTTTTCTTGCTATTGTTATTGCTTTTTCTGTGCTTTCAAATCATATTTTGGGTTAATATTTCATTGTTACTATGTTTGTAAATCTCACATGTTAAAATAATAGACATATATTAAGTATGTCATTAAGAACATTATTAGTGAATGGACTAAGAAACTTACTTTAATTATCAAAGATAAATATTTTTAAATAAATTTTCTGAGTAGAATAATGTTTTCTTGGTTTGTAAACACGCAGGCAGTATGACAAAATAAGTGTGAGTATATGTACAGAAATTATTTTTATAATTAAAGGAATTTTATTCAAAATAATGCAATATTAAAGAGAAATATCAAAAAATATTTTTACATTTCCATTTAAAACTATTGTCCTATTAAATTCACAATATGTATATCACTTTAAAGTACTATTCATAAAGTTAAATTATGCCCTTTAATCTGAGAGTAATTTTAAAAAATACCAAATTTTTAAAATTTAAAAAAAATAATAATTTCTAATTTATTTTTTAAAGAAAATTTTTATATGGGATCTTGACAATAGCATTGCAGTTTTGGGAAATATACTTTACGTTTTTATAAAATAAAATGAAAATATTGATAATGTAATTATTTTTACTTAAATTGAAATTTTGTGTGACATAGTAACATGCGCTGACATTGTAAATATATGCTGCAAGTTATTAATGTGATTTAAAATAATATCTTATCTAGGTTACCCATTCTTGAAGACCATGAAGATTCTGAAGAAGTATCCATAAACCCTTCTCTGAATGCTTCTGTTCTAAGTAGATATCCCAGATGGTTCACTTTGGGTCATATTGAAGTTCAACAATGTGCTTTAGCATCCACTATGCTTTCAGCAGCAAAAAGTAAATAATTATGCTTATTGCAATTTAATTATACATGTGTGCTTATAAGAGTAATGAAATATACTGATAAAATTTTAAATAAATTTTTACTTAGTATGTTTGGATATTGTAAGTAATGAAATATATTGTGGAAAGATTGAAAGTTTAGTGTGTTCAATGTTATCTCTGCATGATTCATTGCCTATGTTTCCAGTTAAATGAAGTCTGTTCCTGGCAAAACTCACCCATTTTTCCAAGCGAATATTCTATGTATTCTTCCTTAGAAGATATTCTTCTGTGTGCTGACAAATGGAAATAAATAATTGATGTGTTGTTGAAGTTCAATCTTATGAATACTTTGGTTAACATACAAATTTTAATTATCAGAAAGCCATTTTAAGAGAAATATGTAATTAACATTATGTTTTGAAGTAAGGTTGTATTTAATCTTAACTTTTCTTGCTATAAAGTTATTTTTTGAAATTCAGTTCAACATTTATATATTAAAGTGCTTAATGATATTTCTTGTTATTTATCAGTAGCTTGCAAAACTTCATTTGAAAGTGCAATTATTGCTTTTTTAATATATAATTTACATAATATAGTTTTTATGTATATAAATTATAGTCATGTCTTAGTTTATTATTGAGAATAATCATATCTGCTATGAATAGCATGAAAGACATTAGGTTCTAAAATTGCATATGGAAATGAATTTATTCAAAACAAATTTGAATAAAAGTATTGAAAACATCAATCATTTAGAATTTAGATTGCATGTATTCAATTTGTTTATTATGTGAGGAATATAAAGGTACAAAATATAAGAAACATGACTGAATACATTTACATGTTTCAAGTTAATGAAGTTGATAAATGTTAAAAAATGTAAATTTATTATTGTGATAATTTTTTATAAACTAGTATTTATATGATTTCTCTATAATTATAATTTTTAGGAGGGGGGCTCTTTTCTCCTGTGATTACTTAAGTATTTAATAGTTAAAATGTTGTAAAATTTAAAGAAAAATGAAGTATAGATGGTTACAGAGAATATAATTTCATATAGTATCAAATGTTACAAATGTAAGTGTATTCATCATTCATAAAACTTAATATTGAATGTATTTTTTATTCAAAGATTAGCATTCCAGAAGAAAATAGAACATAGATAATGCTATGAACGTATATTGTTAATATAGCACACATATTTGCAACTTTTGCTTGCAGCTGAAACCTGCAAATATTTTAATTTTTAAATTATGTAATTCATTTTAAATTTAAAAATTTCTAATCACAGGTGATGTTCTAAAACTGCCCACTGTCCTGAAATCAGCTCAACGTAATATTCATAGTTCCTCTCAACTCTTCAAACTTGCACAGGATGCCTTTCGCATTGCCGTTCCTCCAGATGGAGGAGGAAGACACCCAACCCTCTTAGATGCAGCTTTTCAATTAGGACTTCAAGTAATTTGATTTTGCCTGATTTTTTACTTATATTAGATAATATTTTTATTTCTTGAAGTAAGTGTTTTGCCTTTTGCTAAAAGTATTCAATAAAATAAAAAATCTTTCATTTGACTAAAAGAGTAATGTATAATTATAATATAAATGTAACTGCAAATGTTTTAAAAATGAAAAATTTCTTTAATTTTAACTGCTCTGGTTGAAAATTGAATAACTCAATAATTGTCAATGTAGTTTTCTTAATTTTTATTTTATTGTGAGTTACATTTGTTTTTATTATTTATAAAATGTTGAGTTCTGTTATCAAAAGCATGAACAGTGATATAAAAACATTTTTATGAAAAATAAATATTTAGTTTCTATGTGATTTTCTCTACTAAGTAATATTTTTAAATTAGGTAATGAGGATGACTTTGTCTTCATTGAATTGGAGGAGGCGAGAAATGGTTAGATGGTTAGTTACTTGTGCTACTGAACTAGGACTAGAAGCTGTAATTTCAATAATTCAAAATTGGTATCAGCTGTTTTCTCCAACAGAAGCCACAGGTATATTAAAATGAGTCATGGAAATAAATGAAAATTTATTAATTACTTATATAACATTTAAAGCTGTTTAACTGGTATATTTATACCATATTAATGTAAGATTGTCATAACTTGAAAATTTTCTATTTTTTTTTCTGGTTAGTTCAGAATTTAAAAAAAAAAATTAAAAATAAAGTTGTTTATTACAACTATTTATTTCAACTATTTTATTAAGTGTTTTGTGCGATTATATTATGAATATGATAGTCTTTTTTGGGGGGATTTTATAGTTACCTACTTAATTTGAGATATTCTTTTATCTGTTGTAACTTTTAATAATAAATTTTAACTAAGATAAATTATTTTCAGGCCCTGTTGCTACTACTGTTATGTCCCATGCTACAGTAATGCGACTGAACTTGGACTTCCGTCAGCAAGAAGAATTAGCTGGTTGTGCTCGCACTTTAGCACTTCAGTGTGCAACAAAAGATCCACCAAACTGTGCCCTCAATGCTCTTACACTGTGTGAAAGTGAGAGATTTGCATTTGAAGCTGCATATCAGATTGTTGTAGATGCAGCTACAACAAATGTCATGACATCATCACAGCTTTTCACAGTAGCTCGATACATGGAACACCGTGGTTATCCACATCGTGCTTACAAATTGGCTGTTCTGGCCATGAAGGGTGTTCATCTTGCCTATAATCAGGACAATCACCCTGCCATAAATGATATCCACTGGGCATGTGCTCTTGCTCATTCATTGGGTAAATCTGAACTAACAAATCTTGTTCCCCTCCTTGTCAAAAATGTGCAATGTGCCACTGTGCTTTCTGATATACTTAGGCGCTGTTCCATGGCAGCACCAGGTATTGCTACGCTGGACGCTAAGCGGCGGTGTATTAAGCCTCTGTCTCTGGACAAACCTCCTTTGCGTCAACTCTTAGAGGCTGCCATATCAGCATATGTGAATACCACACACTCCCGCCTGACGCACATAAGTCCACGCCATTACGGTGACTTCATTGAGTTCCTGGGCAAAGCAAGAGAGACATTCCTATTGGCACAGGATGGTCACATCCAGTTTGCACAGCTAGTGGACAATATGAAATCTGCATACAAAGGAAAGAAAAAGCTCATGCTCCTAGTCAAGGAAAGGTTTGGCTAGCCCATATGAAATGAAGACATGTAGCAGCCTTGTGTATTTTAGCACAGAACTCTACTCGGGTGGATAACATTTCCCATAAAGCTGTGATTTGCTGTTTTAGTGACAAAATGGGAAGACCTGAGGCTTGGGCCTGCGACCCCATGGTGTATTGTTCCAGGTGAGCAATAAGAAATTGCCTTCTGTCAGTTACTATGTTAAGAATTTCTGCAGGACAGGATGTAAAGTAATTAATCAATGAAAGTGAAGCAAATTGAGAAAAATATAAGGTGACATTTTTAGTGATTCAAATCATGTACAGAGCATATTTAAATTTTGATAATGATCATTTTATTTAGATGAATAAAAAAACCCAGCAAAAGTAATTAGGCATGAAAATATACTTCCATGTAAATTGCTGAAGACTTTATATCATGTTCTTTTCTTAATTTTAAGAGTATGAACATTTTTGTATTTTTTGTACCAAATTATATTTTTCTTAATTATTACTTTTTCTCTTGTTTAAAGAAAAGAATATTTTGCTAATATTTTTCTTTTCTTTTTATTATTTCATTGTGTAATTTAAATTACCGTAATTTCCTATATATAATTTTGTTAAAGGTATTATATGCTGTGTTATATATATATATATATATATATATATATATATATATATATATATATATATATATATATATATATATATATATATATATATATATATATAACTATCAGACTTTTAAAAAAAATTCTGCATCCGAAAAACTTACAATAAAGTTTTGAAAAACAATGCCTTTAAAATTTCATAAAATAGATTATGGGTAGTGCCATATCTCAGCTGACTTATTTCATCTATAATAAATTTTGTCCAATTATATTCAAGAACGAATTTGATTCCTTGTAAAGATACTTCTATTGTAAAAACAGTTGACAAGACAAGAAGCGAAATGAAAATGCCATGAGTTGTTTCATTCTGAAAATATTCAAGTTCATATATCGTCATGTGAAAGCAATAACTTTTAAATTACATTGCAGGTAAGTTGTAGAGAAAGCAAGTAAAAATGGGGACAAACGTTAAAGTAAGATTTTAAAAAAATGTATGCAATACACAATTTGAAAGTAATCCATTTTTTATTTAATTTCTAAAGAAAAAATTTTAACTTAAAAAGCATTTAACCTCATTTTTAAAAGTTAATAAAAAATAAAAATTGACAAATTTTACTGACTTTTCAGGATTATTGATCTTGTGCTTTCATCTCAGTTTATCACATTTTAAGATGAGATGGATTTAAACAGATCTTTTTTTTTATAATAAATGTTTTTCTGTACAATTTATTATATTTTTAATCACACTGTGTATTTTTTTATTTTATCTAACATCCACATTTTGAGCGGTATATATATATTTGACTATTTGCCACAGGTTATATACAGGAAAATATGGTAATTTTTGTATATCCTATTTTAGTGAAATAATATTTTTTTATTAATTATTGAACTGATCATTGTTTAGTTAAAATTTATATTGGTATTATTATAAGTGCCAAAGTATAACATAATTCAAAAGTTGTTAAAGTGTGTTATGTATCGTTCTCATATAAAAATTCAAATGTTATATTTTGGCTAACAGAATTTGATATCTAAAATTTAAATTCCAATACAAATTTTTGAGGATATGATTCATATTAGAAAAATGCCACCTTAAATAAACTTGGATATTTCTGTAAAGGGGAAGGGAAGACTATTCAGTGGAGGAAATAAGACAGGACATATGTAATAAAGTTGCATTAGCCTTGAAGTTTGTTTATCAAAATATTTTATTCTAATGACAGGGCAGTTTTTGAAAGTTTTATGTTGCATGAAAAATGCTAGTTTCTACCTCACTAATATTTTTCTTTTGTACAAAATAACAAATAACATTTAAGTTATCTCGTGGCCAATTCTTCAGTCAATACAAATAATAGTACATGAATCATCTATGCAAACTGTACAGATTGACACTACACGCCAAATAACTTGTTCTATTGTATGCTACATTTTCTCTGATTCATTTTCTATTATATTATTTTGGTTACTACTCCAAAAAGATTTAAATCGTCAATCAATTAAGATGCTTTAGCAATATTGCATGTTAATATCTATATTTAGCAAAACAAAATTCTTATATTATGAATTTGACCTGTAATAGTTTTACTAATTCAATATGAAGCATATAGATATTTTTTAATTTCTTTAAAAATTGTAATTATATTTTTCATAACTGTAAAATTAATTTAAAACATTTTCTCATTTTATTTGTATTTTTATGTAATGTATAATAGAGAACAAGTTTCTTATAAATAATGATAAATTGTATGGAATAAGTGTCATTTTGTACTTCAGGTAAAGTCCATAATTTTACTCAGACTATGTTTGTATATTTTTTGTAAATGATTGTGTATTTGTAAATAGTAGCTTGTGTATTTGCATTAGGACCAAGCATAACAATGCAAGTTCAGATTTATATATTGAAAACAAATATTTATACTGAAATTAAGACCAATGTTCTGTTTCAAAAACTCGTGAATTTGAATCTTTTATAAAAACTTATTGTCACACCTTTATGTTTGCACTTCTGTATTAATGTTTAAATACATTTGTTTAATAGCAATTTTCAAAACATAATATTAAAAATTGTTACATTTTCTTTTTGTTTCTTAAAGAATATATTTCTGGGCAGTAGTCTTCAAAATGAGCATACAATATATAATTTTTTTGCTTATAGTCTCATGCTTTTTATATCTTCATTAGCTTTTTTGGTATTTTATGCTGAAAATATAATCATCAAATTATTTTCCATCAGTTAATTACTTCATTATTTTTTTCTGTAACTGACTTTAAAACTTGTTATGGGTGAAAAATATCATCAAAATCGCGTTTTTATGTTTTGTTACTTTTTCAATCATAACAATTATAAATATCAAATATTTTTATAATATTGTTTCATGTTTCTAATAATTTTTTTTCATAAATAGTAGTGAGTTTTACTGTGAATCAGAAAAGTAAGCATTTTATTTCTTTTAAGTTAAAGAAACATTGTTAAAATCGAGAACCACATTTCAAAACTAATATTATGTTCTATATTTAATAGTTGAACATGTGAATAATAGAAAGATTATATTTTAAAATATAATAGTCTAAAAATGATTTTAGGCCTTTAATACTTTTCACTCTTTTGTAATGCTCATTTTGTCATTCTATGGCACATGTGGCTGATAACATGCATATGTTTGGTCAAAAAGAAATTTTCCACTAAATTTAATTACCGGTGATATCATGTTGAATTAATTTCTTTGCTTGTTGAAATAAATTATCTTTAAAATGGAAATGTTTATTAAATTGAAATTTTATTTGGTATTATAATTGTATTTTTATTTCTAGCATTTTATGTAAAAGCAAAAATATGATATAAAAAAGTATTTTTAGTCAATTTAATGAATTTATATAATTGATTCTAAAACCAGTACATTCTAGTTATAAAAAAACTGCATTGTGCATGTATTTTCTCTGTAATTTTTTTACTACCAGTGAATGTTGTCTCACTGAAACTAAATTTTAGTGAAACAAATACCGTTTAAATGTTGTTTTCTTTTCTAAAGCAATAGTTATTACTCTATTTTTCTCCATGCTATAAGCTTTAAAATGAAATTTTTTCAGTAGTAAATACTGAATTAATATCTATAGTTAATGTTATATATATATGCTAAACGTACCTTCAAAAGTATCAATAATCATAACAAATGTCAGCAAAACAAGTCTTTATCTATGCAATCTTTAGGATTGTGTGGTGCACTTTCTTAAACGTTAGAACTGTTCTGGTGATTGCCTTCAAAATGAAGTAGTGGATTTGCCTTCACTATTTCACCCATTTTAATACTGAGAAAGGGCACCACTCACAATCAGCAATAAACTAGAGCAATAAGCAATCCAGATGATTTCAGCTGAAGTTGATCTCTTGTGCTCTAAAAAATGAACCTATTTGCTATATTTTTACCTAGAATTTTTTATGCATTTTATAAACCTCCCACATAGTGAATATATCTAATGCTTAGTACAAAATATTTTTAGCCTTCAAGTTTTCTCAGTGGTATTGGTAATATATGTCAGCTTGAGACTGAATATAACCTGTTAAACTCAGGTACAATCATTTTAGGCATTTAAAATTATCTTAATAAACTCGGGTTTAATACACCTGTATTCTTTCTCAATCATTCCAATGGAATTCAATTTTGGCGAATTTTGATTTGTCGGGCATATTTTTAAATAGGTATGTATAATTATTCTAAAATTATTGGTTTTAAAACGTGTGTGTGTCTACACAACATTTTTTTCCCCCAAAATTCTTAGTTTTTATTTTATATGTAGGTTTTTCAAATTTCAGAGAATGTTTTTCATTAGTTTTAAACGTGTTTTCTCTTTTTTTCCCCTCAATCTGTTTGAGCTACAAAAGATCTTTGTTAATTCTAAAACATTGCTTAAAATCTTATATGTTTTAAATGTATGCAATAAAAGTGGAAAAATATTTAGTGTAAATATGCAACTATGCAATAATATGTCTCTTTTCCTAAAAATTATGATAAACATAAACACTGCTTGAATGTAATAATTTGCTTTTTTATTTATTTATTTTTTTGCTACTTTAAATTATACTGCCGAAATATCATGATCGTCATAACTTTCTACTTACGTAAAAAATCGAATGCAATGCAAACAAAAATTTATAAAGCAACTGATTTTAAGTATCCAATAAGCCTGATAAAAACTCTTGATTTTTAATTCCATCATTGATTGAGAGAAATATAGTTGTGTAATTTATAATTTTTTTTATCATCATTCAGTCATTTTTAGTTCTGCTACCTCATTTTATATGTATGTGTATTGAAATATTTGTGTTAAGTCAGTTTTTACTATAAAATTACAGACTGATTATTCCAATAAAACATTCAAAAATAATCTTCAACTGTCTAATTGTAAATAAAGATAATTATGTACCATAAGGATTTTTAAAACCTTATTTTTGACTTTTTTAAAATTTTTGGGAGGGGATGGTAATTTAAATTGTAATTATTTTCCGGATGATTGTGTGATAGTACAAATTTTAAGTGACTATTTGAAATTAAGATACTAAAATTTAAAAAAATATTTGATAGGAAAACTTCAAATATAAATTGAGATTTTCTTTACTTAGTTATGTTGAATAAATGTTTTTAATAACATATTTTGTATTTATCATTCAAAAAAAGTAGGGAATATTGTAAAATTGTCGGGTTTATTAAAGTAATGTATCTATTTTTGGAAAATTAGTGTTTTTTTTTAATTGAAATCTTCAATTATCATCTAAAACTATATTTGAAAGGGAAAACTTACTAGTATAACTTAAGTTCTGTTTAACATTTTATTTTTGAGTTTCCATGAAAATTGTTTTTTTTTTTTTTTTTTTTTTTTTTTTAATTGCTTGTAGATAGATAATTTTCCAAATACTGTATATATGACATATTATTTCCTTTAGCAAGGTGGAAATAAGTTTTTGTATTTATTTATGTTTGTGCTTATGCTTAACCGTTAAGAAATTGAGAATTTTGTTTCTCTAGAAAATTTTATAAGAAAACTCTGTGATTATTTGTTGCTCCTTTCTGTTACCATTGTGATTGTATTTAATTTAAGTGATTTATTATTTCACCGTAACAAACTGACACTACATTTCTAAGCTGAAATTCCAAACTAAAAATTAGGAATTATGTCATCATCTTACATTCATTGTGTGGACAAATTAGTGAAAGACTTTGCATCACTCATTCGGAGGAGGAGATTCTTTTGTGACTTATGTGTTAGTCCTTCCATTCATATCAGCCTAATAATGTGTAAGTCCAGTGCTATGTACATAGTGTGAACAGCAAGGGACTGCATCATCCATACAAATAAGTTTTCTAGAACAGAGTCAGCCTACATCTTTATTAAGTTCCCTTACAAATTTGTTAATGTTTCAATAAAGATTGCCAAGTTTTGTTTTGAATTATGATTTTTAACTCCATAAATACGGCACTATTATTTCATTCCTTTATTTTAGTGATTAAATTTCAAAAACTTATCCAACAATATCATTCTGTAAATTCAATCCTATACTCAGGGCCCAACTTAGCTTAACTGGGGCCTGGGGCAAAAACTTCTTTGGGAGTCTCCTCTGTGTTTCACAACAATTAACTTTCTATTTGATTGACTATGTAAAATAAACTTTCTATTTGGTTTTGGGGCTTCTCTAATGTGGGGGTCTGGGGCAGTTGCCCCATATACCCTTACCTTAGTCAGGCTCTGCCTAAACTTTAACATATACTAAGGATATACTGCTAAAAATAAATGAAATTCATATATTCTATAATAATAATATATTTTATACGTTATAATAAGATTGTATACATTGATGAATTATTTTAAACTACTGTTTTATTTACTCTAACGATCACACATTTTCTAATCAAGAAAGTGAAATATATTTGGATTCATTGTTCACAAATATAAAGTTATGTTATTCATTATTATAAATTGTCATTTTTTAGTTAAATAGTAAGGAAGTCTTAACTATTTTGTCAAATCAAAATGCACTTGGCAATCTTTATTTCTTTGTCGATTCATGGTTCATCTTTTTGATATGTATAGCTGTTGATCACTTTTTCAAAAGTCCCACCTTATGTTGTGTGTGTTTTTGTTATGATATTTAATTCTATTTATTCTGGAAAAATGTTATTGAATGTCCTATTTCATTACAAAAAAAATTGAAAGAAAAACTATTGTAACTAAAATAAAGGCCAGTTTTAGTGTTATGCGTCTTTTTCTGTAAAAATGTTTCATTCACACACACTTTATAAATCGTATAAAAATTATCTAAAACATACATAATATATATAATTCTGAAATATGTGTATAAGTATTTTTCGTCTCTTTCACCATAAGAAATAAATTTCTGCTAATGTAACTTAAATAACAACACTCTACAGTAAGTAATTTAATTAATGAATTTGGAAACACTTATGACTTTGAATTTTTCATATATATTCTTTTTTAACTAACATTTTGGCAAATACTATTAATAATTACATCTAGCAATAAATGGCGTTATTTGCTGAAATATACTTATTTAGTAACACTTATTTAAGAATACACAATACATTACTGTGTGAAAATACACAATAAATTAATTAAGTTTTCAAATATCCATATTATAATAAAATTATTTTACACATATTTATCTCATAAAAAACATTCGTATGATTGTATTCTATTTACAATATCATTTAGAAATAAGTGATATAATTCATCAAAATATATATCTAGAAAATTTCCTCCCTCTCCAAATCAATGTTGATCCTCTGGTAGTGCCATCTATCGGAGGAGTATTAGAATAAAGACGTACTGTTACCTTCGTGGTGTTCAGGTTAAACGAAAGATGCACCCTTTTGACTTAAACTCGCATAGGTTTGTCCAAGTGTCATAAGTAACAATAACAAAATATATATCTACTTTCAAATATTTGAAAACGCTTACATATGATGCTTAAACATTTACATGTGTAAGTATTTTACACATAATTAACATTAATAAGGATTAGGAAGAACTAATTCATTGCAATATAGCTGAATATTGTTTGCTATTTTTTGAATAAATTTATTTGCAACAAAAAAAATTTGATGGATACATTTTTATGATGGCATAGGTGACAAAATCGGCAGGTGTCACATTTGATGTGGTATACAATTTATGTGACTCTTAAAGTTAAGGCATTTAAAAATTTCAAGACAATTTTTACATATGTAATGGGAGATATACACGCTATTTTTAGGAAGAGAAATCTGGAATACTCTCCGATTGCTGTAAAGGAAGAATGGAAAATTCCTTTCGCACATGTACTATCGATCCTGTGGAAGCGAATGCATGAGTGAACGGTCACAAAAATGACTGCAAAAAAGTTTTCTTCGCCGATTTTCTACTTTACAAAGCAATGCATCTTGAGAAAAAAATTCAAAGCATAAACAATTTTGCCCTTTTAATGAAATTTTAGGTGACTCCGAGTGAATGAAAAACGTTACTCAGAATAATTGGTTGATTAATAAATTCTTCCGAGATGTCAGCAGTCAAAAAATATATATCAAAACATCAAAAAAACACACAAAAAAGAATAGTGGGTAATGAAGCTGGGGTAATATAGTTCTAGTTAATGTTGATAAATATATTGTATAATGCCCGCCTGCTACAAGGGATGGCACCCAGTGCGTGTACCATCGCAGTCCCAAAATCGTGTCTTCGTGATTTAGGCGCAGGAACCAAGAAGACTCCCAGGCTTGGCCTGCCATCTTAAGAAGTATCATTTAACATGAACGACATTGCAACCACGATATGTTTAATGTGCCCCAGCAACCGTGGATGAACACAACATATGTTCGAGATTCGAACTCACTATCTTCTGATAACGAATACTCTAACCGACCAGGGCACCACGGTCTGTAATATTGAAATATTTACAAATGCTATACAATACTGGATTTTGATGTAATAGCATTATATTAAGATAAAATGTGTGGCAGTCAGTTTGTATTTAATAAAAACTCAGTTTAAAAGAAGCTACTGGATTATGACATTACACATAAAATAGTTACAAAAGAAAATAATAACAATAAACAAGGCTATATACAAGGGTTACTCTGAAAGTTTTGAGATACGCGCAGGCGAGAATTTACAAACTAAAAATAACGGTTTAATTTTCAAATACAAAGTATTTTAATACAGAAGACAATTTTTTACTGACTTACTTCAAACTGTTTAGCGTAGAATAAATTTTAAACAGAAGAGAAAATGGAGTTGACGCGAGAACATTTTCGCGCTATGATTTTCAACGATTTTAAAGCAGGATTAAATCAAGAAGAATGCGTTCAACGGTTGCAATTAGCATTTGGTGATGAATCTCCAGCTCGTGCTACTGTATTCAGATGGTTTAGAGAATTTAGAAGAGGTCGCAATTTTCTTCAGGATGAAGAGCACACATTAAGGCCGCCGTCGGCAGTAATCCCGGATAATGTGTCTGCCATACGAAAAATGTTAATGGGTGATAATCGCTGTACCTATCAAATGATACAGAAGGAATTTAACATTGGATCCGCAGCCATACACAAAATCATTCATGAAGAATTACATATGAAAAAAGTAGTTTGCTGTTGGGTTCCCCATAATCTAACTGAGCACCAAAAAGAGGAGCGTGTTTAGAATCAGTAAAGAAACGTACATACCGATTTTTGACGTTCTAACACATCAAGAAAGCAAAGTATGGGTCTTTGAAGATGATCCCACGCCGACAATGGTGAAAAAACAACGCGCACTGAAAACAGTGATGCATGCCGTTTTCTTCACAAGTACGGGATTGGTCAAAGCCATCCAGTTGGAAGGACAGAAGACAGTAACAGCAAACTGGTATACCACTAAATGTCTTCCAGAAATTCTACAAGAATTGATTGTTAGGGGACTAATGCTTCACAATGACAATGCATCTTCATATACAGCCGGACTAACAGTTGAGTTTCTTAAACAAAAACAAATTAAAGTGATCGAACATCCGCTGTATTAACCTGATCTAGCTATGTGCGACTTTTGGTTATTCTTTAATCTAAAAAAGAACTTACTTGGACGTCGTTTTCATTCAGAGGAAGGGATTGATGTGGCTATAAATGCATTTTTTTCATCTGTTCCAAGAAATGAATGGCTTGAGGCATTTAATCTGTGGAAAATTCGTCTACAAAAGTGCATTGATGCTGGAGGAGATTATTTTGAACACACCTAACATTTTGTAAGTATAACTTGAAAAACCTAGTCGTATCTCAAAAATTTCAGAGTGACCCTTGTATAAGGTTAGAAGATACTTTACAACTAAATAAACAAATGTATTTATGAACCGGATGGTTTGTCTTCTACTTCTCACATCTCTATTCTGTCTTCTAACTCCATTCATATTAAAAGTTGTAAGTCTTTTGTGCAGTAACGCCATCTCTTGTCAGTAGAGTTAATATAGATCTGTTATACAATATTTAATTTAACAGTGCACCGCTCTTATGTGTCAATTTTTAAATCGCAATTGCATTTTTTAGCTAGAAAGAAAAACCATTTAACTAAGAAAAATTAACAAAAAAAAAATTTTTTTTTAATGTTTTCTAATTTCAAATGTGGTTAACTTTATTACTTTCATATTGTTTCGCGTAAATTTATCATCGACCCTAATGCGTGTTTCCTTTCTAAACTTCCATCAAAAAAAGAAATTTCACAAGGAATTCATTTTCTCTTCATTATGGAATTTATTTGCTCTTCATTATTTATTCTCGCCATCATTTAATGTTAAAGTTGATCGGATTAAATTAGAAGTGTAAAACCCCCTTTTCAAACGTTGCTTTTAGGGCAGGTAGTCCCATTTAAATATTGATTTATTCCCAATCAGTAGCCGTGGTGGAATGTGGTGCAGAAAATAAATAGAATATCTATATTGTTATTTTACTATTAAAAATACAATACTATATGTTAATGCAGTTCTTTATTAAATATGCTTCTCATTAAGTTTTGGCTTTATTTTTAATCGTTTGTAGTGTTTACATGTGCAAACTGTTTCTGAAAGTCCGCATATTGAAGAGAGCGCTAATATTAATTCGTTCTTCGGTTGATTCGTGCAATAAAAACACATGTGCATTAAAAAAAAATTAAATTTTCGAAATTTTGACTGCGTTGTTTATAATTTATTTTTAGTGAAATTAAAGTACTGTGATGAAATTCATTTAAAAAATTCCTTTTCTGAATTATTCCAGCACCATCAATTTTAATATTCTTCCTAAAATGCAGTATTAAAAAAATGAATTGTGCATTATAATTATAAACATTTGAAGAATATTTATGAAGATATTAAATTTCGATTTTTGGAAAATATTTGTTTTTGCCCATTGCGGCATTCTGAATAGACGCCGGTAGGAAATGTTTTAGTACGCAGATGATAGATGTCTCGGGATCAATATTTCATAAATTCGTTACAAAAGAAAATTTTCAAGTATTCCGGCTGTTCATTTGATATTTTTTTTAACTAATCCATACTTCAATTCGTAATTTTAAAAAAAGTATCTTAAACGAAACCAAATAAATATCATTAGAAAGTCGAATTATCATAGCTAGCTATAGACAGCCCTTTGTGGGCTTTGGATTTTTTATAAATATCCTACCAGGTTTGTCTGCTCTTGGTCAGAGACATCCAGTTTTTGATGTTAATAGAAATAAAATCGCAGTCCCAACAGATGTCTCATCTGTTTCTCGTTGTCCACAAGAGATTGGATTTAAGGCGGCTCTATCTCATTCCATGAAGCGACCGATGCATCTCATTCGACCGATGCATCTAAATTTTAAAACGTCACCAACTCTAAAAAGTTTGTAAAGTTCAAAATTGTACCATCTTCGCCAATTTCCACTTTCATTGGTACCACTTTCAGAATTTGTTCTCAATATTGGAAGATAGCGAGTTTGAATCCTGACCCAATCCAAGATCCATTGTGTTCGCTCACGGCAGCAGGACCACGTTAGATAGGTTGTAGTCGCAATGTTCTCTAAGTGAAATGATACATCTGCGGTGTGGATATTATTAGGGATCTCTTGCTTGGTCTCTGCCTCAAAATTACGAAGTCTCCCCCGGCTGCTTATGTTGGTAGCCCGACTTATCGCTAAGTACATGTATACATAGCGGTGCAGGCGAGCCCCGAACTATACCTTTAGGTTAATGGGTTTGGGATACTTGCCCATCACCAAGCGCCTCGTCATTTTGAACCACGATCAGGGTTCAAAATCACACCTGAGCTGGCACCCTCCCCTCTTCACATCTATGCCACTCCAGCGGAAGGACGTCACCTATTAAAGTGGAAGCGTCCCAAGCCCACGGAGCTCCAGCAACCCTCTAAGGGAAAGTATGTGGTCACCCTCCCAATTACAAGGTCTAATTAGCCCTCGTGTGCCAAAAATGACCGTTGAGCGACAAACAAACAAACCTCCCAATTACAACCCAAGGCAAATGAGGCTTCACTTTGCTGATCTTAACGGGAAGCTACCGAGGCGCTTCCACTTTATGGCTGAGTATATGCATACATAAGCAGTGCAGGTGGGCCACAGATTGTATCTTTAGGTCAACGTGTTTTGAACACTCGCCCACCACCAAGTACAGCCATCTACAGAGAAGCATGCCGGTGCAACAACATATACTGCGCATTTTTACTTCCAGTAGATTTATTCATAAACCGTGAATTATATGCACATGTCGCAATGGAAGTAACCTTTAAACTCTCAAGATCTATTTAGACAGACAAACATAGCAAAAACCAGCACAGCATGCATCTGTCATTAAATAGTTGCTATGATCGAACCCAGCACCATCCATTCCGAACTCGCGATGAATTTATCTGCTGCATTGTATGACAAACCGGATGTATAACTGATAGAGTGAAAAAAAAGCAAACAAAAACTAAATAAGTTCCGGCGAAGACATTACATAAATGCTCTAAATGAATACGCAAGTTAAAATGTAATAAATATTTAGTTACATAAAAGAAATAAATACTTTTGGCCGTTAAATCGACCCGAGCTGAGAAACATTGTTCTCATACAACAGCGAGCAAAAATAAAAGTGCGACTAAAAACTATATAAGAAATGTAAGTTGCAACGATCACCCTCTGGCGCTCAGGCAGAAACAAGTAGATTATTGTGGATTTATATTTTCCATTTAGAGCAAATATAGTTTATTTTTTGTGGCCTTTTTTTGACCTTCAAAACAATTTAAAATGTGCATTTTTCGAGAAATTCTCTTGAAATCCAGAAAGTTTCCGGTTCACATTGCTATGCTATAATTTTATTTCAGTCATGATATGTTAATATACCAGTATTTCAAATTCTTACAAATTAAATTAACTTGAACTGGATCCCAATCACGCCAACAGTTACATCTAAGATGGGTGTCGAACTCACGAACTGCTGAATTGCAGGCATATCATTTAATTGACATTTCAGAACTATTCGCCTGGCCGTGACACGACATCAATGTGGGAAAATAAATTTGCCTTCAATTCGAAAGAATTTTAATTTTGAGGATAATGCAAAATGTTACTTTATTTTTCGCACTTGAGGTATAATTCGACATGAATTAGAAAACTTACTCATTATCTGCTTATTCGAGCTGTTAGATTTGACATTAGATTTGGTCATTTATGGATAGAAGAGACTTCGCAAAATGACCAGTTATAAATTTCCCACTAATTTAATTTTACAATTTTTTAATTATACCCAACAGAATTTATATTTTACTGATAAATCAAGATCTAATAATAAAATTGGAAACAGTTTAAATTTTCTTAACTTTTCTTTAAAAAAATCTGCTTATTGTGTATGTATTCCAAAACGTCATTTTTTTAAGAAGTTGCGTAATTTTTCCTTTTCTTAACGGAACTTGAAATAAATTAGATAACGAATTGATATATTCCGTATTTTCTATGAGCTTTTCTGTTACTTGATTGCATTTGACGTCAAATTCCCCCTGTTTATATAAATATATTTTTCATGGAAACGTAATTTTTCAATGTAAAAAATAAATATTAATATTTCCCAAAAATCCTGTACTTCAAATTATTTTTTAATTATTCCTCCCCATTAATTACCAAAATAAATCAATAAATCCAAGATTCCTTATATAAATAAAGATTGAAATTTTGTAGATTAGAAACTTACCCATTTTCGTTGAAAAATATTTAAATTAAATTATAAATAACTGATTTTTGTATCTTCACCAATTATCTATTCAATGATTTAATAGCATGAATATATAACAGATGGCGCCACTATTCAGTAACATATTTACAGAATTTAATTTTTGAAATCTTTTTGCTTATTCGTTCATTTAGAGCGAAAAAAGAAATCCAGAAGAAATAAATTAGTAAGACTGGCGCGATCGATTTTTAATGAAAAAAGAAATTTATAACTTTTATATACACATGTATCTGTTCATGCTGTTTCTAGAAATTTGATTTTTATTTTATTATATTTAATTTGCTGAAAATATTCGTTAAGAATGCTGTATTAGAAAATTTCAGTTTTAAGTAATGATTAGAAAATAGGATTGGCATTCAAGAAAAGGTTAATTTTTTTATGCTTACTTTCATTTACAATAAATTTCATGAAAGATCGACTATGGAAGAATTCACTGATCTCGTTTCAAATTCTTTTCTTAGTGTAGACTGTGGGCTTTAAAATATCTGATTTCTTGTGAATAAAATACTGTTTTCAAATTTATTGAAAAATAATATAAATTCTATGCAACCTCTAGAAGGCTTAGGCTGAATAACTAACGAAAAAGAGCGAAAAAAATCTCAGATATTTTAAGATTTGTTTCGTTGCAATTAATCTACGAAACGTAACCGAGTTTGTATAAAAATAAATCAGTGTTCTGCTCTCCGTTTATCAGATGCAATATTATTTCTTTATATAACACCATAATACTCTTACGGAAAGGAAAGAAATTTAACGTATTGAATCACAATGTGGCCCAGTGGTCGAAATACGCTATTCGGAGTGGATCTAAATTTCTAAACTATTACTTGCTATTTATACTACTGCCTTCTGCATGCATAACTTACCGTGTGTTGTTTAAAACCCCGTATGACGAAACAACCTAACAGTTGGAAGGGCTCCTTAAGTGCTTATTTTGCCTTCCGAGAAAATTTTTCTTAGTTTCTGTGTCGTATTCACGTGTCACAATGGACCAATGCCATCACTCTTAAGACAGATCATCTCCATTGCTCAATAAGGACTAAGGGATTAAATCCAAGGCCTCTCTCTCTCTCTCTTTCCTATCGCTGAGACGCGGTTTTTAGAATAATTGCTTGAGAACAGAAGTGTGGTACAGTATTTAAAAATTCATAAATACTTTACTTTAGATTTTCTCCCTTTCAACGTGTGAATATTGTGAAAAAAGGAGAAAGTTTAGCAAATGTCAAAAAGTATTAAGTGTAAGAAGACTGTAGACTTTTGGCACCTGATCTGGCAATAGATACGAAATCCAATCATAAACACATTGAACAATGAATTATACATCTATTCATAACCATTCCGTTTATTTTCACTTCTTTCTGTTTCGGCGTATATACTTTTGATACCCCTTAGAGGCCAGTTTAAGACATTCACCGCGTAAATCCACACTCTGCCTCCAGAAGAATTTCTCCAGGAAAGTGGTTTGTATTCATATATCACAAGGAAGAAAACCCGGAAACGTAATGCCAGAAGCGCAACATCTACCTTCCATTGTTCAACAGTAGTTGGGCTTGAACCTAAGATCTGATTATCCAATAAATGATGTATTATTATTAGGTCACGGTCAGCCCTAGCTTAGGTGTATATTTTTGACACCCTTAGTGGACAGTCTTTTTAATATCCACCGCTTATTGACTTTCGATTGGACTTTTCTTACACAGTGAACCATATACACGTGTTGCACGGGAGAAAACCTGGAAAATCTCATGCATCCACCCCGAAAGACGTACATGTGTAACGCAAAAGCGCAACATCATTCTCCATTTGTTGAACAATAGCTTGGATCAAACTCAATACCTAATCAAGATCTTTACCGTACCACGGTGTGCCTGGCATGTATACTTGTATTTAATTGAAAGTGATACAGATTGTTTTTTTCATTTTACACATTCAATCAGAATATCATTTGAATTTCAGCTGAGAATAATTAATCGCCACCCGCCCAACTGAATCAAAACCCTTTTTTCGAATGAAATCAATCAAGTCAAATTATGTAATAAGAAATAAATTGTTCCAGAACTCGGTTCGTTGAAATTCAGAACATTTAAAATCAACACAATTGAGCTAAATTATGCTATATACAGGAGGGTGATTCTAAATTGTTTTAAAATTAAAAGGGGTGATAGTACCCATCCATACAAGCAATAATAACATCGGAACATAGAATCGCAAATTTCCACAGAGAAGAAGCAGCATTTTGCTCTTATTGATTACCCAAGAAAGCCAATCAGAGTAGACGCTGTCCTTTGAAAACGTCATCAACACGTTTGGTCTGACAACCATGCAAACTGTATAACCTCTCGTAGACGCCAGCAGAAATTTTCCGTGAACATTCGGGCAGGTATCCTTGGTGATTATCTGGTAGGCACTTATATCCTGCCAGACCGTTTGACCGGAGCAACATACCGTATCTTCTTGGAACAAGTGCTTCCCATTTTATTGCAGGCTGTTCCACTCTTCATCCTGAGAGACACGTGGTTTATGCACGATGGAGCCCCAGCATGTTTTTCCACCACGGTCTGTAACACGTTGAATGCCACATATCCCGCACAATAGATTGGACGTAGCGGACCTGTGGCTTGGCCTATTCGCTCACCGGACCCATTGCATTTTTTTCTTCTGGGGGCACATGTACGAGACACCTGTGGACTCAACTGAAGATCTCGTGGCTAGAATTGTTGTTGCCGGGTTTAAAATTACTACGGCACCAGGAATCTTCGAGAGGGTGCGCCAGTCGTTACTTTGCCGGTATCAACTTTGCAACCAAACACATGGGCGGTATTTTGAGCATTTGCTGTGAAGTTTTCACTGAACAATAAATATGAGTGCGAAACTTTTGGTGTCATTCATTCCCTGACTCAACACTGTTCTAAGTGTTTGGCAAGCTCGGTCAGGTGGAATTCCTCTTTTCTGCCTCACAGAGTGGAATGCGACCCTGTGTTCCTTTTTAATTATTGTTTGTCTGGATGGGTACTATCACCCCTCTTAATTTTTAAAAACATTTTAGAACCCCTGTATATCAATTTTCGAGTAAAATTGCTTATCTTATCTAAATTCGTGAAACTGATATCACAAGACCAATTAATTTCAAAATTAAATACTCACATAGTTTTTTTTTAATCAGAGCATGTTTATTCTTACTCTGTTAACTATTTAACTTTATTTTCTCTTTGTTTTTACGGACCTCAATCCCTTTATAAATAAATAAATCTCTACCAGAATTTAAAAAAAAAAAAAAAAAGCAGAACAGGAATTTAAAGTATTTATATGGGAACAAATGCCGTTAGGGATTATTTCTGTAATGACAAATCGAAAATTGGAATAACAAGCCATTTTGAGCTTATTGGATTTGTTTTCTGTGAATTAGAATTCATTTTCCACATAGAGTTAGCAATTTAAAGAAATAATTTACCTGCGAACGGTTGGCATCCTTTCAATTTATTAAGGCATTTTTTTTTCTTTTTTGTTTACGTTTGGAATTCAGATTAATTACACTATTCAAAGTGTAGCTTATTTGAAATTCGTTGTGTTTGCAAATTTAAAATTACACAATAATTGACAATTAATTGATTAAGCATTTGAGGAAATTTTAAGCATCTGCGAGAAAAATTTTTCTTCCACAAAATAAAATTAAAATGAACCGTATAAAAAGATATATATTACTTATTTATAAAGTAATTAATAGAAATGCTACACTAGACGAAAGGGAAAAGAAAATAAATTGCGTCTATACAACCTGTAAAAAAAAAAAAAATTGAAGATTTTAAAAATTGGCACAAGAACAGATGATGTGTCTGTGCCTATTTTATTATTTTGATTTCTATCATTTCTAGACGAAATTAAAATTTTATCCTGAGCATCCTCTTCGCGAGGAAGACCGATAAGGTTAGCTCTATAGCTTCGAAGCTGTAGGCCCTGTGTTCGAATCCTGATTCAGGGTATGGATGTTCCTTTCCCTTTCGGTGTGTGTTTCTTTATCCCTTTACTCTCGAGGCGAAATTGGCACACGCTTTTTAAGAGGTCATCACCATATTCGACATATTCCGCATTATACCACTACATCATTATACCGCTGATTAGGTATGCATCTGGGCATTAAAAAAAACGATGAATTTGGAAATATCTTTGAAGAATATAAAGAGATACATATTATATATGTAATACTGAAACTGTCGAATATTTAATTCATGAATGTTCAATAAAAATATAATATTAGAAATTTATTATATAGTTTATAGTTTTATTACGTTATATATATATATGCGTGTGTGTGTGTGTGTGTGAAAAATTACACAATATTCTATGTGCATGTATATACACACTTGCACATAAAATATTTTGTAATTTTTCGTAATATATATATACATATATATATATATATATATATATATATATATATATATATATATGATAACAAAATGTAATTTAATTCTCCTTTTACATTTTTATAAAAATATTATTGAATTCGTCAAATTTTTCTGATTTTATTTAATATAATGTTCACATTTTATCATTTCTTTACGAATGTTTTTTACTTTTTAAAATAGACTCTCATTTTATATATCATATGTTTTCATTAATCAATATATTTACCTTATTTTTTAATATAAACGTATAGAATTATTATCTTAAAATAAAAAATATGCATATATCGATATATTTATTACCTATTAGTAGAAATAGGACCTGACCCAGGGTAGGGCGGCTGCCCGGAGCGCAATGATTTAGGGGCGTCAAAATCATGGAAAATGAAAATAAACTGATATAAAAATTAAGTTTACAGGCTTTTACAAAATGCACTAAAAAGTAAATGATATTTTTTATCATTCTGATATCATATCAATGAATTATTTTTCATAATTTTCATTGTCATCGGACCCTTGTATTGTAAATATACCAAATTTCATCGAAATGGGTTTTCGGGAATTTTTTCAAAAATGCGATGCAAGATTTAACTGATAGTTTTGATTTTGAAACCAAGCGAAACAAGATCTAACAGCCCTTTTTAACTGCATATAAGAAGGAAGTAAACTTAAAGCAATGCATTACATTTGCCACTAGACTTCGCGCGGCTGGGGCGAAATAAAATAGTTTATTTAAACTATTAGTGCAAAAAAGCTTTAAAAAAGTGCTTGTGCAAATTGTCCAGTGCGTTTGGCTTCTGTGAAGGTGTTTTAATTTTTATTTTCATTTTTAAAAACGAGTAAAATCCATCAGACATAAGCCAAAAAAAGTGTGAGTGTAGATTTCAAATATTAGAGTTTAGATCAAAACATGGTTTGTGTTTTATCAAATAAAAGATAATTGAGTCTGGAATTGAATAAAATGCATTTTATTTTTTTAAGCTAGTGGCGCATAAGGGGGAATTTCAAAAGTTAGAGTTTACATCAAAAAATGTCTTGTCTGGTATAAATTTTTTTTGGCCAGTGGAGGTACCTACAATGAAGGAGGAATTTGTTGTTAATCGTATGAGCTTCGATGACCATAATTTGGCAGAGTATTTTTCATTTAGTTTCTCCTTCGTGTTAAAAAAAATTGAATTGTTTACCTATTACAAATATAAAAATAAAATATAGGGAGTAAGGAGCCCTGAAATTATAAAGCGTAGGGCCACATAAATTGTAAATCCGTCGGTGCATAATGGGACTTGGTTGTTATGGTGTGACCATTCTTTTGATGAACGAAATAGTAGTTTATAAAAATGTCAAAAAGCAAGCTGTTTTATACCAGTGGTTTTCAAAGCACAGCGTAGCAAGTGCTTAGATGTAGAGAGTATAAAAAAGCGTAGTTTTTGGTACGAGTTTTATACAATATTTTATCTTGATCAAAAACTTAAAAATAAATTCAAAACGTGCCGCAGGTGTAATTTTTAAGAAAAATATATTTTACACAAAACTACCAAACAAGAGACAAAATACCAATTATTATTTTTATATCAGTATTATTTTTTATTTTAATTAATTTGTTCCAGAAAAAAAATGTCCGATGCTAAGAGAAAACACTATGGGAGCGAATTTAAAAAGCGGAGATTGAACAAGCAAACACAGCTTCAAAAACAGTCAGATGAACTACAAAACTTCTTGAAAGATGGTAGTTTAAACGCTCCCACAACCGACCAACATTTGAACAAAGCCCAGCACCTAGATACTGACTTTCTGGATATGGATCCCCCTTTGGACGCAACCGTCAGCATTACTGCGCAGGGTAAGTCATCTAAAACGAGTTTGGCGAGTAGTGAATCAGTTCCAAAAATCAAAATTTGCAAATTGTGCAGACCTCAGAGAAGCATTCAGAAAAGGCTACCTGTCCAAAGTATCTCTTCTGACCCAGGATTATGGCCCGAAAACATGCGTGCAGCAGATAGAGTTTTTTTTGGTTAAACGTGGTCCAGATGCATCTTTGTATAATTTTGATTTTCCTTTTGATGAACAGCATAGAAGATTCTCACCAAAACGTTACAAGAAAAGGCTTACAAATGGAGAAGAGGTTTTAAGTGAAAGGATGGTGTATTCCTTATTTCAAAACGCTTTGTACTGTTTTCTATGTCAATTTTTTGCTGAACCATTTAGCTTGACCGCTCTTGGCAATCAGGGATTTAAAGACTGGAAGCATTTATAAGACTCTTTAGCACATCATGAAAACGCTAAAGCTCATATAGATTGTTTGAAATCATGACTTGAATTAAAGTTAAGACGCAAAATAAATGAATCTGAGATAAAATCACTGGTCTGAAATTATTTTACGCATTATATCAGTCATTAAAATGCTAGGCGAGAGCTCTCTAGCTTTTCGAGGATCAAGCAATAAACTGTATGAACACAATAATGGAAACTTTTTGATGTTAATTCAGTTATTGGCTGAGTTTGATCCAAAAATTGAGGAACACGTTCGCAAAGTCCTCAATAAAGAAGAAATCAAAGCTACATATCTAGGGAAAATTACACAAAATGAAATAATTGAATTGTTGCATGAAAACAAAGCACCACATCAATGCAAGTAAAGTAGAACAGATGACATTTGTGGTAAGATTTGTCTCCATACAGGAATCCGAGTCTGAAGTTCATGTTAATATCAGCAAATATTTTTTGGGTTTTCTACCCATTGAGAGATCAACAGCTAAGGAATTGTCGGAGGTTTTACTAGAAGACCTTGAGAAAATAGGCTTAAAGTAGAAAACATGCATGGTCAAGGGTATAACAATGAATCTAATATGAGAGGACAAAAATTGGAAGTACAAATAAGAAACAGAAATATAAACCCCAGATAATTTTATGTTCCATGCAGAGGCCATTCACTAAATTTGGTTGTAAGTGATATGGCAAATTCCTCATTTGAGGCAGCCAACTTCTTCAATATTGTTCAAAAGTTATATACATTTTTTTCTTCCTCTTCTTTTCGTTGGGCAATATTACTGAAACATATTGCTACTTACATCCTAACACTATTGAGTGATATGCGATGGGAAAGTAGAGTCAACTCATTAAAAGCTCTGCGGTTTCAAATTGGTCCAATTCACGATGCTTTGTACAGCATATATGAAGATTCAGAAATCGATAATTTAATCAGAGACGAGGCTAGCGGATTATTAAATAATTTAAAACAGTTCAAGTTTATAATCTCTGTTGTGATCTGGTACAAAATTTTGAGTCATATTAACCCCATCAACAAACTGTAAGTTTTGATATATCACAAACTATTGATATGCTTAACAACTGCAAACTCTTCTTTGAAGACCTGAGATCAGATGAAACTTTTGAAAGCATCATTTTAAAAGCAACCGAGCTTGCTTCAGAGATTGACGTTAAAGCTAATTTCAAAACCACCACACTACGTCATCGTGTCAGAAGAAAAACAAGAACGTTTTTGTATGAGCGCCCGGATGAACCCGTTCAAGACCTCAAGCAGAAGTATAAAATAGATTTTTTTTTTCATACTATAGATCAAGTAATAAATGCCTTGGAAACCAGATATAATTTTATAAATACTCACAGTATTTCTTTCAGCTTTTTGTGTAATATTTTTGGTCTAAAAGACATGCCCATAAATGAGCTACTGGCTCATTGCAAAGATTTGGAAGTAGTTTTAACTGATGAAAATTCAAGCGATCTTAACGCCCTGGAGCTAGCCCATGAAATAAGCATGGTTTCGTCATTATAAACAAAGTTTAACGCTAAACTTGAATTGGCACTAAGCCTCAGCAGAGCATTAAGAATCCAACTTACATTGCGAGTCTCAGTGGCTTCAGCGGAAAAAAGCTTTTCAAAACAAAAAATAATAAAAAATTATCTTAGAACGATGCAGACGCAAAATCATCTCAATAGATTGGCAATGATAGCTGTAGAATATTAGTGGCAAATTAGACTTGAAATCACTGGTTCATGAGTTTGTTGAAAGAAAAGTTAGAAAAAGGGCATTTTAATTACTTTCGTTTGTTAGAATTTATTTATAATATGGGATATTAGCTTAATTAGCATTACTACATTTTAATTTTTGTTATTTTGCCTTCAGTGCTAAATTGCTTATTTTGTTATCTGATGCTTAAATTTTTAATAAAATGTTTTTTTTTTTTTTTTTTTTTTTCTTTTCCAACGTTTTCTTGATTTTCTGAAAAAAACGGGGGGGGGGGGTGGCAGTACAAAATGAAGGTTTTGCCTGGAGCGCCTAAATGTCTAGGACCGGCCGTGATTAGAAAGTGAAATTGCCTTTATTTTCATTGTATATAAACTAGTAATAGACAAATAAGCGAAGTAATGAAATTAAATAGATATAAATATGTCAAGTTGTAAAACTGACTCAATAATTTTTGAATTAATTTGTTTTTAAAATTTTGCTTTCTTTTTGAAATTGTGAAGAAACAAGCTTTCACAAACAAGCTAGAGCAATAAATACTGAAAAGCGACGACCTTGGAAGTGGCTCTTCTTTTCTAACAGGGCTTCCGAATCTGTTCTTTAGAAAGGGGAGAAGCATAATTTGAGGATGAGAAACCAGTTGTATCGCGTAGAGATGACAAAAACAGTTATTTTTGGATAACTAGTTATCAACGTTATGTTCTAAGGAAATAACATGTTCTAAAAAGCGTTATCAAGTAACGGCTTTTTGAAAAGTTATTCCAAGAAATCCGTTCACTTTGGCCTTCTTAAAAATTCCATGGAGCGAAAGGAAGCTTTCGCGGGGTGACAAAACTGGTTTTTTGAGGAAATGACAATGTAAGGTGAATTTTAGTGACTAAGCATTGTAAATCATTTGCTGAAAGAAATATTAATGATTTTTGTTATATTCTTTAATCAACAGAAGTTCAACCTTTAAGTCTAGACTGATTTTCATTAACTTATTTTTTAAAATAATTGCAATGGATAAAATTAGATTTATTATTTTTTTTTACTGTCAATTGATTATTCTCAGTTAAAAATTCTTAAGTAATGTGTATTCACATAATTTGTTTCCTAGTGATCTTAATTGCTTATTAATATATTCTTTATTACTTTAGTATACAAAATATACCTAAATTTGAATTTTTTTAAACCAAACATAGTTCAGTTTCTCACAAGATGAATTTAATTCATTCCTCAAAATAATTTCTATTATAAATTCTTTATACAAATTATAACTGATGTTTCTTTTACATTAAGGAGTACTATTGAGTACATCACTTATGCCCGAATAAATCTTAAAATATATCTTCTCGGAAAAAGTATTTTTCTGATTAGAGACACAATATAATTAAAAAGTTGAATTTTGATCGAAATTTCTTAATTTTCTATCTTATCAACTTATAAATATAACCATGGGATTAATTAATATCCAAAGGGCACCATCCATCATTGTTTATGGTAACATCAATACCGAACCCACAGTTTTCAAATAGTGAAATCATAGTAATGATAATTTAACCAGCGATATACACTAAACTAACTTATATTTAATAATTAATTTATTTTACTATTTCAAATAAATTTCTTTTTCAATATTCAACATTTTAATCGAATTTAGTTTTCACATAAATCATCTGTGTAATAAAAGGAAAATTAGATATATACAGATGTCATATACAATAAAATTACATATTTATGAACATAAATATAATATAATATTTTCTTTAAAAACAACGAATTGTACATGTAAACCAGAATATTTAGCACCTATGAGAAATTTTTCGAATATAGGAATTTGCCTTTCTGATAAGGTATAATATTTTACTTCATATATATGATTTTACTGTTCTATATACTTCAATTGTGTATTTATCTTAAATATTTTTACTAGATGATATTACTCTTCATGGAGAAGTAAAAATAAGTGAGCTATGTGATATTAATAAAATGAATTTAAAGTATTAACAATTAAACAGTATTTTTAAATAAAATCAAACGTTTTTTTTAAAAAAAATAAGTATTTAAAAAAAAAAAAAAAAAAACGAAAATTGCTTCTGTAAAATATATAAACACATTACTACAGTAAATAATTCAGATGCAGCTTTTATTATTGACACAATACATACATTTATAATTTTTTAAATTATTTACATATAAAAAAGTTTTTGTTATAAATAAAGAATTTTATCAACTAACAAATTTTTAATTTGTATTGTTTGATCTGCAAGTATCTTTTGATATCATAAGAGCTTCAATAAATTAATAAACAGAATTAACATTTTTACTTCTTCATACTTTACATACTATAAAAACAGTTATTACTTGTCATTCTTTTTATGATTGTTGAGAAATATATGTTATAAATTCCATAGTATAGCGCCCCCTGTCTACAACACCACCCGTGACATCACCAACAAGGAAGAGAGTCCCTCTCCAGCAACCCCGTAGGAATGAGACGTATATCCACATGACTCTCGTGTTTACCCTATCCCTTTAACTTTATATGTTTAGATGTAATTTTGTTTTATGTGTAGTACATGTATCTGTGTTGTGCTCAAATTGTACCCTAATTTGCAATAAATTATTTTGAGCTACTTAAGGAACTTATTTCCTTGTTCCTATTAAACCAGATAAGTGCTACAATATAAAATATTGGCTGCCCAACCAGAACCTTCTAATAGCAGAAAGCCTGACTACCACGTGACCAAATGGCTGTGACGTTGCATCCGAAGGCTGTCGCTTTCTTCTAAGTGACGCTTGAACAGAGGCTTGTTACTGTGTTGTTAGTAGGTAAAATTTGCCGGTTCTGGCTCAGTGGCGGTGTGTGGCGGTGTTGAGTTGTTTCCCTCCTGCTGTTAAGTTGAGTTGTTTCCCTCCTGCTGTTAAGTTGAGTTGTTTTCTTCCTGCTGTTAAGTTGAGTTGTTTTTCCCCTGCTAGTGAGTTGAGTTGTTTTTTCCTACTGTTGAGTTGAGATGTTTTTTACTGTTTTTTAAGTTTTGGTTTCGGTTTTTAAATTTAGTTTTGGTTTTTCAGATTTTGTTTTATGGAATGGCAACGCTATTGATTTGGTTTTTTGGAATGGCAACATGTATTGGTAAAACACGTGTTTGTTTTGACCCATCACATGAAACGTTGCCATTTATAGAATCAAAACTTTCCCGTTGCCAATCAGGAAAATAGAATTTTTTTGTGATTTTGAGAGCTTAGTATTCATGAAATGGCAACATTTTAATTTGCGTTTTTAGTCAACACGTGATACTTTTATAAGAGTAATACTTGTATATGTGTGGCGGTTTTGAGTTGTTAAAAAAAAAAATAGCGTGATCTCTTTTTTTCAAAAATAAGTTTCAAAGCCATGGCAACACAACTTTAATTATTGTGGAATGGCAACCATAAATGCTGAGTATTTGCCTCATACACACTAAACACATTAGCAACTTTCTACAAGGTGAAACACGATTCAGCAGAAACCTATTGGGGATTTTGTATGTGATTCTTCTTCTCAAGATTTATTTGAAGTAAGTAGACTTTTAATAATATTTTAACTACCATTTATTATAGTATTAAACTGGCAGTTGAATTTATTTCAAAAACATTCATGTTTCAATATATATAAAGATATATTTTTTCTTTTAGATAATTAATTGGGAGTCAAATCTGTAAATATCATCATGAATGGTGTGAAGCGTGCGAATGATTTTAAAGTGAGTATTCTTTTTTTAATTAAATATATTTTATTTTTAAATTAGCTTATTATTATAATCTTTTACTTATTAAGTTTTTTTCTCTACAGGAATCCAGAGAGAAAAAATTTAAGTCGGGTATGGCATTTAAGCGTGACCTACATCCAGAGAACGTTTTTCCTGTCGGTGACGATATTTTTATCTATGTTTCCATGTGGAAAGACAGTATTTATGTACACGTACGCACCTTTAAGTTGTTTGGAGATATGTATTATCCTTCATCAGATGGCTTGACAATGGGAGCCTACTGTTTCTTCATGTTGACTCGAGATGATGATGATCGATTCAATCAGAAACTGGATTATGTGGCGACGGATTTAATGTCGCCCTTTAATTCTGACTTAAAAGTGAAGGTTTTGTGTAATGGTTCGGGAATGCCTGTGCGCTTATCTCGAGAAATAATTTGTAAAGTGGTCGAAAATATAACTACTCGATTGTGCTTTCCCAAGAACAGTGGAAAATGTATTTAATTTTAAAGATGATATTTTATCCAGTGTAATAGATATTAAATTTAAGAATGTTGATTTTTATGGTGCATACACAAAGCAAACAAACCTCTCCGAATTGGATATTGAGAAGGATTATACAGATTTACTATGTAGTCATTTGATGACAGTGATAACAAAAAATCTCTATAAACATAATCTGCTGGGGATGTATAAGGATGGCGATACCGAAAATACAGTTGCACTATTTAATGAGAGTGCAATGGAATTGGATATTGATATCATCGCTGAAGACTTTTTCTATGAAATTATCTGGGTAATGTTGCCAGATGGTATAAAGCTTTCAGATTATATTCATAAAACATTTTTACAAAGTATTAATATTTCATATATTATAAAAGACATAAGGAAAGAAATATGTTGCTTAGAGTCTTTTTGAGTGTATATTTCTGACATATTTGTATGCATTTTTGGATATGTTCTTTAATGTAATAAACATTTGTTATTTAAAAGTTTAGAATTATTCTTTCATTAGTATCACACATACATATGTTTTATTTACTAAATAATGATGTTAAATATATATGCTTTATTAAATGTTAGTATATAATTAGTGTAAAAATTAACAATTATAATATCAATATTTAAAGTAACTCTTTATTACATTTTCATAATAAAATATTTTTACAAAACTTGATAATCAAGCAACATTATAAATATTAATCTTACTTCATCAACATGCTTTTTTATAGAAAATTATTCTACTTCCCAAAAAAATCAGTACTTAATATACATCTACACACAATTTAATGAAAATAATTATTTTAAAATATCAAATTCGAGGAATTACATAACAATATTTAAAAGTACAAAAACAAGAAAAAAAAATAAATAAATCATCTTTCAGAGGAAAAAAGGATACAGAAGTAAAAATCTCATATAATACTATTTCAAAGAAATTCCAATGAATTTAGTTTGATATCATAACAGTTTTCTTATAATGTAAATAATATCATTCGTTCAAAGAATAGTGACCAATGGCAAGAGTGGAAATACCATCAGGATTTACGTACCTTTTACTGTCTTTAAAAGATAGTGCCAATTTATTTTGCTTTATAGAAAATAAATCATGATTTTTGGATCGTATTAAATTCATGTTGACGTATAACTCATTGTTATTAAATAAACAGTTTTTATAATCATTAAAAGTAATTTGCCTTTTCAAAACTTGTTTTTTATTCCTTTTAATCGCTTTTCTGATTTATTTTCTGTCGTATATGCATACATTTTTGATTTTAAACCAATAAATTCGGTCATGATGCAACCATTATTTTCGTCTTTCATTTTGCCTAATACTTTTTTATTTGTCAACGGCATATCAAATCTATTATTTACGCCATAACCGGAAGTGTCATATAAGTTAATTTTTAATTTCATGTCGGCATAAAAATCCTTAGTCTTAACTTCATAAATAAGGGAATCCGTGTCAGTATACATTAATCGTACATTTTCCCCATAATTCCTTTTCATCTCTTCGTAATGAAAGGAATACATCAAATATTTTGAGATGTCGAGGATAGCCATCCCAACATATATCGGCTTAGAAAATTTTATTTTAGTTTTTTTCAGATGCACGGCCATACAATTTTCATTAAAAATAGTCCTGTAATCAAAGTTAGGTTTCGCTATTAATTTCCGAACTTGTTCTTCAGAAGAACATAATCTTATGTCTAATCGCTTTCTCACATTTTCCATTGTTTTTCCGAAAATGCTATTATTCATTAATTTAAAGAAATCTTTATGGAAATCGTTTGCTGCTTCTGTTCTTAATTTTGTATTTAAATCAATGTAAGTTTTTAACCATGGTGATTGTTTGAATTTTAATATTCGATGTATTTTTGTAATTTTAAGCCCGAGTTTCAAATATAATTTTAACACTTTATAATGAACTACATACTTGTTCTTGGGTAATAATGTTGTCATAAGTCTTGTTTCCTTACAATTTGGAGGAACCATATTAATAGGAGCCAGAGGAAAATCTGAGTGGGTATTGTGAAGAGACATGTCGTAATCCATATCTAATTCAGTATATACCCAATATCCGAATTATCGGGGATATTTTCTATATCAATATTTGCAGTTGAGCACCAAGCGAAATCCCCAATAGGCAAATATTGGCTCATGGCCCAACCATATAAATTATTAGCATCTAAATAGATCAAATATTTTTCATCCAGTTTGGGGTCAAAATTCTCCATATATCTATTATTAGCTAAAGAGTATCTATTACTGCATTGACTAACTCCTCCACGGACTCCATTCTCAATAAACAGTAACATTTCATAATCAGTTAATAATTCAATTTTTACGTTTGTGTGCAATAACATTGCATCCCATGATAACGAAGGAGCCGTAAAATACCAACAAGGATCCAACCTATACGTTTTTAAACAAATAATCCGAAAGTTTTCAAACAAATCTGCCAACAAAAGTACGTCAGATTTAACATACAAATCGCAATACTCACCAAGATTAGTGAGTCTAAACTCATTAAAAACTTTTTTTGCGTGATTATAATCTTCTTCGCTAATTTCTTCACCATTTAATTCATTATAGAATTTATTTCTTTGAGGCAAAGAGGGTTCGTCGCATTTTTTTATATCATCAAAATAATTATAAGGAAAAACACCTTTCCTCAAAAGTAAATCAATTTTCCTGGCTCGAAATTTTGATTCATATACTTAAATTGATCTCGAGATAGGGTAGAAATTAAATTATCGAGGCTTGATGCCATAAATTTAAATGTGTCCAAGAAACGTATCTGGAACCTAGGAGAAATATTTTTACTGAACGAAATATAGCGTTCTTCTGTGTTGGGGATTAAAAATAGAGGCTTTTTATCATAGCCTAATTCTTTGACGAAAATATGTGCATCATAACCGGAGAGATTGTGGAAAAATATCGGTAAAAATTTCGGAACTCTTAGTGATAAATTACAATGATTACAACACGCGCCTCGAAATGCTTGGTTTAAATGATCATGATCTCGGACTTTTACATTGTTTACAGTGAAAGGTTGTGAGCATATGTAACAAGACGTAGCATTTTCATAGTTAATTTTTGTTCTACTGTGAGAGGTCTTAAAGGTTTATTATTTTTATAAATATTTTCGATTATTAAAGCCTCCTGTTCAATCATTTTAATAAATACTTTGGGGGCATCTAAGCCTCTGTAAACAACAGGATCTTTATAATGCCCATTCTCATAGCAAATGAAATAGCAAAAACTAAATGGAACGTGTTTTTCGTACACATTTGTGAATGGAATTTCGGATCTGGATGACAAGTATCGGTTTTTACGGTTAAACATTCAAAGTCAGCATATATAACAAAGGGATTTTAATTAAATGTTGTATATTTTTAAATAAAATGTGCTTACCTTCTTCCGTAGGCATTTCCACTCTCATGAGTCTTTTTCATTACATAATTCTTTATGAATATTTAATTTATCATCATTCGAAAAAAATTGCAAACATCGTCTGCAAATGCAAATTTTATGCTCATTGTTCGAACACTGTTTTGATATGAGACGGGATAGATTTTTAATCCAACAAAAATGACCATTAACATCTTTCTGAATGTACAGTAAATCAATATGTTTATCTTCCTCACGATCACAAACCAGTAATGGGTAGATTTTGTAATTTTATCATAAGAATACACATTAATTGATATATTGTTTAACTTACTGAATTTTTTTATGTCCGAAAAATGAGGTGGGTTCGTTATTCCATCAAAATTCAATGTTTCTGCATAAGGGACGTAATTTGAAACTCTTTCAGCATTTTGTTCCACAGGATACAGAGCTGACAAAATTGCCCATTTAAAACATTGCCGATCTTCATTTTTTACATTAATAACTGCTCCCCTCGCTTTGATACTTGAAGGTAGCTCAATATGGGATGAACCTCTCAAAGGCGAATAGTGGTTTGTCCTCAACTCTTGCTCCAAAATTTCACTTAATGCCCAGCCAGACTCCTTTTCCTGAAAATCCTCACTTTCAGCAATTATTTTATCCTTCATTTCTTCATACAAATCTGAGATATCTGTTGCTGATAAAACAACTTTATTCGGAGTTTTAAATTCTACATTTTTTGATACCTCCTCACCGTTATCAGTCATTTTCTTGTAAATGCACCTTAATCTGATACTTATTTTCAGTCCGTTTTGAATATTTAATTCATTTTCAACGATGTCTAAAGTTTCGTTCTTGTTGGCAGTCAAAAATTCACTGATTTCTTTGAAGTCTCGTTTTTTTTTTCCAATACGAATGTTTTGTATTTTCTTCTAAATGCACTTTTTGTAATTTCCTTTTCATAAATATGATCTCGCTGGGATATGCCACCACCACCACACTGATTCGAAGACGACGATGACGGTCCGGCTGTGTTTTCAACTATAATATCATATCTCCTCTTCTTGGGCCTCGGTTCCACATCTAGATGGGATGATGAAGGTACTGCAACATTGTCAATTTTTGTCTTGTGACGTGTTGTTTCATCAGGAAATTTGATTTTCTGACACGAACCATTTTAATATGTCTCACCAAAGCATCGTGGCGAGAAAACGTTTTATCACATTGCGCACATACGCTTTTCGATAAATTGTGTACAGCTTCAAAATGACGCATTAAATCAGCTTCTCTTGTAAAATTTGCATTGCATTGATCACAGCGAGAAACTTGCTCCTTACGATGAACTTGTAGAATATGTCGTTTTACGGCAAATTTAGTTGAAAATATCTTCCCACATTCTTCACAAAGAGACATAATGTTGCAGTTAAATATTCGTCTCTGTACCAAATAGTCCACAAGTCAGATGTTATGTGACCAGAATTCACATAAGATCTTTACTAGAATTTTAATGTGAGAAAGGTCTCAGGCTGCACTGTGCCAAACATTCGAGAAATAGAACTGCGTTCATGTATGTTCCTTACTAGCATTTCATCATGAGAAAAGTCTCGCTCTTCATGGGAACTGAACAATCAAGAAATGGAGCACAATTTCTTACTAATAGTGCAATATGAGAACATTTTCCCTTCTTAGCATTTATATAGCCCAGGTAATTGCTATCACATGATGAATTTATTTCACTTCAGTTATTCAAAAAAATAGGGTTGAGCTGTAGTATCCCTGTAAAGAAAATCTAATTGGGACTTAAGGAAAAGGGGCGGTGTTAAACCTGTAGAAGCTACCCAGTAAAAATTCAGAATGTAATGAGCCGAAGCCGAAAATTCTAGAACATTCTTATTCATTGGAAATGTCAGAATATAGTACGATAATCATGAATATTAATGTCCGAAAATTTCCCAGGGAAACCTATACCTTTGCATGCATTGTCATTTGAGAAAAATAGATTCTGTAACACAATGGTAGTGCATCTCGAAGTTGAATGATTTAACAATTTAAAAGAAATTTTTCCTTTAACTGGTCAGCAAAAGCCGCAGCTTTCGAAGTGAGCAACAATGGGATGTGTTCTCCAACAAGTATTGAACCTGACAGGGATTCAACTGAATATATATGTGAAGGGTATAAAACACAATGTACGTTTAGAAATGCAACGAAAGTCCTAAAGCGGAGTCTCAAATCGAAAAAATGGCCCCCCTCTAACTGTTTTGTGAATACCGAAATCGGCGAAAGAGAACAACAGAACACAGACCCCTTAGGAATGAAGAAAACCAGGTGTTACCAGCTTTTTTCTTTTGTAGTGGGAATGGAAATAAAGAAATCGTATTCTTTGTTCCTTATTTTCAGGAATTATTTAATGCGTTACAAGAAAAAAAGCATGTTTTATTTTGTATTTATAATAAAATAAAAATATTGATGGAAATTCGGTCAAAAAGTTAAAAGAATCAGATTTAACTTTTTCAAATAATTTATTTTGGCATGAACTATAAGAGAACTACAAACCATAAATTAATATTTAAGTTATAACATTAAATAAATTGTTTTAGTCTGAATACAAGCACGTGAGTATAATGGAGAGAATTTACAAAGATCCTGAGCACACAGCTAGTTTTAGTGGTATAAATGCGATGAGACGAGGCTTGAAGGATAAAGTTAAAATCTCAGACATAAAGAGATGGGTATCTCAAAGATTCTTACACTCTGCATAAGCCAATTCGTCACAAATTCCGGAGAAACAGAGTGTTAGTTAGTGACATTGATCAACAATTTCAAATAGATTTAGCTGATATGCAAAGTTTAGCTAAGTTTAATAGAGGTTACAAATATTTACTTACATGTATTGATGTATTTTCTAAATATGGATGGGCAATTCCATTGAAAGATAAGTTAGGAAAGACTATAAAATTAGCGTTAGAAACTATTTTTAAGTTTCGAAAACCGTCTCGACTTCAGTCAGATTCCGGTTCGAATTTAAAAATAAAATAGTACAAAATTATTTAAAACAAATGAAAATTAAATTTTTACTACTCAAAATCAAACAAAAGCAAGTATTGTTGAAAGATTTAATCGCACTTTAAAAACTAAAATGTGGAAATATTTTACTGAATTTAACACCAAAAAATATATTGATATTATTGATAAACTGGTTTATAGTTATAATCATACATGGCACAGAAGTATTAAAATGTCCCCTGCTTCAGTCAACAAAAATAATAAAGACCAAGTGCAGCGCAATTTATATGGAGACCTCATCAATCTAAAACCAAAGCCACCGAAATTGAAAAAGGTGACACTGTGCGCGTAAGTAAGCAAAAATTGCGATTCGAAAAGGCTATGAACAAAATTGGACTAGAGAAATTTTCATAGTACAGCAAATTGTTCCTAGAAATCCAGTAGTTTATAAATTGAAAGATTTACTTGGGGAAGAAATAAATGGAACATTTTATGAAGAGGAACTTCAAAAAGTTGTAGATTCCGGTTTTTATCCAGTTGAAAAAGTGATTAAAACTAGAAAAAACGGTGTCAAAACAGAATATTTTGTAAAGTTTTTAGGGTATCCCGAAAAATTCAATACTTGGATTACTGATCTGAAAAAACTATAAATAAGAATAGTTTTCTTTTTACTAATTCATTATGCAACATGTCTTTCTATGTGACGCTACCTTCTGACAGCTCTCTGAAATATTTTCCCGATAATAAAATTTCTCATTTTATAACTCAGCTTCCTACATCGATTAATTTAAGCGGGGAATGGGAAGTCGGTTTATCTGAAATAATCTATCCTCATTCATGGTTCAACATTAATGAATTTAACAACACTTTTAACTATGATACCGGAGGTGGAAAACTGATACAGAAAACAATTGATACTGGCTGTTATGAAACCATATTTGATATTCTCGCAGCTATTCAATGGGTTTTACCAAAAAACCCGAGTAGATTTACATTGAATTACAACAAATCAACAAAGCGAGTTAAAATAAATGCCGTTCAAGGAACTGCTCTCCACCTGGAAAAATTAGCTCCAATCTTAGGTTTCAAAATAAACACAGTCATTGTAGGAAACATGAAAGGAGAATTTGTAGCTGATGCAGCTTCTGAATTTTCCTTTTTATGTACAGTGATATAGTAGCTCCACAGATTGTAGGTAATATACAAGCACCCCTTTTGAGAATTGTACGAGTGAAAGGTGTAGATGGTGAAGTTATTAGTCAATATTATGACAGACCTCAGTATTTACCGGTGATTCGACAATCATTTCAAACTATTAAAATAGAAATGCGATTAAATTCAGGGGATTTTGTACCATTCGAGAGAGGAAAAGTCATTGTAGTTTTGCATTTTAGAATTAAGCAAATAGTATAAATACGGGAAGAACAATCATCAAAAGTCATTAATAAATTAGTTTTCAAGATGAGCGTACCATATGTTTGCTGCCCAAAAAAATTTGAAGAACATTATGCAAGTCAGACAGGTTCTGGTTTGTCTTATTATCGAGGAATTTCTTATCAGAGAGGTTATGGTTTAGGTGGAATATTCCGCCGTTTATTTAGAACAGCTTTACCCTTTTTAATAAAAGGTACAAAAACATAGGAAAAGAAGCGCTTTTAACGGGATCCCGTATTGCAACGGATGTATTATCTGGACAAAACTTTAAGGAATCCGTGAAGAAAAGAGGCAAGGAAAGTGGTGAACAGATAGCTCGGAAAGCTATCGATAAAGTTCAATCTATGGTGGGTAAAGGAAAGTATAAAAGAAAACGCAAAAATTCAAAAAGAATCATTTCATCAAAAACTAAGAAAGTGAAAGGACGTGATATTTTTGATCCGTGATGACGTTTCTTTTAAAGATTCACCCGAATGTGTGAAGTCTGAATTAGAACTCTTTCATTTACCTGGAACACAAACTGTTATTCAAAGCGGACAGTGGATAGAATTCCACCCTCTATCAAATATTTTCGATGGAGGGCCAGTAGAATTTTACATTTCTGGAAGTGGAGAGGATTACATAGATCTCAGTCAAACACAACTATATGTTAAAGCAAAAATTTTAAAGAATGATAACTCTGTGATCGGAAAAGAAGATGAGATTGGACCCGTGGATCTATTTTTACATTCTTTGTTTTCTCAAGTTGATATCGCCTTAAATGATCGTCTCGTTTCTAACTCAAGTAATACTTATCCATACCGGTCATACATCGAAACGCTATTGAATCATGGATACGATAGTAAGACATCTCAGCTTACTGCTGAACTCTTTTATAAAAATTCGGAAGATGGACTTAAAAAACGATCTGCTTTTTTCAAAGAAAGCGCCACTGTAGATATGATTGGCTGCATTCACAGTGATTTATTCCATCAAGAAAGGCTTTTATTAAACCTTGTAGATTTGAAAATTAAACTGATTCGAAGCAGTCCAGAATTTAGTCTGTTGGGTAAAGAAGGATATAAAGTAGTATTAAGTCACGTATCTCTACTGGTGCGAAAAGTCCGTGTAAGTCCTGGAGTCATATTAGGACACGGAACGGCATTAGAGAAAGGAGGAACAGCTAAATATCCAATCAACCGCGTTTTGTGCAAGGTTTATTCTATTCCGAAAGGAAACATGTCATTCGTTCAAGATAGCATATTTGTAGGTCAAATGCCTAAGCGGATTATCATAGGTTGTGTTGATAATGAAGCATTTCTCGGAACTCTAAAAAAGTCTCCTTTTTATTTTCATCGTTTCAATTTAAATTTCATCGGAATCTACGTGGATGGTCAACCAATTCCACATAATCCATTAGAAATTAATTTTGAAGAGAATAATTTTATTCGTGCCTACCAAAGTCTCTTCTTAGGCACAGAAAAGATGGGGCAAGATCGTGGTATATTTATATCAAGAGAAGAGTATCCTAAAGGTTACACGTTATACGCATTTGATTTATCTCCCGATTTATGTGATGGAGAACATTTAAATCTCATCAAACACAGTAATTTACGATTAGAAATGAAATTTAGCAAAGCTCTTGACCATACTGTATCTGTTATTGTTTTCGCCGAATTTGAGAGTCTTATCGAAATAAACAAGACAAGAAATATTTTGTACGATTTCGGGAATTAATCATGAACGGATATCAAATAAATAAAATTTTGCTGAAAGAAAAGATTACTGCACCGATATATCAGGGTGTGTTTTCTGCTGATGCGATTCCTGTTTTCCACCCTAATTCAGCTGCAGTTGTGAATCGAGATGACTCATCGCAGCCTGGTTCACATTGGATGGCAATATATGTAGACAAAAATGGAAATTTGGAATTCTTTATTCCTATGGACAATCACCTTTCTTCTATGGAAAGTTTATTCAAGACTATGTATCCAAGTATTCAAATGTATTGTGGAATTCTGTTACTTATCAAAATATAACATCTAATGTATGTGGACATTATTGCATTTACTTTATACTAAAACGCTGTCAAGGAATTTCTATGTATTCTATTATTCAAAATTTGTACCAAAACAAAAGAAATGATTTTCAGATTTTTCAATTTGTTAAAAGAAGTATGGTATAAGAATGAGTTTTAGAAAATAAAAATTTGAAACAAGAAAAAAATATGCTTATTTATTTCTTATTCTTTTGATGGAAAATTGCGACTGATTTTTTATTCTTTTATTTCAATATGTTTTTACGATGTTGTATTAATTCATTATTTTCCAAAGAAATACGTAACTTATTCAATAATTTTGAATATAATTAATCGATCCTTTAATAAATTCAAAAACTAAGAATCTTTATGTAAAAAAGTATTTTACTTTCTTCTTATCACTTATTTCTCTACAATTAAAAAATTAATTAAAAAAAAGAATTCATGACATAAGACATTTTACAATTAAATACTTTATTAATCAAAATTTAATCCATCGATTTCTGCGCGCATACATTACAGGTTTCATAATTTTTCTGTACACTTTTTTGTTCACATCAAGATTTTCTGGGAATTTAATATCAAATAAAACTTTTAAAAATTCATTTCTTCCCTTTGGGGCTTTTTTCTTTTTTCTTAGTAAGTCATCGATAAGTAACGCTATGTTGGTATCTGGAAATATTTCGCCCTTGTAAATAAGCTCTCCTTTTGAGGACCATCGTAACAAAGTTTGATGTTTGAGAAACTCAAAAATATTTTTGACGGTATCTTTGTATCGATTTGGTGCTGCATTCACTGTTTTTTTGATTAAATCTTCATCTTTTTCTTCGTACTTGATTGTAGATTCAATAGGAATCTCTTTTCCTTCATACTTGATAGTAGATTGAATAGGAATCTCTTTTTCTTCAATTTCATGGTTTTTCATTTCTGTCTTTGGCACTTCTCTTTCAACAGATAAGTTTGTATATTTTTTGTAATATTTGTAAATACAAAGTTGCCTTTTCATCATCTGTTAAATGCTTATTTTGGAGAACATTTCTCATTCTTTGATCCAGTTCGGATAAATGCTCTACCGTTTGTAGCCGATCTTTCTGGTATCAGCATAAATTTCTTACTGTGCTCCATGAATGAGACTACTTATGACAGAAATGGCTGCTGGCAATAATATGGAGAGAAATCCGTCGCCTCTTTGTACTAGTAATTTCCTTTTTTTGTAAAGTGGAATTTTTTTATTGGAAAGTTTTCGTAAACTTTGTTTGTAAGAAGACAACTGACTCTTTGTTTTTTTCGTCAAAGGTATATTTCCTTGTAACGTATTGATTATGCACTCACACACAATGTTTTAATGACATTAGTACGACACTTTCGGAGAATAACTTTTGGATTTTTACTTTTACTAATCAGTTTTAAGAGAGTCAATGTTTGATCAGTGCAGACTGACATCTTAACTGTAAATGAAAGTCATTGAAAGAAGTAGTTGCTTTTATAAGCTTTTAAGGTATTTAGCAAATGCAGTAGCTTTGACTAAAGCACAATGTGGAAAATCTATTCCATGAGTATGACAATAACAGATAAGCGGGATAAAATTTTCAATTTTGGACAACCTAAATCTGTCAAGTTATAACATTCTCGTCCAGATAAAAATTCTAAAAATTTTTTCTTTCCAAAACCTTTTACATAAATATCTGGAAACAAATCAAACAAAAATTTAAAATAATCCTCAATTTGCAATAGGGTAATTCTCCTTCATTCCAGTGTATCTGATGAAGATTCCTAGTCACCACGAATATTGTATTTTTCGCGATTAATGAGATGAGAATGAGGATACGGCGGCTGAAAGTCCATACGCCGATACTATTAACAGCTACATAGGCCAACTCTTTCACGATAAAGTGTCCAGAATCAAGTTGAATCCTTCAAAATCAATAACGATAGACATGTTTTACCCTTGATATCAAAGCTGAGAATGTTTATCGAGGCTGGTAAACCCAATATTTATCACCTGGAAAACATACCCGCGCGCATGCGTAAATTGTCCTCTGTGACACTTTTAAGATCGATAAGCAAATAACTATAAGGTTTCGAAGTAGCATCCTCATAACTTTCATGAAAAAACTTAATTTTGGAGGGATACAATTGTCTTCCTAAATGAATGATTTGTGATCGATCTCGAGGGTTTTTAAACAATACCAGATAATGGGAATTTAAAGAAATTTCTCGCATTTCTTTACCTTTATGAAAAATATTTTGTACAATGAAAATAACGCTGATATTACGGTGATGAGAACCTTTTGTGAATAACTTAGTTAATTTGGAATCGCTTCCTAATTCACTCATAAGATCATCAAGCATAATTAAAGAATCTGAATATAGATTTATATTAGAAGGTATTCCTTCATGAAATTGAATGTCTCGCATTTCTTCATAGAGTTTGATATGCTACGTAACACCATAAAACAGTTTTTGGATAAGGGTGAATCATCCGGTAATACAATAGCTGTTTGACAAAATGGGTTTTCCCACTCCCAGTCGGTCCTGCTACTAACATAGTAAAGGGGTGTTTCAACTTCAACATCTCCATCGTAAATCGCTTGAAAGGAATAAACTTCTGTCATTTATACACAGGAAAGCTATTTTTATACAATATTAACTAAAATTTAATTGAAATGGTAGTAAATTCAAGTTATTAAAGCTTTTATCGAACAAGTACTCGTGGCTCATCTGGTTAAGGCGCGGAAAATCGATGAGCCACGAGTACTTTTTACTATTGAGGGGTCTCGATCCCAGAACACACATTACAATTCGTTATATTCCTTTTACATAATCTTAGAATTTGAAAAAAAAAGAGTTTTTATAAATGAACAGATAGATGGCGCCACTACTTTAATAATTTAACCTACGCATGGTAAGCCAAGCAAATACACAACATTTCGGTTGCCATTCCACAATAATTAAAGTTGTGTTACCATAGGTTTGAAACTTAATGAAAAAAAAATCACGCTATTTTTTTTTAACAACTCAAAACCGCCACACATATATACACGTATTGCTCTTATAAAAGTATCACGTGTTGACTAAAAACACAAATTACAATGTTGCCATTTCATGAATACTAAGCTCTCAAAATCACACAAAATTCTATTTTCTGATTGGCAACAGGAAAGTTTTGATTCTATAAAATGGCAACGTTTCATGTGATGGGTCAAAACAAACACGTGTTTTACCAATACATGTTGCCATTCCAAAAAACCAAATCTATACCGTTGCCATTCCATAAAACAAAATCTGAAAAACCAAAACTAAATTTAAAAACCAAATCCAAAACTTAAAAAGCAGTAAAAAACATCTCAACTCAACAGTAGAAAAAAACAACTAAACTCACCAGCAGGAGGAAAACAACTCAACCTAACAGCAGGAAGTTAACAACTCAACTTAACAGCAGGAGGGAAACAACTCAACACCGCCACACACCGCCACAACCGCCACACACCGCCACTGAGCCAGAACCGGCAAATTTTACCTACTGTTGTTTACCATAAACAAATCACTCAGTTTCGACTTATTTTTCAAAATATATTGTTTTTATTCTGTACAATAATCAAGAACATGCCTTATAAATGTTGCATAACTGCTTGTAAAGGCAACTATGATAATGGACCCAAAGTTTCTCTGTTTCGATTCCCACGTGAAGAAGATTTAAAACACAAATGGATTCGGGCAATTCCGAGAGAAAACATGGAACTGACCAAACATTCCAGGGTAAATAAATTAATTTTATTGTTTCATTTGCATCATGTTTGGCTAGTTATTTTAATTTTGATTTTTTTAATAACATTAACAGTAATAGAAAATTTCAAATGAAATCAAAAGTAAATTCCTATGGAATTTTTTTTAAAAATTTATTACACATTAAATTCATATCGTTCAAATACAAATTTTCATAGAAAAGTAAAATAATTATTAATTTTCGATTTATTAATGTCATTAATGCGTAGGAGTAAAAAAGAACTATAATAATACTAAACTCTAAGCTATTTCGAAACTAATTTCAGAATGATCTTAATGTTGTTTCGATAATCTATTATTAGAAAAGAAAAGACTGAGATTTCTTTGTTGCATGTACGTCAGTTTTCTTATTAATTTTATTTAATTATTGTTTCATAAGAATAATTTGTATTTTAATTTCGTATTTTTATTTTTGAATATTTTGATAATATTAATAATAATAAAAAACTTCAAATAAAGTAACTTCCTGTAGAATTTTGTTTAATTTGTTATGCATAAAATCCTATCATTCAAATTAAAATTTTTATAGAAAAACATTCATCTGTTTCTCCATTTATCAATAATAAAAGAATGTTTGGAATTAAAAGAGAATGAGTAATATATTAATTGTTAAACTCATAGCTCTTTGGAAATATTTTCTAAATGTATCCTAATGATCATATCAAATGGAAATTAGTAAAGAAAGACTTACTTCTTTGTTTTATGTATATCAGCTTTCTTATATTTAAATTTTACTTCTAGGTGTGTGAACTGCATTTTAAACCAACTGATATATTAAGAACTAGTGAAACTTTTGATGAGAAAAATGATAAAAAAATCATCGTAAACCTACAAAATCCAAAATTACAACCTAGAGCTGTACCATGTATCTTCAAAGGATGCCCCAGTTATTTAATAAACGAAATAAGTCATCGAGAGGATCCATCAACTAAACAGCAAAGATTTGAAAATACACAACTGAGTGAAGAAATTGCTCAAAGTAAAAAGAGTGATTTAGAATACAAACAAAAGTATTATTTTACAAATTTAGAAGAAATGAAAAAATGCTTGGAAAATATAGACATTTCGGATTATTGGAGTGTATAGTCAATAAAAATAGTAATTTTATGTTTTTAAATATTGATTGTAATCCATATCCAAATTTGTTTGCTTCTGTAGTTATTGATGAAAATTTGATTATAAATGGTTTTATTAAAAATGTGCCAATAAGAAAAGTAAGTAACTATTCTTTACCATTTCATATTAATAGTGTTATTGATCTTAGTAATATACTACAAAATATAAAGCAAATTAAATTAAATGAAAATTATGAAGATCATGGAACAGATTTATATGACTTAATTGATAATATTTTATCCTTTTTGTCAGAAAATACTGTAAATAAACTTCAGAGAGATGTTCTAAGTTTTGTAAAGGAACAAATTTCTTTGTTAAAAGGTTATATAACTCGTCGTCGATATAGTCCCAATTTTTTAATTTTATGTACTTTATTATACTCTATTTCCCCTCATGCATACAGATTTTTATACAATTGTTCTTTAATTTTACCACATCCAAACACAACAAAACGATTATGTTCAAACTATAATTTAAATCCTCAAATTGAGCAAATAGATATAAATGTACTTTCCTATATTAAAGAAAAATATTTATTTTTGGAAGAAAAAGATAAAAAAGTTGTGTTATTAATGATGAGATCCATATAAAGCCATATTTAGATTACAAAGGAGGTCAATTATTAGGTACATCTCATAATAGTTGTGATTTGGCAGCAACTGCGTATGTATTTATGGTGCAAAGTATTACTTCCAAGTATAAGGATGTGCTGCATATTTTTCCAGTCAAAAATTAACAGCTGAAATTTTATTTTCTATTTTAAAAAAACTCATTATTGGGTTGGAAAAAATTGGCTTTATTGTATTTTGCATATCTAGTGACAATAATGCAATTAATAGCAGAGCGGTATCTTTTTTCTCAAATCCCCCAAAACTTTCTATAGTCTATAAGCACCCTTCTGATATATCAAGACCTTTATATTTGATAGCGTACATTTATTTAAGTGCATGCGTAATAATTGGCTAAACCAAAAAAATTCTGAAGTTTGTATGTACTATCCAAATTTCAATAGACCTGGTGACACAAGTCAAAAAGTAAAACCTGCATCTTTAACATTATTGAGAAAAGTACATGAAGCTGAGCCAAATGAATTGGTGAAAACATGCCACACATTAACTGCAAAATCTTTGCGCCCTTCTAACTTAGAACGTCAGAATGTTCAATTGGTAGTAAATGTATTTAATCAGCATGTTGTAGAGGGTCTAAAATTAGCAGCTTTTAGATTCAATTTTCCAAATTTTGATCCAACAGCTGAGTACATAAAAATTATCACTAGTTGGTGGGACATCATGAATGTTTATTCTATTTATAAAGGTAGTCATAAATGTAACTGGTATCAAGAACCATTGACATCATCTGCATCTGATAAAAAAAATTCAATATTTGAATGCATTCTGGTGTTGGCTTGATACATGGGAAAAATAAAAACAGACACTGGTCATCTAACAAAAGAAACACACAAAGCATTAAAACACACAACACATGCCATTATAGAAATAGCATCATATTGTATAAATGAGCATAAACTTAATTATATATTAACTGGAAAATTTCAAACAGATTCCCTTGAAGAAAGGTTTGGTGTTTATAGACAACTTGCAGGTGGTTAATACAACATATCAATTACACAGGTTTTTGAAATAGAAAAGAAACTAAGAATACGCAGTTTAATGCCTCATATATTTAAGTCAAATAACCATGATAAATTTTCTATGTCTTTAAATAATAGTATTGATTTTTCTAATGTTGAGGAACATGAAATATATGATAATTTGGAAATAAATATATCTGAAAAAGATGTCGCTGATTTAAAAATTTCTGAAAGTAATGTTACATATATTGCTGGTTACTGTTCACATTCTTGTAAAAACATTTTAAATGTCTTCATTGTAAGAATTATCTGGTTTTAAATGATTCTATTGTTAATGCTGAAGAGATTACAAATTCTTCTATTCTTATAAAAAATATGGACAGAGGTGGATTAAAATACCCTTCTGATCATGTTGTAACTATAATAATTTATTGTTATTTAGTTATAAGTTAACTGTTATCTACTGAAAATGAAAAGGAATTCCTTAAATGTTCTAATCATAGAGCATATGCATTTTCAATAATTAGAAGGATTCCAAATGAATCTGAAATTTACCTTCCTTTTGAAAAATGTGAAAATGGACATGCTGCTGAAGAAATAAAATTATTCATTGTCAAATCATGCATAAATATATCCCTTAAAAATTATTGCAAAAAAATTAAAGACTCTATAGTGATTAATGCTCTATCTAAAAAAAGAAAACTTCAAACTTTTAATAATTCTGAAAAAAATTAGTTTTTAATGCAATTTGAAATGGAAATTGTATCCAATATCTTTATTTCCTTTTAAAACAAAAATAATTTTGAAAATAAATTTCAGTATATTCAAATAGTTATTTTTATCCATTATTATGAATGCATCAAAATAAAGAGAATAAAAATGTAAAAATGTAGTAATTATGTATATAGTTTAAATTTGTTCTAATGTATGTAAATAATTTATTTGTGTTGTAATATGCAAAATTACATAGGGAAATTTTGTTTATATATATATATATATATATATATATATATATATATATAATTTATTAATTTTAGTCATTGTATGTATAAGATTTCAAATTGCCAAACTTGCATTATTTTTTAAAGAAAATGTTTATGTTAATATTTCTTTTTCATACTAAATTTATGCATTATTTTTAGAAAAAATATGAAGAAAGTATGATTCTAATAAATTATTTTTTATTTTTCTGATTGTCTTTTCCTCTTCAACCATACAAAATTATCTCACCCATTAAATGCATTAAATATTTTAAATCTATCATACGCAGGGGAATATATTTTGCTAATAAATTATAATCATGTTTATTGCATTCAATAAATTTTAAATAAATATTTTCAATTCATAATAGATTATGTTGCTAATTATTATTTTAGAATAAATTATAACCCAAATGTTTTGCTTGAATTTTAAAAAAAATGTGCACAGGAATGATTAATTAAATATACATATAATTTTCATAAAAATAATTCTATTATTAGATTTAGCACATTAATATATAATCACCACAGATATATATTTCTATTGAAAGTACGCCAAGGAAAATTAATATCCAATATTGAATAAAATTTCATTGACTAGAATTAATAGAATGTTTTCATTCAAAGTTATACTTAAATAAGCTTTTACATATAGTTGCTATTAATTTTTTAATATTCTTCGTGGAAACAATATCAATATTAATTTAAAAATATCATAGTAATTGATTGCGAGGAACTTTTTAAACAACATAAAAACACAGTTCCTTCGGAATATTTAATCGTGAATTATTTTATCGGTTGATTTCAGCCTTCGGTTGATGACGTCAATAGAGAGTGTTCAGGCTTTCTTAGCTATAGAGGGTGATGGCCCAACGCGAGACCCGAGTTCGAGTTTCTTTTCGCTGCTAAAAAAATTCTACCCAGAATTAAATTTTGTTGTTGGAGGGGAACTCAAAAATTTTACAGGTTACCTCCTGATGTGTTGTGGTTTATGGATTCATGACAAATACAATCTCATCCGAGATTGTGGTTCAATTGGAGCATCCCGTTTTCGATTTGAGCATTCCAGATAAGTTTCTGTTACTGTTTTTATATTTCTATATCTCCTAATTAATTGTGAAGAATTACAATTAAGGAAGTAATTAATGAGTGTTAATGTTTAAGCAATTATGAATATAAAACTGTATAAAAAGTTTCTTTATAAGTTGTTGTGTTTCGATAAAAGTGTTATTATTTTGTGTTCTTGAAATTCAGAACAGTATTATTACTTGTGAATATAGTTATTTGTTTGATTTGGGCAGATATATTTCAAAACTTATTAAATACATAATATTTTGTATTAGAGTATTGAATTAAAAGAAACAATGATTTTATTATTATATTTGAAGTATTATAGTGTGTGTGCGTGAATTATATGTAAAGAACATTATGAACAATAAATAAAATATCTGTGTTACTTCTGAATATTATATTTCATAATTCTGAATATTTGAAAATATCTTCTTTATAGTGAGATAGTGTTTTAAAATTGAATATCTAACAGAATTTAATTGATTGTGCATTTTCATGTGATGATACTTTTGTTTTGATTTAAAACACGAAACAAGGCGCCGCAAACGACCTTTTTTATTGCTTTCATAAACGCTTCTGTGTTTAGCTTTTCAAAATTTATGAATACTACGAGTTCAGTATATATTAATGCTTATTTTTACTTTATTTTTTTCGTCATTCATTTTGTTTTGAATCTTTGTGTTTTATTCTTTTAATAAGTGGTTTCATTGAATAAACAATGAAAAAATATTTTTTTTCCATGTATATGTAAGGTTATATATTAAGGTAACAAAATAATTATTAATATTTTGGTAAAAGGTATCAGAATATTGATATTTTAGAAAATTCAAGAACTTTTAAGTTAAAGAAATAAAAAGTCAATAAAGCATTTTTGTTATTTATATATAAAATATTCTTTGAATGCTTATGATTAAGTTATCTTAATTAATGTATTTTGATTTATTGAATGTGGAATCAAAGTATTGATAAAATATAATTTATAAACAAAGGTACATTTAGTGATTATTGGTAATTGTAAAACGAAAGTAAAGAGTTATAAATGAAACGAAAATAAAATTTTGAAATGCTTTGTTTTGGCTTTGTTTGATTTGAAGTATATAATAAGAGTGAATTATTATAAATTTAGTAATATTAATATAATAAAATTGATTTGATTATTTTATGATGGTGAATATCATGAATATTTCAAATATATTTACAATAATTCAAGAGTTCTTTTCATTTGCAATTAATGTTTGAATAAATAATAATAGGTTTATTTGAAGATAAAAGATTTATATTTTCACATAATATTGTACTTAAGACTAATGGTGATTAAATTTTATTTTAACTAAAATACAGAACCACATATTAAAAATCAGCGTTTTAAAATTTGTTGAAAATAACTTCAGAACTATTAAAATAAAACACATGCAAAAATGTCATTCCTTGTGAAAGAGAAAAAAGAGGATTTGAGAAATCTCGCTATAGAAATGGGGCTAGGGGTAGCAGATGATCTGAAAGTAATTCAACTGAAAGATATTATAACCAAATCAAAAGATTATAATGAAGAATTTGTGAAAAATATGCTAACTAATATAATATAGGAACAGATTGAAAGAGAAAAACAAGGTGAATTCGAAAGAATTGCCCAGCAAGAAGCTGCTAAGGAAGAAAAACTAGCAAAAGAAAAGGAAGAGGAACAACTACGCATTGAAAAAGAGAGAGCGTATGAATTTCAACGCTTAAAACTTCAAGTAGAAGCTCAGAAGGTACTTTCCTCCACTGCCACAGCCCTTCCCAGTGAAACAGAGAAAACAAATTGGGATCTAAATCGAATTCTCCCAAAATTTAATCCCAATAAATATGAAATAGGGCTCTATCTGACAATGTTTGAACGTCAATTAAAATTAATGAATATACCTGAAGTGTATTGGATGCCGCACTTGATAGGCTCATTGCCCGCCGAAATAAATCAATTAATTGCTAGAGAAAATGAAGAAGATGTTAAAGACTATTCAAAGGCGAAAGAGATGCTCTTGAAGCGTTATAGACTTACATCAGATAGGTTTCGGCAGTTGTTCTCGCAACATAGAAAAGGTGCAGAAGTAACATAGAAAGACTTCTATTTTGAAATTAAATCGTATTTCGAAGGATGGGTAAAAGAGTTGAATATCATCACTTTTTAGAAATTGCAAGACATAATCATAGCTGACCAGTTAAAGAAAAGAACACCTCCAGAGATTAGAGAACATTTTGTTGATCAATGGTCAGAGCTGAATGATCCTTTAGAACTTGCAGAAAAGCTTGACAGTTATGAAAATGTAAGACTGGGAATGAATAAAAATTCCCCTATCTTTGCTAAGAAACCAAATTCCAAAGAATATGTTAAATTTGCTTTAGAGAGAAACTATAAGCCTTCTAACTCTAGGGAAAATGACAAAATCAAATATTCCAACTATGAAAGTCCAAAATTTACTAAACACAAGCCAGAAAGAAGATTTTCTGTTCATTGCTATGGATGTGGTAATCCTGGTTTTATTCAGTCTAAGTGTCCAAAGTGCAACAAACTAAAAGAAGAGACTAAAACAATTGTTAATGGTGTAAAATTGTATACCGCACAAGCTTCAGATTTATTGTCCAGCTCAATTTTTTTAACTGTTTGTGGTGAAAAAGTAGCTTTTTGTGCCGACACAGGTGCATCAAATTCCATTGCGGGAGAGAGATTTTATACTTTATTGAAAGAGAAAGGTTTCAAATTTCAAAAGAAGAATATTACAATGGTTCTTGCCGATGGAAAAGAAAGAAATGTCACTGCTTTGACAACAGACGTAAATCTTAATGTAGAGGGAAAGGGAAAGAAAGTTCGCATGAGTTTTATTGCGTTACCAAACGCTAAAGGCAATAGAACATTGCTTGGCACTGACTTTCTCCAGGCTGCTGGTATTGTGCTTAACATCCAAAGTGGCACTTGGCATTTTAGTGAATATCCACACAGAAATTATCCATTTTATCGTGAAACCATCCCAAACCGTAACTACTGCAAACGTGATAATGTCGCAGAAATTAACTTGTCCTGATATATCTGCTGAAATTTCAGAAACCTCCAATTCCGTGAAATTGAGGAATGATGAAGGAAAACACTTGACAAGAGAACAACGACACAAATTAAATTCATTGCTGGAAGAATTTGAAAATAACTTCAAGCCAGGGGGAGAACCTACTCCTTTTATTGAACATAGAATCCAGACTGGAAATAGCCTACCTGTTGCTGAACCTCCATATAGAATGACACCTGCAAAGAAAGAGTTGTTGAAGAAAGAGTTAGATTCCTTACTAACAGAAGGAATGATTGAGGAATGTGAATGTCCTTATGCAAGTCCTGTGGTATTAGTACCTAAACCGAACGGTACCATCAGATTGTGTGTTGATTACCGCAAGTTAAACTCAACGACTATTCCGAATAGCTATCCACTACCTAGAATGGATGATTTATTGACTGAAGCCAAGTCGACAAAATACATGTCTACGATAGACTTAAAATCTGGTTATCATCAGGTCAAAGTTCATGAATCGGACCAAGAGAAGACTGACTTCATCTGTCCATTTGGAACTTTTAAATTTTTACGTATGCCTTTTGGGTTGCGCAACGCCCCCGCGACTTTTCAACGTCTTATTGATAAATTTAGATCTGGTCTCAAAGATGTTTTTGCATTGTCATACCTTGACGATATCATTATCTTATCAGAAACTTTTGATGAACATTTATCAGATTTACGAAAAGTGTTTGAAAGACTTTCTATATTTAAACTGAATGCTAATAGAAGCAAATGCAATTTTTCTTGTGACAGAGTGAAGTATTTAGGTCATTGGATAACTAAAAAGGGTGTAGAAGTGGATGCTGACAAAGTATCTGCTATTCAAAAAATTGCAACACCAAAATGTGCTAAAGAAGTTCAGTCTTTCCTACAGACTTGTTCCTGGTTCCGGAGATAAGTTCCCCATTTTTCTGAAGTTGCTAGGCCCCTTAGTGACTTAACTAAAAAGAATAAACAATGGACATGGGGTGATACAGAGCAGAAAGCATTTGAAGAGTTAAAAAGACGGCTGATCTCACCACCTGTGTTGTCTCAGCCAGATGGATCTAAATCATTCCTCATAAGAACTGATGCGAGTAATTACGCTCTAGGAGCAGTCCTTATCCAAGGAGAAAGACCGGAAGAACATGTGATAGAGTATGCCAGTCGACTGCTCAGTTCGGCAGAAAGAAATTATTCAACTACCGAAAGAGAAGCACTAGCGGTGGTATGGGCACTTGAGAAGTTTCGTGGCTATGTGGAAAATCAAGAAATCATTATTGCTTCAGATCCCCAACCCTTGAAATGGCTTTTGAGTATTAAATTGCCATCCGGACGCTTGGCTCGATGGGCTCTTCAAATCTACTCATATCACCCGAAAATTCTTTACACTCCAGGAAGATATAATGTAATTGCAGATCATGTTGCCCCTGATCAAGTACTCGGTACTTACCATACTAGTTTGTTGAAGTCCTATCAACAATCATATAGAGATTTTACACCCTTTGAAAAGTAGAGGAAGACCACGACGACAGCCTCAGAAGCTTCCTAATCTTAATCCTGTCTCCTTGCCGGGACGTCGGCGGAGCCAGAGCGGGAGTCTATAGCGCCCCCAGTCTACAACATCACCTATGACATCATCAACAAGGAAGCCAATCTCTCTCCAGCAACTATAGGAATGAGACGTATATCCATATGGCGCTCATGTTTACCCTATCCCTTTAACTTTATATGTTTAGATGTAATTTTGTTTTATTTGTAATATAAGTATCTTAGTTTACTTTTAAGAAAATCTCAAAGTTCTTAGAAATCATTGTTAAAGACTTAATATTTTAAAAATAAATTAATATTTATTTCGATAAAATTTATGAAAATTTCCTTCTGATCCAAGCTGTATTTAACTAAGCAATTTTAATACTCAGTTAAAATTAATTTATTAAGACTTTTTTGAAAAATACTGTTGTCTACATTTAAAAAAGAAGTAAAATAACGCTTCTAATAAATATTATGGTGAAATATCTTCATTTCTTACTAAACCAACCTTTTCTTCAAATTTCTTCAAACAGCCTTAAGATAATTCAATATTACCAGCTGATACTTCAGAATGTTTTTCGTAAACATGCCGTTTAATATCTGCTAATTTATTTTACAGTTATATAAAATTGAAAATGTTATGAGAGTAGAGCTAATTATATATTTAAAGATTTATATTGAAATTTGATAGGAATACAAAAGAATCCTTTTATGAACAATTTTTTTTTTCATAATAAATATAACTTAACCTGAAAGATAGATGATGAAAATTTAGAATTTGCAGCTGTTATACATAGGATATTAATTTTATTGTGATTTTATTTTCAAATAATAACTACGTTTACAAATTTACAATAATTAATTTAATATAATTAAACATTGCAACATTTATTATCATGATTCTTGATAACTTAACAACGATTATACTTTTTATTTCAACACAAATTTTATAAATGGCTTTCTACAAGAAATTTGAGGCAATTCTTTTATTGCAGTACATGAAATACATTTTCAGGATTGTAAAGTTATTACATTAAAAATATTATTTTAATATAATCAATTATATTATCATTTAAAATAATTGAAATTTTATTTATATAAATTGATTTTAATAAATTATGATGATGCTTTCTCAATAAATAAAAAAGATTATAAGTGTCAAAAATTATTTTTGCAATGTATAAATTCTTAAAGTAAATTTCAAATTTAATTATATATATATATATTATTAGTTTGATCCAAATATTATCGAATTATACCTAAGCATCTTCTTTTAGTCTTTTTTAATTTATAAAAATTAACTCCCGAAATTTGATATTAAATTTAAAATATTTCACGCTTGCTTTGATATGCGAGCATAATTTTAAGTTTCTAAAAAATGCTTCAGTTTAATAGAAAATTTGCTAAAATTCATAAACAATAATAATAAATAAAGGCTGAAGATAAATAAAATGCCCGTACAATATTAACATAAAATATATTTTTGAAAATTCCCATTTTTACAAATGTTTTAATCTCTTTTAAAATGAAATATATTTATTCATGCATCCGCTTTTCAATTAACTTTCCTTCGTCAACATGAGGAACCGAAAAGTATACATTCTTAGTTGCTCACAGCCCCAGAGAAAGTTAATATTCTTGAGGTTTTACAGAACCACACACACACACACACACACAAGCATTGCGAATTGAAGTGGAGCTGTGAAAACTACTCCTGTTCTTCCAATGCAACACCTAACCGACTTGGAACCTGTTCATCATTTTATTAAAAGAAAGGCGATCCTGCTGTACCAAAAACTTGTGCGTTTACCTGGCAACTCTTTCTGGAGGACTATAACAATGAGATCCCTAGAAATCTTAAGACTCAAATTGGCTTCCTCCAAGCTGCCCAGAGAGAATCCGATGCTTTAAATTGGAGTAGAGACTATTTAATTTTACTTCCTCCTACTTGCCCTATAGATTATCTGAATTTGAATATAAATCTCTTGATCTTATTCAAAAAGTTGTTAAAAAAGAAATGGGTGATTTACAACTTAGATCTTTTGCAATAGAGACTATTGAGATTCGCTATCCTGAAAATGAGTGGTTGCATGTTTTCACTGATGGTTCTATGTTAGAAAGAACACATGGTGCAGGAGCAGGTATCCATTGTGAGCTTTTCAGTTTTTATTTACCAATGGGTCCTATTTCCACAGCCTTTGATGGTGAAATTGAAGCTATTACAGTGTCTATCCAACAGCTATCGATTCGCAGTCACTTTTTTAAAAGAGCGGTCTTTTTTGTTTGATTCTAAGAGTGTGCTTCAAACTCTTTTGAATAATCAAAATAGTTCCCAAAGAATTTTAGAATGTAGACCTTTGCTTAAGGCTCTAGCACACAGAATTTCTTTCCATTGGAACCCTACCCATTGTGGTATTTTGGGCAATAAAAAGGCTGATTCATTGGCTAAAAAGGGAGCCTTGATAGATCAACGCATGAATCGTCCTCTTTCATTTCATTCAACTAAATTGTTTGTTAACCTGACTCTCAAGAAGACTCTTAAACAAGATATGGTTCTGTAATGACTTTTAGAAGTTACCATTACAGGAACAATTTCAGCAGTTACGGAAAAAAAAGAAACGTTATTTTAACATAATTTTTGAAGAGCACGTTATTTATTAAACGGTTATTTGTTGATAATGGTACTTAAATAGTAGTTTTATTAAATAACGGCCATTTCTAGTACCACGTGTGTTCAAACAGACAATCGTATCGTATGTGCCGTTCTTCGAAAAGATGGAAAACCGTGGGATCTTCCGCACTCTCACTGGAAATATTATCTGACCCCTTTTAGAGTGTTACACCATGATAGATGGGCTGAATTTGGTGTGATAAAGGTATAGATGTCGTATAAACCAGGATTCCAAATTCTGAATTTTTTTTTGGGCGATGAAGATATGTTGCCAAGATGACGTTTGTGACGTACATGATGACGTAAATACTAGGCTTGCCAAATTAGTATTGTCTCCATAATTTTTACAGGTTTCCATATCAATGACGCAATAAAAACCAGGTTGTCAGATACATAAGAAAATCTGCCAAAAAATCACCAAACCCAGAATTTGGCATCCTGGATTATACGGCATCTAAGCCGTGATAGAGTTCTGTGAATTTGGTTCCCCTGTCTGAAATAGTTTGTTACAATGATTTCTACACGCAATTGCTGTGACTAAAACGAACACCTCATCCATTTTTATCATACCTGAAAATGCTAAAAACAAAAAAGTTTTAGTAATATTTAAAATTAACTAATAATTGAGCTACTGTTTTCATTTTTACAAGAAATAAATAATATACAAAATTATAATTTCATATAGGTTATTATGCTTTTCTTTTTCATGCAAATTTAATTTAATAAACTTATTTGCTTAGAAAATTGTTTTAAAATTTAGAAGCATATTAATCAATTTGTTGTTTTTCATGAAAATTAAAGGTCTAATTATTTTTTTATAAAAGATAATGCGTAATTTTTAAAAAGCTTAACTAAATAATCTTAATTAAATAGCTTGCTGATTTCAAATTAGAAAACCTTTATAACTGTCTTCACAAGCTTATTTAATTGTGTACATGTTTCACAATATTTTGAAAACTTTTATTGTATTTGAGAAAAAACCACATGATGTATTAAAAATAATAAATATTGTTTGATAACATTCAAGGTCGAATATTATTCCGCCTGCATGTGTAAGAAATTGGGGTACTTACGTATTAACGCCACCACAGCCAGATTTGGCGGTTTTTAATTTCCGCCAATCTACGCCTAAAAATTTTGTGACAAATCATAAAATAAAACACTTTATTAAAAATCAAAACACTTTATTTAAAACTAAGTAGTCAATTGGATTTCGGTAGAAAATGGGCCGATATAGAGTTCAACTTAGATATAAAATAGTCTTTATTTTCTTTCATCGGATGGTGTCGCCATATGAACTCTGATAAATAAGATTCCAAATGATGTCTTGCTGTCGCCCTATGTCTCTTGTTCCTCCATTTAGCACTGCCTCACATTCTCTCAACTGTTTGTGTATGAACTCGTGGATCAGGATTAATAAAATTGTATTTATAATTGACTTTAGCCTGTAGGAATCCTTCTATTTCTATTCTATTTGTTTGGTAACCATTCCAACTGCTAGAATAAATTGTACTACCATCGGCAATGTTTTTAATAATTTTTTCTCTAGAAGAGTAGAGCCAGTTCTATTAGGAACAGTGACAACAAACGAATCTTTTGTTTTTCAACATATATCACCAAACAATCACTGTTCGGGTAGAACTCCACCATAATTATTTTTACTTATGGTAAACAAATTTTCATCAATTTCCACAATGCAATCAGGTCCACCAACCTACTTGTTTGATAGAGTGGCGGCAATTAAAAACCGCCAAATGGTGGCGTTAATACGTAAGTACCGAAATTTGTTTCGTTAATTTCATGCTATTATTCTTAACTAAAATTTAATTGTATATACTTAGTTATAAGACATTCTTAGATAAACTGGCATTCTCTTTGTTACTACTGCTCTTATCTTAGTATGTCTAAATTTTAGCTACTGCTTGAAGTTCTCTCATCTTTTGTTACACTTATTAGATATTTTCAGATTCACGGGAATTGTCTGGCCCTGCTACATAATCCCGAGATTAGCAACAGCAAAAACAATTTTTCCAGTTAGGCGTGAGTAATATAATAATTATTATTAATTTTACAAAGTGTTCCTAATAATAGAATTATATATAATACTTCATTTCTCAAAATGTTTAAGCAAACACATAGTTAACTTAAGTCATTAAAAATGCAAATAAAGCTATGTTTTAAATTAATATCAAATTTTTTTCTTTTAAAAATCAAAAAGCATAATGAAAAATGATAAAATTACTATTATAACATATGAATTTAAAAAAATTATAGGAAACAATGTGAGATAATATTTACTTTATTCATTAAAAAAATTTTTTTTTGAATTCTAATTAAATAAAAATTTATATTCTTTAAGCTTATAGTTTTTATTTGTTATAAATAGTTATTTCAGTTTGACTATCTTACAAAGTTAATAAGCACATTTATTTGTTATATGATGTCTTGAATGAATATAAAATTTTATTGCACCCAATTCCACCTAAATTAATTTTTTTTCTTGATTGAAATTATTTAATTTTTCATTTACAAATTTTAAGCAAAAAGTTTAATTTTTCTAGAACTCTAAACCGCACGCAAAATTTTAATAATAATTAATTGCATTTTCATTTTTTGAAATAAAAAATATAATCCCGATTAGGATATTATGTTATATAATTAGTATTAAATCTTTATTAATATTTGTAATTTCAGTTCTTAATACATTTTTATATTAAGCTTAAAATCAAATATTTATAAATTCCTTAAAAATATAATAAATTTTTTTTGCATATTATAAGTTTATTTAAATATCATTTCAAAAAATAATTACCAAATAGAAACAACTTTTATAACTAATAAAGCAAGTTTTATAAAAAAAAATGGCAAATATTTTTTATGAATATATATTTGTCAATATTCTATAGAGATCTGAAACATAAATAAAATATTTAAAATAATCCAATATTTTTAACTGTATTAAAATCTAGCGTGTTCATTTTTGTTAAATTTGTTTTCTCCAAATAAAATAAATTCCCTTATTTGGAAAAATGGGAAGTGTATTTCATCTCTGAATGATAACTTTTAATTTTATCTTTTCTGATTAGTGATTACTTCCTGTTGAGTTAACCAACGAACTCTCCCCATTTCCGTACTGTTTTGAATTATTGCCAGATGCATGAAAACTATTTCGATTTCCTCTACTGTGAAGTGCCGAAAATTTCATAAGAGATATGAAAATTTCATAAGAGATATGAAAATTTCTAATAGGGCTCCTGTGAGATTGAACAAATGGAAGCAACTTTGACAAGATAAAATTTACTAAATCACAAACTTAATTCGCTTCTTCTCAGCTAATAAAAGTTCTTCGAATGAAAAAGACAAAAGCATCACAACGAAAATTCATATTTAATTATTTTTTATATCGGTTGAAATAAATTTTTTTATATAGTGAGAAGTACTACAATTTACTTTTCAGAATTAGTGAAATTTTTTTATTAGTTTTATTAACTTCCGTTTTTTATAAGTGTAGATATTCTTGTATCATTAATTCAAATTGAAATAACTAAATATAAATTTTCTTAATTTTTTTATGTACCATTCCTTTTTTATATATCTTTGTTTTTAAAATATTCCTTTTTCTTTTGAAAATACTACTTCTTAAGATTGCATGCAACCAGTCTGATCACCTAGATATATATTTTCCATTCTGTTATAACTTTTTTAAATTGCCTTTGTGAACTTGTGGATTTTGTCGATACTGGTTGTCTGCATCGATTTTGACCCAATATCGATTTGTTTTTGACTAAAATATCTGTTTGTATCTAATTTACATTTCGAAGTATTTTAAACTGATTAGATTATAAATGAATAACAGAGAAAATGCAAATACAATGAGATACAAGTGCATTGACCAAGAAAAAATGAATTAGAGAATAAAAAAAGATACGCGTTCTGATTTTACTTATGACATTTGGATATGTCAAGATCATTATGCGTTGGCCGTGCGAATTTAATTCAGAAAGGTACGTCTTTCGTTTAACCACTGCACCATAAAGCTGAAAATACGACCTTGCTCCAAGTACTCCTCCAATAGATGGCGCCACTAGAGGATATATTTCTTTAGTTTTGACATTGATCTGAAGTGGGAGGAAATTATCTCCAGACCATATATCCATGATTAAAACCACTCAACAAAGAACTGCAGGACACATATTTAACAAGCAGGTATATCACACGTACTCGATAGGTCTTTGGCGGCACCGGGAATCGAATCTTGCTTTTCTGGTCGGAAGGCCAATGCCCGAACCATTAGGCTATCAAAGCCTTTGTATTCACTAAGAAAATATGAATGAAATAATAAGAGAGGATACACGTTCTGAAGAAGCAGACTAACCTAATATTATAAATGTTTTTTTGTATCTATAGATTTTGTATTCAGCCACATCTCACACGAAACGACAAAATAATTTCAAATATCTTACAGAAACTATTAAACACTATCATTGAAAAATATGTTTTGAAGATTTGTAGAACTGCTGTGCCCTTCGAGAGAATAATACGAGAACTGCATTTAGATTTTCTGAAAATTGTGCCTTTTATGATGCAGTTTTATTCATATAACTGATTAAAGCAGAGACACTGATGATGTTTAACCAACCACCCACTTGTAAACACAAATATCTGGCAATATTGTTTTATAATTTACAGTCAAAAAATCAAAATCTCGCAATTTTTAAAGTGATTTTCAAGTTATTTAAATATGATTTTCAACCCATAATTCCCTTCGAAACTAAAACCAAGTGATTACTTTCTATATATATATATATATATATATATATATATATATATATATATATATATATAACAAAGTTCAAAAGTTTATTTTTATAATATACTAAATGATATATATGTATTATATGTATTATAATTTATGATATACTGATAAAATATAAATTCTTGTTTTTGTTGCTGTATATAGATATCTATCGAATAAACTTTGCGTGTAAATTACAATAAATACAGTACTTCAATTCTAATTTGAAATATCTAATCTTTTTTTATTGGAATAATTGTATTTTAGATAGTGTGATAACATTGTTAGCTGTTATGACTGAACTCATATCGAAAACGAAACGTTAAAGATAAAAAACTGTACGGGTCTCTCAGTCCATTTATATTTTAACACAGAACAATCAATAAAAGTTCCTTTTCGTAAACAAAAATTCCTGCTTTCGTTTTTTTGTGCGAGACTTCTGTCCTGATGGAATAAGAATCGTTAACACTTACAGACGACATCTAATCGTACCTACTGGTATAATGGCGCATTTTCGCAAGAGGTATGAGGCAGATTTTTCGTAAATTAAATTTAATATTGTCATTATTTAATTGAAATATTTTACGTTGACAGTAATATAATAACTAAAAGATTTATAATTTTAAATATTCTTACTTATAAGAGAAAATATTTCAGAATAAAATTTCCCACCCTTAAGATTTATTAAAATAAAAATTTTGTGAATTCCAATTTTTATTGATTTTATTCAGTTGTTCTTTAATAATGAACAAAATACAAATCCATAAAAATTATTTCATATTATTTACGATTTTTATTGCTTAATCAGAATTTTATCCTAATTGTTAAAAAATTAGGATAAAATTCTGATTAAGCAATAAAAATCGTAAATAATATGAAATAATTTTTATGGATTTGTATTTTCGTCAAAAAAAAAAAAAAAAAAAAAAAACTCTAATGTAATGAAAATTTAAAATTTAATTTGTGGCAAATTGTCTGTTTTGGTAGCATTCTTGATGTTTTTCGGAATAATAGTTTATAGGAAACAATAATATCAAATAATGATAGGAAAAAATGACAAAGAATGATAGTATAAATGAAAACAAAATATGTGAATCATTTCAAAGAATTTTAAGGGGAAGAATTAATTTGAAAAATTTAAAATTAGTTTTGATCATATAAAAAATAAATTCAGAGAACATAAGCTTTATTAAGAATTTCAATTTTTAACTTAATTTAGCTGCTTTATTCAAAAATTGTTTATTTTTAAATATAAGTCTAATATAATTTCTTATTGAATGAATTTCCTGTGGTAAATGTTCATACATTTTATTACGCATATATATGTGTATGTGTTGCGTTTTTTTCATCAATGAGTTTTAATCTTTTTATTTATGTACATACTTGGAAAACACTGAAATGGTTTATTCTATTATTTCCTTTCAAAATAATGCATAAAGTTTGTTTTAAGATATGCAGTTTATCAACATTGATGTACAACACAACGTTGTTATTAACTCTAAAGTGTAAAGGAAAAATGTTAAAAAAAAAGAGCAGCCTAGCTCTTCCCTATATGTTAAATATAGTCACGTGATCGCTAAACGCTAAAGTACCCCATAAATTCGAGGTAGTTATTTTAAAGCATTCATACATTGAAAATAAGAACAATTCCGGTTTGTATAAGAAATATTTAAACCTTTTAATTGTTTAAATATGCTTGTTTTATTATTTGTCTATGGGTATGTGTGTACATATTACAAATGAATAATTTACCCAAACATAGACCATTATATAGAATGAAATTTCAAAATTAAAAAGACTTATCACACACACAATCAGAGCCATCCAGACGGGAAAAGTGGCCAGGTAAATGGAACTATTCGCTACAAATATGCTTCTTCCGTATTACCTTCAAATACTTTAATAGAAGATAAGATCGAAAATATTACAAGATGTTCCCAGAACAAAGCTAAATAATTAGTTACAGCAGTACCTCCATGCTTTAGCTTACCATTCAGTGATTAACCACTGGAGTTCTGGCCTTATCCAGTGGAACACCCAGTGGGTGAGCCATCTTCGCTATAAGCAAAAGGATAAAGAAACACAACCACAGAGAGCGAAAGGATGCCCATTTGAACCTGGGACCTACTGTTTCGAAGTTAGGGACGCTATTGGTTGGCTAGATTTTAAATGTAATTCTGATCAAAAAGCGAAGCAAAAGACAAGTGTTGCTAGAACAGAATAGAATGAATGGAACAGAAAAACTGCCTCTGCCTTTCATAGGAAAATATTTAAAGCCTGCATGTTAAAAAAAAAGTTCCCACTCAGTTTCATATAATGCTAACTTTAAAAAATTTGGATTACTGGAAACATTTATGAAAAATGGCTGAGAGACTTAGGAGTCTAATTCTTAAGTCTAAGACTATTTTAATAGACTTAGACTAATAGACGTAGTCTATTTTAATAGGAGATTCTTATCAGAAAATCGTAAAGTTCTGATTGTGAGTAACAGCACTGTGTTTGTTCACGTTGAAGTCTGAGTCTTGAATCAATTCGTGTGTTCTTCCGTTCAAGGCAGGGATAGGCTAACTGCGGCCCACAGGAAGGTTTTATGCGGCCCGTGGATAGAATTTTAATTCGTCGGTCCGACGGAAATTAAAAGAAAATATGATTTATATATATTATATATTGATTCCTTTTCTACTTTGTTTAACTATTATTTTTTTCTTACTTTTTTTCAAAGGACTGATGACCTTTTTACTTTCTCTATTTTTGTTCTACAAAACATAAATCGACGGAAATAGCAAGAACAGACAGCTGTAATCGTTAAATTGTTAAAATTTCTTTGTTTTAGTTGTAGATTAGCGGCAACAAGAGTTATCTTTTTTTCGGGGAATAGACAAATGGTAATCCAATATAGGTGAATTAGACCTTACATGCAGCAGACTGCGCATTTTAAGCTCCAGCCAGCAATTTTTTCCTTTTAGCGCGAGTTTTAATATTATTGATTGCGTATGAAAATATTGTGGACATATAGCATCATTGTAATTAGTGGTGAAAGTATTAAAAATGAAGCGTAGCTAGTGCTTATTTGGTTATTCGTAAAATAATTCTCAAAATGGCTACGAAGAAACGTGAAGTTGATTCAGAGTATATCGTGATTTTAATGAAGAATGTGGACTTGAAAATATTTTTTTACGATTGTTTTAGATAAATCAGTGTGCCTGATCTGCAATGAATCTGTAGCAGTCTTTAAAGAATTTCCCGTCATTTTACATCCAAGTATAAGAATTCCGATTACGAAGTAATGTCCGAATATAAAAGAAAACAAAATGTAGAAAGTCTGTAAAAAATTATCAGACTGACGAAACATTTTTAAGAAGATAAATATCCTAGAAGCAGCTACACATGTAAGTTACACTGTAGCATATATTATTGCTAAAAATAATAAAGCTCTTAGTGATAGGGAATTCGTTAAACAATGCATGCTCCAAGTTTGTTGTGTTTTATGTCCTGACAAGAAAAGTAATTTTGAGGCTGTAAGCTTATCTCGAAAATCGGTGACTTTTAGAATCGAAGCGATTGGTAAAAATCTGACATCACAATTAGAGTCAAAGATTAGCCAGTTTAAGTTTTGGTGTATAGCTATGGGTAAAAGCACTAATTTGAATGATACTATTCAACTAGTATTTTATATAAGAGGTGTTGATGAGAACTTTGAAATCACCTAGGAATTTGCGTGATGTTTTCCATAAAAGGAACTACAACGAAATGTGATATTATTCGTGAATTTCAGGAAGGGTTTTTAATTTTGAGATTGCTTATAACAAATATATGTCAGATGTCATCTACGACAGATGGAGCACCAAATAGGACAGGAAAAAAAAAATCTGGATTTCTTGGACACTACTCAAAACTATCCCGGAAACAATGTTATTTTCCTACATTGTGTTATACATCAAGATGCTCTGTCTAAATCTGCAGTGAATATGTAACCCGTGCTTGAGGCAGTCGTGAATCTTGTAAATGTTATTCGATCTTGTTGGCTTACTCACAGCCAATTACGAGATTTTCTTCAGTCTGTGCAATCTGAATACTCTGATCTACTGTATTACACAAAATTAAGATGGCTTAGTGCAGGATGTGTTTTCTAGCGAGTTTGGCAGTTAAAAGAACACTTTGTGTCATTTTTCCATGAGAAACAGTGTTCTGAGATTTATCGAATATATCTGGGCACATCTCAAAGCTTTTAAACTAAAACTTAATATGTTTGCTGGGCAGCTAGCTAAAAATGATTTGTCTCATTTCCCGAGATTAAATTCAATACCTTCATTAAATAGAGAAAAGCTTAAGAATTATGAAGATGGCTTGACAAAACTGCATTTTGAGTTTGAACGCAGATCTCAAGATTTCTGTGCCATTCAAATGGTATTGGATATTTCCCCCATGCCTTTCAACGTAAATTGTGAAACCGCGAGGTCAAATTTGCAGCTAAAATTAATTGAGTAACAATCTTACAATCATCCCAAGCAACTATTTTTAAATATGCCGAAGTTGGAGTTTACTAATCATTATCGAAAGTAAGTTTCCCAAATTTAATATTTCACACTCAAAAAATCAGTGCTATGTTTGCTTCATCTTATGAACAACATTTGTGAACCAGTGTTTTCCACTATGAACCTTAAAAAGAACCATTTCAGAAGCAGACTGACAGATAAGTATTTAGCTTCATTCCTGAAAATCAGTATAAGGAACCTTAATATAAAGAACTTTTACAAGACAAAAATGTACACTGCAGGACAATTGCTAAGGATGGATAACACTATCATCCATAGCAACCACAAAATGAAAGGAAGCAAAATGTGGAAAATTAGAATAAATGCGGGATATTGTAAGAAAAGTACGCGTATGCAAATTTTTTTTCTTCGTCTGTTCATAACGTGATAGCGTTCATAAAAGCTTTAAAGATTTTGACGCGTGTGGACAGTTGTTGTTTCAAGTCAAAGTTTCACAGAAAAGATTTAATAGACGAACTTGAAATTTTTGGCATGTCTTCCCGACATCATTTAGATGATTTTATGCGTGGCCGAATTATTGGAAAGATCGAAGAAGGTCGAAAAATAACAGATGTTGCCAGAGAGTTCGACATCACTCACAGAATTGTTTCACGGCTGTGGAAGTTACTTAAAACTACTGGAATGTATAGTAGGCGGCACGGGGGAGGTCGTGTTAGAAGTATGATGCCTGCAGAAGACAGATATATCATCCTATCAGCAAAAAGGAACAGGCGCACCACAGCTCAGCAGGTGGCAAATCAGTTTCTTGCTGTCTCGGGAAAGCAAAGCTTCCGAAAAACTGTTGCCAGACGTTTGAGGGGAGGAGAACTATATGCCCGCAGACCTGTAGTGTGTATCCCATTGACCAGACAGCACCGAACTGCCCGTTTACAATGGTGTCGTAAGCATCGCAATTGGACTGAACAGGACTGGGCATGGGTACTATTCTCAGATAAGAGTAGGTTCAATCTGTTATCGGATTGCAGACGGCAACTGATCTGGCGTGAGAATGGTACTGTTTATCGTCCAGAAAATATCCAGGAAAGGGACCGATATCCGACATGCATTGTCGTGGTGTGGGCCGGCATCATGATCAATGGCCGCACGCCCATTACATGTGGTTGCGAATGGGACTATGACGAGCCAACGATACATTAATGAAGTTCTACTTCCTCATGTTCGTCTTTCCCCTTGTGCTGTCGGTGATAAATTTGTTTTTATGGACGACTTCGCAACATGTCATCGAACACTCGCTGTTCAGGATTGTCTAGACAGCGAGGGTATTCAACGCCTCGTATGGCCATCACGTTCACCAGATTTAAAACCCATTGAATATGTGTGGATGCTTTGGGGAGGCAAGTTGCTGGTCATAACTATCCTTCGACAAACAAGAACACCCTCATCCGTGCACTCACAGTGGAATGGGATGAATTTCCTCAACAACTGATGGATAATGTTGTGCAAAGTATGATACGACGTGTGGAATGTTGCATCATACTCCACGGTGGGCATATCCCGTATTGACACCTTTCTTCAAGGTGCCTGCTGACTTTTAGATGCATTGTTCCATTTTTCCGTATGCAGCATCAAATGAACATTTTTTTTCTTCTGATGTTTCACAGCTTTTGTACTTTCCAGAGCAATAAATATTCTTTATTCTAATGTCTGAAAAGTGTGGTAACTATATTTTATCCTATTAGGCCTCATGTCTCGCTTAATGTTATGTTACATTGCAATTTGTGATCCGTCCTTAGCAATTGTCCAGCAGTGTAGTTTCACTCATCTCATTAACATATTTAAATTGAAACTTGCATATTGTTTTTTAAATTTTAGAAAAATTTATTTTGGCCCACGACCGAAAAAGTTTACTCCTTCCTGGCCTAAGGTAATTTTTGCCTTATAGTTAGTGTTGTAAAGGAGGGAAAAAACCGGGTTTATTTCTGGAAATAAACCCTGTGTATTACCTTGAAAATTTTGAAAAACCTCGAGAGTATTGAAAATTTTTAAAGTTTTTTTAAATAAGATATTTCTTTAAAAAAATCCACTTAATTTATGATTTCTTCTAATTACGGTAATAGAAAACGTTTCAGGAAAAGAAAATAATTTTGCGTTAATGGCCAGTTTAGAACAGCTTCAAAAATTAATATTGAGAAAATATTTTTTCTTCTTTTTTATGAATTTAGGAATTTATAACGACAAAAACATGAAAATCTCAATATTTATTCTGACAATCCGGAAAAATACATCTTGATATTTTTTATTAAATAGTAACTCATTATTTTTATTATTTTAAGAAGTATTTTTGCTTTTCTCAGTACGAAACTAACTTCTTAACTAGAAGACAGAATAAACTTTTTTTTTTTGCATATTTTCGTAGTTAATTTAACTTTTTTTTATTTATATAAGACAAAACAATACATTAAACGAAAGATAATTGGTGAAATCTATTTCCTCAAATTTTCCGGGAATTTCACATCTCTCTACTCATTGTGGAAGGCACGATGGACCAACATAAATACTCATTTGTCCTTGCGGACCAGGTCCATTCCTGCATGCGCAGTGGCATAAGGCGCCCGGGTACAATACCTTTTTTTGCACCCCCTTGAAAAATAGCAATACGCGCGATATAAATATAGGAATAAAATGTATTAAGTAATAAGTTATAATATAACTCTATATATAATACATTATATAATATAAAAATAGAGTGTCTTTGTAATAAAAGTACAATGCAAATAATAGCAGAATATTGTACCTACTATAAAATAATCTAACATATATTAATTTAAAGTTCCAGGCTAAGAGCTTTAAATTTAAACAAAATTCAATTCAAATTAAAAAGAAAAAAGCACTTATGTTGGATTCGGAAAAGTGTCAAAGGAATAATCAGACTTATGTAATTTAGAATTAATTAAAAAGATATGATTTATTTTATACATTAATAAAATTATTTTAAAATACGTTAAATTTTTTTTAAACATGAAACAATTCGTTACGTATTATATATATAAATAGATGTAATTATTTGCAATCTAATATAATACACTATCAACCTTTTCCTTGCTTTTGCTGAAGCGAATTGATCAATTACTTTATCAAAGTTGATCATTTCAAATGTTTTTTTTTTCTATACTTAAAAATATTAAATCATTTAAACGGTTTTGATCCATGGTGGATCGTTAATTCGTCAAAATTAATTTTAATTTGCTGAATGAACGTTCACAGCTTGCAATTGATGTAGAAATAGTTAAAAATATTTGAATGGCAACCTCTTCTTCCCTCTTATCTTCACCGAATGTGATTAGGCAGGTTAAAAGTTCTTATGGGGTTTGAGGTTTAATTTCTTTTATACTGCAGAGTAACATGTTTCAGTTACAAATTTCTGTATAGAGTTCTGTTTCATGGAAATCAGTATGATAAAATTCACCCAAACTTTTACATTTGTTAAGCACGGTGACTTCGCGCTTCCAAGACACAGGTCCGATCCTCGGGCAAGATTGACTCAGCCTGTCATCCTTGCAGTGGGTGGATAAACGATCATTAGGTATTGAACATATGCTATATCTTATCTTAACAAATTTTCAAAAATTCTATAATTTTACTAACTTTACAAAAAAGCTATTGCAAAAAATTAATTGGGTGATCAACTCACTTGATTTTTCACAGTATTTTTTTAAACATTTCATTTACCACAGATTAAACAGAAAATTTTATTTAATTTTTTTATTTCAGAAAAATTTCAGTGAAAAACAACTTTATGGGAAATTTCACATTTAAAATAGCTTTCTATCATTCAGACTGTTAATGTAAACCAAAATTATTTTTATTGTAAAAAATTTAAAAACGTAATGTTGAGAGTTTATAATATTTCATTTTTATACCATAAAACAAATTTTTGATTCCAAAACTAGAAGACCTTTGTTATATACATACATATATATATATATATATATATATATATATATATATATATATATATATATATATATATATATATATATATATAGTCATCTGATTTCAGTTTAGATAACTAAAAATTATGCCATAACATTATCAATGCAAATTTCAGATAAGAAACGGAACACTAATACAGACAACAAAAATATTTTGCAAATTTATTAAATCAAAAATTAAAACACACTTAAATTCAAGTAAAATTATGTATATTTAATATAATCAGAAATTTTTTCAGCCAAACAATATATATATTATATTATTAAAAATATTTTTTTCCCAAAACTGATGCACTCTATGTTGTTCTTTCAATTTTTTCATTGATTCAAATTATTATCAAGAATTACAAATGCTGAGATAAAAATATTTTTTAACTTATATTGCCTAATTTTATTTAAAGAAATTTTCTCAATGGGTTATCATAGTAGTGAAAAAATATTTTTCGTCTTATTTTTAAAGCATTTACTATAACTGTTTTCTTCTTAAGATATTGAAATATATTTTATTATTAAAATAAGGGTTAATTTTTGAAGTACTGTTCATGCAATGGCATAAATTTGTTTCTTTTAATAAATTTATATAATTTTAAAGACGATTTTAATTTTTAAAATTTTACAATGTGGAATGCGAAATATGTACGATTTCTTTATAAATTTCTTGAAGGATATTTTCAAGTTAAAAGATTTCTTTTTATATAAATTCAAGTAATTAATTAAAAAATCTATTCTGAATATTTAAGCATTGAAAAAAGAAAAAAAAAAAAAAACACTTAAAAAGAGAAAAAAACATTTACAGATTTTTAACTTTTACCATTTGAAAAAAGAATTTTTCAATATAATGTGCTGATGTAAAGAGCCAACAAAATTACGAGTCAAAGGAATATTAATTTTCCGAATAGAAACTTTACATAAATTACTTTTAAATTAAGTTTTAAGTAATTAAATATTTAATTTTCAAAAAGCATATGTTAGTAAATATTTATACTAGCCAAAATATGAAATAAATATTCAAATCGAAGGAATACATAGCTGATAAATTACGGCAATAATATTTTAAATGTCAAAACTCTACAGATTTTCAAAAGTTAACATTTTTGTTTCCGATGAAACGATGTTTGGGAAGAAATGAAATACTAACCGTGTGAACAATAAAAAGGATAAAAAAGTTTATGTGTTTTCCTAGAATTTGGAGGTAATTAGTTCTGGATCCCCTCCATTTCGATTCCAGGAAGACAATTCCCTACGTGGCATACTGTAATGCTATTTTAGGAAAAATTTCCCCCTTTTCTTTGAAAGCCAGTCTGTCTTGCCGGACACAATATTTTGTATAAAGGAAACCGCTAATAGGAAACCCGTTTCAGCAGGCATTTTCTCACGAGTAGAACGCAACACTAGACTAAAAGGCTACAGGGCTAGTGAAAGAGAAAGGCTGGCTCAAATTCAAATGCTCTCCAATACTACTCCAATACCAATACCGGAAATCCAATACCGGAAATAGCCATTGATGACACAGTGAGGCATCGAAGAAGAAACAGCTGCCTAGAGTTTCTAAGCAAAATATTTATTTTTTACTTTTAAGTTAAAATTTTTTTAATCAGAGTGAAAAAATACAAATGCCTCTGAAATATTAAGTAAATTTGCAATTTTTATTTAATAAACCTTCAAAAATTATTAATTTTCAAATTAGAATTAAGTAAGCAATATAGAAATGTATTTACCTATTAGCCTCAGTTTGTTTTGATTTTTTTAATATTGACCCAAAATTCCTGTTTATTTATATTTTTAGCTTTGCTATACGAAACAGTTGCACTTCTATTCAAATCTTAATTCATATAAATGTTCTCAACCAACAAAAATGCTTAATTGGCTTTCGATTTTCAGTAAGAAAAGAAATTTTTATTTCACTTATTAATGTTGCACTGACATTTTCCCTTTAAGAAATGTGTCGCCATGAAATTCGCTAAAAATTCTGTCCATTTGTTTCATGTTTTCCGTCCATTGTTCTGTTGAAATAGTTAAGTCCTTCAGCAGAAACAAAAATAATCCACTTCAAACGATTAAGCATCTTAACTCCATTTTTTAATATATTTCCAAGTAAATTACCTTCAATTTTATGAAGATATATATACAATTTAATGAAGATTTCTAAGGTACCATAGAAACCACAGTTTCTTCTTCAAATGGAGAGATATCACAATTTGGATTGGAAGAGGCAAGTTCATTTTTCCAAGATAATGGTACAGGATTAAATAAGAGAGTTCAAGATTTAATTCACGATCTTGAGAATAAAAAAATCGATTATTTCTTGAGACGTTCTACATTAAAAGCAAAATCTAACATTTCACTCATTAAATAAATGTCGTGTCCATTTTCAAAGAATTTACTTTCAGTGACAAATTAGGTAATTTTTTTCGAGCTGTGTTTTTTAAACAAACAATAACATTAGAAGGGAAAATATGCATCTCTATTCTTCAGTGAAGTCTATTGTTAAAATATAAGTTGCCTTTATAGATTTCAAGTCTTCTTATAATTCATCAAGAGAATATAAATTGAAACAATTCCTTTCTTAAAATGTAAAACTGATTTTTTTCCAAATACACTTAAATTGAAAACGCCCTTCTTGATTGCATTTATTTATTTATTTTTTTTAGATTTAAAAAATTTTTTTACTCCCAAAGCAGCTTTTAAAGGCTTGTTATTAGGGCCAGGTATAGTACGGAACAGTTTTTATAATATCAAATAAATTACTTACCAATGAAAAGAGTGTGTCTGCTTCAGTATTTTCAGTGAAATGCGTTGTAGCTTTAGCAGAGTAGTTTCTGAAAATAGGGTATTTGCTAGTGAAACATTTTGTCTTTCGTTTCTTTTAATAGTTAGAAGTTGGGGCTTCAGCTTATGACGGATTTTTATTTCCCCGACTTCTTTATTCAGTATCTCATATAAGATTCTAGAATTTATGACGACATCTTGAGCCAGCCCCTCTCTTTTTCCAAGCCATGAAAAGGCTACATTAAAGCCTCTGACATAGAAATACCAAGTTTTTCTAATCTTTCTATATCACTTCTTGATAACTTAAGTAAAATCTGATTTTTCTGTTTTACTATTAGCACATTTAAATTCTTACAAGTTTTCATTAATAATATTTCAATTATATATACGAAATTTTCTTTTTTGCGAATAATTTTATTACATTATTGTAGTCAAAATAAGATTAAATTTTTGAATTTTTTTATCATAAAAGGAAATCAAAATTACTCTAAAATACTCCTTGTTAAATAAAATTATTTAATCTCTTATATGAGAAATTAAAAATATCGCGTCAAATAATAATTCTAAACACTAAAATTTCAACAAAAATTTTTACGTTTTGAATTTTTGAATAATTATTACATCCAGAGGAGCCCAGTGAAAATAATATTCATTGAACTTTTTTTTTTTAATATTTTGAGTAAAACACACTTATTTGCTTTGTTAATATTATTGTTATCCCTTTTTTAGTATATAACTTGACATAGATAACCTGTATAATAATTGAGTCATAAAGGCACTGTGAATCTTGGTGTATTCACAAAATTAAATAGCTGAATTTCGTATGCTTACTTTTCTCTGTAATCTTCTTGAGTTAATAGATCCAAAAATTACCATATAACAAACATTAACACAAATAATTTGGTAAATAACTTTATACTAAAATAAAATCCTCTCATTTGCATAAAAATAGAAATAACCAATCTAATATTGCAGGGATTTTATATGAAAAAATTAGGATATTTTCGTTATTTACACATTTACAAGGTTTGTAGTACAAAACAATAGTATCACAAACTTTGGGCAAAGTATGAAGCTTAAAAAGAAAAGGATTAAAAAAATCAAAAACACCGATAATCTAATTGATTAAGAAATGAAAATCGAATGCATAGTTAAAAGAACACAAATTTTTTTAAAGGAACTAAACTATGCTAAATTGTTAAATAATAAGAAAATATAAGAGTTTTGTTAATGGCAAGCTCCTGCAGCTCTTTCTCATTTTTCATCAACAACCTCTTCTCTTTTCCAAATCTGATCCCCCCCTGGAGCTTTTCCTTAATATTTTTCCCTGGACATGACACAATAAATATGAAATGCAAAGTTTACTTCTCCGAATAACATTTGATATTAGGATAAAACTAAGATTGAAATTTTCTGAAAAATTTTGTTTACCTTTAAAATGACTTGATGGCCCTCTGCAAACTGCGCCATGATAGCCTCTTGCCTCCTGTCGCTACGTCTCTGTAGATACGCTTTATTTTCCTCAGGATGATGTTTATCTTTAACAAGACAGTGTGAAGAGTCATCCAGTTTGCAATGTATGTAGAGCACCAGGATGATTTAACCGTTCTCCTCTGGCCAGCAAACTCACCTGACTTTAATCCAATCGAGAATCTGTGGGAGCATCTCGATCGGGTTGTTCGTTGAATGAATACTCACGCATGTAATCTAACGCAGCTGGACACGTCACAGTAGTCGGCTTAGCTCAACATCCCAATGAATACATTGAGGATTCTAAACGACTCTCTGAATAAAAGGAAACCGTAACTTCCCTCTAGAAAATCTTGTAGAGAAGAAAAACCTAAACTGGAAAAAGCTTTAAATGAATATTCCTGTGTTGATGTCATTAAAGAGAAATTCTAATGCTTTGCTAAGAAGCTGAACATAAAGGATTTCAAAGCAGCTGACGGTTGGCACCAATATATGAAACAGATGTGGTTTGAGCTTTAGAAAATTTTGTAATGAAAGTGGAATTGCATAAAGTTTTCGAGAAATTGAATGGAATGAAGAAACAACACTATTTTCGGAGTGCGACCGGAAGGATGTTTTCAGCGCGGACGAGTCAGGTTTGTTTTTAAAAATTGTACCCTAAAGAACACAGCTTTAAAGACAATACATATTTTCCCCTAATGTCCGGCTGTACTTAAGATATACCTATTCAGCACTGTAAGGGACGGATGTATGGCATTTTATACAATGGATGTACTATCTTCGCCCCCCCGAAAGGGAAAGGATAAAGAATCATAGCCACAGAAAGAGAAAGGAACATTCATGCCCAAACCAGGGATCTACTGTTTCGAAGATAAGAATGCTAACAACTTCGCTAACGGTCGGCTAGGCATTAAATATAATTATGGTTAAAAAGCGAAGCAAAGAACAAGGGTTGCTAGAACAAAATAGAATGAATGGAACCGAAAAACTCTACCTTTTATAGGAAGATATTTAAAGCCTAGATGTTTAAAAAATGTTCCCAACCATTTGCATACTTTGATAAGATTAAAGTTTGGATGACTGGGATCATTGATAAAAATCGGTAGTGAGAATTAGAGGACTCTAACTCCTAAGTCTAAGACTATTGTAATAGACTTAATCTATTTTAATAAAATTAGATAATTTTTATCGGTAAACCGTAAAGTTCTTCTAATTGTGGGTAACTGCATTGTGTGTGCTCACGTTGAAGTGTCGGGTCTTGAATCGATTCGTGAGGATTCCTCCGCCTGAGATATTTCTCACAATTAGTGTTATAAAGGAAGGACAAAAACCGTGAGTAGTGTGCGGATGCCGGAGCTGGCGCAGTGATGTTTAGACCATAATGTGTGCCCATAAAAATTTCCACCCCCTTTTAAAAAACAATGGCTCGCAGCGCCACCATTAAATTTCTACCCACTTTTAAAAACAATGGTGTGGAAACCCCCATTAAATTTCCACCCCCTTTTAAAAAACAATGGGTGCCAACCTTCCCATAAATCTGAACCCACTTTTAGAAAGTAATGGCTCTCAAACCCCCATTAAAACCCCACCCACTTTTAGAAAGTAATGGTTCTCAACCCGCCATTAAATATTCACCCCCCTTTAAAAAACAATGGCTATAAAATTCCCATAAAAACCGCACCCACTTGTAGAAATTAATGGCTCTATTTTTACCCATAAAATTTCCACCCCCTTTTAAAAACAATGGTTTGAAAAACCGCCATAATTTTCCCACCCCCTTTTAAAAACAATGGTGTTAAAACCGACCATTAAAACCCCACCCACTGTTAGAAACCTGTTTCAACCATGATAAATTTCTGACGCTGCACGCAACTTTTAGAAGAATTCAATGCACCGCGATGAATTAAAAAAACTTCTAGGGATTTTAAGTACTTAAAGAAAACTCTTGCAGTATATAAAGAAACAAAATGATGACTGAAGGGTCTGTTATAAATGCAATTGTCATAAGAAAGAAGATACAAGAAATAGATGAAGAAATGGAGAATTTTGAACCTTCGCTGTCTAAAGTTCTGCTTGATTTAAAAGAATGCTTAAAGTTATATTCAAACGATAAAATTTGTATTCAAAAAGAAGGTAAGTTTTACAAGCATTACAAAGTATGCGATATTTTGAAATGCACCTGCCTTAATATTGACTTTCTGGTTGAAAAATATCTGGTCGAGAGTGACTTGATACTTCATAACATACGCAAAGTATGAGGAAAAATTATATTATTATTTAATAATCTTCAAACTATTAAAAAATTGTTTATTTTTGTATTGAATAGTGACCGTGAGCCAAGGTATGAATACCATCTTCCAATATATGTCGCTTGTCATCTTTTCCTGATAGGGCAATCTTATTTACTTGTATGGAATGGATCTCATGCTTTGTGCTCCTGATGAGATTCATGGTCCTGTGCTGTACTTCTTGCTTGAATAGGCAGTCCTTGTAGTCCTCGAAGGTTATCCTGTTTTTCACGACGCACTTCTTGACTCCTTTCGACTTTTTCACCAAGTCAACCTCAGTTTTACAGCCATACATCTTAGATCTCAATCCGACGAACTCCTCCAAGATCTTCCCTGCATTTTCATCTTTCATCTTCCCCAATACCTTCTTGTTGACACGTGGCATGTCGTACCTATTACCTTCAACATAATCAGATGTATCAAAGTAGTCAAGCATTCCTTTCATATCCTCATAAAAGTCCTCGGTCTGTATGTCATAGATGTAACTGTCAGTGTCCATGTACAATAGCATGATATTGTCCCCATATTTAGGCTTCATCACGTTGTAATGAAAGTCGTACATCAGATGCTTCGAGAGATCTAATATACTCATACCGACGTATATGGGCTTATTAAAGACCACTTTCGTCTTGTTCATATGCACAGCGGCTAAATTTTCATCAAAGATGGTCCGCCCCTTGAAGTTGGGCTTAGCAACCAGCTTCTCTGCCTTCTGAGGATCGCACACTAGTCGGATATCGAGCCGCTTCCTGATATTTTCCATCGTCTTGCCAAAGACCGAGTTGTTCATAAGTTTGTAGAAGTCTTTCTCAAAGTCATTGGCTGCCTTGGTCCTCATTTCCGTGTTTAAGTCTATGTACTTCTTCAACCAAGGAGACTGCTGAAACTCCAACACTTTATGCACCTTTTTGATCTTAATCCCCAAATGCAGCAGTTGCTTCAAAACCCTGTAATGAACCACATAATGCTCTTTGTTATAGAGCGTCGTCAGTAGTTTTGACTGTTTTGAGCCATCGGGCACCTTGCTCTCAGGTGCTAGAGGTAGGTCTGAATGGAGGTTGTGCAGATGCGTTGGGTACTCTAAGTCACAATCCACGATGTATCCTTTGTCTGAGTCATCCGCTACTTGGGTCACATCTGACACAGTGCTCCACCTGAAGCCACCGTGTGGTAGGTATTGACTCATGGCCCATCCATAGAGGTTGTTAGCATCAAGGTACATCAGGTAGTTGGACTTCTTGTTCTCGTCATAGTCCTTCATGTACTTGTTGCTCGCATATCGGTTACAGCACTGAGAGATGCCTCCTCTGGTCCCCTTTTCCAGCATGAGTATCATGTCATAGTCTGTCAACAGCTCTAGTTCGACCTCCGTGGTTTTAAGCATGGCATCCCAGGAGAGTCCGGGTGCGGTGAAGTACCATGCTGGATCCAACTTATAGGTCTTTAGACAGACATCTCTAAAGTGTTCCATGATGTCGGCTAGTATGAGTACATCAGTCTTCACATACAAATCGGAATATTCACCCAATGTCTTAATGTTGAAGGTTCTCCATACCGTTTTGGCGTGCTCGTAGTCCTCATCCTTTATGTGTGACTCATTTAATTGGTTGTAGAAGTCTTCTTGTGGAGGCAGCTTGGCTTCTTCGCATTTGTCCCACGAGTCCATGTAATCGTATGGATAGACGCCTTTTCGGGTGACGAGGTCTAGCTTGTCCATCGGGAAGTACTTGGCTGTCTCCCTGAACTCCTTTACGTTCTTCGCAAGACTGTCTAGGCTAGCGGCCATGACTTGAACGAGTCGAGAAACCTCAACTTTATGCCAGGCAACTTTACTTTCTTCCCATCGCCTACATCTAACATCTTTGCCCCGACCTCCTTGCTGAACGAAATGTATTTCTCCTCGTTGTTCGGAATGACATCAATGTCCCCTTTCTCTCCACCGAGCTCCTTTCTGAAGAGATGGGCGTCGTAGCCAGACAGGTTGTGTATGAACACCGGAATGAACGAAGGCTCTTGGTACTTTAGGTTGCAAAGGTTGTGAGCAGGTCCTCTGTAGTTCGATTCACATTTTGCCGGATCGAGAAGATGGTCATGATCTCTGACTTTTCGGAAGTCTGGTTCATCCGAAGGTGAATAGGGGGAGGGTTCCTTCCTGATATCTCTGTCACAGATATGACAAACATGGGTCCTTTGGAAATGCTCTTCATCTTCAGTGGTCATTTTAATAGGTTGCTTCTTATCATAAATATTCTTTATCGCTAGCGCCTCAGCCTTCACTGTATCAAAGAACAGCTTGGTGGCATTGGGTCCTCTGTACGTGATTGGTGCCTTATAGTCTGCGTGTTTATATTTGATGTAGACAGTGAAGCTCATAGTCTCGTGCTTTTGATACTTATGCAAGAAGGATGCGTCTTTATCGGGATGGCAGGTGTTTATCTTGTTTATCAAGCACTCGAAGTCTCCGTACATCACAAAGGGTACTCGCAATGACCTTTGGTAGTTTTTGAACTTCAGAGATTCGTATTCCTTAGGCATTACAATCTTTACTGGCGTATTCTTCCTACAATCCGTTTCATGTTTTTGCAGATCTTCCTCAGAGTGATAAAATAACAGGCACCTTTCACAGGGATATACTCTTTTATCATGTTTAGTTAATTGAGCACTTATTAATTTCGACATGTCTTTTATCCAACAGTAATGACTGTTTCCTTCCTGATTCTTTGTGTACAGCAAATTGACGTGTTTGTCTTCCTTATTTTTAGTGATTCTCAATGGGTAAATGTCATTACCTTCGTATGAATATATGTTCACCGATATGTCATTCAACTTCTCGAACCTGTTAAATACTCTGTCTTCCATCTTCACTGGAAACTCAATGCCTTCGAACTTTAGCTCATTATCATATGGCTTATACTTCGTGATTCTTTGGGCATCTTTTTCCGCTGGGTGCAGTGCAGAGAGTATTGCCCACATGAAACACTTATTATCCTCATTTTGTACGTTAATGACTGCTTTTTTAGCCTTAATTCTTTTGGGCAGATCAATGTAGGATGCCCCTCTCAGCGGGTTGTATTTATTGATCCTAACCTCAAGGCTTTTGATTCTGGCAAGCGTCCACCCTGAGCCCCTTGCCACAAACTCCTCCATTTCTGTCAGTAACTTTTGGATAACTGATCTGTAATAATCAATCAAATCAGTGGATTCAAAGATGACTTCATTTTGTGTTTTGAAGTTCATCTCCATTTCTTCCACCCCTTTTTGATAGTCGCAAAGGAACTTAAAGTTGACCTTCAGACCATGTAGCCTCTTCAGATGTTTGGTGATGAGACCCCGAACAAGTGGTGAAACATCATTCAAAAAGTCTTTGGGAAGCATCAGATTGTGTTCGTTTGGGATGTCGTACGTCTTCAGCTGAGACTTAAATGCCGTCTCAACTTCAAGGGGAGTATATAGCCTTCTCTCTCGCGCATCTGAAAACAGGTCGGAATCGAATTTGAAGTGGCGGTTGAACAATACACTTTCAATGTACGCTATGATGTCTGCCTTCCTTCCTAACGTGGAATAACCTGCAATGCCACGCGTCCGACAAAAATCACGTAGTTGCTTGATGGTCATGTGATGCAGGCTCTGTATGTTGTCAAAGTCATCTCTGTGGTCCTCCTGAGAGGCCTTCTTTGGTTTATAGTTTTGATGGGCCTTAGTTTGCAAGTGATTATCTATGCTTGATTCCTTAAATAACTTACCGCAACACTTGATTTTAAACCCCCTCTTTTTCTTCTGCTTGCTAAACAAGTCATCGTGGAAACTGGGGAAGCCGTTATGATTCGTTGAGTATGAATCAAGGCAATGAATGAGGGCGATCAGTTCCGCCTTTTTAAGCTTCGAGTATCCTCGAATATTATGTTCCCGACAGTAGTCTCGCAACTGTCGAACGGTTTTAGATTCCATCTTTATTATCTCTCTCTATATATATCTCGTTTCTTTAAATACTTAAAATATTGATCATTCAATTTTAATGGTGCCTACTTGTCGAGAGGATCGTTGTTCTGTTCTCTTATTTCGTAAAAGCTGCCCTTCACATCTGAGGGGCAGCTTTTACTTTCATAGAACTTTTTCAGATTTTTCTCCAATGAAAGATCCTTCCAATTGACAAAGTGCGTAAGATATTAAAGAAGTTAAAAGGAATACTTTTAATAATAAATGTCAGATGAAATGATGGAAATGTTAAGACACTTTGGTCTAGACAACAAAGTGCCTTCAACTCAAAAGTGTGAGCACGAATATATAACAAAAGATGATTATGAATTTTACGTGTGTGTAACATGTCATGAAGAGCTCAGATACAATCCTAATAAACGTCCTCTAGATGGAAAGCAATTATATTTGATGATGAAGATGCAACAGAGGAGCCAAAGCAGAATGAAAAATCTTACTAAATGGTTAAAAGGGTTTAATATCCCCTTAGAAGATGAGATTTTGGTTGAGTTTCTTAAATTTATCGATAAATATGAAGAATTGTTTCCAGAGCGGAAAAACGTAATCAGCAAAGAAAATGTTTTATTTCATCTGTTACGGAAAAGAGATTTTCAGGTACCACTTAAGTTACCTAAAATGAAGAAAACGCTTGATCAGAATCAAGAAATCTGTCAAACCGTCTTCGAAGCTTTAAACTGGAATTTTAATAACTTTTGTCAGCTATTAAAAATTAACTAAATCTTTCTTATCTATCCAACTACTTTCTGGATAACCTAACCACTTCACCAGGTATTTATTCCCCACCTTTTTGAGAATTTTTTCGATTTTGTACACATCATACCTTACCAGCTCATTTTCATAAAAGGTTCCTTTTACATCTTCATTGTTTAAATCCTTTATTCTATAAGTGACTGGATCGGTTTTTAATACTTCAGAGATGACGAATATTTCTTCTGTAAAGGTTGCCTCATAACCTCTTCTGAAAGTCGTTTTATATATTGATATTCGAACTATATCTCCTACTTGGTATTTGGGTTTATGCAGGACTTTTTCTTTGAACAAATTGCGGTAGACTTCACCACTGTTTTTTCCTAGACTGGCCTCAACCGGCATCATCTTTATACTTCTGTGGTAAGAGTTGTTATAATTTTTCACTAACTGATCCAATACATCTATATCTATTGGTATTGTTAGCCGCTAAATATTTCCGAATTTTACCGTTTAGAGTTCTGTTGAATCGTTCCACCACGGAGCATTTGATTTCAACGTTTTCAGTTGTGAACCAGTGGATTTTGTTCTCTTTAAACAGAAGTTGTGTCTCTTTGTTGATGAACTCTGTCCCCTTGTCAGTTTGGATTTTAAGAGGAACTCTCACTTTAAATATCTTCTTAAATGCCTTAGTCACTTCTTCCCCCGTTTTTCTACGAATAGGCACAGCCCACCCATATTTGCTGAAAATGTCAATGACTGTTAACAAGTAGTTGTAGCCATCATTCGATTTTGAAAATGGCTTTAGAAATAACAAATCTGCTTGCCATTGATCATCAATGTGTGACACATAAGTTCTTCTTCTTTTAAACTTACTGATGAGTGGTTTATGTTTTGTGTAAACATCTTGTTGATGTAAGAAATCTGAGACTTTTTTTCGACTTAAACCTGTTTTTCTACTGAGTTCGTTTATACCACAATATTCAGTCTCTGGATCGTAATAAACTTTTTTGGGGTCCTCAGTTACCCCTTTAGCGGTAAAAAACGACTCTTTTTAGAACCGCAAACTGTGCAGATCCCTTTTATCATAGGTCTGCCGTTCTTAGAGTTAGCGTGCTGTACGTCTTTCGTCTCAGTGTGGGTTTTACATTTTAGGCAGTATATTTTTGAGCCCATTCCAAATATCTTCTTTGCTTTGATAATTGGCTTCACAACAGCTCTATCTAACCTTTCACGGAGAGTTGGATTGGGAATATCCTCAAGCTCTTTTATCATGTCTGAGTCGCACACCTTGTTTCTTGTTTCGGTATCTTTGTTTTTTAGGTAACACACATCATGTTTATAGGCTGCCTCATCGACTCTATTAATGGGCTTACTCCATTCTTTGTATGTTAAATCTGGATTTAATCTCGTTTTACCTCTGACCAATTGAGTACCTGGCCCTGTAAATTGGTGACCAGGCAGATGCATTTCAAACGGTAAATTGTTAATTGCAGAATTAATAACTCCTTTTCCTTTCTTCATTTATTTATATGTAAAAAATTATTTACACACATATTCATAGCCGTTAAGCTGGGTTTGTTTCATGTATTTTTCTCTGGGTAAGTAAACTGAATTGTTAATAAAATCATCCTCTCTACTGTACACCTCTTCTTCTGTTAATTCATTTGATTTTAAAGAATTCAACAGTTGTTTATAAAACTTGTATGATTGCTTATACTCTTCGTTCCTTTCCACGATATTCAGGGACTTTTCGATAACTTCAACTATACCGGCACTTAAGCTCAGAGCGGCTAAGGGTACCATCGCAAAAGCGGATAAACCCAATGAACTGCAGAGGTACTTTGTAATGGATAGCGAAATTTTTATCTTATGATAATGGTGGTAGCTCTTTCTATACACGTAAATTTTCTTCCGTAAGTATTCTTCCATCTTTATTTATAGGGATGAAATATTTTTTCCGATATCTCAAGGACGGATTCACTAAATCAAGCATAAAAAAATCATATGGTTGTTGCATGCACTTTTTGTACAATCGATTGAACTCTTCTTTCGTCAAACTGCCATCTACCTCTCTTATAATCTGCTGAATCTCCCTCTGCTGGAGGTTGAAAAATATTAAATAGTTACAGTTTCTCCTGATGACAATGGGCGTTCTGTAATAGGATTGAGAGAGGTAAATGATTGAAGCATTTTTCTTCCTACCTCTGATGAAGAAATCTTCTATACTCTTCTGGTCTTTCTCTGTCACACAGTCATCAAAGACAACAACATTTTTGCAAGAGGGGTCCAGATCGTCCACTGTAATAAAGTCTTTTGTATCAGAGGAGAATACGGTTTCTTTCTTGCCGTATTTTTCATACAACTCGAGCAAAATTTTCTTCTTCTTTTTTGGATACTTTGCTAATACGTCTTTAATATCTACACCATCAAACATAGTGTACTTTTCTTTCAGTTTAGTGTACTTGGGTTCAAACATATCTTTAGCGCAAATGAACAAGTTATCAAACTCGAGATAATCATAAATAAAATTCAGCAATAAATTCGTTTTACCAGTACCCGAAGCTCCAGCGATCAGAAGTCTGAAAGGGTGTTTCGGTAATAAATAATGCTGATTTGCATTGGCTAATTCTTCTGGCTCTGTATAATTTTCAATTGCAATCATCTTTATTTAATGTTGAAAAAAATTTGCTGTCAGTAAAAACATAATTTGCTCTCAGTAAAAAATAATTTGCTTGCAGTAAAAAATATTTCGCTTATTAATAAATGAATGCTTTATAAAAAGAGTGAAACAAGAAGCTAAGAGAAGAAGTTAAGAATGACCTAAAAGTGTTTAAGATTCAGGCAGAGATTAGAAAGAACAACGAACAAAATCTGGAACAAAAATTAGGTTTCCAGAAAACTTTGTCTGAATTTCACCAGCCTGTAACCGAGAAACTTCACCAACAAGATGTTACTAGAAAAGAACATTTTAAGGCTATAAAAGATGCTGTTGATAAGATTCCTCTTGCGATTGAACCATCTCCAGCGACTCCGGATATCTTCTATTTTGATAAAGATTTGGAGGTAGAGTTTTTAGAGAAAAATAACTTTCCAAGACCCTCAAAGTTGTACAACGAATCCAAGGATATTTTACAAGAAGTTATCAATAGAGTAAAGAGTACACACTTAAAGTTTGCTCGTCAAAAAGGAAACCTTATGAGTCAGATAGCTCGAATGACCAAAAAAGATGAGGAAAGAGAAGATAGACTATTATCTAAAGCTGATTATTTAAGGGAACATATGATTACATTAGAAGATTATCGAGAGCGACTGAGGGACTTACAGAGAAAGGAAATATGCCTCGGTAAAGGAGTGGAAGACAAATTAGAAATTTTGGCTCGATTCACCGATAAAGTTTGCAATGGATCCAAGAGTAAAGCGTTACATACTCAAATCGTCAATCTACTGGATGCATTATTAAGAGAAGGAACTCTAAACAACGAGCAAGTAAAAGAATACTATAAAAATTTCTTTTTAAATAAATGAGTAACTACGTAAAAACTAAAATACACTTAAGTGATCATCAGATTGCTAAATTAAAATCTGCATACCAGAAAGGAGAAGAAGTTTCCCTACAAATAGACAGGACAAAACCATCTAACTATGACATGTACTTAACTCAAACACAAATAGCTCAAATCGGGAAGGGAAAGAGAATTACTATCAGCAAGACGCAGCTCAAGAAAACGGGTGGGTTTTTAGCCTTTCTAGCTCCCTTTTTACCGGCCTTAATTGCCGGAGCTAAGGCGTTGGCTTTAGGTGCTGCAAGTGGGGAAGCTGGATGGGGAGCAAGAAAGCTTTGGATAAAATTTCAGGATCAGGTTGTGCTCAAAAAAAGCCCCGTGGAAAGGGAGTCTATCAAAACTGGGAATATCCAACGAAGTGATTGAAGACAATATGAAGCAAGAAAAAAGGTTTAGGGGTGTCTTTACTTTGGATCTGTTACCTAAAAAGATGAGACGATTTGAGAACGGCATTATTAATTTGGACATAGCTACAGGACCTGGTACACACTGGGTATGTTACTATAATGATCCTAATAACAATTTCGTCGAATATTTTGATCCGTTTGGAGAACATATTTACAAAATTCCCACCAGTATAAAGAAATATCTACAAAGTTCTGGGAAAAAAATAGGGTATAACTCAAGCTTTTTACAACACCCAGCCTCCGTCAAATGTGGCTACTTTTGCATGAAGTATATTAGTGAAAGAAACAGAGGTAAATCTGTTGAAGATGTTCTGTATTCCTTTACCCAAGAACCTAGTGACTATAATGAAAAAAATGTTCTCTATAAATAAATGGTGTTATTAATATTAGATTCGAAAAACTCTGAAAAGTCAGAAGACTTTACAATTGAATATTCCAGACCATTTAGGTTTAAGCAGATCGCTCTTCAGTCCTTTTCAATGTACGTTTCTTGGGATAACATTAAAGATGAGACCTTTTCATACTATGATGGACATCAGTGGTTTGATCTATCGCTCCCAGATGGAAATTATACCGTTAAAGGGTTGAACCGTTACATGCTGAAATTTTTTGGGAACGATCCACCAATTCTATTTGGTATAGTCGAGGAACGACAAAGAATAGCCATCAAGTTAAAAGATGGGTATAAGATCGATTTAACAAAATGCAAAAACCTGCATAAACTATTAGGGTTCGAACCTGAAATATATGAAGAGTCTGAACAAATAGGAAAGTACATTGCCGACTTATCCGGTGGGAATGATAACATTTATATACACTGTGATGTCGCGGAGGGAGCCTATATTAACGGCTTTCACTCTTCAAACGTAATCTATTCCTTTACGAATGTTAATCGTCCCGGAAGTCAAATCATAAAATCATTTGAAAAACCTCTATTCTTTCCTGTCCGGATGGAGAGTGTTCACAGAATCAGAATGAGAATAACGAACCATAGAGGTGATTTAATTCCCCTCAATAAGCAAGAAGTACAATACAATTTTATTGCCCTTTAAATAAAGAAATGAATAAACATAGACTTCGAAGGAAGAGCAAGAAGATACGAGGAAGAGGGATCTTTTCAGATGCTTTTTTACAGAATCCCTCTGCGTTAGCCAAACAGTATGTCCATGATAAGCTGAATGAATTATTTTCAAAGAAGAAAAAACATGGGGCTGGACTGAAATTTCTGTGAATTTTGATTTAATAGCCATATAGCTATTAAATTAAGACAAAAAAAAATTGTTTTTATAATAAATGAATAAAATATTTGATTTAAACAATACCGATTACTATTACGATGATGACATCGAAAGTCTCGAGTATAGAGAAGTGAGGCATGAAAACAGCGATAGTTCTACTGAGAATGCCACTTACCATTTCTTTATACATGACACTAACTCCAATATCTTATATTCTAATGGATATTTACAACAAAAGCTAAAAATTGTTAACAGTAATGGAACAGCAATAGCGGATGATAATGAGGCTCTCGTGAATGGAGGTGGTTTAATAAACGCCAACAGATTTACATTGGGCAACACTGAAATCGAAACCAACATTAATTATTCTGCTCTCATGCGACATGTGTTAGGTCTAATTCATTTCACTCCTGACTATTCTACTTCGGAAGCTACGAATATGCTCTTCTACGTAGATACGTCTGACACAGCGGACGGAAAACCCTTGAAATATGATGGAACTTTGGTAGATACAACTAAGATAACTGCATTTTTCGAAAAATTAAGAACTAACGACGAGTATAATCAAGGATTCAAAGAGAGATGCAAACTTATTCAAAATAGCAAAACTGTCACTATATGGATCCCGTTAAAATACGTATTTGATTTCTTCAATGAATACAAAAAGGTCATAACAGGGTTCCAAGTCAAGTTTGAGTTTCAGAGAAATCATAGTCAGAACATGCTGTATACAGATGAGCAAAATAAGGATTACAAAGTTGTTGTGGAAGATTTATCACTTTGGCTGACTTATGTTAGATTTAAGAATTCAGCAGCTGCAAAATTTAATGAGTTAAAATTATCAGATAAGCCTGTTGAAATAAACTGGAACCAACATAGCATTGTAAAGTCGAATATTTTCTTAAAGAATTCAAGCGGGTCTTATTCCATAAATGCTACTTCAGACGAAGTATTGTCCTTGTACGTCATACCACAATACACTGAAAGATATGAAAATGCAAAAGAGAACAACATGTTATTCGACAACTTAGATATGATGGAATGTTGGTTGATGGTTAATAATGTAAGGATTCCAACTGTTAGTTACATGATGGATTTTGAGAAAGGTGATTACAATCGCCTATACACAGCTCTTTTGGAGTCTGGACTCAACATCCTTACATCAGAAACAGGGTGCATGATCAATTATTCCAATTTTGGTAAATTATATCCAATCATTTGCTTCAACCTGGCTCACCATGAAAATTATACAGACACGAATAACCTGACTATAGAGTTCAACTGGCGATTGAGAAACAACACCACCAAGAATTATGTCTTCTATTTCATCTTACGAGAACGCAAGAAGTGTTACTTAAACATAAAGAATCAAGATATTACCATGATCAAAACATTAAAGCTATAAATGGAACTGAATTTTAATTTTAATAGTCGAAAGACTATTGAAATTATTCATATTAAAATAAAGAAATGACAGCATACTATCCACTTTTTGAGGAAGAACTCAAAGAAGGGCCACCTGGCATTCCAGGAATAGGGTTTAAACTGACACATGATGGTAATTATGATATGGAGGAGAAGATATTAAGGAATGCTGGAGAACCTTTAGAAAATAATGACGTGACTACAAAATTTTACGTAGACAGATGTAGGAAGAATCTGAGGTCATCCATTCGAGATTTGTCAAACAAAAGTTTAGTCCTTTCAGAAAATGATCAACAATATGATGCAAAAGGAAAAAGAATTATCAATCTTTTAGCTCCAGTTGACAAGTCTGATTCTACATCTAGAGATTATGTAGATACAGTGGTTGACCAGTTGCGAAACATAAGTTTACTACACACACCTCAAGGAAATTTTGATGCGAAAGGTAAAACAATAAATAATGTGAAAGATCCGGAATCTCAGAAAAATGTGGTGAATAGACGATATTTTGAAAGTAATGCTTTAACGCTCCATGGGGAGGCTTATAATGCTAAAAATAGAGCAATCGCACATCTTGCGGATCCAAGCGCTAGTCATGATGGTGTCAACAAACAATATTTTGAAAATAATGCTTTGATTTTAAAAGATGATTGTTATGATGCTAACAATAAAGTGGTGTCAAATGTGAAAGAGCCTGTGAATGTAAACGATGTAGTTACTAAAAAACATCTTGATTATTACTGTATTCTATGGAATAAAATTAATAAAAACTATTATGCTCACAATCAAAGAATTTCGGGTGTGAAAAGACCTCAATATGATACAGATTGTGCTAATAAATATTATGTTGATACTAAGACATTCTGTGCCTCTACAGATAGAGGAATACAATTTACGGGAAGTGGTTTCAAAACCTTCCCCTTTAATAGATTTACTTCGAAACTCTTAGACTCAAACTTAAAATTACCACTCGATATGTATATGAAAGTAACAATTTTCATAGCATGTGATAACATGAATGAGAAACCAAAGATACGATTAGAAAAAGGTAAAGAGGTCCTTCTCGATAAGGAAACACGTGTCAATGAAGAATCAATTATTTTATTTGTGTATGGGAAACAGAATGATGTTTTAACTTTATCAGTATTGACAGGAGGACAATGTAAGTTGAAACCTTATTTACACATTGAAAAGTTAGAATTTTTTTAGCTCCATAAATAAATGGAGAAACTTAATTCTGTACGTATTCGAACTTATAAAGAACTGGACCGAGAATACCTGATTTCTGATACTGTAGTCCATACTGATAAAATTTTGATTCGCTTAGAGAATGGGTCACTTATTCACATACCTCTTGGCATACTAAATATAGAAGAGATAGAATCATTAAAAAATAGACAAATCAAAGCTATGAGTGTGGGTAAGTATATAATTTTTTGCATTTAAAGAAATAAAAAATTTTTCTCATATAATAAACGCAAAATGGAATTGTTAAATAAATTAAACGCACTCAGTTCATTAGAAGATGGAGCAAAGACATTCAGGATAATGAGGGATCTCAACATCCACGAAAAATATCCTGTCACTGAAATTAAACAGGTAACCACAAGATATGGAAATAGAGTAGTTGTAGAATTGCCTGATTGTCAAAGATGTGATAAAATGGCGTCAGATTATTTAAAACTCAATGATTTGAAACCTCTTTTCTTTGTGTATTTGGGGAGTAAGGATGTCGGGAAGTCTCAACCAGCCCAAATGTTTCAATTCGATATTTGATTTTAATGGTTTTAAAAATCATTAAAATCTAAAGAAATTTGTCTAGTTTAGATAAAATATCACACCCCATTTTCCGAACATTTTTGTTCTTCTCTTCATGCAATATTTGATGCATTTGAATAACATATTTTAAAATCAGGGAATGAATTTCTTGATATTTCTCAGTTTCTTCTTCTTCTATACATAAGAATAACTTCTGACACACCCTCGCTAAACTAGTCATTCTACGGTTCACACTCCCGTAGAGCGCTATCATGTCACCGAATAAGTCGTAAGTATTTTCCATTTCTGTTCATTATTATTCTCATTTCTTTAAATGAATAAAAAGAGGAAGCGGAAAGGCTGCGACCTTGAGTCGTGAGAGAAACGGGTTTTTCTTTTTTCCCTGTCTGAATGACGTTTAATTTTAACTACCACTGGATGGCAGCACGAACTGGACTCGGAATCTGGAATAGAAAATTTTTCGCCTCTTTTCGTTTTAATTTCTGAAGTGTTTTTGACGATTATTTTCAATTGGATAAATTGCAGTCTTCGATATTTTCAAACTCTGAGGGAGAAATGACTTGTTTAAAGCTATATTTCAGTGTCTTTTCGTCTTCGGTGACATGTATATATTACTTAGATGTTCTCTCTCTCTGTCGGGTACCCAGTAGCTCCGTGGCAAAGTCTAAGCTTAGCAACCGTAAGATCGCGGTTTCGATCCCCAGCCTCGGCTTGGTAGCTGCTTTCGTGAATAGGGTAATGCTATTTGCGTTAAGCTCACTTATGGATCGAACCACGGAGGGAAACATCAGTGGTGGGTTGAGACTTGTGGTCTCTATGTCCATTTATATGTTGATGTTGTGTTTGTGTTGTCCTTAATATAATATATGCAGGCCCTGCTTGTCAGGTCAGTGATGCTGGAACTCCGGTTCTAGAATTCGTAAACAGCTGTTGGAACTGGACTTCTGGTATCCCTCCAGAAGTATCACTGACCTGGCGGGCCGTTTTGCTATTTTTTTTAAGAAATGCCCTGTTGAATAATAATTCCCCAAAGAGGTTGCGTTGAAATTTTTCAATCAATAGTGCTCGGGGAAAAAAATAGAATATTTTTTAATAGTTTTCGAACTATTAAAAGATAAAGACTTGGACATTTTGTATTCATAAAACAATATTTTTCTTCAGCTCTCATCAAGACTCTCAATTATTTTTTGAAACTTTTCTTCTAAATTTCCTAAGTGTTCAATGACCTTTTCATTTGGGGGTATCATTGATTGAAGCTTCTGAAGTTCTGCTCGAAAGCTATAAATTAATGAGATGCGAGTACACACTTTAATCAAATGGGTTTTCTTTTTATCCATTTCTTTGTGTATATATTTGTTGTCTTTAAATACTTGAAATATCTCTCTACCTTTTGGCTGAGAAAAAGGGAGTGCTCACCGAAGGGGACTTTTAAAAACGGGGGGGGGGTGGAAGCTTATTTTTTTTTTGAATGGGCAAGTGTTTGCCATTACTTTTTTAAAAGTAGAAAAAATTAATTATATGGGGTTAAGAAATTTTTTTTTAAAGGGGCGTGAGAAAAAGGGGGTGGAAATTTTATGGGTAAAAATAGAGCCATTAATTTCTACAAGTGGGTGTGGTTTTTATGGGAATTTTATAGTCATTGTTTTTTAAAGGGGGGTGAATATTTAATGGCGGGTTGAGAACCATTACTTTCTAAAAGTGGGTGGGGTTTTAATGGGGGTTTGAAAGCCATTACTTTCTAAAAGTGGGTTCAGATTTATGGGGAGGTTGGCTCCCATTGTTTTTTAAAAGGGGGTGGAAATTTAATGGGGGTTTCCACACCATTGTTTTTAAAAGTGGGTAGAAATTTAATGGTGGCGCTGCGAGCCATTGTTTTTTAAAAGGGGGTGGAAATTTTTATGGGCACACATTATGGTCTAAACATCACTGCGCCAGCTCCGGCATCCGCACACTACTACCGTGCTTTTTTCCGGCAATAAACCTGGTTTATTCCCATTGAAATTTTTCAGAAATATTAAAATTTTTTAATATTTCTGAAATATTTAATTTAATTCTGAAAAATTAAATCTGAAAAATTTAATTTAAATTAAGTTTTTTTTAACAGATATTTTTTAAATAAAAGTCCACTTACTTAATGATTTCTGCAACTAATTGCAGAAAGTTTTCCAGGAAAAGAAATTAGTTTTGCGTTAATGACCAATTTAGAATAACTTCAAAAATTAATGTTCAGTAAATATTTTTTTCCTTTGTATGAATTTAGGAATTTATGAAGACAGAAACATGGAAATGTCAATATTTATTCTAAGAGTCCTGAAAAATATATCTTGATATTTTTGTTCTTCTGAGTACGAAACTAATTAACTTTTTTATTAGAAGACAGTACAAACATTTTTTGTATATTTCCGTAGTTTAGTTTACTTCTTTTCATTTATATGAGACGAAACAATCCATTAAATGAAAGATGATTGGTAAAATATATTCCCTCAAAATCCCAAAATTCCCGTGGTTCAAAATTAACGGGAATTTTACAACTCTACTTATAGTCCAAGGATGGGCAAACTATGGCCCTCCAGAAGGTTTTATGCGGCCCGCGAATAGAATTTTAATTTTCGATGAAAAGTAAAAGAAATATGATTCACATATATTACATACTTTGTTTAAATATTATTTTCTTCTTTCTTTTTTCAAAGAACTAATGATCTTTTTACTTTCTCTATTTTAATTTTGAGAGTGACTATTACAAATTAAAGTAATATTACGACCAATGGAACACCAATTATGACAGAAAAAAAATCTTGATTTCTTGGACTCTAATCAAAACTATCCAGTATACAATGTTGTACATCATTGTGTAAAATATTGCGTAAACATTGTGTTGTACATCAAGATACTATGTGTAAACCTGCATTGAATATGAAACCCATGCTTGATGCAGTCGTGAAACTTCTAAATATTATTCGATCTCGTGAGCTTACTCACAGGCAATTTCGATACTTTCTTCTGTCCACACAATTTGAATACTCGGATGTAATCTATTACACGAAAGCAAGTTAGCTTAGTACAGGATGTAATTTTGAGTAAGTTTGGCAGCTGTAAGACGACATTGTGTAATTATTCTATGAGAAAAAGTGTTCTGCGGAGTGCAGAATCTTAGAAGATACAGAATGGCTTTCGGACTTAGCATTTTTCACAAATCTTCTTTGCTATATGAGCATCTTTTTCGTCATGTGTCAAAATGCAAGGGAAAAATAAATTTATCGACGATATCCTGACCCATCTTAAAACTTTTAAACTAAAACTTAATCTGTTTCTGAGTAACTAGCTAGAATCAACCTGTCTCGTTTCCAGAGGTTAAATTTAAAACTCTCAGTAACTAAAGAGAAGCTTAAGGATTACGTAGATGGCTTGAAAAACTGCATTTTTTGAGCTTGAACGCAGATTTTTTGATTTCAGTAGCAACCAAACAGAATTGGATTTTTTTTTACCAAGCCTTTTAACATAAATTGTGAAGCAGTAAGGTCAGATTTGCAGCTAGAATTAATTAAATTGTAATCAAACAATCATCAAAAGCAGCTATTTCTCAATATGTCAAAGTTAGAGTTTTACAAATCATTATCGAAAGAAAATTTCCCAAATTTAATATCTTATACCCAGAAAATCAGTGCAATTATTGCTTCATCTTAAGTATGTGAACACGTATTTTCAACTATGAACCTTAGAAAGAATCATTTCAGAACTAGACTGACAGATAAACATTTAGCTTCGTTCCTTAGAATCAGTACATCTCCCTTCAAACCTCAAAGCAAGGAACTTTTACAAGCAAAATGACACAATTTCACTCATCCCATTAACATATTTAAATTGTAAAACTTCTATATTTTGTTTAAAACTTTAGAAAAATTAATGTTGGCCCGCCAACTTTTTTTTTTCAATTATGGCCCACGACCAAAAAAGTTTGCCATCCCTGTTATAGTCCATTGATCAAGGGTTTAATGAATAGCTTTAAGAAAAAACATCATAGGATATATTTGCAGAATGATTATGGGGTTAGAACGATCTAATGAAATTGACCTTCTAGAAGCAATGCATATGCTAGTGAATGTTTGGAATGATGTTGAACGAAAAGACAATATCGAGAGCATTTCTACATTCAGGCTTTATTAAAGAAAGCCAAAGTAGTTCACTGGATGACTTGAGCGGACATGAGTCACTCATTCATGAACACCCACGAAGAATGCCTTTGGTGCCTGAAATATGAGTCACTTATTCATAAAATCCTATAAAGAGCCTTTGATGCCTGAAATTTGAGTCACTCATTCATAAAATCCCTCAAAGAATCCCTTTGGTGGCTGAAATATGAGTCACTTATTCATAAACACCCCTTTCGTGTTGAAATATGAGTCATTCATTCATGAACTCCCACAAAGAATCACTTTTGTGATTGAATTTTTTTCCAGGATTTTTTCAATATGAATTCGCATTTGATAATGTGTAAGGAAGAAATGTCGGACGGAATACATACAAAAAAGAGTTTTCAGATATCGAATAAGAAGAAAATGATGTAATATAAAGACTGTCAAAGAAGCAGCTGAATGGCTTGCAAGGCTAAGGAACTTTTTTGATTGAAAAACAACGAAATATTGTTATACATTGAAAAAAAAAGGAAAAAAATGTAATTCTTGATTTTGATAACTTTGCTTCATTACTGACTGTCTCCCTGATTTTAAATGATTACTTTCCTTGATTTTTCATTATTAAAATGAGATTATAAATCTTATTTTAATATGCTTCTTATAGGTGCCTTCTAAGTAAATTTTATAATAGTATTTTTTTATGAGAAAAAATTAATTTAGTAAAAAAAATCATATTTTAATAATTTAATACGTTTTTTTTAAATAAATAGATTTTTAGAAAAATATTCTTAATAAAAAATCAACCTTTTTCAATTTATAAAAAAATTATCGTTTATAGTATATTAATTTTATGAATATTGCTATAGAATGAAGGTTGAGTTTGCTAAGTTTTCATTTCAATTCTTCCTTTTTTTTTTTTGAAAATTAGTAGTTCTCCAGAAAGTTTTTAATATGTTTACTTTTTTGTTTAGTTTTTCGTTTCTTAATTACAACTTGTTATTGTGTTGATTTGTGTAATAAAATATAATACAGAAAACACAATGCATGTAATGAACTTTTTAATGCTTATTAAAGAATTTACTTTTCGAAAGTCCTGTAGTCAAAGTTACCATGGGTGTAATGGTCTGGAGAAAATTTCCTCCCCCTCCAAATCAGTGTCAAAATTTAGGGAGTGGTGCCATCTATCGGAGGAGTTATGAGCAAAGTATTACTTTCACCTTTCTGGTTAAGCGAACGATGCATCCTACTGACTTAAATTTGCATAGCCAACAGCGGCATAGTCAGCTTTTTTTTTAATTTTTAGTATACTACAGTTTGAATTTGAGCATCTATATGACAGCGGACTATCGAACCAAAATTCTGCCCCTTTGTGGTCTTTTTCGCTGCTCAACAGAGGAAGGAAGATATTGGGAGGCAAGATCGTTTCTCGGGCACATGACTTAGATCTATTTTTCGTAGTTAACTTTTTTGCAACCTTTAGTTCTTTGTATTTTGCCTGACCATTGGAAATTAAAAAAATATACTAAATTGAGAAAAAAAAAATAATTCTGCATATAATTATTTAAAAATTGTTGATTTCTAATTAAAATGTAATAAAATTTATAGTGCTAATTAATCTAGTTAGATAAATCTATACTTTAAAATTAATTTCAATATCATGTCAAAAAGTGAAACTTGTTTATTCTAATATTCTATGTTTTACTCATTTTATTTTTAAAAGTTTTCCGTGTAATATTTATAATGCAAATAAACATTCATGGATTTTCATCATAGAATATACTGGTGTACCAAATTTGGTTCTGTTCTTGAGTGAGTTTATATGGAGATACCAGAACGTTCCGAAGTAGTAAAACTTTCAATCGCAATATATAAAAAATCTTTTTGTCATTCGATATCACAGCATTTCATTGCCAATCAATGACACTGAATAAAAAAATTAGATAATAAAAAAATTGCTTGAAGTTAAATGTGAGAACTTTCTTAAGCGTTAGTCTGAAAATTTTTAATAAATGTCTCGTAATCACATTAAGAATGGAGATGTTGTAAGCTATACTGTATACAAGCGCGCTTCATTTCCTTCTACCATTACTTTGATATTGGTTACAGATAAAATTAATGTTGCCTAGGCAGGAAACTATTTTTTATTAGGTAGGAAGTAGAATTCAGTAGAACACTATCTTCTTCTTTATTGGCGCGTCAGCCCAGGGTGGGCCGTGGTCTTCCGCAGATTAGATTTCCATGCTGCCCTATTCCGTGCTTGGCTCCTCTAGTTCTTGATCTTAAGAGTCTTTAAATCCGTTTCAAGGCTGTCGATCCACCGTATCCTTGGTCTTCCTCTTTTCCGAGTTCCAGATGGTTTAGCATCAAATATCTTTCTCGTTGCTCGGTCCTCTTCCATTCTTATTAAGTGTCCTGTCCATTTTAGTCTTTGAATTGAAATGAATTTTATAATGTCAGGTTCTTTGAAAAGTGTGTGTAAAGTTCCGAATTTGTTCTTCTCCACAAATCTCCACACTTTACACCTCCCAGGATGCTTCGGAGTATTTTCCTTTCAGGCATGGCCAAAATTTTTTTGTCGTATTTAGTCATCAACCAGCATATGTTACTACGGGTCTTATCAGGGTTTTGTATAGTAATAATTTCGTTTTCCTGCTAATAAAACTAGACTTTAAAAGAACACTAAGCAGGATGTTATATTATAAAAAACTTTTCTGTGATGAGTTTTTGTGTTTATGATGTCCATGTCGCCTTTGGCTATTTCCTTGACCATTAGTTACACATATATAGTTGCAGTTGTTAAAATGCTTATAAGTACAATTATTTTAAAAAGCATAATTTCAAGTTTACTGAGAATTGGTATGATGCCATTAGACACCCACTACATTTTGCTACAAGGGGCAGAAATAAAGATATATTGTATAGTAGGTAACCACAGTTGATGCATAAAATCAATAAGCATTCCACTTGTAAAAATGTAAATATTTTATAGGGTCCACTAATCTTGTAAGTTATTATTTGCAGATATGTCAAAAAATAAAATATATGCCATGATACAGTAATAGCAAATAGAACGTTGCTATCAGATTTTGTATTTATTAACAATATATTAATTGAAAATGTAAGAAAGGGACTGTACATGCAAGTAAATATTAATAAGTTATATTATTATAAATTAAATAAATATTAATGTTAATGAAACATAATTGTATGAAAAATAGAATAAGTTTTCTATTAATAAATAATGGTCAAAATTTTTAATAATTTTGAAATAAACCTGCATTATATAAATATCAGGTAAATGTATAAAATAACAAATTAAAAAAAAATTTAATGAAAAAGAAAATGAACTCTATTACATAATTCAGACATAAATCAATATAAAATTTCATTGAAAATAATATAATTATATTTTACATTATTATAATTCAGTTGTTATAATTACAGAATATTTTGAGAAAGAAAATTTCGATAACATGATTTGGTTAAATTATATCAAATTGAAAAATATTGTATTCAAACAATACTTTGATATTATTGCTGCGTAAAAAACTTTTTGTATGTTTAGTAAATTTTTTTGTTCAATTGAAAAATGTTTAAATTTTGGTTAGTGATTAATAGCGATGTAAAGCTCACATATTTATTTTTTTTCTCATTCGGTGATTCCAATATTAGGTTCCTTAATGAGATTAGTATATTTTCATTTTCTTTAACTATTCTACTTAACATCCATCGCCATAGGTTTTATTATCAAATCAAATTTATTGAAATTCTATATTACTTGAAGCTTTAAACTTTGTTTTTAATACGAAGTTATGAAATTTACCTTCATTTAACGTTGTTAAAAACTGTCGTAAATTTAATAAATTCAAATTATGCAAAATTTTTTTCTAAAATTTTCCTATTGTTCGCTTTATATTTCTGAAAGTCAATAAACTTTTGTTCCAAAGTTAAAAGAATGCGCACATTTTACATTCAACAATATGCTGACTTTTATTTAAATATTTAAAAAACTCGAATACAATTGAAAGGAAAATTATTCGCAAATAATTAATGACATTTGGAAATGTGATCGTTTATTTATATGTAAAATATCTGCTGATAACGTTCTATTTCTAGACTCAACATCAAATAACGTTTACTCCATATAGACACAATATCTTCAAATAAACAATTTCCCAAGCATTATATTAATCAACTTTTTCATATCCTATCATACAGGATAAATAAAAAATCGTAGCTGTATATACTACTAAAATTTATTTATTTTATAGGTGTTCAATATTAAACCAATTTTATTCGCCGAAAAATAGGGGTTTAGCATAAAATAATTTTAGTGAAAAATATTTCTCAGTAGTTAACATAACTTTAAAATAAATGAATTTCCTGTAAAACATGAAAGATGTCAAAAATACTGTTTATAGAGTGGGGGAAAAAAAAAAAAACTAAGGAACTAAATTTGTGAGAAACTAAGGAAATTTTCCTTTGAATTTAAAATGATTATTTAGAAATCCCTAATGTATTTTCAGAATAAATGCTTTTAGTCACAAAATTCAGTATTTTACAAATTCGTTATCTTTTGTGCAAGAACGAATTTTTTTTGTTACATATGAAATTATTTTAACGTCTACGAGTGAAAGATCTAACGAGTGAAATGGAGTCGACCAGTAAAGTTGAATTAAATTCCACCAAATGGACACCCAAATCAATTCACATAATCCAGCAGTTCTTATTTACAATGAGAATCAAAACAAAAAGTTGATTATTGACTTTAATAACTTATAAGATAATGTGTTGCTTCATTAAATTTTTTTTGGAAATGTATATTTGTGGTTAAAAATGAAGTAACAGATCTTACATATCATGTACACATGCTATTCAAAACAAATTTTGAGGTTGTCTAGGGATCTTGTGAATGGAAAATTGGTTAGATGTAATGATTGTCAGACATAATAGCATGTATAAGAAAAAAAATTTACACCTGATTGGTAGAAAAAGAATGCATTTTATTAATTATAAAGTATAATTTTTTTTTTTATAACAGAAAAACTGAAAGGTGTTTTCTTAAAAGAAAATATTTTTTACTTGAAAAGTTTCCCCATATGACCAGCATTGTTGAATATTTTTAAGGTATGAAATTAATGTAGCTATTAATGAGAAACAGGAATATATGCACCTCTCTGGTAGAAGACAGTTTCCAGTTCTTTTGGCATTTTGGTAAGGTTGATAGGCAGCTAGTAAGTCACTGGCTTGGAACATCACAAATATATATATTTATGTTTAAAGAACATGCTGATCATTTCATTTATGTGATTATTTTCTCTATGGACAAAAAGTATCATCTACTAAATGACCATGATGTATATTGCAATCACAGTTCAATAACATGAAGCCATCTTCAAATGCTGCTCAGTAAGTGACTACAATAATTAGAAGGATCTCATCCCTATATCTCTGACTGATCAAAGGTCCATTTCCAATGGCATGAAGGTTGGAGCACTCATTCATAGAGATGACAGCATAGGTTATCAAACCTGCATTGGCAAATTTAACATTTCTTTGGTGACTCATTTTAATGCCTTTGCATGAACACATGATTGTTTCTAGTGTCACATTAGCTCCAGATAAAAGCTCACCTGTTATTATCACGCATAGAAGAATGGGAATTATCAAAGAAAAGAACATTAAAACATATATTTCTCTTGAAGTTCACGACTTCTGAAAGCAGTTGTGCCTTCTGTTTGTATGAAATATGGCTTACACATCTACTGTGTGAAACAGCTTGCAGACAATTCAAATCAAAATCGTGGCACTTGTAAAAAAGAAGATATTGTTGAAGAATGACATTCATATTTTGTTGCCTCTGCATTATTAGTGCTAATTACAATTTTTTTTTGTAAAATATTAATTATTAAAATAGTTTTCCACAAGGTTCTGCAGCATCAGCTACATACTGGAAAGAACTTTTTCCATAATGTAGAAAATTTTGCTAACAAAGAGAACTGAGAACCTTATATTGCTAATTACAGAATTACTGAATTCTAGATAAGTTTAAAATTTTCCTGCTGAGATTTCTAAAGGGGAATAAAAAAGATGAAGAAGTTCAAAATAAAAAATCTTCCAAAAAAAGTAGAAGAAAAAAAATCAAATATTATTTTACTTAAAATTGATTGAAGCAATTAGTTAAAAAAGGCACCAGTTTTAATCAGCAAAAGTTGATAGATTTTTTTCCCCATTTTTTAAAAATGCATTTGTATGATACATGTGTGTGTGTGTGTGTGTGTGTGTGTACACACACACACACACACACAGACACACACACACACACACAGAGAGAGAGAGAGAGAGAGAGAGAGAGAGAGAGAGAGAGAGAGAGAGAGAGAGAGAGAGAGAGAGAGAGAGAGAGAGAGAGAGAGAGAGAGAGAGAGAGAGAGAGAGAGACAGAGAGAGGGAGAGGGAGAGAGAGAGAGAGAGAGAGAGAGAGAGAGAGAGAGAGAGAGAGAGAGAGAGAGAGAGAGAGAGAGAGAGAGAGAGAGAGAGAGAGAGAGAGAGAGAGAGAGAGAGAGAGAGAGAGAGAGAGAGAGAGAGAGAGAGAGAGAGAGAGAGAGAGAGAGAGAGAGAGAGAGAGAGAGAGAGAGAGAGAGAGAGAGATTATTCTTCAACTAAATTTATTTAAATATAGTATCTTAGTGAAAAATCAGAGAAAACTAATTTTATGAAATGTTACAGAAAAAAAGTAAACAAAAGAAATTTAATTATAAAATTTTCATACTTTATGTATACAAAATAACAAAATAAATATAAAAGACATTATTTTTATTCCCAAATTTGAAATAGATATATAAAGCAATGTTCATTAGTAGGTTTTTTATGAAATTGCCTACTTCTTCAAATTTAACTTTCAAATTTTTACTTTGGAAAATTTAATGTTCTATAAGAATGATTTCAAAATTTAACATTTTTTAAAATTCTATATTGTTTTGAGGGTATATGAATTTAAGGGAACATCATTTGGTTGATGCTCAAATGGCTTATTGATAATCTTATTAATAAATAAGATGAAATGAATGAAATGACTGTCAATAGAAAGTCATTTCATATTGATGATAAAGAAAAGAAGCAAAAAATTGAAGAAACAAGTTGAAAATTGCACACATTCTAATTTAAAGACGAAAATAATTTAATCAACATATAATTAAATTTTTTATATTTATTTGAGAGAAAAGAGTACAATGTGATGCATGTAACATAATTTTTTACACTGTATAAATAGCAATTAATGTAGGATTTCATGAAATTATAGATAAATATAAATGTTCACCCTCTTGCAATTTTGTTTTAGAAATATGGATTAGTTAATGACCATATTTTAAAAATGCAATTCTTAGAAATCTAAGTAAAACACATTTAAAACCTATAATTGAAGTTCATAATTTATTTCTGACAATTAAAGTAACTTTACATATAGATAAGATACATATAGATTACATTACATAATATAAACTTGGGAAAGATATGATAAACTGTTTGAATCTTAAATTCATAAAATTAAGAATTAATAACTTGACTATTGTTTAATTATTTATAACAAAATGACTAAACAATAGTTAAATACTGCTGAAACACATGTTATTTATTTTTTAAAATTATCAATGTAATATAAAGTCGGAAGCTGAGATACTTTATAGAGATATTTTAGAAAATGAAAGAAATTTAAATGTGAAGACATTTCATAAAATATAGAAAATCTTAAGCAATAAAACAATTTATTTATATAATAACTAAAGTTATAATAATGAATAATAATTTTCATACCAGCAGTAATTTATTGTATAAACATATTTCCGTAATTATTGTACCATTTGATACATTCTTGAACAATATGCAAATGAATATAAATACAAGTATAAGAGATGCTCAATTGTATAAACATGTTGTGACTGGTAAAGTAGTCCTTATATTTGAAGATTCATAAAATAGAAAAATATAACTGTTAGATAAGTTGGGAGAAATTCCACATGGATTGCTAACAAGAATTCAGATTGAATAATACATGAGACTGGTGCTTTTTAACAGCTTAAACCCTACTGAGTAATCACACAAGGCATCATAAAAATATTTTTAATTTTAGAATTGAAATTAGCTTCTATACATTACACTGTGTGATTAATTATTAATCAAAATTGTTTAATTTAATCATCTACAATTCAAGGATTTTCCAGTAATAATATTGATATAAATTTTTGGACCATAAAATAAGAAATGAATAAAACATTAGACAATAAAAATAAATACAAACAAAAAATGCATGAAGGCAAGTTTATAAAAAAGAGAATTATCAAAATTTTAGAAACTAAATGGGAATTAAAATTATCATTGTTTCTATGGTGTCAGGATAAGAGGTAGCCTTAGATAAAAAAATACTTGAATGTTCATTAAATTATTCACTAAATTAGAGTTTTGTAAAATAAGCATCCACAGTATTAAAAACAAATTAACTATACAATCTGATTTTCCAGAAGAAATTTAATTGGATTATGCTTTTTTTCTTAGTTAATAAAAAGCATATAAAAATCTGTAATTAATATAAAAAATTATAACACATTCCAGTTATAGTAGTAATTTAATACTTAGGTTAGGAAATCATAACAAATAATAATAATTAAAAAAAAAGAAAAAAACTGTCAATACATTTATAATATTAAGTCGGTCAGTTTATATTTTTAATCTCAATCAATGTCATTTAAAATATTTTGATCAGATGAAAATAATTTACACAGTAAATTAATATTAGAAAAATTTTATTTCATAAAATACCTGTTTGAAATAAATTTCTTTTATTTTAATAAGGAACATAATTAGACATCACAATGAAATCTAAATATTGACATAGAATGAAATGGAAACATGAAGAAATTTCAACATTAAGCCTTTTTTCATAAAATATAGTTTCAAAAATCAAATGCATGATTTTTATGCATTTTCACATTTGCAAGATTTAACTCAATGCAATAAACTCTAAATAAACATAACTGAAAAAATTACATTAGCAAGCCTGCAACATGTATAATAAGCAAAATATTATACTTTAAGTTAATATTTTTATTTTTAAAACTTAAACACTGTAATATACTCTAAATCTTTACACATTGGAGAAAATTTAATATATTAGAACAGGTGTTTAAAATATAACAAATGATATTTGGAATAACTGACATTAAACAGTAATGCACATCATTTTTTTTTATATTTGCAAAGCTTTAAGATTATAATTTACTATAATTATGTAAGTTGTATACATGATTTAAAGGAATTTATGCAAATAGAAATCTCATAAAATTTAACTAATATAACACTGCATTCAAGAAAATTTTAAAACAGATCATAATTAGCCATCACAATAAGCTCTAAATAGTAACAAATCTGAAGAAGGAACTACATTAATAACAGTACCACTTGAAATGAATAATGCACTGCCTTTATTTAAACTAACTTTTTCACTTTTAAAGCTGCAAATACCATCACCTTCAATAACAAGTACAATTGAAGCACTTTTAAGAGGTCTCAACTCATAAATTTCTACTTTTCCAGGAAGGGAAATAGAATCAACAGAGAATTCTTTTACAGGAGGATTATATGTTTTAACATAAGGATCGCTCGGATTTGTTAAGGCTGGAAATTTATTTTCAACACCTGCTTTACAGATGTATGTCAGCATACTACATAAAGTCTGAACATCTCTATATTTTGGTGTCAAACCAGCTCTAACAACATTGTCAGAACATGCCATACACTCAATGCAATCTCCATAAAGATATGCATGTGGCTCATTTGCTGCAAGAAATATGGCTTCCCCTACATTAAGTTTTATATAATTTAAAAAGAAAAAACATAGACACCCAATATCACTCGGATATTGAGAATAGGTTTTTAAAAGTATATCTCTAAGAGATGCAGCAAGATCACCAGAATATTTGTATTGCTTAAAACCATTAATGATACTGGACAATTTCTCATGGTAAACAGATGGAGGAGACATCATCAAAGCAGTGAAGAGAGACCGTAATGTTTCGCTTTCACCATTAGAACTTATAAATGCATTTGCCAATTGAGTCCCAACAATTTCTTGTAATTCTGGTATTTCTTGCAAAAACCACTTAATTTCTGAGACAGGCCGAAATCCACAAAGAGCATCAAAGTTATTTAATGCAATAGCTAATTCTGGCTTATGATTATCATCTGGATAATGCTGTGAAAAACTACTGTGCAGTTTGGTAGCTAATTCTTTGTCAGGATGAGCTTGAATTGACAATGCTTTGTTTACAGAAAGAACTTTAAATAGAAATGGGAGACCACTATATATTCCAAAATTGATAGCAATATTCTCGCCCAAAGCTTCTGTATTTTCATTCAACCATTCAAATAATTTTTTGTCATTAAAACTAGGAATAGTTGAAGGACCAGATTCATGTGTTCCTAACCACAATTCAGCATATGGCAATTCCTCATCCACTATAAAACTTTTATGAGAAGAGCTGTGCAAAATAGCTACAGCACTTTTGGTGCCTTTCTTTCCCCATTCATAATTTTTGACAGTACCACGAAGTTTAAATAAAGCCATTAAAAACGTATGATTATTAATTATATAAAGATTAATAATCTTAATACATTAAATCGTAATCCCTAAGAAAAAATATTTTGATTATTGAAATACAATAAAAATAAAAGTTGACCTTAATTTTGATCTAATAATGCTCACATTTACAAGATGCTCCAAAATAAATGGAAGCGTTTCCTGGTCACTTTATTATAATAATTTATGGTTTCACTTCTAGGCGAAGTAAAGGTATATCTAAATTTTATTTGAATTACAAATCAATTAAAACGTAACTGAAATTTAAATTTTAGAGTAAACTACTTTGGCATTTAAATTTAAAAATATTCCATATGAAAAATGACTAAACCCAGGTAATTGCTTGTCTATCCCTATTATGTGAAGGTTGAAGAGTTTCGCAATAGTTTGTTTACACTCTTTGTTTACTTTTTGTCTAGACATATTTGCCATTTTTGCCAACCTCAGTTGGTTACACATTTCTAGGTTCCAGAGAAGAAATATAGTAAATTACTTTTTTAATTGAACTTATAATATCAATATTCCATCGTTTTTCTATATTTGCTTTGATAAGAGTGTAAACTCATTAATTAATGTAAAAATTACAACAAGTATGTATTGAAGAAAATATCCTCCACTAATTGTAGTTAATTCAAAGTTATAAATATAAAATGGTTTGGCAATGACATTCCGGCGGGTATATTCCCTGATTTCTTTTTTGATTCAGGAGCATAGAGCAGTGTGTTGTTTGATAGTTTGTATTATAGTCAAATTATAAATGTAATATAAATTCTGTATATTAAAGTGCATTACGGTTTGGTACTTTTAAATTAGATTTCTAGAATATTATTTTTATTTATTTCAAGAATTCTACTTACTAACAAAGTAAGTTATGCTCGAACACGCTTCTGGAACTATTGTTTTATCTTAGGCTTAGAGATTATAATTCCCTTTAATTATTGTACTGTGAATTACATTTCCATCATTAGAAATTAATATGCAATATTTTTGCATTTTAGTCTTCTATTATCGAAAAATTTCAAATTATGATTGGAATAATTACATGGTTATCTGCGTATTTCGTATGAAGAGGAAAAATTCTCAAAGACATTAAACTATGTTTATATTTTTTATAGCCATCTCGTAAATTACATTTCAACTTATTTAAGCTTTTAATTTGTTGTGGGGTACAGTTTCCTCATATTCGCAGAATTTAAGATTTTATTTTATTAAGTTCGTTTAAATATGGCAAGAATTATATCTAACTTTGGTTTTATTATTATAGAAGCGACTATACTATGTTTTAATTTGTTACATCAGTGCTATTTGTTTTCATTTTTTTTATACAATTTGGAAACATCTGTTACATTTATTGGCGCTAATTCTTCTGGCGACCAAATTAAGTGCATCATATAATTTAGCCTTCTATATGATATACCTACCACTATTAGTAAGTGATTTTTTATTAGAAAATTTTTTTTAAATATTGAATGATTTATTAAGGTAATAAGATAAAAAGTCAAACCGAAATCGCAAAAATATTGGGAGACAAACTTAAAACATTAAATTAATATTAATAATTGTTCTGGAAGATTCACTGACTTTTTAAGTATTATATTAATATGGATTTGTAAATCATTTGTGCAATGGAAAAATGAATTGAGTATGCTGTTTTTCAACAGAATTATCAATAGATACTTTAGCATATCAAAGACTTGCATTGACTTAAATTTTGTCTTAACACACTTCAATTCTGGTTTTAAATGAAATAATGTTGTAAAATATACTGTCCAAATAGCTGATTGGTTGATTCTTGTCTTTGGTTCAATAATTCATAGGTTAAAATATATTCAAGTTTAGGTATATGTAGTTCTGGATCCATTTTAATGTGTAGATTCCAATTGAATTAGTGAAATATAAAAGGTAAATAATTCTATATATATCGTACAGATGAATTCTTGTTTGCCTAAGACAAAAGAAACAATTGCTTACCCAAAGTTTACTTTCAAGTAAATGTCAATCCAGAAAAATTTACTTAAAACAATATAATATTGTCAAAATTAAGTGTTAAAAAAATAAAATTATGTGATATAAAAAAAGTAGCTAATTATGTACAACATAAAAAGGAAAATTAAATGCAAGTAATTGTGCAGTAAATACTTGCAATAATATTCTAACTAATTTTTGAGTGTTAACTGAAATATTGCATTTTAAATAAATGTACTATGGTATAAATACTAAGTTTTCCTAGAGTAGAATGTATTAGAAATATGATTTTCGTAATGGTTGAAGTTGTCAAGAGAATATTAAAACTACGTAATGAAACTTGTACTGAAAAGTAAACCATTAATAAGTCTAAGTTATTAGATTTGCTTTATATGTTAGTATTGGTACTGCTAAACTTATGGCATGAGATTTGTACTTAGATATAACACTAAGAAAAGCTATAACAAAATAAGATTTTTTGTATTTCATTTGAAGAAATATTAATTGTACTGTTATTAATTGTAAAATTATCTATGGTGGCACTAATAAATAAATGCCTTTTTTTTTTAAAGTTTTTATAAGGTTTCTTTTAAATTGAATTGGTAATCTTTATCAGGGTTTATAGTATTTAAGATGGTTTTTTAATATAACTGATTTATTTTTATTTAAGCAGTTTGACTAATGATTTTTCCTTTCTGTTCAAAATTTAAGTTAGGAAATGAAAGTTCATCAATAGAAATATCTCAAGTATTAATGTTAAGTAACACAAGAAATGTTATACTTTCTTATTGCTATTTTTTATGGCAGTATAAATGAGTTGCTCCAATTTATTATCCTGCTATTATCATTTTGTAAGTTATTAGTGACACAATTTCTATTGACATTCAATAGTTAATTTTATTAAGAATGGCCAATTTATGATTTAAATATTTTCATATCTGCGTTTTATGTATGTAATTTTTTTTTTCAAAATTCATGCATAGTGATTAGACATTATCATTTAAAAAGATCAAGTTTCTTTCATTTCATCAAGTTTTAAATGAAAGTAATTATATAATAATTGTTAGACTGACATTTTCTGATTCTTTGAACTACTGAGTCTAAGGTTTTAAAAAGTGACCTGTAATTTTAAAGGCTGAAAATTGATAACCATTTTAAACACAATAACAATTTTATTATTATGTTTTAATCTTACCTGATTAATTTACATTTGGTATTTAATTAACTAAATATAATTAAAACTTGATGACTTCTTACAACCAGTAGAAAATTAAAAAGTAGAAAATGATCATACATAATCTGTAGTCATTCTGTTATCTGAATGATTTATAATTTTATTTTTAAAATTCCTATCATAATTTTTTTAAAGTTTTTAAACTGTCATAGGAAATCTAATGAAAAATTATTTTTGCAATTTAATTGCTTATGTATTTCTATTTAAAAAAATGATTTCTAAAAATTACTAAACTAGAATTCTAATAAACATTTTGTTTTAGACTGTAGGTATCCATTTTCTTTTGCTGACCAATGGCTCCTAAGCTGTTGATCTCGGGTTCAAATCCCGGCTTGGGCATTGATGTTATTCTGTTTCTTTGCCCTTCTGAGATGTATGAATGTGGCCCACCTTATAAATGGGTTTGTCGTGCTATGGTAGTGGGCAATGCTACTTGTCTCTGTGACTTGGTTACTAAGGGCCCACTGGGTAATGATAAATAAGTAACAGTTTCTGACATTGTTGTGGTAAAGGGTGTCACCCAGTGCCCACCTTTATTAAAAAAGCTTTCTTTCCTTTTACCATAATTTTTAAATTTTTCAAGTAAAATAAATTTTTAATTATTTTTTAGGTTTTTTGGATTAACAGTTAAAAATTACTGTTACTTTTTCTAATTTTTTATGTGATTGCAATCATTTATAAAAGGCCTCATTAACCTCTTCAGACCCTTGATTATTACATCCTTATCAGATTTGCTGATCAAGTTTTTTAATACCTTGTAATTCTTAGTTGTCTTAAAAAATTTACTAAAATGATGCTCTCTTTTATTACCTAAAATGTATAAGAAACTTGTTTTATAAATAAATTCCATTTTTCTCTTTTTTTATATATAAAAAGTAAGGACTAATCTTTTCTGATTTAAAACCATATTTTCCAAACATTTTTATTTCATTGATTTATCTTTATCATGACTTTTTATTGAATATATGTTATATTAAATTTTTGCAGTGTAATGAAATTAGTTGTTTCTTTATGTCAACTCTTCAGAGTAATCAAACGTCTTAAATGGGCTGCTTTAACAAAAATAGTTATGAAAATCTGCATTACTTTGAACAGTCCAATATTTTTTCAATTTTACTGAGAAGCCTTAAAATTAGGATTTTACTTGCTTTAGTTAAAATGAAGTTACATTTTAATCTTACAGATTTGTGGAAATTACCTATAAAGCTAATGTAAGAATCTAAAGTTTTGACAAAAATTCGGTTAAAAACAATTATCTTCTAATAAATACAAGTTTTGTTATTTAGTTCAGTAGTATATGGTTAATTTGTAAGTCATTGACTATTCAATGCTTTGATCTCCAACTAACAATTTGTTTTGTCTTGTACACCTGGCATGAGTGTTTGGACTAAGTTCTATGAATTGGTACGAGTGCCAAACCCAGATTATTGTGCCAGAATGCATTTTTGCGAGTAACCTATGAGAGTATTATTTTGGATTAAGTATTAGTATGATTGCCCTTCAGTGTTTTCACTCTTAATTTATTGATTTATCCTATTTACTCTAAAAATTAAGAAGCACATTAAAATTTCACTTTTATACCGTATAGGTTTTATAAATTGTAAAAAGCTGTATAGCTGTCTTTGACATAACCATTGCAAATAGGTTAATTTTAAATATTTCAAAAAGAATTAAAGCTATAATCTATCAATTCAGCAAAATTATGTATTTAATTTTACTTCATGTTGAATTTATATAAATGTAACTTTACAGTTTAATAATACTTTTAACTATATTTTTTCATATGTTTTTATAATTTTTATTTGTAAAAATTTTTAAATAAATTTTACTAAAATATTAAGTCAAATTTGGTAACATGAGCTAATTCATTTATCTTTTCATAGGATGTGGGATGATGACTTTGACGATTCTGCTCCTGCACCTGTAAATAATGTAAGTAACATTTTTAAGAATTTTATACTTAGATTAAAATATTTATGTGTGTTTGTTATTGTATTTGATGTAATCAAAACTCCTTAAAAAATTCTGGCACTCCTCTGAGCTAAGTAAACATTTCAAATTTCACATCAATTACCAAAGTGATGTTTATCATATTTTAATTTTTGTTTATTTTCTTTTTATAAAAAAAGATTGCTATAAAATACTTATAAAATCTAAAAATGCTTTAGAATCAAAATGAAAAATTACATTATCATTCATTTCTAGTATATCAATGAAATTTTGACTCAGATTTACTGTAAGGTCGTAACCATTGGCACAATTTTCTAAGTCAAGTTGCATTTTTACTGGCAACCAGTCTAACTAGAATTTTGGCAACTCTATTTGTCAAAGGTCTGTAACCACAACTGCCTACATTTTAGTTTGACCACATTGTCTCAGTGATTTTATTTTAGTTCAACCATGTTGTCTCCAATGTTTTGTTTTTTTTTCAACTCCCTCATTCTGTTTGAAATATTTTTGTGATGGCTGGCATATATGGCATGTCTGAGGTGAGTGAGAGAATGTATGGAAATGATATTTGGTATGGTTAGACTGTGACTATAAGGTATTTGCATGGATTGGATGAAAGGAATGAAACATTTGAATTTTACATGAAAGCTGGTTTGATTACAGATAAATATAAGTGCTGTAAGTATGGTAAGGATATGAAACTGGTTAAAAGAAAGGATATAAGTGACATGTATGAATGGAGGTGTAAATCTAGGATAAAAGGAGAAATAGATAAGAGGAGTGTGTGAAAAAGGTTTCATATTTTGAATTTAGTAGATTGATGGTAAATGAAATTTTAGTTCAAATTATATGTGGGTGAGAGAGTAAGACTTGTGTTAATATGAAAGTGAGTAATTGTTCTTCAAGACTGTTTGTTCTTTTTGCTGTGAGGTTTGTGTGGAAGAAATGATAGAAAACAGCATGAAACTGGGAAGCGGTGTGATTGTTGAGATAAAGGAGAGCAAATTTGGTAATCGTTAATTTAATTGGGGTAAACTTGTGTAAGATGGGTGTTTGGGGGGATTGAACGTGAGATGGGTAAGTGTTTTATGAAAGTTGTGGATGATAAAATGTCTGATACTTTGTTTTGTGATCAAAGAGTTTACTATTCTGGATTTTACAATAATTTCAGTCTGCTGGAAGAGCTACGATTGCCTCTCAAATGAAAACTTCGTGCATGTGAAGGACCCGGACACAAGTGCCCACACTAACACAATCGAAAGAAGGTGAGGAGCAATAAAATGCACGATGACTGCATCAAAAGCAAAAAATGGTCTGAACTATTACCTTGCAGAATATGCGTAAAGGAAAAAAAAAATCTAGAACAAGTGCGGCAAATTCCTTGTGTTTATTGTTTATATGGGTGTATCCTCCAAAAACTGACACAGAGCCAGCAATCGGCTTCGAATGCGAAATAGGGCCGGCAATAGAAATAGAGGAGGGGTTGATATAGCAATAAACTGAAGAGGGATATATAGCAATAAACTGAAGATTTACATAATTAATAATAAACTAAATGATCATCATGAAATAAGTTTATAATAAATATTTACTGATTTAAATTCACTAATATAAAATTTAATCAAATAATTTTATGGTTAATATGTATCAACTTTATTTTACCATTGCTGTTTGCAATCTATAAATCTGTGATTTTTGTTAATTTTTTAAAATTAGTTTAGTATATTGTTAGATACCAATAATGTACCAAATATTTGGAGCAAATTTAGCAATTTTCTCTTGCAGTATTTTTCTGTATGAAAATTTAGCATACGACACCATTGACAACTTTTTGAAAATCTCTCCAAGGGTGACCATGCAGTATGTCTACCAAAATTTCAACTTTTCTAAATGTTTTAATTGAAGAAAGAGAATAATACAGTTTGTAAAATTGAAAATTTTTAAATTAATGTCTATCGTAAAAAATATTGTTTTGAGTTATTGATTTCCTAATGTGACATTATAAAAATTAAACAAAAAATTAATTTAATATTTAATTTCATTAAAATTTATACTTTTTTTCAGTATGGAAAAAATAGCAGCAATACATCTGTAAATGGCTTTGGGCACACCACTGGGTTCTTGTAAGTATTAATAAAAAAATTTTTCTTGTTAATATGAAATCTTGATAAGTTACTTAAAAAAACTCTAAAATTTATATAGCTTGTAAAAAGACCATTACTTAAAAACTTTAAAAGAATCTAAATTTGTGAGTTTATTATTTTAAAGAGAATTTCGAAAGGTTTGTAAATTTGAAAAATGTCATCTTATTTTTATAAATTTTTTTTTACTAGAATTTTTTCAGACATTTCCTTTTGGAATTTTTTGAAATATCAATCAAGTCATTTATTTATCACTCATCCCTCTTTGTTGAGCTGCTAACTGAATGGCAGGTGCTTTGACCTTGAGTTTAACAATTTGAGTTTAACAATGAGAATTTGGTCTTCAGTGTTTGCATTTCTTTAGAATCCGCTATAAACTGTAGGTCCTGGTCATATCCTATTTGTTCAAAGAATATCTGAGTGACAACCATTATTTTGTTGTTCATTAAATGAATGGCTTATATTCTATTTGAATAAATGACAAACGAATATAAAGTAACATTTATGTCTTTAACAATGGAATTATGCAAACCATGATTTATATACAAATTGATAGAATCATCTCTGTATTAACTTAACAAAGTTTTACAGTAATGTCAAATTTTATAAAATATCATCTATATTTGAAAAACTACTTCAATTAAATTTATTGAAAATTTTATTTTTAATTTAAAAGTATTTTTTATAATTCTATCAAAGTTAAGCAAAAAATGTTTCATATGTAAAGTATGCTTTGAACTATGTGAATTCAAAACATATCCTGTGCCTACTTTATTTTTACAGAAATAAAGCTTATTAGAATGTTTAGTGTTTAATTGGCAAGGGTTGTAGTCAAAATTTATGGGTTATATTGAAATATCTTGCTGTATATCCAGTTTCAAATTGTTTAATGAAGGGAAATACTATATTTTATGTATTGCAATTTGTTTTCACCTGTCCCTGTTTAGCATGATAATATTAAAGCTTTAGCTATTAAAATGTTTTTCCTAACTTCAAGACAGTTTACAGAGTTAGACATGCAGCCATACCAAAAATTGGAATCATTGTATTCACTTCACTCAAAACTAGTTCTTGTTTAAATAAGGCCTTTTTTAAAATTATAGCAAAGTTGAAAAACATCAATGTTATTGCAAAGCAACATCACATATGGTGACTGCTTTACAAATTTTGGCTACTTTTTTTAATAGAATCAATTTGCTTTTGCTAATTATTAAAATCACATTAACCTCTTGAGGACCGCCGCCCCGAGAATGAAGCGCACTCACGGGACCGAACGCTCCGAAGTGGAGCCTTCGCCACCGGCCCACGCATTTTTAGCAGTTAAGCCTACTTTTACAAAAAATTGTAAAAATCATCATTTTAATAAAAAGACTCCAATTTTACAAATTATATATATATACTGTATTGCTACTTAATACTATTAAAATAAAAAATATAACGTTTGTAAAATCTCCGTATCACTTCCAGTATATATACAACAGTTCCATATATAACCCGTCAGCGATTCGCATAATTTATATATTTTAATTCCATACCTCGACCTTTTTGAGGGTATGTACTGGCGAAAACTTAAACGCCCTTTCCATCCGAAAAGAGTTTCATCAATACATATATTTCTTTCAGGCGTAAGTACCGACTTGAAATTTTCTATAAGTACGGTTAGTAGCGGCTTAATTTTCTCCAATTGTTTTGCTTGAGGATTGAAGTGAAATGCAGGAATCGTGATAATTTCTAAAAATCTGTTCCTTGACATAGCCATACTAAAAAATGGTGTTGAAAATATGGCATTTGTGGAAAAATACATTTTTAAATTCGGTTTCTTAATTATGCTCATTAGAATTACTAATGCCATAAAAATCATCAGTTCATCATTTGTCACGTTCTGGAACGACTTGGTAGGGCAGCTAGTTGAGGGTCCAGGTTCATTTTGTTTCTTTTCGAATATTTTTTGCGCAAAATCATTTGTTTCCTTCACAATGACATCTATAATTTTGTCATCAAAAAACAGATTAAAAAAATCCAGTTCACTAACTGTTTGCACATCATTTATATTTGGACCAGTTCTCTCTGAAAAATTCATCTTCGTAACGATTTTACTTTAGAAGACCAACTTTTGCAGGTTCAGAGCAAGCATCCTCTTCATAATCATATTCCTCTGTGTCTGAGGAATATGAACCTTCTGATTCACTGTTATAAGAAATATCACTATCACTATTGTCACTAATCTCAGAATCACTTTCATTCATAATTTTACTTATTTCACTCTCAGTTAGGTATCTCGGTCTCTTAGCCATGGCTGACGAATTGAAAATGAATATAATCCCATCACATGCCCCAAAATTTATACAAAACACACCAATAAAAAAAAAGCCGCCAAAACCGAACACCACCCATAATTTTACCCCCCCCTTTGCAATAATCCGCTGGATGTACTCCCCATATTCTCCTAACGAAAAAAACAAAGCAATAAACAAGAACGCCGTGTCCTTTAACTCACACGTGCTCTTTCAAACAGCTGTGTTTCTCAGTTTGTTTATATTAACAGATCTCTCAGTCGAGAGAACCACCGAACAGAAACTAACACCCGTACATGAAGGTCAGATGCCGTATGCCTCGACCGTTGTAAAACCGTTGCAGTTTAGCGCCATCTGTAGGATTTAAAAATTCAAACACATCGTTCGCGTTTTCAAAATACGATACGCCGACGCTGGGCCCACAATGTTTATCGGAGCGCGTCGCGTGGAAGGAGCGCTGGGCTGATGAGTGTGGAATTGTTGCGTCGCGCATACGAGACATTGGTCGCGAACGGGTTAAACAAGCAGAGATAAAAGTTAATTTTAAGAAAAATAACTCTACAAAAATTGTTGATGCCAGCGAGCACAGTGCCCCCTTTGAGTCATAAAAAAGAAACCGGCAGTAGCGATGTGAGAGTTGGAGAAATAAAGTGTGTGTTTTATACAGTCCTTGAGTGAGTATTAATTGAGTTAAAAACTGAGCTATTTACATTGGTTATAGTCTCGCGGGTTAAAACCAGCAACCTATGAATCTATATAATGGCTATGAGTGATATTTTATGCCTCTGCTGAGTATCGTCTACGTAATTGAGGTATGTGACTGAATAATTTACATGTTCTAAAAATAGATCTTTATATAAATATTGAAATACTAATAGCTATTCAAAATTTTTAAAGGTGTAAAAAAAGAGTATTTGATATTAATTGCTATTGAGTTAGGAGAAAATGTTAATGAGAAAATAATTGTTTCAGAATTAAGCAGTATTATAAAACAAAATCACTAGTATGTGACAGAGAAAGATTCCGTTAGAGAATTAGCAACTACGATAATTGAAGAGCGAATGTCCGATGAGTTGCGGCAACTAGAGTTAGAGAAAATTAAGTTCAAACAGAGAAAATCTGAAGATTAACAATTAGAAATAGAAAAAATTAAACGTGAAAGAACGAAAATGGAATTTGGAATTGCTCGCGTGAAAGCTGAATCTAAGTCAAATTCAGAAGGTGAAAATATTGAAAATAATCAGACTGATTCTTTAGATTCTCTCATAAAAAGTGACCGTACTTTAACTATTAAAACTCCTAGTAGACCTGAGGGCTGGAGTTATTTTTTTGCATCTTTAGAAAGGGCCTTTATTTCAAAAAACGTCCCTGATAAATACAAAGCGGAGATTTTGTTAAATTTGTTAGGGGAAAGGGTGACTAATGTGATAACTTACATAAAGGATGGTGAGTTAAATGAGTATTCTAAAGTAAAAACAATAATACTTCGAAAATTTGAGCCTACCCCTCAATCATGTTTAGAACATTTTAGGAAAGCTCACCACCAACCAAATGAAACATATGTTTAATTTGCATCGCGATTAACGACGAGCTGGGAATATTATTTACAATTGAGGAAGTAACAGATTTCGAGACTCTCAAAGATTTAATTGTGTCGGATAAAAAATGCCGGACCTTAGATAGAAAAAGTATGTGTTATATTAATATGAGACAGGCTGACACATGGTTTAAACCCTCTGAATTAGGGAAAGAAATTGATTTATATTTTACTTCCTGAGGTAAGACTTTGGTGAAAAACTCAAAATTTAATAAATTGTCCGAGTCAAAATACGCATCGAAAATTTTCCTTTTGGAAGTTGAAAATAATAAGTGCGTTTTTTCATGTAATTAGAATCACCCCTTATATATAAATGCCCTAATTATTAAAATATGCCAGTAAATGAGCATATTGAGATTGTAAAATCAAATCACTTCTGTTTTAATTGCTTGGAGAATAATCATAGGGTAATGACTTGTAAATCAAAACATTTCATGCAATATCTGTAAGCGACGTCATCATGCCACACTTCACTTTCAGTCAGAGCAAAAACGAAAACGTTTATCAGCACCTGATGAGAATGTAAATACTCTCAATGCGAAAGTGAGTTTTTTCCCCTCCCTCATAGCTTTAGAATTCGCTCCTACCAGCAATAAACAAGAGCCACGTGGTCAAGATCAAAATTGCTTGGTGGCGACTAGTTATACTTCGTTAATAAATTCGAGGTCTGTACTACTTAGCACTTTTATTTGTTTTTTAACAGATGATTGGGAAATGTTTTACGCGTTCATGCTTTATTAGACGTTGGAGCCAGTGCTAATTTTTTGAGTAAGAGTTGTGTTGACAAGCTTAATTTAAGAAAGGAAAAAATATTGGAGTTTCAGGTTTAAATGGAATGTCCCTGACAATTAAATCTAAAGTTAATGCTAAGATTGTTAATGATATAAGAAACTTCAAATTAGATTTAGAATTTTTGGTTGTTCCCAGTGTTACAAATTTGACCCCCTTAAGGCAAATTGATATTTGCGTTCCATTAAAAAACATTAGAATTAAAAAACATTAAGTTAGCGGGTTCAGGATTTAATGTTCCAAGTCCAATCGATTTAATTCTGGGAGCAGAAAATTTTTATGGACTATTAAAACCTGAGATAATTTACCTTACTAATACTAAATTAATTTTACAAAACACAGTATTTGGATTTGTAGTGAGTGGTAGTGTACCAATAGTAACTGAGACTAATGTACACTGTGGGCTTATAAACGAGGGTACCGATTTAAACAAAATTATGTGGAATTTTTGGGAAATATAACAAATTGAAGAAACACAGAAATTTGAAACTGCTCAGAGAATTGAAGCTAATAATCATTTTATAAAATCTCATAAAAGAGATAAATCAGGAAAGTTTGTGGTACAGATGCCATTTAAAAAAGATCTGAAATTACTGGGAGAGTAGAGAGATTGCAGTCAAAAGATTAAATTCCTTCTGGAATAAGTTAGAAAAGAATCCAGAACTTCTGGCATTATATCATCAATTTATGAATGAATGTGAGTGCTTGAATCATAATGCAAGAAGTTTCTATGAGCAAGAACCTGAACTGGTCTACTATTTACCTCATCATGCAGTTTATAGACCACAGAAAACGAGTACAAAATGTAGAGTTGTGTTCAGTGCTTCACAAATTACTTCAACATTAAATTCCATACAGCTAAATGATGGTGTAATTCAAGATGATTTATTTGCTATAATATTGAGGTTTAGAAAACATCTTTTTGCTTTTACTACCGACATTCAAAAAATGTATCAAATGATCTGGATTGATCCTGCACAAAGAGACTTGCAAAGAATTGTATGGAAAGATAGTAAGGAAGCGAATATTAAAATGTATCAATTATGCACAGTGATATATGGAACCACTAGTGTTCCATATTTGACTCAGAGATGTCTTCAACAGTTAGGTACTGATGAACAACTGAAATTCCCAATGGCTTCTCAAGTAGTACAGAAGGATATGTACATGGATGATATATTGAGAGGAGGGTCCAATTTAGAAAGTGTAAAGTGTCTAAAGCAAGAATTAACTCAAATATTTAAAACTTGTAGTATGGAACTACATAAATGGAAAAGTAACTGTCCAGAGTTAAGGAAATTTTCTGAAGATTCAAATAACTATAGCTTTGATCAAACAAAAGCATTAGGGTTGCTATGGAAGGCTAAAAGAGTAATGAGTTTTCCTACAATATGCCCAAAAAGGATGCTTCTATGGTTACAAAGAAATTTTGTCCGTAATTTTTGACCCACTGGGTTTGATAGGACCTGTGCTTACAAAGGCTAAGGTTTTTATTCAGCGTCTATGGAGGTTATCAATAGACTTGGATGAAAGACAGCCATCAAATGTTGTACAAGAATGGTTACACTTTTTTGATGGGTTGTGTGACATTAACTGTATTAAAATAAATCGATGTATGCTACCGGAAAATGTTGTAAAAGTTGAACTCTTTGGATTCCCGGATGCGTCAAAAGGCTATTACAGTGCAGCAATCTATCTAAAATGCGAATCAGCCAGTTGTGAAGTAACTTCTCATCTAGTGTGCATCAAGTGAAGAGTTGCATCAATCAAAACACTTTTGATTCCACGACTTGAACTGTGTGCAGGTGTATTGCTATCTAAATTGATGAAAAAGGTTAGCACTTCCCTAGAACTTAAGATAGATCAAAATTGGTATTTTTTGGACAGTAAAATTTTGTCCTGGATTCAAAAGTCTCCAGCAGAATTGAAAACCTTTTGTCGCTACCAGAATGGCTAAAATGCAAGTTCTGACACATGTCTTACAATGGAGGCGTATATCATCGGAGCGAAATCCTGCAGACATCGTTTTTCATGGCTGCAATCCAGCAGAACTGAGAAATAATTCTTTGTGGTGGCATGGACCACTACTTATCGAAAAAGTAGAGACGCTTAACAACTGTGAAGAGCTAATTAACGAGGACTTAGAACATTTTAATACAGAATTGGTTAAGAATGAATGAAGGTTCAAGAGACTTGTTTTCTTAGTGACTTTTAATTCTTTTAACTGAGGAGTTACTTAGTATTACTAACAATTATACTAAACTTGTACGTGTTTAAGCTTTTCTTTATAGGTTCCTTAATAATTGCTAATCACAGCAAAAGGTAACTGGCCCCCTGCAATGTAAGGAAATTAAAGATGCTGAAATTGTCTCAGTAAAATTAGTTCAACAAGAGTGTTTTAAAAGGGAAATTTTACATGCTTTCAGAAGGATGGTAATGTGCCTGTAGATAGTAAGTTAAAAAATCTTTTGCCATTTTTAGATGAAAGGAGTATTGTTAAGAGTTGGCTGAAGACTAGCCAACAGTAAGTTTAATTTTGATAAAAGGTTTCCGATAATTTTACCTATCAATCATAAATTGACTGTGATGATTGCTGAAATGTTGCTTAAGAACTATTTACATATTGGCCCACAATGGTTATTGTTTCTTATTAGACAAAGGTTTTGGCCTTTAAGTGGATATAACCTTTGTAGAAAACTAGTGCACGATTGTGTTTGCTTTAAAGCAGAACCAGTACCTTGTCAACAGCTCGTGGGACATTTACCTGAAGAGAGAGTAACCCCAAACTTTCCATTCAATTGAGTAGGGGTAGGTTTTTTTGGTCCTTTTTATATAAAATATCCCAATCAGAGAAAAGGAATGTATAATAAAATTTATCTGTGTATCATTATGTATTTAATGTAGTTTATTATTAATAGTGTGTATCATTGTACTCATATATTATATAGTGTAATATTATTCTTGAGATTTCTAATTGTTGAATGTACCATGTCAACACTGGCACCTGCGAGAGCAGCACCCCTTTTGAGTCATAAAAAAGAAACCGGCAGTAGCAATGTGAGAGTCGGAGAAATAAAGTGTGTGCTTTATACAGTCCATGAGTGAGTATTAATTGAGTTAAAAACTGAGCTATTTACAACAACAGAGCTGTACAGGTTTGGTGCAATTTCAAATTTTCGAGCACTATACAGCTATGTCGCCAACCTAAATTACGTCACTAAATGCAATAAATTTGGCTACAAATACCTATCGCGTTGGAAATTCGACTTAGAAATAGCATGTTTTTTCAAATTCCAGGTATCAAAATTTTGAGTTATTTCATTATAATATAAGTACTATATATATATATATATATATATATATATAAATTCTGATAACTAGAATCAAAAATTCTAAAACTCTATTTTTAATATATTGTGCAATTGCACTCACTTAAAAAAATTTCAGTGTAGTGCTACCTAGTACAGTAATAACCAGGCAATAAAGCTAAGTTTCTAATGTTAACAAATAGCATTTTTATTAAAACTCAAATTTTAATGTACCGAGCATAAAGCTAACGTTAGCATAAATCCATTTTTTATGTAAACTCGAATTTTAATTAATCAGGTGTATGGCACCCACCTTCAAAAAATTTCAGTACAGCAAATCTTAACACTAACCTGAAACATGCTACAAAGCTTACTTAAAAATGCATTTACTTACGTAAATGTACATTTTTATTAAAATTAGTTACTAATTATCCCTCTGAATGAAATTTTATTGTAAAATAAAATAACTTACCTGGCTGAGAAAGACTGGTTGCTTCTAAGATATGTACAGTATTTTCTTTGTAGTTTCTCCGATATACATGCTCTGCACTGTGGAATCGAACTGATCCGCCATATGATTAGTACCCCGTACAGATCTTTTATTGGCTGACCAAATAAAAGTTTGAAACAATATAAGTTTAGAAAATTCAAACAACATGATTTTCAAAAATTTGAAACAATATTTAAAAAATTATAAGCACTATATCTTCCAAAAATTTGAGATGGGGTAACTTTTAAAAGTTCGAAGGTTAAATGACGACAGACCCGTACGGGATTGGCGCGATTTCAAATTTTCACGCCATGCACTCTACAGCTCTGTCGCCAATCTAAAGTACATCACTATGTGCGATAGCCATCAACCAATAACAATCGCATTCGAACTTCAGCTTTGAAATCGCGAGTTTTTCTGAATTCCAAATATTAAAATTTTGAATATTTCATTATAACTAAATACTGTAGAAGTTTTAAAATTCTAATAAATAGAAACGAAAGTTTTTAATATATGGAGCAATGGCGCCCACCTTAAAAAAACATCAGAGTACCGCTACCTACAACAGTGCCAACCGGGCAATAAAGCTAAATTTTGAACATTAACAAATTTCACTTTTTTAAATTTAAACTTGATTTTTAATATACTGAGCAATGGCATCCACCTTAAAAAAACATCAGTGTAGTGCTACCTACTACAGTACCAACTGGGCAATAAAGCTAAATTTTGAACATTAACAAATATCCTTTTTTTAAAATTTAAACTTGATTTTTAATTTACCGACCAATGGCGCCCCCTTAAAAAAACATCAATGTAGCACTACCTACTACAGTGTCAATCAGGCAATAAAGCTAAATTTCGAACGTTGACAAATTTCATTTTTTGTTTAAACTTGAATTTTAATATAACGAGCAGTTACACCCACATTAAAGAAATTTAAGTACACTGCACATTCTAACACTAATATGAAAATTGCAATGCACACAACTTTTAAACATTCATTTACTTATAGAAACATTCATTTTTATAAAAACTTTAATTTCTAAATATGAATAAAATTGTAATGAAAAACAAAATAACTCACCTAATCTTCATCAATCTCCGAAACGTTACTTTTCAGCAAATATACAGTTTTTATCGCTTCTAAAAGAATCTTTCATTATGTTTTCCTGATGATTCTTTCTCCATGTGTACTCCACGAAAACGTAAAGTCAATATATCCTCATCCATACTTATTAATTTTCACAAGCAACACAAAAACTCCAAAAATCAAATATTGAAACTCAATGCTTCAAGATTATTCTGTAATAGTTTCAAGGGTTACATACAAAATGCGCATGTAAAATGAAAAGTCATACCTACGTAATCCGAACCGGTAAACCAGTCTGGCGCACTTTATCGCATTCTTGGCGCATTTTACCCTCTGTACGCTTTTCTACTATTTAGCGATTCGAAGTTCAATAACGGGAATATTAACTTAGCAAATTCTTAAATTGTAAACAAATAAAATTATTCATTAAATGCAAAGGTTGCACACAGAACGAATTTTGCACGTCGTACAATCAATCACCTCGCATCATAGAATGAAAATCTTGTCAGGCAAACACATTATAAACCATTATGCCAGTTTCAAGCACTTTATCGCACACTTATCGCATTTTACCCTCTGTAGAGTTCTCTATTCTTTAGCAAAAGTTACATATAGAGGTTATGCACAGAGCTTATTTTTGTATGTTTTTGAGTTTTAGCCTAGTTTTGGTTAGTTTTTTGTGGAGTTTTGTTGTGTAGGAATGCATTTTATTAGTTTTGAATATTAAGTTTTTAAATTACTGTTCACTTTAAATGATATTGTATAAACATTAAAACACTTCCTTGAATTCCATCCAATGACTTGTTACTAAGCAATCATTTTTAATAATTTTGAGGGTTTAGTAAGAAGGCTTTTCTATCTCTGTAGGTTTCAGATGTAAATTTTGAAGGTATTTGTCATTATTCTGTACTAAAAATAACAAATATTATTAGTTAAGACTCGTCATTTTTTGAACCTACATAAATGTTGCTCTTGATTGGCAAAGCAAAGGTTTTCCTTTGTTACAATAGTTTTCATTGATACTTGAACCAAATTTATATTAGCTATTCTCAAAAGGAGTATTTTTAATGTCTTTAATCTTCTGCTGATAAAAAGCCCTCTTGTCTAATAACAATACAAATATAAGTTAATGAAAAGCTAGCTAATTTGATATTTTAAAAATTGCGTCAATTTAAGTGACTTATTAGCCTAACTAATCTTATAAAATGTGGTATATATTTTTGCCAATTAATGCTTTTGCACTGATATTATTTAAAAGCTATAAAAAAATAACATTTAAATTTCAAAATATGTGTTTTTATTTAAACTTTAGGATTATGAGATTAGAAAGGTTCTGTTCCTAATCTTTATTTTAGGTATTGATTTAATATTTGAAAAAATATGCATTGTGAGTGCAAAGATTTTTCGATTTGTTTGTGTTAGAGAAAAGTTTTAATAGATGGCCCTGTCACTGATTATTTTGTATCACTTAATTCACTTTAGATTTTGATTTGATGGAGTGAAGGACTTGCCACCTTTCCATTAAACTATGTTCCTTTAGATTTCTTTAATATATAATTGTTTTAAATGTGTGTAAGTTATGTTTATGGTGCATACCTTTTGTTTTTAACAATACTTTTGTTGTACTATGATTTTAGTCTCTTGGACCTTGTTTTGGAGGCACACTTTACATTTTCAATTTTATTTGAAATAATTCAAAATATTTACATTTTCCATTTCAGTGTACTTTTTTAGGTTAAAAATATTTTTAAACAATTATTTTATCTGGTATTGAATTTTTTCTTTGAAATAATACTTGTTTTTAAGCATTAAAAATTATATTCTCAGTTAAATTTTATGTATTTTGGATACACTTGTAAAAACTTGTGCTTATTGATTGAATTTTCAAACATTTCAGTGTTGGAAGAGGTCGGGGATTTGGGAATTTATCCTCTATGAAAGATACTCTTCCAAAAGTTGGTAAGTAATTGCAATTTATTATTTTTAAAGATTTTGAAAAAACAAATTTCTCAATGAGTTTATTTTACCTGCTATTTTATTAATCTATTTAAATAACAGTGAATGAACTTAAGTCTTATTGATATGAAAACTTAATATTAAAATTTAAAATATCTATACATTTTAATTCTTTTAAATTTTTATAAATTTCTAATTGTTTATTAGCGTTCTTTAAAACTCTTTAAGTGTTTCCTTTTAAAAATAAGTCATTCAGATGAAAATTTTTAAAAATAAAAGTATTTCTATTTTATTTTAATCATTCTAGTTTTTTTTCAATGCTAAAGTTGATAACAATTGGTGTTAAATCAATTACAAGTTTATCTTACAAGAGTACTATCAAATGTTCACAAGTCTGGAAATTCTATTAATTCGAAAGATTTATTATAAATTGAGTGTGCATAGTTGCCATCCTGTACAGTTTTGGTAAATGTGTATTCTTTAGGTTGAATTGTAAGGTCTTACATCTGTGAGGTAAAATCATACAAATTTTGTTGTTGAATTGATCTAAGAGCAAAAGATTTTTTTCCAACTTGATTGGTTTACAATTATAAGGTACATACTAAACATAAAACTCAGGGCAATACAATCGTTAGTGCCTACGTTTGTTTTTGTGACTAAAGACCCTGGTGTGTGAAGCATGTGTCTTGATTAGAGATAATTAGCCTAAGTATTTAGTTCCTAAGCATGTTTGGTACTCAGTTTTACTGACCCACTGAAGGGATGTAAAAGGCTGAATCTTCCTCATCCAGCCTGATGACAAGTTCCAGACCTATGCCTTGGGGAGTGCAAAGCACTGCTACTATGTCATTAGCTTTGTAAGATATATGAAATATAAACATTAAAAAGGAAAGTAGATAGTAATTTATGATATAACATGTTTTTTTTTTAAATATTTTACAATCAAGATCTAATTGCAAAGTAATTAAATATATAATTTAGTTTCTATCATAAGGACAATTAAGCTGTTGATTTAAGTTTATGAAAGTTAATGAAATATTCAAAATAAATCATAAATTATAGTTGGGAAATAACAATGTTCAAAAGGTAATCTATTTGTACCTGTTTCATTTTTAAAAATTTCAATTTGTAGGAAATATTGCTTAGTAAAAAAATAATAAAAAAAATTGAAGTTTAAATCTGATCAAATTTTTATCAGTAGTTTGCTGACATTTTAAGTTGTGTAAGTAATTTTGGAAAATATTTTTTGTTATGATAAATAAAAAGTTAAAGAATAAAATAACTGAACTTAAGTCAGGCCAAGTCTTTTATTTCATTTAAATTATTTCATCATAAGATTTAAAATAATGTTTTTGAAATTTAACATTTAAAATTTCTTTTGAACAATTGCTTAAAGAAGGAATTAATTAGCTTTTACTTTAAATTTAAATATGTTATTCATTTGTTTCTGAAAGTTTCCTAATTGCTTTCTAAGTTTCTTAATTTCTTCCTTATTTATAATTTTATTTTTTTTATTTGTTGCACTGCCTGGTACTTTTTTTTTTATCTTATATATGACAGGAATAAAAAAATGGAGACTTAATACATTAATATTTTAAATTATGCTTTTTAATTCACAATAGAAATGGATGCAATATCTTATAAGACAATTTAATATTATAATAAGTAGTTTCTGTAATGTAGGATATCGCAATGTTCTGTATTTTTATTTGTATTGAAGATTAAAAACTAAAAATTTTTAAATAGTCAACCTGTACGTATGAGTAGCTACTCATTGTTAACATTTTTCTAATAACTCTCTTATTACTTATCTTGTTTATCTAATCATCTTAATAATAAAAAATCAAATTCTAAATAAGCTTACCTTGAGTAGGTTTTTAATTTTTTTTTTTATTAAACAGGACTTACTTAAACTTGACAAGACAAAAGATTAAGACATGAAACAAAAAACATCTACATTGCTAGGCTCAGAATCTTATTCTGTTTGTAAACAGATATTCGTAGATTAGGCCACCTAGAGACATAGTTGCGACACTTATATTCTTGTTCTAATTGTGTATACATAAAATATAAATTCATAGATCACAGGTATACCCTGGAGTACTATTATTCTCCCTTATATTTATATTAAGCTTGATAAAATTGGATTTGATTTATTTACCAATCTAAAATAAGCCCCATGTCAATTTATCATTTTCTAATAAAAAATTACTGAAGATTAATCAATATGGTTTCTAGCATTGGAATTTATCCTTGATATTCTTGTTTAATATCAAGCCAGTTTGTTATGATTTGATCCAGTCCTCTCAGATGCCTCATTAAAAGTTATTTCATTGTGCTTAAATAATTTGTAAAAATAATTAATAAAATATAATATAAAAATAAATAATTAATAATTAATAAATAAATAAATATAAATTATCAATTTTATGGTGATTAAAAATTGGCAGGAATTAAATCCAAGTAGCTTTCTAAGGAATGAATTTTATGTGGTAGTTCAAACAATTTAAATTCAGTTCATTGTTTACTTTTTATGTATTTTGGCCAATTAATTCCGTGTTACTTTGTTATTGGGCAGCATTTTAGCAATGTCATGAAATTTTATTTTATAGAACTCTTAAAATTTCTCATTCTGGATTAGTCAAAATAATTTTAAAATTATTATAATGAATAGTGTGAACCACTTTTTAATAATAGTATTCTTATAATAAATATAAATTTTGATGGAAAAATGTATGCAATTTACATGGCTCTCCAAAAAATTTTAGATTTCTCGGAAATGAAATTTGTCCTTGTTGACTGTCAGGCTTCCATTCATACAGTGGCAAATTATACTCTCCTACCTACATCTATAGAATTTAACTGTAAGACCATAACACTTTACTATCTCCAAGATAGGAAATTACTTTACAGTGGATACCTAGCCATTGCTTCTTGCCTAGTAATGAAAAAGCAGACAATCTCGCAAAAGAGGCATCTTTTTTAAACCCTCCTGATACTCCTACTGACCTGAGAAATGTCAAGCTCCTTCTAAAACGGGTTATCCATCACCAGCGAAAAACTTATTACAAAGAGAATGCAGTTGATGCCTCTTGGAGGACCCTGCTGAGCTCATGTATTCCCAGAGATCTACTTAGATCTATAGGGGTCTCCTGCTTCAGGTTACTTACTGGGCATGATTTTCTCCAGAAACATCTACATCACATTGGGCTTGTGGATTCACCCGACTGCATTTTATGTAGGGAACATGTTGACATGGATGGCGAGCATCTTCGGAAATGTTCTGCCCTCCAGGAAGCCCACACTTCACATTTCAAGACTCTCTCCACTCCTGGAGATACTTCATTTCTTTATTGGACTGCAAGACTTATTATGCTCAAAAGAGCCAACATAAGGACATAATTTAAGAAAAAAATTAAAAAAATCATTTAACATAATTTTAAAGAAGATCCTACTCATTGTAGGATTCTTCCACTTCAGCTTTAAAAATTAATCATGGAGTGAAAAAAATGTGTATCATATATATAATATTATATTGACTAAGATTCTTAATGTTTGTAAATTTATTATGAAACATTGATTTTTTTCATACAGCTTTGTTTTAGGTAATGAATTCTACAAGAAAGTGTAATTAAAATTTTTTATAATATGATAAATTTATGTTAGATAAAAAGTAAAATTTCTAAAGATTTTGATTGAGTCGAAATTTTTTTTGAACTTACTATAATAGTACTATTATATTTTAGGCTCACAAGCAAATAATGATGATAATTGGGACACTGAAGACACTACAAAGCCCCAGTCATCAAATTGGGAAGATGATAGTGGCTGGGATAATACTCCATCAAATAATAATGCCCAGTCTTACAACAATTCTAGTAGCAATAATTATGGTGGTTCTAATAATTATGGTAATTCTATTTACTATAAATTTTATTACTATTAAATTTAATAAACATGAAATGAATTACATATAAACAGTTTTTATAATTTAAGAATTTCCTGTAACAAACTATTCTATGATACAAAAAGTCTATTAACTTTATTTTTCTGGTAAAAATATCAGAATTTTGAATTTTTCATTAATTTTTGCAAAATTAATTTTGTTAAACATTGAAATCAAAAGAATTCATTGTAATGTGATTGATTTTTACTATCCTTTGAATTTATAATTCAAAATTTCTTAAAAAGCAGTAATTTAGTAGATTTCAGAATAAATGAATAGAAATTTACTGCAATTGTTAAATGGTCATCACTTTTAATAAATATCATATAATCCATTTGTTATATTGTCCAGTTAGGTGAAAAGTTCCCCAATTTTCTTAAGTATTAAAATGTTAACGTAAACTTTAAAATGTATTTCTCTACCTATTAGTTTTGATCATTAAAGCTATTTTTCTTTTTTATTATATAGAAGTTTTAAAATGGTTACATTAGTTTTAAATACTAATATACAGTTTAAGAGCTAATGTGAATAAATTTATTTATAATGGTTATTAAAAAAGCTCAATATATATTTTTTAATTGCTTTTGAGAATTTTTAATAAAGAGCTTACTTAAAATTTAAATTTTTTTTGAAATATAATTATCTAATGACACATACATGCATACTGGGCTATGGCATTATTTGGTTCAACTCTACATTCCATGAAGCTGATTCTGACATTGAGTTTGTATTGATGTGAAGTACACTTTGGACTATATTCTTGTATAATTAACTTTCATGTGTGAGAAATGTTGAGTAGCAATCAAACTAAATACAAATAAACTGAATAAAAATAAAAATTTATCATTATTTGAATTTAAATGATAAAATAATGTAATTTAATTTCTTTCTTTCTTTCTTGTCAGTTTGATTGAATATACCAACAAATGTAGATTGCGCTTACTTCTTAAGATTATAGTTTATATATTGCATTTATATTGACATTTATTATAGATAATTACAGAAGTTCCACTTATTATTCCTCTGGAAACTCAACTGCTGAGTTTAGAAATTATGGCAGAAGTACATTTTCAAGAGGTACTTTTTAAAGTTTGCCATATGCTTTGCATTTTCCCATAATTGGCACGCTTTAGTTTTTATTGCTAATTAATTCCCATTGTTGCTTTTGTGTGTTAGGTGTGGTGTGTAATAATGCTCTGTTATGTTTTGTGATGCACATTGTATAAATTAAGCTTTTTAATTAAATGTAATTATATATTTAATTCAATTTTTGCTTTTGCAAGACATTTTTTTATATTTCGACTGTTTGAAGTTAGTTTTATTTAAAATAGATACATTTAATATAAAAAAGAGCTTTGTAAATTAATAGAAATGCAAAACTATAAACTATGTTATTTGAAGTGAATTAAATGTTATGAATTTATAGTCTGTGGTTAATATCTTGTGCTCCAAAGAAAACATGTGCCTTATAGTGGTGCCAAATAAAATATTTATTTCTATGCTATTAGATTACTATTGTATAACTTTCAGATAGGGATAATGATTCTTCATGTGATTTTGCACTGGGTATTTTAAGCACTTTTAAATAAAAGGTTATTTTTCTTGGCCTGATACCACTGCAAATTAAGTGATGTGCATGCTTGCGTAGCATTTGATTGATTTTGATTACACAAAAAGTAGTCTGCTTTGAAAATTTAACAAATGAAACCACTTTGAAATATAATTAGTTTTTTTTTAAAAAAAAATTTGGAATATAATTTTTTCAGAAAAAAAAAAAAAAAAAAAAAGTTACCTTGAAATAAACTTCTGTATGTATATTCTAGATATGTTTTTGCTTGCTAATCAATAGTTATGAATGTTAAGTATTCTGGACTTCTGTTCACTATTTCACGGAAGTGATTTCCACCTGCGGCAGTGATGTTTTATAATGCTTGGAGTCTACTTAAAACTGTAGGTCTTGGTCCAATTAACCCATATATTGTAGAAAGTGACCAAAGTTTCAACCAACCAAATTTAATTTTGCTCTTAATGGATCTGTAATTTATACATATAGACTACAGATCTATATGTATAAAGTAATTAATTCAGTGAAAGAAATTGTTCCTTTATCTGAATTTTTATTAATCAAGTCACTTTCAACTTGAATTAACTGAAATCATTCTGTTTAAATAATTTTTTCTCATTGAAATCTTATTGTCATTATCTAACATATAATGAGAATTGTTTAATTAGCTTTAAAAATGACATTACTTCACTAACTTTTTCTTAAAATTTTGTCGGGAAAAGAGCTTTTATTGATTCTTGAAAGCACAAGGCAATAGAAAAGCTGTTTTTCTTCATATTTTAAATTTTATGTAGTTTTAAAAATATAAATTTTTAACTTTATATTTCAACATTGTAAATAGAATCATAATTGTTTTAAAGCAATTAAGTTTGTAAAATTGACTTCTTCAAAGTTTGTTTCTATTCAAGGAAATATTTGAAATCTAAACATAAAATTACATTAAAAAAATTGTCTTTCGAAGTGTTAAAATAACATTACATACTTTATTAAAATATGTTTGTATAAAAATTCATATTTATATTTCTACTTATAAATTTAAATTTATATGTGAAGTAATTATTTGTTACTTTTAATGTTTTATGTTTACAACCATTAATAATCCAATCCAGAAAAGAAATCCAGGCTCCTGCTCGGTATTTCAAAGTAAGCTTATTACAATTCTAGAGGGTTTGAACTCCATGTTGCTACCGCAGTCTAAAAATATTGGATTTTTTTGGATAGTAGCAGTGCTATCCAACACTTGTCTGATTGGCATAACATGAGAGATAATGCAGGTGCAGATATCCTGAGGGAACTAAAACAGGTTTCCCTTTCTCATCAGATCCATTCCCAGTAGATTCCGTCCCATGTCCACATTGCCGGAAATGAAATTGCAGACAGTTTGGGTAGACCTGGTACTGTGGAGGTCATAACACTTGCCTCTCCTCTTACTTATATGGAGCTATTTTTTAAATATAAGGCAATGAATAATAAGTCCATTTGAATGGTTCTGCCAGTACACCTGTTGTATTAGAATAGGTGCCCTGGTAGCTCCTTAGTTTGGGGCACTAGTAGACGAAATTAAACTGTGCTTATCCATTTCATTAGTAGTCACCTGTCATCAATGACTCTTGTTGGAGGCAATGAACACTTCGAAATCTGTGCTGCCCTCCCTGGTCACATTTTATCTTGTCTGAGACTTACTAGGCAAGACCTGGTTCTAGACCCTCTATTAGTTCTAAAGCCGAGTTGTCATCTGAATGGCTAGTGCTCCTGCCTTCAGTTCAGCAGTTTGTGGGTTCAAATTCCATCTTGGGCATCGATGTTTGTAGTGGTTCGAAATCCACTTTAAACTGTAGGTCCCAGTCTAATTAGCTCCCGTGTGCAAAAAATGACAGTTGAGAGACAAACAAACAAAATTATTAGTACTGAATTTAAGTGTGAATAATTCGTGGACCTGCTTTAACATTGCTGGACACTGGTATAAAAAAACAATAACATTTTATAAAGCTTTATTTTTGTACTGTAATTTTATCTATGTCTTAAAATCCCTACAAAACACAATTTGTGAATGAATACTTGTGTTTCTTCATTTGTTCTCTCTGTACAAATTTGAATGTAAATTGTTATTTTTTTGTGAGTAAGGGGAAAAAATTTATTATAATTGTATAATTTAAATATATGTTCTTCTCACCAGCTACTAACATTTTTTGCAATCATAAATAAGCTTTAAATGCTATATTGGTATTTTTCCTATAGCTTGGTGGTGTTTCTATCCTTTTAATTGACTCTCACTAAATTTAGTGATTAAACAGATTTAATTGCAATTATTTATCTAAAGTTAAAATCCTTGTGTAATATTTTAATTTTCATAATTAAATCTATTTTAAAGTTAATACCTTATTGAATAATCTTTATGTTAAAAAATTACTTATAACTGAAACTGAAGTTGATCATAAAAATGCTTAGCATAAAATTTTTTAAATGTTATTTAAATTAAATTTAAATAAAATTATAAAATAAATTCTATTAAAATGTAATTAAAATATTTTTTAAATATCTCTTTTAATTTTCTAGGTGGAGGTGGTGGTAAAGGTTGTTTTAACTGTGGTGAAGATGGTCATATGTCCAGAGATTGTCCTACCAAAAGTACTCGTGGTGGTGGTGACAGATCTTGTTACAAATGCAATGAAACAGGCCATATGGCAAGAGATTGCCCTAATGAAGGCAATAGACGTGGTGGTGGCAGTGGTGGTAAAAACTGTTTCAGATGTGGAAAAGAGGGTCATATGTCCAGAGAATGCACAGAAAGTGGAGGAAGTTCCAGAGCCTGCTATAAGTGCAATGAGGAAGGTCACCAAGCTAGAGATTGCCCATCAGGTGGTAGTGGTGGTTCTAGAGCATGTTATAAATGTAATGAAGAGGGTCATCAAGCTAGGGATTGTCCTTCTGGTGGCGGAGGGGGTGGTGGATCTCGAGCATGCTACAAATGCAATGAAGAAGGCCATCAGGCCAGGGACTGCCCTAATGGTGGCACCGGTGTTGATTCCAGAGCATGCTATAAATGCAATGAAGAGGGTCACCAAGCTAGAGACTGTCCTACAGGTGGTGGCCGTGGTGGTTCAAGGGGAACTGCTTGTTTTAAGTGCAAAGGGGAAGGACATCAAGCCAAAGATTGTACAAAAGAAACACTAGGAGAGGATGGTAGGAAATTAACTTTTATATGAGATATATTTTCATAAATTTCTTTTGCTTTTTTTGCATTTATATTTTAGAATCTTACAAAATATTTTGATTTACATGAAATTTGAATATTTTATTTTTAGAGTCCTTTAATACTTATTTGTGACCTCATTAAACTGAAGTTGATGTGTTTTAGTATAAGCGATAAGTCTAATTTGACTTTTAAATATAAAATCTTTTATGTAATTTAAAGTGATAAAATCATTAAATTTCTGATGTTTGGCACAAGTACACACACACACATGCACACACAGTTATTTTTGTACATTTTGTCTCTAAGTAGTAGGTTATTGACTGAATATCTTAACTAGATCTTATTCTTAAAAGGAACATTTTTGTATATTTTAAAGAACTTGTAACAATATTCTTTTTGATGGCAAGTATTCAAAGAGATACTGAGGTATGAAAATACTTGACTTCATTGAAATTTACAATTATATTACTGATTCTTACTAATAAATTTGAAAAGGAACACATTAGATTTCTGTTGCTTTAAGTTAATACATAGGATGAACAGTTATAGCATTTATTTACACCTAGTGCATGTTAACAATTATCACCACTTGCTTTAATCATTGCTCCTTTTATTTTATAGACATGATTGATCTCTTCTGGCATCTGTTCTTTTGGAAAAATTCTCTTTGTCAAAATTGGTTTAAAAATTTAGATTAATGTAAACTAATTTTTATGTAAAGAAAAATTTCATTATTTTGATATGTGTAGTTAACTTTTCAATGGATATAAACTAAAACTTGGTCCAAAAACCTTAGATGAATTGGAAAAATAATTTTTGGTTTTAAAATTAGTTATTTTTGACCACTATTTTCTCATCACGTTTGTTGATCATTATTGACTTAATTATTCTGGACTTTATTATGTTCAGTTAAAAAAAATACAATGAAATAAAATTGTTTGTCAGCATTTTATTCTTCAATTTTATTTCTTTTCAGTAATTTTTTCTGGACATAAAAATTCTCTTTGACAAATGATTTTCAGGAAAGCATTATGCTTTTGAAATCTTAATTGCATGACTTGAATTTCATTGATAATTTTTTTCTTTCTAATAAATCATTCATTGATTATTAAAACTGATGAATAAGAGCATATAATAATTTTATTTGAATATGTGAAACAATTAAATAATGGTTGAAGATTTTAACATTTTTACAAAGTAGAGAATTTCTCAAATTAAAAAATTAAGTATTTCAGAACAAAATAAAATTCTACATAATTCCTCTTGTGAAACAAGAAAAATTTCTTGCTTGACCCTTTCAAGCACACTACCCCTTAAAGTTGAAATATTATCAAAAAAATTTGTAGGTTGTCTATTTAGGTCTATATGAGTATACAATGAAAATTTTGTAAATATTGCATGTACTACTTCGAATTTGTGAGTGTTTCATCACATGGAACACTGCGCCGCAAAGGTCGTAAAAAGTAAGCATTGCAGTGAAGCCCATGTACATGTAAATGTTTTTGTGCATATGAATGGAAAAACAATGCATTACATCTGTGTAGCAGATTTAACGTGGTCCAGGATGTATCACCAGAAAACCTGCTACTCTATTCCAAGAAAAAAAATAAAGATTTCTATACAATTATCTTAGTTATTCTAGTCTGGTTTTGGGGCTGCATAGGAGCCTTGTTGAGATAAATAATCGCCGTCATTTTCACTAGCATCTGACACATTATCAGTCGGAGACTGATCAAGTGGTTTAGGAACATATTTCTCGCATTACTATCACTATCCATATGTTCTGACTCACTTTGAAGCATTTTTGAAGACTGACTTTGAAGCATTTTTATTGCTTCAGAAAGACTAAGACCACTTTGTGCCATTTATTTGCAATTAAAAAATTAAAAAAATTAACTAGAAGTGTAAATTATATTTGCAAAAAGTAAACTAAAAAATATATAAAATTAAAAAAAAAAAATTACACAATATTATAAAACAAATAACAGCAAAAAGAAAAATCGGGCATAAAAAGAATGCTTTGCTAACTAGAGAGGATACGAACTAATATAATCTTATACCACTCTGAAGCTTCCCAATTCAAGATGCCAATAATATTGTAGAAATATTATCCATATAAGTATAATCCTTCCTTGTACGTTCTTCATCATTAGTTTATTCCACTCCAAAAGAGAGAAAAAAACAATAAAAAATAAACACAGCTGTTCCCCTCAGAATTGAGTTCAAGAGGCTAATCAGACTCTAAATCAGGTAAAGAAAAAGTGCCATTGCAGTATAGTGTTCCAGGTGATGGAACACCTAGTTTTTATCAGATAATTCTGCGTATATTTTATGTGTAAAAAACTTAAAAGCAATATAGAATCAATAGTTCAAGGTACAGGGAACAAAATAACACAAATTTCTTTTCAAATTTTATATAAGAAAAAAATTTGGAAACATTTCTTCAAAATAAACAGATTTAAATAATCTGCTATAATTGAAAATTATTAATATTATGTAGTACAGCCATCTATTATCATAAAAGTGAGTTTAAAGAGCATTTTAAGCCAAATTTAATCTGTTTATCATAAAATACAACAATTTGGTAACAATTTAAAGTTTGGTGTTCCATCACCTGGAACACTGAACCGCAAAGGGTTAATCTGTTAATTTCTTGATAAGTTTTCTTAAAAATATTAGATTATGAAAAGTGCAATCTGTCAACATGTATTTCTTTGTATTATTAGTTTAATCTTATATTTTGAATGTTTAAACTATATCTTTATGGAAGTTTATAAATGTTGCCCTTAGACTTCCTGAAGATGTTATTTTAAAGAGCAAAAATTAAATAGAAAGCAAATCTTGATATATCGATAAATATTTTGAGGTATCGCTTGAAATAACTGTAGTAGAAATATTTTTTATTTAGAAATTAAAATTGAAGTATCTGAATTATTGAAATTAATCATTTATGCTAACTCACTGTAGATTGATTTGAATTTAATATTGATTTAGATTCACATGTGAAGTTCTTATGATAGATTCTGTAGATTTTATATACTTTTGAAAAGCCAGAATAACATTAGAATTTAAATATATATTTTTGCACTAGACTTTTTTTTGATATATATGCCACACAAGGAACTTGACCCAAGAAGTGCATCTAGTGTGCATAACTAAATTTCAAATAAAGTCTCTTGCAGTGTGTCAGTCTAAAATTTAACAGTCTCGTTAGAAAAAAGCATTGCAAATGAGTCTGATCATCTGGAGGTTATGCCCTCTTGGTTCCCCATGATGATACCTCATCTAGTTTCATCACATCTGCTTCATTTTAAGATCTTGCATTTGTAAAATCAAATTATATCTTAATATTAATTATTATCCCTAATGATAATGCTGCTTTCAGTGCATAGGTGGAATACACTAAATCCAATAAGTCTTGTGTTGGTCAAAGAGAATTTTTTTTATAAAAATATAAATTGATATCTAGTTTTTGTAATTGTTACTGATTATTATAATTTTCATCACATTATCAGGTTAATTTGTTATTTATGAACCCTTATTAATTTAAGCTCATTTTTTTAAATGTATTTTCTGTTCAATTTCAATTTTGTATTTTTATAGGAATAATTCTAATCTGTAAAATTGTATTTAAGAATTAGAGTGCTTGTAATTTTGAATATATTAAATTTTTTTAGTATAACTTGTTCGATTTAAATTTTTTCAGGAAAACCAAGACCCCCACCATATATACCCCCTGAACCTACAGATGACGCTGACACATTGTTCCAAGGAGTCCCTACGGGAATAAACTTCTCTAAATATGATGATATCCATGTAGATGTGACTGGTAATAATCCAGGCTCTAGAACTCCAACTCCAATAGATTCATTTGAAAACTCTGGATTAAATGCACACATTTTAAGAAACGTCACACATTCCAAGTATATAAAACCTACTCCAGTACAGAAGTATGCTATCCCAATTATTTTAGAAAAACGTGATCTCATGGCTTGCGCACAGACTGGGTCTGGAAAAACTGTAAGTATATTTGTAAAAATATAAAAATATTTTTTCCTTATTCAAGTAAGTTTTATTTTGATTTACTAAAATATTAAGTTTTTAAGAGAAAATAAAAAAAAACTTTTGTGCAATTTGCTTATCTGCAGAAAACCTCTGATAACCTGTAAAAATAATATTTACAGGAAACCTGCTGTGAGAAAATAATTCTTTAGAGAAGAATTTTTTGACTTGCAGAAGATATATTTCAAATTATCCACATTGGAATACGTGCACCCATAGCAATTTAGGTTAAAACTGAAATTTTGTATGTGAAAATTTATTTGCAGTGCACATTTAAATTGCTTTGGAAATAGAATTTTTGCCGACCGCCCTGTCTAATTGTCAGAGTGCCTGACTGCTGATAGGGAGGTTTTGGGTTCGAATCCCAGTTCAAGCATGGATGTACTTTCTTTCCCTACCTATCCTGTCTTTGTTCTTTCTGTGTTTGAATGAGGTGTGAATGGTTGCCTACCCTATAAACAGGTCCCTATTGTATGTATGTACTGAAGCAGTCAGACTCCACACCAAATATGGTTCAGTATGAAAAAGTAGAGCAGTTCACACCATATTGCCAACCTAGCTAACACAAGGAAAAAAGAATGAAATTTTCAACAAGACTGATAATTATAGAATCCTGATATTGATATTAAATGTTTAATATATCAAACACATAATTGATAGAGATAACATGGCTTGTAAATTAATAACCATTTCATAGAGTAAATGTGAAGATTATAATTTGTAAATGCATAGTTGGCAACTTGTATAGTTTTTGGTTGTATTTTAAATTCTTACAGCCATGTGATAAAACTGTATGGATTTACAGTATTTTCAAATTAGTATGAGAATATAAAAGCTTCCTTTTGTAATCAATTGATTTGCTGTAATAAGATATCTGTAATAAAATTTAAGGAAGTAAAAAAAGCATTATCATTAAAAAAAAACATTTAAAAAAAAATTAAAAGTTCACTACTCTTTCTCTGATTTTAAAATTTACGTTGTTTCTATAATTGAACTTCATTATGTCCATTGAGTTATAGACTAAAGTTATAAGAAGTTAATAAACATGAATGTAAAAGATTATTTATATTTAATGTAAGCAATTTTAAAAACATGCAAATTGCTGTGAGTGCTGGTTTATTCCATCTGCATCTCTGCTCTTATGAATCCTGAAGCTTCTCTTTTATTTAGTGATATTACTTAATTAAAATTGCTACTAAAACAGTAACTTTACTTTTGAAGATAATTCGTAGAATAAATTAAAATTGATGTAATTGTAATTTAGGAATTTCATTTAAAAGTAAGGTTTATGACGCACAATGGAGGATCCAAGTTCTTATAAAATTGATTCTTTTAATTCCCTTAATCAATTTTACAAATGAAAAGAATTTCACCTTTGTGGTGCCATGATTAAACGAAAGACATTCCCCGCTGACTTAAATTCGAGTAGCCAAGGCTTAGCAAGCTTGACTTGTCCAATTGTCATAAGTAACATCCACAAATGAAATGAATGTACATTTTACATATTCTTATGAAATGCTTTTATTGATCTTAGTTAAAGAATTATAGAATTTTAAGTAATTGGTTGTACTGTACAATAAATTGGTCAACAAAATTCAGAAAATATGAATATTTTAGTAAATTACAAAATATAATGTACACATATTGTGTGGTTAAATCAAAAGTATATTTTTACAACTATATTTATGTCAATACTGAAAATATTTTGCTGCATTGAAAAGTGTAACTATAAAAAGATAATGTGACAAATGATTTATATTAGTCTTCACTATGTTAAAGTTCTAGATTTGATAAAGGCAAATTTTTTAAATTTAAATCATAGAAAATATTTCTATTCATTTATGGTTTTAGAAACTTGATTACAGCTTTGTTTGTTATCTTATGAGTACTGTAAAAATTTATATTAGTATTTTGTATTGAAGATTTCTAATATAATTTAAATAGTTATAACTGTATATTTCTTTAATGTCAGTATGTCTAATTATTTATGTTTAACAGGCTGCCTTTCTGCTACCTATATTGCACAATATGATAACTGATCCTAGTCTACCAAACAATGCAGATCACTCCACACAAGAACCCTGGGCTGTAATTGTTGCTCCAACTAGAGAATTGGTGATACAAATTAATTCTGAAGCTCGGAAATTTGCGTATGATAGTGTTATAAAAGCTGATCTTTTGTATGGAGGCACATCTACTGGTTATCAGTCAAGTAGAATTAAGAGAGGTTGCCATCTTCTTGTAGCCACTCCTGGTCGACTCTTGGATTTTCTCGAAAAAGACAAGGTTTATATATATTTTCACATCATTAAATAACATACTGTTTTAAGACTCCAAAACTTTGAAACTTGGGGAAATAAGTGGGAAATATAGTATGCAAAATTTTTTTCTCAGAAGACATTTATGTATTTAGTATAAAATCAGGAATTTAGTGTAAAGGGAATAATACAGAATATTAAATGAAATTGCATTTTTATTTATAACATTGTATATAATGAAAAATTATGTAAAGCCAATATTATGTTTTATTTGCTGTAATAAAGTAAGAAAACATTTTTTATATGACACACCTTTTAACTAAATTTTCTGAAAAATTTTAAATTTTGGATCATTTTTCTAATTTTTGAAAAACATGAAAATACTTGAAAACATTTATAGAAATAGATATCAATTTAATTAAGCCTTTTGCACAAAATATTAACTATTTAGTGACAAACTAAACCAAGCTATTTTATTACACTAAACAGATTGTTTAAAATATTTAAGTAATGAAAATTTTATTACAAGATGATACTACTATTTAAATGGTGATATTTTCCTTAAAAGTTATGCATACTGCTTAAAAACTTTTATATCTCTTAAATCTTTTAAAACCTCTTATTTAGATGTGAGAAATGTGTTTCTGTATATTCTAATCCTTTTTATCTGTTAAATTTTATTAATTATTTTTAAATATTCTTTAGGTTTCATTTTCTCAGCTGCGGTATTTAGTTTTAGATGAAGCTGATCGTATGTTGGATATGGGGTTTGCTCCAGCAATACGCAAAATGGTGGAGCACCCATCCATGCCTGTAAAAGGCCAAAGGCAGACTTTAATGTTTAGTGCAACTTTTCCTGAAGATATTCAAATGATGGCAAAAGAATTTTTGCACAACTATTTATTCTTAACTGTAGGTATGGTGGGAGCTGCCAATGCTGATGTTGAACAAACTTTTTTTAATGTAGGACAATATGAAAAGAAGCAAAAATTACAAGATATTTTAAAAGATTCTGGTGAGTGTTGATTTTGTAAGAATTATTTAAATTTATAATTTGATACTTAAACTTAATTTTTTGTATTTAATATTTTAAAAATACTGAAAATTCATTAAATACAGTGTGTGTGTGTGTATTAACACATTTTTAGAACGATTTCGTAGTCGTTTAATTAATGTTTAAAAGGGAAAGATTATTTTTTTTAAATGTTCGATCTGATAGCCTTTTTTCTGGACTATAAGTCTGCATCGGGATTTCCATGATAGAAGAGCTTTTTGCAATATTTCCAGGGGTATTGCTTTCCATTCCTCTTCCACTACTTTCCAGAGTCCATCTGTCATAGTGCGTTTGCGTTTAGAAAGAGCCTTTTTTGACAGACCAAAGGCACAATAGTCCACAGGTAAAACGTCAGGAGGCTTTGCAGGGATATGTTGAAAATGTATACATGCAATACCTGTTCTAGTCATCATTTTTTCAAGGAATACAGTTGTAGTTTTCGAAGTATGACTTATAGCTTTGTCTTGATGAAGTATCTCTCTTTAAAAGTCATTGGGATAAAGAAGTGGAATTTCTTTTGTACTATTGGGCGTAAAACCTTCTCCTGATAGTACGATGAGCTGATTTTAACATTTCTTTCCACTTTTCATATTTTTACTATCCTATAGTTGGAGAAACCTGCGACACTCATAAACCCTTTACTGAAACTTTCTTTACATTGATGGAAATGGGTTTGTACGTTTTCTCTTCATTTTCTATTGTAAAAAGACCTTTTTTAGTTAGTCATTTAGGTAAACCCATGCTTCGTCAAGGGTCACAATGGTTTTCCATTTATCTCCTGCTAAGTGGTTTTCATACATGATTCTACAAAATGTTTTGCGTTGAGTCACATGTCTCGGCAAAAGCTAGTGAACAATGTTTTTTTTTAGCATTTTTAAGTTGTAAATACTGGTTTGTTATTTTATTTATTGTTTCTACAGATGTATCTAAAGACTTTTGATTTCTGTGTTGGCGTATTTTCTCTTGTTACCAGCGATTTCACTTTAGAAACATTTGAAACAGTATGTACCTTTTAAGGATATTTGTTTAGAGTCTTTTTCTATGTAGAAATAATGATTGACAGTTTTTACCTGTCTAATTAATAATATTGCTTATTTTGCACTTAGAAATTTTAATACCATGCATTTCACAACGTTGTAGAATTCTGGAATACGAATGTTTATCTTCGGAAAGCGCAAATGCATATCCTTCAGTTTAACACATGTTTATATGTGACATTTTGAAAGAAGAATAAATTTAAAAGTAGCAGACGATATTTCTCATTTCAAATAATAAGCTGTATAAGCTAATAAGCTGTATAAGCTAATAAGCGGTTGCAAATAATAAGTTTATTATTTGAAATGAGAAATATTGTCTAAAATTTTTATTCTAAAACATTTACTTTTTTCTAATTTGAATAATTTGAAGTATCAGACGATATTTCTCATTTCAAATAATAAGCTGTTGCCAAAGCTGTATAAGCTAATAAGCTGTTGCAAATAATAAGATTATTTGAAATGAGAAATATCACCCATGCATTTCACAACGTTTTTGAATTTTGAAATACGAATGTTTATCTTCGGAAAGCGCAAATGCATATCCTTCAGTTTAACACATGTTTATATGTGATATTTTGAAAGAAGAATAAATTTAAAAGTAGCAGACGATATTTCTCATTTCAAATAATAAGCTGTATAAGCTAATAAGCTGTTGCAAATAATAAGTTTATTATTTGAAATGAGAAATATTGTCTGTAAAATTTTTATTCTAAAACATTTACTTTTTTCTAATTCGTTATCGAAATTGTTCTAAAAAGGTGTTCATTCTGTCTTTTTCAAATTCTTTTGTATTGACTTATTATATTTTAAATACAATTTATGTAATGAATCGTATATTGATAAAATTATGATTATATTTTATCCATTATACATTGTTTTTTAAATTTTAAAGGGGCAGATATTCTAAGTGCTGAGACAAATTATGAAAAGAAATTTCATGTATATGTAAAAGAATTTTATAATTTTTGATGCAACAAATATGTCATTTATTTCATTGTTCATTTTCTTTACCAGAGACATGTCTTTAAGGAACACTTTGTGTCCTTGTTGCATTAATTTTATTAATGAAATCAAAATTGAAATGAATTTGGTACAAAAATTTTTAGGGGACAGAAATAAATATTTATTGTAAACTAAATTGTATAAAATTTTAAAAACTAAAGTGTGAAATATGAAAGTGAGAAATATCATGATGTGTGATCATGATGATTATCTAAAGTGAGAAATATCATGATGCAGAAAGAATAAAAATTGCTCTCAAAAAAGTTTTTGTCAAAGCAAGAATTTATCTGAACTTTCCTGGTGTATATATATAGAAAAAACAATAAATGTAAGTTGTCTATTTTCAGTTTTTCCCCAAATAATATAGAAATGCTGTATTGCCAGTTTTGGTTAGACAATAGTTATAAATTTTCCATTAATGCAATGCTTAAAAATTATTCATAAGCCTGTTGTATAAGCATTCTGACAAAATTTTTGTTTTATTAAATTGTAACCATATTGCTTTGATTATTTAAATTTTTCCATTTGGTGAAAGGGAATATAAAAATACTTAAAACTGAGTTAAATTGAAAGCAGAATGATCATTTGACTTATTATTACCCAAGCCTTTGTTATCATTAGAGTCTTGTATGTCAGTTGTGTCCTTACTCTATCATTTTTGAAACATTTTTTTGATTTTTTTCCATTGTAGTTTTGTGTTTTGGATAACCATGGTTCCAGAACACAATAATTAAATCTTTGGTTATATAAGTTACCAAAATTAAGCAAATGAAATTGTTGTATCTGCTTAATTTTGGTAACTTATTTAATTAAATTAAGCAACAGCAAATGTAAAATCCATAGTTTGCTATTAAAACATTTTGAAAAAATAGCGTCCTTTGAACTTGTTTGAAATTTAAATTTTACAATTAAAACAGATATATAGTCGGGATGCATTAATGTATGAGGAAGAAAAAGTATTAGAATATTCCCAACAAATGAAATTTAAACCTTCAATGTGTAATTTATTTATTGTCTTTAAATTATTATCTTCAGCTAAGTTCAACATAACAAGCTTCATAGTTACGAAAACCAAAATTACTTTTTATTGTATCAACCACAACTTAAAGTCTAGTTCTTATAGCTTTGATATTAACTCTGCACGTTCTTTCCCTTTTTTATAAATGCCAATTTGGAATTCGACAAGCTTGAAGCTTGTTATGTTGAACTTATATTTTGCTAAATTTTCTTCCATGTGTTCCGCATGAGAACCTGAACAGTATTTTCCCAGAATATTGTTCTTGATCAGGATTTAAACCTTGAACTATACTTATAATAACTCTATTCTAAACTTCAAGTTGAACATCCTCTTTTGGTAGAGTTCCAGGAAGCAATTTCCAAACACATTATGCACTTATTTCCTTGGTGAGTTACTCCATATTTAACTGGTCCTGATCCTAAAGATGATGGATTTCCATCATAAACACTGTACTGAAGAAATACTTTATATGATCTTCAGTTTTAATAAATTTAAATCTTTCAATGCAGCAACATAGCCGTGATGAGAATAATGGAAACCATTTCTAACTTTAGAAATAACTTTTACATATTTTGCATGCTACCTATCATCTCAAGTAACTAATAAAAATTCAACCTTATCACCAACACTAGGAATTGATCGATGCTCACAATCTTGAACTGTGTAATAAACATATTTTTGGTCCAATTTTTTATTCAATGAAATAATACCTTCATCATTATCTTCGCAATTTTCATCATTTGATACCTCTATATTAGCTCTTTGTAGGCTATCTATGGGCCACCTATCTTTTCAATGTCTACATCTTTTTCAATCTCTCCAACAAATTAATCATCTGAATATTGCTGATCTGCTTTAGAGGAGCCATTCATTCATGAAGCACTTATGGTACCAGGGGGTAATACTTTAATATGAATTGCAAGACATATTCCAGTTGATCCAAGATCCTGAGCAGTGGAAAATTTCAATTCATCTTGAAGTTTAATGCTAACTTCTGGATTTAATAATTCACTCAACCAAAAATAAATTAGATTGTCGGGACAATCATATGTTATAAATTCAAAAGCTTTTAATGAAGATACATATCCCTTTCTCACATGAAAATGTATATTAATTTATAAGAAGTTCTATATTTGTTGCTCTCCAGCTTTGGAACTTTAGACTGGCCTTGACTGTTTGCACGATAGGAGAGTTTTTGCTACTTTGGTTCTTGGTGAAAGGTTACTACGCCGAGATGGTTTTTGGACTAACTACCGACCAAGCACTCTGAGACTAAAATCACAACGAACATTTTTATCACAATTTCAGAGAATTTTCAGCTCACTTGGCACTTCAAGTAATAGAGCTCTTACAGCCAGACCTCCTGTCTTCCCAGGTATGCTGAAATATGCCACCCCTGTCTTCGACCTTGTCCTTCCTGTCCAGAAGGGAGTCTCCCCTCAGGCAGAACTCATGGCTGCTGCTCTTGCTACTATTAATGAGAGATAACTACTCAACAATTGGATGCACATTTATACTGACGGATCAGCTGAGAGAAGTACTTGGAGAGCGGGAGCTGGTGTCTTCTCCAAATTTTTCCAACTCAAAGAGCGTTTGGGAAAAAACTGACAATTTTGATGGAAAAATGTATGCCTGTATGCCATTTACATGGCTCTCCAAAAAATTTTAGATTTCTTGGAAATGAAATTTGTCCTTGTTGACTGTCAGGCTGCCATTCATACAATGGCAAATTATACTCTCCTACCTACATCTATAGAATTTAACTGTAAGACCATCAATAACACTTTACTATCTGCGGGAAAGGAAATTACAATGGATCCCTAGCCATTGCGGCTTGCCTGGTAATGAAAAAGCAAACAATCTTGCGAAAGAAGCTTCTTTTTTAAACCCTCCAGTTACTCCTACTGGCCTGAGAAATGTCAAACTGCTTCTAAAACTGGTTATCCATCACCAGCGAAAAATTTATTGCAAAGAGAATGCAGTTGATGCCTCTTGTAGGACCCTGCTGAGCTCATGTATTCCCAGAGATCTACTTAGATCTATAGGGGTCTCCTGCTTCAGGTTACTTACTGGGCATGATTTTCTTCAGAAACATCTATCACATAGGACTTGTGGATTCACACGACTGCATTTTATGTAGGGAGCATGTTGACATGGATGGCGAACATCTTTGGAAATGTTGTTCTGCCCTCCAGGAAGCCCGCTCTTCTTCACATTTCAAGACGCTCTCCACTCCTGGAGATACTTCTTTTCCTTATTGGACTGCAAGACTTATGCTCAAAAGAGCCAACATAAGAACGTAATTAAAAAAAATTGTTGCTCTTTGGATGTTCTCTTCTGTCACTTTCAACATTGAATTGCATCCAATCTCCAACTTGCAGTTTATAATCTGCTTTTGGATAACATTCTCCAAAAGAATTATAGATCATTTCATTAAATTGAATTTGAATTTTTCCTGGAAAAGCACCACTGGAGTGAGACTGGGTCTTTTTTTCCAAAACTCTCTGTTATTTCACCTATTAGGATGTGAATGTTTATATACAGACTATTGTTATAATTGGGGTGTAAGTTTACAACATTAACAACAATTTCTTTATTTCTGGTTTGAAGACTAAATTCAACATCTCCAACATAAAGATGCTTAAATGTTCTATATTCACTTGAAAGAATGAAAAAATATTTCTTTTAAATCAGCTAGATTTTCTTCCCCTGGATTGTTGTTCCTTGATAAAGGATCAGTGATGCCTTGAATTTCAATTATTTGGTTACCATCAAATGGATTCCATCTTTTTGCATCTCCTTTCACCCCATGAAGTAGGATCGTGGAATCAGTCCAATAAAAGCAGTTGTATAAGATTATTCTGGAAATGTGTAAGATGTATTTTGTTAACCTATAACCTATTACAGCACCCATGAACTCTAAACGTGGAATAATCTTTTCCAAAGGAGCAACTCTAGATTTTGATACAACAATTAAAGTTTTTATTTCATTCTTCGCAATAAACTTAATAAAAACTACTGCACCATAAGCTTTTATATTACTGTTGCTAAAACAATGCAGTTGAATATTAAATATCCCTTTAATGATAGTTTTACAGTAATTAAACTATTTAGTCTGTTAAAGGCTATTTCATAGTTGTCTCTCATCTATTCCATTTTTTCGTTAAAGGGAAGTTTAAGTTGGTAAGTTATCTTTTAGACTAATGGATTTTTTAAACTGATTTAAAATTTCGTTCTTATCAGTATTATTACTCTCGTTTGTAATTCTAATTGATTCATTTTCCCAAAATTTACGCAATATGTTAGATTTAACATCTTGATTGCTTCCTATTGTATGAACAGCGACTTACATAACGTTCACAGACTGCTGTGTGATCATCCAAATTGATGTAGCAGCTGAACCATTAATCATCCAGTCGAATATCGTTTCACACTCAACTAAAGCTCCTGACAATCTACGAACTTTACCAGTCACAATTTTCCAGTAATAACCACTACTTATTTACAAAGAAAGCTGTAAATGCCGTTCAATAAAGCTTTGATCCACTATTTTTATTCTGTTATTCTTACACTGTACAATTATTTCTTTTGCGAGTGTACTTATATGTGCATTACTAATATTCGGTGTTTCTAAAGCTTTTTTCAATTACTAAACGCTTTTGCATTAAAGGACAATTTATTTCAATTCTTACTTTATTTCTTTTTTCAATAGTTGGTTCAGTAGAACCAAAGGTATAAATTTTCAATTCTTCTTGCCCTATTATTTCTAAATTCAATTCTTTAGAAACCTGTTCTAGGAGGAAAGATCAGCAACTACCATTATCTATCAAACATTGAAATTTCTTATTTCTATTATTTCCTACATTATTTACAGTTGCTGTTTACAAATAAATATTAATTTTGCCATCCTCTGAAACAGTAGTATCTGATTTCACATCAATTTTATTAATATTTTCATGTAATAAACTATTGTTTTCCCTTACAACTATCACACTGTATTTTCGAAAAACAGTTATAAGCAGTGTGGTTTCTTCTAAAACATAGAAAACATTTCCCCTTCTGTTTTAAGGCATTTCCCCTTCTGTTTTAAGGTGTTTTTCCTCTCTTGAATAGACTTAACACATTCTTTACTACCATGTTTATTCAGGGAGCCATTTGAACTCTCACAGAACTTGCATTCCTCCTCTCTTTCTGCTGCTCTGCCATTTAAGGCCAGCACAATTAAATTTTGTTTGTGGTTTTGAGTGGGATGAAAAGAATTAGTATCTTTCTCTGCAAAGTACTTTGTGTATTCCTTATAGTGTGACTCACCTTTCAGTCAATTTGTATCAAGCAATAATAGTTTTTCTGCTTACAATTTCATTTCTTTGAAATTGTAGAAGTTTAAAATCATTTTTATTATATCTATTGTATTCTAAAACTATATTTTCTGGCAACAAGTTAATAAGATATGAAATAACAAGCTACCATAATCATTTAATTGTATTCCAGTGGCTCCAAGTGAGCGAACTTGAACATAATGTGTATCGCTGGCACAATTCTTTTAACTGGCCATATCATTTTACAGGATGCATATTTAATAATACATTATCATGAATTCTAACAATGTCTTTTTTCCTATATCTTTTCTTTAGTAACTCAACAGCAGCATAATAATTTTCTGTTTAAGTTAAACCTTGAATTCAAACCTAAGCTTCACTTTTTAAAAATGATTTTAAGTAGCTAAATGTATCCATGTTGGATAAATTCTAATTTTCATGCATCAATTGTTCAAATTGACTCTAAAATTCTTGCCAATTTTCATATTTACCATAAAATGAATCTAGTTAATTTGGTATTCTTGCATTAATTTTGTTTTTTGATGTAATGGCCATATTAGCTACTTCTCATAATTTTGGTTCCTATTAATTTATTGTCTGATAAACAAATTATTGTTGATTATTAAGTTAAAAATTTGTTTTGTTAATCTTATGGTGAACCTTTTTAGTGATAAAAATTTAATTGTTAAATATTTAAGTTATTGTTAATTATTTTTTATATCACAGCTTAAATATAAAAAATTGTGTTAGTAATAAATTTTCAAAAATGTACTGTGGAAATATTAAAGATGTGTTAAGATAATTATCAAAAATATACTTTGTTTTGCTGCTTAAGCAAAAGCTTCAAATTATATTTAAACTAAGAAAAAAAGACCACATGTTACATGTACATTTTTATAGTATTTTTTAATGAAATAAATAAATTTGAAAATCTTAGAATCTGCTAAAGAAACTGAAAATGCCAAAGAGGCTGCCATTTGGCAAGTCCTTAAAACATCACATTAATAATGATTTATTATATCATTAATGTTTTGGTAATTTAGAAAGTTTATATTGTGTAAATATACATAAGTTCTTATTTTATGTCCCAAGAAAGATTTTTTAAAAAACATTTTACCAATGCTTTTATCATATTGATATGATTGTTATAATAGAATAGCTATTCATATAATTATCCCTTGCTTGAAAACATGTAGAATGTTTATTTTCAGGTTAGTGACATTACCATATGAAATGAGGAAAATGTTATCTTTACATTTCTTTACATTTATGTTATGATAATTACATTGAAATTCTTTCAAACATTTGATTCTTTTAACTGTCCATAATTAATTAAAGATTCCACAAATTTAGCATCCTTTAAAACTTTTTAAAATTTGCTGTAGGCTACTTGGCAACTGTCAGCAGTTATTTTATATTGAAGCATTGTTTATATTGAAAATTTCCTAAGTTAACACTAGAAAAAATAAAAATTTGAGAGAATATTTGAGAAATATTATTCATTATTAATGAGAAATATTTAAGTGAATCAGATATTTTACAAGTTAAAATAAGAAAATAGAAATACTATGAAATTGCTTGCAGCATATATTTCAGGGAAAAGTAACTTTCTGTGTGAGGAAATTGTTTAAGATAAGAAAAATCCTTTTTAAATTCTTTTATTCAATTACTTTTCCCTAAAATATTAAATTAGTGTGAGTATTGCATATTATTAAAAACAAGTGAATATGTTATGCTTCATATATTTACAAGACAAGGAATATTTCTAAATTGGTTGGCTCTTCAATATAAATCCATTTTAATTTGTAACAAATCATTACAGTAACCATGTTACAAGTTAGTTGAAGTTGACAGAAGTAATAAGAAAAAATGATTATTTCAGGGCTTGGAGTTGCCCTGATATTCCTGAATTTTCTGATTTTTTTAAAAAACGTCCTGAAATGTCCTTATTTTTCAAAATAAATCCTGGAATTCCTTATTTTTTATTACATTCTTTTGAAAGTTTAATTTTAATTAATAATTTTATATTTTTCAGTAGTAAACTTTTCTTCCAGTGGAATATATTTTTTCTTTCAATTACTTCCTATGCAAGAAGAAAGGGAAACTTCCCCCCTTTTTTGTTCTCCTTCAAACCAGAAATAGGGTTGCCATACATTCTTCTCCGCCTCCTTTGCATCCATTGCTCACAAATATCTGATGTCAAAAAAAATTTAGGTTTGGGTTTACCATTAAATTATATTTTCTGCCTTTACAGACAAAGATTCTGGTTTTAGTAGTGCACAACTATTTACAATGATGGCGAAATTGCGAGAATTTTTCGCCTACATTTATGCACATGCGTGAAATGCTTATCGCGCCATTTTGAAAGATTTTGATGGGTGTTTTGAAGAATGTTTATTAGCAAGCTCAGAATTTAATTTTCTGAAAACAATTTTCTTTTAAGAATGCCAAGGAAAACGAAATTTTGCGACAAATGGTTGGAACTGCAAGATGGGAATAAATGCCTAATTAAGACCTGGTGCCAAAATTTTGACGATGTTCATTCTGTGGAGTGCTTCGTATGTAAAAACAAATTCAGTGTTTCAAATATGGGTTTTAGACAAGTGCTTGCTCATGCAGATGGATTAAGACACAAAAAAGCTGTGAACTCTTACAAGAATCAAACACTATTTACTATCAAGTCATCAACTTCATCCGATTCCTCGACATCGACTGTAGTAGTGAATAACAAATCATGGCTTGAATAACAAACCAAAACTATATCAGAGAAAACCGTTAAAGCTGAAACCATTTTAGTTTTGGTGGCAATAAAAAAATAATTATTCTTTTTCATCTTTGAATGATTTAGCTAACATTTATGGAGAAATTTTTGATAATTCCTCCATAGCAAAAAATCTCAAATTATATGATTAATTTTGGATTAGGTCCGTATTTCAAAACACTTTTGTTTCGGGATATCAGCACTTCATATTTTGTTTTACTTTACGATGAAACTACTACAAAACAAATAAAGAAACAGTTGGATATTTACATCTCATACTGGTCTGATAAACAAGGTAAAAATGTCATTTGTTACCTCGAATCACATTTTTTAGGGCATGCTGAAGCCAATAAAATTGTAAAAAATTTTTTAAGTTTTATTCAAAATAATGGTTTAAATTTAGAAAAATTAATGCAGTTGTCAATGGATGGACCAAGAGTTAATTTAGCTGTTTTAAAGCAAATAAATAGTGAACTGAGTAAGCAAAGTTTATCAATACTAATTGATTTGGGTACATGTTGCTTACACATAGTCCATGGAGCACTACGTAAGGGTGTTGATAAAATTGATTGTAATATTGATGGATTTGCAATAGATATTCATCAATTTTTCAAACTATCTCCTGCAAGAAGGGAAGATTATCATTCCTTACAGTTAGAAATAATGGAAGAAACTTTAGCTAGACATAGTTTCCTTCGTCATGTTGAGAGCCGTTGGTTAACTTTGGGCTCAGTTTGTGAGAGAATTGTTGAGCAATATGATGTTCTAAAGGAATATTTTATTGTTAAAGTACCTAAAGAGTCAAAATCTCCTCTTTCTGATAGACATCTTCGGATTATAAAATATTTGAAAGACCCTAAGACTCTGGCATATCTGCATTTTGTTTCATTTTTTTGTAAAACTTTTGAACCATATTTACTTCTAATGCAAAAAGCCGAACCTTTAATACATGTGGCATACAGTAAGTTAAATGAACTTGTTCGCAGTATTATGTTTAAATTTTTAAACCCAAAAGAAATCTGTGAAAAAAATGGAGTAAAGTTGCTACAAATTAATGTTGATTCAGGAAAAAATTGGTTAAATTTAAACAAGATTGAAATAGGTCATGGTGCAACAGCAGTACTGGAAGAGTTTATTGGTAAGACAACATTCCTAACAAGTGTCAGAAGCTGCTACATAGCAACTTCAAAGCATTTGCTTCAAAGTCTTCCTATAGCAAATCCTTTACTCAAAGATCTCCAGTGTTGTCTCCTTATAATAGAAAAAAGGAAGAGTCTAGGAGTTCATTTAGCAGATTAATTCAACATATTCCTCATGGGAATAAAACTTCTTCAGATATTAATAAGATGAATGAAGAGTGGATTCTTTACATGTGTGAAGATCTGACTTTGATTGTGAATGATTATGATAATCAAAATATCTGTAAATATTGGAATGCAGTTTTCAATATAAAAGATACTGGCAGTTATATAAAATATCCTACTCTTTCTAGAGTGGTTAAAGCATGTCTGTCGTTATTGAATGTAAATTCCCAACCAGAAAGAGGTTTTTCAACTAACAACTCAATTGTGACAAAGGAGAGCTTCTTTATCGGAATTAACAGTTCAAAGTTTACGGATTTGTCATGATGTTATTCGAATGCATGGCAATTCTGTTTCCTCCATTCCATATACCAAAGAAATGATGCATTATATTCAGAAATCTCATGCAGAATGTGCATCATATATGGAAAAATCAAAAGATGTAACACAATCAGAGAAGAAAAGAAAGGATGAGGAAGATATAGAAGCTACTTGTGAAAAAAAGTTTAAACAATCGCACCTATTAGAAAAAATTAATGAACTTGAGAAAGAAAAGAAAAATTTGCTTGATAATCAGTGTGTAGCTCAAAAACTTTTGGATGATGCAACTAAAAAAATAGCATGTGTTATCAGTGATGATAAAATGAGTGATGTGAAAGTTGGACAAATGATGCTGTCTGCTGCTAATGCAGAGATTGCATCCGTGAATGATAAGTTAAAAAAGGGCAGTATTAAGTTATCAGAATTAAATGTTAATGCATCCAGTTCAAAATGAACATTATTCAATTGTACATAAATTAATTGTTAATTTAAAGCATTTATCATATAACTTATTAATTTTCAAAAAATGTTCAGTATAGAAAGTTTAAATTTCTGTATCATTTTTCATATTGTTGTATTGAAAATGAGAAAACTCAGAATTTATTAAATCATTTATTCCTTTCTAAAATGTGTTTTATGCATAAAACAGAAATTAATATGTAAAAGTAACATTGGTTTTGTTTAATTATTAGAATATGTCCTGAAAAATGTCCTGATATTTCTTGAAAATAGTATCCTGAAAAAAAATTTTCTGTACTTCTACCTCTGTTATTTGCTTGAATAACTTATACTTTTGTTGATGCTTCATGTTTTATAATTCTACTTTTCTTAAAATTCTTTATAATTTTGCCATCTCTACACTTTCTGAGTAATTTTTGTTCTAATTTTAGGCTCTGATCGAACATTGGTATTTGTAGAGCAAAAGCGAACTGCTGATTTTATTGCGTCTTTATTATCACAAAATAACATTCCTACAACCAGCATTCATGGGTATGTAAATCATGTACTGTCTGTGTTTTAAAGAAATAATTAATTTAAGTTGCTGATTTACAATGGAACATTCAAGTTATTTCTCTAAATATATATATCTAAATATTTTTAAGATTTAGAATCAATTTTCTGGCTTAAGCTTGTGTTGATGGAAACCAACATTTTTAGCACCAAACGGTATCAATAGTTTCTTATCTAACAACTTTTGTTTTATGTACAGTTGGAATATCGTTAGACTAATAGGGGACTCAAATTAATGAAAGTATAGGTAAAAACACAAAATCACCTATGAATTTACCCATTGTTTCATTGCATCATACACCAGGAAGCTTTATATGGAAAATCTTTGTGCCAAACGAATGCCATGAAAGTTGTTGTTAGAATAACAAATATCATTAGAGGCAGAAACAAAGTTTTTTGACTCTTAGAAAATTTCGAGATTTTAAGTGAAATTGATGCTACCTTTGGAGGTTAGTACTCTCTGAAATAAGATGGCTATGGCTTAGTGCTGGGCAGTGCCTTGAACGGTGACTTTACGAAAAGAAATACCTTTATTTCTTAAAAGTGAAATAAAATCAAACATTTCTGAACTGCAAAATTGTATGCAAGATACTTTATTCTTGGCTGATCTTGCATTTTTAGCTGATATGACAACACTTGAATAAATTAAATTTGAAATTAAAAGGCAAGGGACATAATATTTATTGCCAACTTCTTTGGATATATGATTGGTTTTAGAAGTAAACTAAGATTGTCCAAAATGCCACTGGAGTGGAATTATTTATTTTTTTCAGAGTTGCAAAGAACATTACACAGAGATGGAAAATTTTGAAGGATGTACCTTTAAGAATTATCTGAAGTATGTTGATGTAATTGTGGAGTTTGAGCAGTGATTTGTAGATTTTATAGAATTAGAGGGTGATATATCACTTTTCACTCATCCATTAACAATTGCAATTGAAAGAGTAAACACTGAATATCAATTGGCATTATGTGACCTACAATCACACCATTACAAGAGCAGGATAGTCTAAAATAGATTTTTTTTTAAAGCCCCTTGGCGAGCGCTTCCCCAAATTAACCAATTTTGCCTTAAAAATGGGTTTGATGATGGGGAGTACCAATCTTTGTGAAAGTGCGTATTCCACAATGAATTTTATAAAATCTAATTATAAATCTTAACTGTCAGATAACTCACGTACTGTGTCTGGCAACAATTAATATTAATGATATTGAAAGGATTGTAAAAGATACATTAAATTGTGTTAGAGCTTTATTAATTTAACATTTACATAATAATTATATTAAACACTATTAACCACTTAACAGCGTGTTTTTTCTGACAAATTGCTTAAAAAAATAAGCATATTTTTCAAAAAAAATTTCTGTTTAAATCGATTATATAAACTCAAATCAAGAGTGAAAACTGTTGCAATTATTGATTTTATGAAATAATTGAAATTTCACTTAAAGTTGCTTTTTCCCAGTGAAATAAGAGGACTGGAAAAACATTTTACAGGAATTGAATTCAAAAAAGAAAATGTACAGATACTTACATCTAATATCTTTTTAAAATTCAGTTTTTGTATGGTAAATTTTAAAAACAATGAGCTAAGATTAGTCCAACATCACAATCGGGACAAAAATATCTTGTTTCCTTTCTCATCCGTTTTCCAGAATCATTTCTTTTCTAGCAACAAACAAAGTACTGCCTTGTTGGTCTCAACCAACTTCTTTTCACTGGGAGCAATCACTTCTAAAAAGTGTCAGTTAATCGTAAGGGATTGGGCAAAATTCCTGGAAGTCCTTTTTTATCATTTACTGTCGTATGTCTTTCGATAAGACGATCTATTATATCAAGTCTAAAACTCAGGTGTGTGTACTTTCCTCCATGCTTCTGGTATAAAACAAAAGCATTCCACAACGATATATCCAAAAGGTGGAATATTTTTTTATAATATTAGATTAGATAAGATTTAAGATAGAGTGGTTCTAAAAGAACTTAGCACCACGACCATAGGTCGATTGTACTATACCCCTTAGAAAGCCCTATTTGAAGATACCAGTGGCTGAAGCAAAATTCAGCAGACATTTTACAGGAATTTCCTGCAACATCCAAGGTTCAATCAAGTGCTGACCCAAGTGTTCAAATCTATGTGCCGAAAAAGTTTCACATTCATACAAGATGTGTATTGAAGTTTCTTTCATATAATGACAACTTCTACAAGTGGGATAATCTGAGACTCCCATTATGGTGAGATGTCTTTTAAGTTGGCAGTGTCCTGTAAGTAGTCCCACTGCTTTCCTTAGACTGCTTCTATTAAGCTTTAATAATTCTTTTTGCCTTTTACTAGGGCACATGCTATTTAATATCTTTGCTTGTCTTTGATCATTGGCATTGTACCAATTCATAAACTTTTTTTCTGAAGAGATCAAAGACATTCTTTCTGATCAATTCTTTAGAAATACCTAGCATTAGTTCAGGACCAAAAAGTCGGTTGTTGATCCAGTCCTTGCCAGCTCATTAGCTAATTCATTGCCAGGAACACCAGAATGCCCAGGCACCCACATTAAAGTGATGTGGTTATTATTAGCTAATTTACACAGAGTGAGATAACATTCCCAGACAAGAACAGAAGTTACATTAGACTTCTGTAGAGCTAGTAATGCAACTTGACTGTCAGAAGAGATAATTATTCTTTTACAAGAATAGTTTCTGTCCAAGCATATTCTACTGCACATGAGAATGGCAAACATTTCTGCTTGGAATACAGTTGTGTATTTACTCAAGGGAAATAATAACTTTGTGCCATCAGCAGGACAACAAATACCAGCTCCAGTGTTGGAATTCATTTTTAAGCAATCAGTATACCAGTAAATACAGATTTCACTAATGGCAACATTATTCCAGTCTTCTCTCAAGGGAAATTTGATTTTATAAGGCTTATCAAAAGCAAACTTAACAATCGTGTAATCAGTAGGCATACTTATAAAAGGATGACTAGTTACGTCAGCATTGAGGTTTCCCCAGGATAAAAACCTAGAGTAGTCCTTCACTGACCAGTATTTTTAAGTGTCTTCATGCTAAGTATTTCTTCTGCTTCAATACGCACATAAAGGGGATGCATACCAAGCAGAAGCTCCAGTGTAGACGTGGGAGTTGTTCATACACACCCAGAGGTAGCTACACAAAGCATCCTTTGTAATTTTGTTAATTCTGCTTTAGCAGTTTCATTTTTGATTCTAGGCCACCAGACCACTGAGCCATAGGTAATAATGGGACAAATGATCATAGTGTAAATCCAATGAATAACTTTGGGATTTAAGCCCCAAGTTCTTCCAAATGCATTTCTACATAACCAGAAAGCTTTTTTTGCTCTTTCAATGCAAAACTTCAAGTGCTTGTTCCAACTGAAGTCCATGTCAAAAAATACTCCTAAGAATTTAACTTCTTTGGAGCAAGTTAACTCTTGACCAAAAAAAGTTATCTTTCTCATATTAAGATTCTTTTTCTTTGTGAAGGCTACCATAATGGTTTTTTGAGGGTTTACAGAAACTGTGTAAAACTGGTTACAGTGACTGGGTAATCCTTGTGAGATGGTACTTCAATCATTATAGGATTGTATATTGTAGATAATAGAGATACAGGTTTCTTATCAATACATTTGATTAGGCAAACCTTTCCTCTCTGGTACGCACAGATTTCGCATTTTTTTAGTTTTTTTGACTGTAATTCTTTTGGAACGTCTTTTCTGTTAAGTTTGAGGGTGCCATACATATCTGTTCGATTGTTGAGAAGGATATCTGCCAGTTCTGGTGATGTGTAGTAATTGTCTGTAGTCAGGCAATATCCAATTTTTTCAATAATGGTTGCATAAGAGTCATCACTACTTCAGATGACTTGCACAAATGCTGGTACTTATCATCAAAAATTATCTTTCCCAGTGTTTAAAATAAGTGGATATACATAACCTGTCTTTCATTCACATAAAATAAAACTTTATCGAACTGTGATCTTTTTAGAGGTATATATTGTTTCCAGTGTAATCTTCCCTTGTACAACATCAAGCTGTCACTAATTGTAACATTTTTCAAGTGTTATAGTTTCTCAGAGTTGAGTATTCAAATGTTTGAAAGCAGGCCACAGTTTCTGTAATTTTGGACACTCATGTGTCTTAGTGTCGTATTTGGCATCATCAGAAAAATGTAAATAACGGCCAATAAGATGAAAGCATCGATAAGACATAACTTGAAAAAAAATGGAGTTGATGTTGAATGTCTCTTACTCCAGTATTGCTCTACATTAGGCTGTTTTACAATTCCTTGTAAAATATTCAAAGCAAGGAGAACCTGAATTTTGTTTTGTGACATTGGTTCCCACTTTTTTGCTCTGCTTTTCTGTTGAATATTACTATTTCAAATAATCCGATCTGCAAATTTGTTTCAGAAACTACAATTTCAAGCAGATCATCATCAAAGAAAATATCAAGAAATTGTAGAGTTCCATTACTTATTGAAATGAACAGCTGGATTTGCAGTGGAAAGAAATCGTGGTGGAGGTGAAGGAGGATTACTAATAAGTTCACAAAAGTTCTAAACTTGAGTTAGATCATCCGAAATTTCTGTTTCCTTATCACTAGAGAAGTCTGAAAACGAACTTTCATCACTCCCAGAATCATTTACAGAAATTTCAGATTCACTGTCTGATTCAATATCAGAGTTATCTTCTGTGATAAGCCACTCAGTATCACTCATTCTTTAGTACAGCTTCAAATTTAAATGAAATTCAATTTGCAGCAGCTAGTGAAAATAAAATTCATGCCTATTCCTTCATAAAACAAAAGCGCCAAAATATTTTGCAAGCATACCTCTACTTCCTTTACCCATGTATAAAAAAAAAAAAGAACCATTCACTTTTGCAATGATACCTCTACTGAGCTACCAGAGACATCTGTTAGAAACATTGCATACTAAAGAAAGAAAAAATTTGGACAAATTATTGCAATAAAGTAAAAAAAAATCAGTCGCACGAGCGGCACTCTGGGAAAACGGAAGGCTCCATTTCAAGTACCCGAACGGTGTTTGGGCAAAACTGAGAAGTGGTTAAACCTTTCCTTAAAAAAATGTGTTTTTTTAATTATTATTTGTGTGGCTCTCCAATCTGTTTAGTAATTTGTGTTGACCCAGCATCAAGTTTGGTCTGGATTGCCCTGATCTTTATATTCCAAAATAAAATTGCCTTGACAATTTTCATTGCTGATTTTAATGAAGGCTTTTTATATGCAAAATATTCTGAACAAGTTTCTGCACCTAAAATATATTTACTTTGCCACCTATTATTATATTGCCATTCATCATTAATATTAAATAATTTGTGTGATTTTGGCTACATTGTTTCAAACACTTATTGATCTGATTTTTTGTTAAATATTATTGCTTATGAAAAATTTGAAGGGCATTTGATTTTTGCCTGTTCTCAATTATATTTTAGATTTTGCATTTTATTTGCATCTATTTTAGGAAAAGAAATGGTAAAGTATGAACAGTCTCTTAATTTATATTTATGTCCAGTGCCCTGGAATAATTGATACTTATCCTTACAACAGCATGAGTTTTCCTATTTTTATTCTGTATAATTTGCCAACTTTTGATTATTTTGTAAGAATTTCTCAATAATTGTATGTTGTCTATAATTCAGATCTTGGATTATTATTTTAGTGACTTTGTTATAGTCATACATGACTATGTTATAGTGATAAATTTTTGTTGAACAATGGAAGTGTATACTTGTGATCATTTGCAAAATTTTTGTTAACAAAAACTTTGTTGAGATCAAACTCAACACTTTTGGCATAATGTTATGGTACATGATTTTAGAGTTATTAGCTTGTTTATAAAGCAAAAAACCTTGTATAATTTTTAAAATAACTAAATAAAATCTGATTATAATTTGTTTTTATAGGGATAGGTTACAACGTGAAAGAGAAGAAGCTCTCCGTGATTTTAGGACAGGTAAAATGCCAGTCTTGGTAGCAACTGCTGTTGCAGCCCGTGGACTTGATATAAGAGATGTTCGACATGTCATAAATTATGATCTTCCTCAAACTATTGATGAATATGTGCATCGTATTGGAAGAACGGGGCGTGTAGGGAATCTTGGCAAAGCAACCAGTTTTTACGATTCTAATTCTGATAGACCTTTGGCAAGGTCATTAAAGAAAATATTAATTGATGTAAGTTAATGCATTTTTTGTTTAGTAATGCAAAGGAAGTTTTGTAATTAATAAATATTAACTGTTCCACTGTGTATAATGGAAAATGTTTGTTCTATAGATTTTTCAGAAAATATTCTAAAACTATAGAAAAGACTTATTTTAAAATAAATTTTGAATTTTATGTAGGAATTTTTTAAGTGTGGAAGAATTCTTTAGTACTTATCTAATTTAAGACTTCTAGTAACTCTTAATATACAAATAACAATATCCTGATGATTTATTGTCAAAGAGAATATTTTAGTAAATGTCGTATATTTTAACAGTTGTATTTAAAATTTTGTGTTGCTGACACAATCTTCAGATCTCGGGGTTTTTTGTTTGTTTAATTTTTGCTGTGAAGTTTTCATTGCATTCTCCTAACCCGTCTAAAATGCTAATTACTCGGAAACTCTTATCAATTTGGGTAAAAGATAAAAATTGCTAAAAGAAAGGTCACAAAAAAAAATTAAAATATTAAGATTAACACAAAATTTTTAACATAAATCATTTTTAGAATATATAATCTAAAAAGAGTACAAATGATCTTTTTGCAGTGTTACCATTTTAAACATTGTTTCAAGCAAAATTAGTAATTGTTGCTAGTAGTGTATCCTGATTCTTCTCTCAATATCAGTAGAATCCGATTTTTTTCTCTAAGCTTAGCAGGTATGCCTGTGTTGCTAATACGAAGTAGTTGAACGTGTGACAAATAACCTTGCTGGACATGTTATTTAAGTAATGGGTATTAAAAATTAATTTTTTTATCCATAAATATATCAGTCTCCTGTCTAATTGTGAAAATGATATTACATAAATGTTTAATAAAGTTTAAGAAATATAGTTATCAGAAGTGATGTTATGTTTTTATCATATTTATTTAAGTCCTCAAGTCCTTAATGTCATGTTAGATTTGTGCAGTATTTTAAGACATAATTCTGCTGTATTTTGTGCTTCCCTGCCCATACTGATATGTAGAAACATTAATTAACAAGTAACTTATGATCACTCTTCTGACAGGCAAACTAATTTTCTTGTTGGCTAATTACTATTCCTCAATGCGTAGAAATTATCTTAACATTTCTCAGTAGTATAATACAGCACTTAAAATTTTAAAAAATTGATAGAGGCTTCTAAGACTTCTAAATTATTTTAATTATTGCAGTTTATCTAAAACTAAATTAAACCTGTGGCATTATAGCTCATTTTGACCAAGACCTAGAGTGGCCATATATTTTCCTGATTGAAGACTTTGGGTGAGAAGCTTATGTCCTGGTTAGGTGTTCAGTCTACCATGAAACCTCCAGTGATTGAGTATCAAGCATAGTTGAGAATCAATTTCATCGACCCACTGAAGGGATGAAAGGTTGAGTTGATATTGCTCAACCTGATGATCAAAGCATGCCTTAGGAGCATGAGGAGCTACCATTAAGCCATCAGGCATCACAGTTAATTTTTTTTTAGAAATTTATTCAGAAGAATTGTCTTGTAGCTTTTTGATTTTTTAGGAAATAATGTTGCATAGGAGTTGGAAATGATTTTCATTATGATTAATCTAAAATTGTTTTTAAAATTTCTTGTTTAGAAGAAAAATACTGAATATTAAAGCAACTTTGGTCTCAAAGTGAAGAAATGTTCAGTTTTGCTTACTTTATCAAATTTAAACAGCTTTGCATTATTTTTACTATATGAAACTTTGAAATTAATACAGGAAAACTTATCATGCAATAATTACCAGGGCCACTAGATCTGAATGGCAACCACAACAATTCCTTACTTCTTAAAAGTAAACTGACTAATCAAAATTTTGTATATGTATTAAAGAAATTAAAATATTAATAAATTTCTTTAAGAATGTACATGCTTTTGAAGTTTTAGATATATATAAAGGTGTAAAGGATCTTGTATAATTTTACCATAAGAAAGATATGGACTTTAAATTATGTAAAAATATGTATGAATATATGTCTACTGTCATGTGCATTGTTATTTCAACTGTATATTTTTCTTCACATAATTGAATTGTATAAATTTTCTCTTTAAAAATTAGATTGGAAATCAATAGGAATGAACAAATTTTTTAGACTAGCTTTATGAAAAAGCAGGATTGGGAAATATTAAATCCACCTTAGTGAGGCCCTCTTCAATACAAAAGTTAAAATGATTTCTTACTATACACACCTCAGGCCTTGATGTCTGTTGTCCAGCATCCAATTTTGCCAATCTGTCAGCCAGATGATTAGCACTCTAGCCTTTTGTTAATCAGTTCATCAGTTCAAATCCCACCTTGGGTATGGAAGTTTGTAATCGTTCAGAATCCAGTTTAAAATCTAGCTCCAAGTTTAATTAGTGCTTAAAAAATGCACTAATAAACGTCAAACATAAGTATTCGACTAGGATCCACTTTTAAAGTGTTGATCCTAATTTAATCAGTTCTCGTTGCCTTCCTTAAAAAAATGTTGATTTACAAACTGACCCAAACCTTTCTATACCCGTGTACACTCACAATCCAGGAAATATTTTAAAAGCTTCAGTCTTTTTTTTTTTTTAAATAGTAAAACGTTTTAAGAAAAATTAAGACCCGTCTGCTTGTAATGGAAGAAGAATTCACTATTAACAGTTTGTTATAAATTACATTGTTTTCTTGAAGTTTCTCTCAATATTTTTTTTGTGTTAAATTGAGATTTTAAAAGAAAACAATTGTAAAATGTTACACAGTTAGGATTATAAAATTTTTCTTCTGAAGAATGTTCATTATTTTTAAATTAATACATATTTTTGTAAAAATTAACTGGGCACTTACAAAATCACTTCAACTTAGAGTATAATTGTTGGTGTTGCTTTCTTATAGTAAATATAATTTTTCTTTTTTATGCTTGTAGTTAAATTATCTGTTAGTGTGATTATAATTTTGCTCTTTTATAGCCTGTTTTGCATACTTATCCATTAAATCAGATCAGATATAAAAAAATTCATAGAAGGGGAATAAATTTATCAGTTTTTAATTTATTGAAATGTATATTACAAACTTTGCTTGTGTTTTTAATTCTACCTTTTGCATGGTGAACTTGACTGTCTGGAATTTGCTGTTAATTTTTAAAAATTAAACTGCCTAATTATTAAGAGTAACTTAATGTAATTTATAAGTGCTTTAAAAAGATGCACTCTTAATACTTTATTTTTTGAAAGGCACAGCAAGAGGTGCCCGATTGGTTATCTGAAGAAGCAAATAATGCTAGTGAAACTACTATTCAATACGGTGGTCGAGGAGGATTTGGTTCTAGGGATATCCGCAATAAAGTAAGCTTTAGTGTGTTATAAGTGTTTTGTTTAAAGATGAATAACATAATTTTTTGTACATTTCTTAAATTTATTTTATAATGTAATAACTTTTTCACTGTATATTTTCAACTTAGTCATTTAAAGTAATTTTAAACTCAAACTTGTAATTAAATTTGCACTTTTAACAGGATTAATTTTTAGTGTATTTTAATTTTATTTAGAGTGTACCAAAACCAATGTCGTGTATAATACTAGAAAAATTTCATTTATTTGTATTTTGAAATTTTTACTTTTAACCTTAAATTGCAATCAAAACAATTATTCAATCAGAAATTTTTTTTGTTTTCAAAGCATTTATATTTTATTTCACTTATTTAGTAAACACATTCTTGTAAATTCGTTTTTTTTTTTTTTTTTTTTTTTTTTTTATTATAATATTTTAAGGGAAGGGTTAATGGCCCTTCTCTGCCCCAATTATTCATGTTATTTCATTCTTTAATCCTTGAATTCAGTTTCATAAATTATAACTTTTTGTTATGTAAACAAATGGTTCTATGTCACAGGAAAACTAACATTCTAATTTAAGTTGTCATCTCAAATTAGTTCAGAAAGGCTTGTCTGATTTTTCTATTAACTGATTTGATGGTATTAAGATAGGACAATTTTTATTAATATTCTAAATATTTCTGCTATAATTAATGAACTGTTGTAATCAATCTGTGTAAACCAATAAAGGTATTTCAATAAATCAAGTAATTTATTATTTAAACCAATTTTGTTAGTTTAAGTGAAAAATTTTGGAAGTCTAAATTGATTGTTTCAACATTTTATTCTGAAGTCTGAAAATTGTTAATTGTGTTTACTAAAAAGTATTTGTAATTTTGAAGATCTAATTTTTTGTATTCCAATTTCCTTTGTGTACCTATTCATTGATTTTTATTAGAATTCATTGCTCTTCACCTTTTTTCATTTCTTTTTGAAAAATAAACTTAAAATTGTTGCTTTTTTAAAAATTTTTGCTAAGGTTTGCACTCTATAATTTACTTGACACATTATTTTGCCTAGTATTAGCAATTTAACAAAGTTAGTCGGAAAAAATTTATACACTTTCAATATCGTCATTTGGAATTAAATACAATACTAAAATTGTTTCATTATTTTCTTGTAGCATTCTTAAAAGTTCTTAGCAAATAATAGTTTCTTCTTAGCAAATAAGGTTTCTTCATGATGGTAATACTTCATGAAATTGTAATGTCACATTTTATTTTGCAGATAATGGACTGCACATTTTAATGTATAAATTATTCATTATTGATAGTAGCAAATTTATGATGTGCAATAGTGATTTGTGGATGTTGATAAGAAAAAATTTTGCATTTTATTTTTTCTAATCTCTTTATAGAAGTTAAGTGTTCAGCAATAAATGCCAAGAAAATTATTTAGAAATTGGCTTTATATTATAAAAGTGATAGATACTAAATTATAAAATTATTTCTTTTTTAATAATATCCTAGTATAAATTTTATAGGAAAAGCAAGATCCTAAATCATAATCTGGTAAGTCAATCTTGAAGCTTAATGATTAGCTCTGCGGTTTTTGTTTTTTATTATACAAAACTATATAAAGTTAGCAATGCTTTATAATACAAGGTTATTTTTCTTGCATAACTGCATGAGTGTGAAAGAAAAAATAAGTGTAAAAAAAATCATAATAAAATTCTTAATACTTTACAAAAACTTAGTTGATGCTGCTGCATTGTGACTATTAAAAAAGCTCATTTAAATAATATAACCGATGTTTCTTAAATTCAAACATTTGCCAGATTTTTAAATTTGGATAAGTACAAAAAAATTGTTTATCTTTTGTGATGCAGTATTGATAAACATACCATGGTTTAGAAATTGCCAAGTAATGATTATCTTAGTTATTTCAAATTATTACCTACAATTGAATTTTTGTCACTTCCAGGGACGAAGCAGAAATATCAATTCTGATGATGCTTTTGATAATAACTTCAGCAGCCATCAGCCATCAACATTTGATGACCCTGTTGTTGAGGATGAAATCTGGGGATAGGATTACTTTTAAGATTCTTATTGTCATTGTAACCTTCTCTTGTAATATATGTAAAAAGGAAGCAAGTATATTTTGATTAAAATTTCGTTTTGCATATATTGTAGAGCTTTCTTTATGAAGACAATTTTAATGAAATAATTCGTCAGAATTTTAAAACTGTGAAAGCTCTTTGAAGGAGCTTCTAAATTGTCGTCTTTACCATCTTTTAATAATTGATGGTGAAGACAAAAATGTTCTGTATAATAAACCACTTCAAAAGACATGTGTCATTTGTTTGAAATTGTCAATATTCAAACTATTTACACCAATTAAATCATAACTAAAATTTAAATTCATTCATTATGTTATGAGTATTCATAGTATTGAATTCATATGACTTTCAAATTTCACATTAACATTATGCATTCACTTTAATTGTTGTATATAACTATATTAACTGGGTAGGGTCTTTACATATATAAATTAATCTTAGAAATGATATGTGCTGATCATTAAGAAATGTATGAAAAATCAAACTTTTTGTTTGACTTTTATTTTAGTGTTAATTTCTTCAAATAGCCTAATTATGAGATTTGTATTGCATGACAAATAAGACACATAATTATTGATCACAGGAATAAATAACTGGGTTTGTGAAATCCCATCTCAAATGCAGGTATTACTATTAGGAATCCATATTAAACTGTTGGCCTTGGTGTGCAAAAATCATAGAGTAGCAAACAAAGAAAACAGCAACATGAATGTTAAAAATGTTTTTGTTTGATAAAAAGTCTGCATTTAATGCATTAATATATATTTTTTAATTACAACTGAAAAATATGTTAATCAATGTTAAATGCAGGCTGGATTGTTGCAATTTGTAATCAATTAACTGCGGTACATTTCATTAATTTTAATCCTAAATTTTGCTTCTGAACTTTGCATAATGAAAATGATGCACAACAGTAAAGTCTTATTTCAGGCATAGTTTCCAAGAAGCAGTGTTTAATGTAGTGACAAATTTCATCATTAAGTTTTAACCATAAATTTAAAAATTCATTTATTTTCTGCTATCATATGGCTGCTTTTAAAGGTAGTTCAATAATTCTCAAATTGAGCATATGGTTTCTAAGTTCTTAAGCTCCTTCTCAATTTTATGCATATTATTCCTTCTTTATTTGCACAGATATAAAAAGAGTGTCAAGTAATAGTAATCTTTTAGCAAAGTTTAAGCAAGTTTTGCACAACTTAAAATTTTTTAATGCCCCTTGAATTTCTTGGACTTTTTACTTACCTTGATACATTTTTTAGAAAGAATATAATTTTGAGTTTTCAGATTTTCAAAACTCCTGGAATTTTAACTTGAAGTAATCACCAAACAAAATCATATTGTGCAATCAGTTGGGCGATTGTGATTCTTTTTCTATTTGCCTTTTTTATATTCATAAAATTCCACTGAATATTTAAATATGTTTTCCATGTCTCTTGTGGTCAAAATTGTGTATAATTTAGTGAATCAGGATATATTTATCAATGAAAAAGCTGAAATTATTTTATATACCTGGTGAAAGGGGTTTTTTCACTGACCAGTGGAATTTGGAGAAGCCATACAAAGATTTTTTTTGTATGATTCAGAAGAAATAAATGCCCATCTGCTTTGCAAGAAAGACTTGTGTATCTGAAATATTCCCATATTTCGGATACAAAAGTATGCAACCCAATCCCATATCGAAAAAAAGGGGTGTGTATTAGAGTGGGTTTTATTTGCCAAAAATTTATGCATTTAAAAGATTGTTAACCGCTGTTACTGTTAAAGAACGGGAATCCAAAGCATGCTCTGAAATTTTAGATTCATGTCTTTCTTAAGAATTTTTTAAAAGTTGAAATTCTTTGGGCCTTTAAAGTTTTAAACAGTGGGTTCATCTACAGTTTTTATAGCAATATAAATTCTCTTTCAAGTAATGTTTCCCAGACTGTTATTGCAAAGCAGTTCAGTTGTGTAGGAAAAAAAGTGCTAATTTAACAGTTTTTGGAATTGCATCTTTCCAATTTTTTGAAAGAAAAAGTTAAGAAAGCTTGTGCTTGATGATGGCTTAAATATTTGTCAACAAAATTTTGTATATGTAAACAATTACTGAGAAAAATCTATTAAACGATAATAAAGAAATAGAAAAAAACTAGAATATGGATAGGTAATTATACAGTTTTAAAGTTTGAAAGCAAGCAAAAGAAAAATTAAAAATTGCTTTTATTATATAATTTGGGGGAAAATGCCATTCTGGAAATTAATTTATATTTGAGAAGAGTTGTTTTATGCATCTTGAAATATTCAATAAATTAATAAATTGAAATCTATTAATGTTTAAAACCCAAAATTTAGCTTTTATTTTATACAGTGTATAATCCAAAAATATAAAAAAGTATTGATTATTTAAATAAATTTTTCTGTTATAGACGTAAAATCATTGAAGGTTTTTGAAATAATCAAAAAAGTATAATTCTAACTTAGATATTCTCATGGCTTTTCTATTTACAAATATAATTGAAAAATGATTCATTTACAATATTATATGCATATTTGCTTCAGAACAATTAGTAAAATAAAAATTATTTAAGATGAATGTCGATTCCTCCTGGAAATTTTTTGATTTAATTTTTGGAAGTATATTTAAATCGTGTTTGAAGTATGTGCCGTGTAGAGGACACTTCAATAAGTCTATTTGTTTTCCAGATCTAGATTTTTGTAGTAATGATTTCTTATTCATAATCACAAAGCCAAATTTAAGGATGCAGTTTGTATTGCAAATTTCAACTTTCTGTTTTGATGTGTGATTATATTAAGATTCACGGGAGATTTGTTGGTGCTTAGTATCTTGCCTGAAACAGTTGTCAGATAGTGAAAGATTGAAGCTTTATATATATATAATATCTTGCATTTGAAAAATTTGATTTTACATTCATAGTTGGTACCATGTCAAGGCGAGAATGAATTTGGAAATCTGTAGCGATATTGCCCATCTCTTTTTATATAAGCATTTTTACTTTTTAAGTGATTTAAAACACTTAACTTTTACGAACTTTATACAGAAATCAATTACTTGTAATTATTTGGTTTAATCAGTGAAAATATTAAAGGCTCGAGTATTCTGTCCCAATCTTTCCGTAGAATTTTCCAGTTCCGAGAGACATTGTAGGGATGATAGGCGTTATGAAAATTTATTTGAGATTTATTATCCTAATTAATAAGTCTGATATTTTTCTAGTTCATTGCTTAAACTCTCAGGCACTACCTCCTTTGAGAATTTTCTGAAAATCAAGCAGCAGAGCATTTCCCCTTTATCATCATTAAGTGTAAATTTTTTAAAGTAATATTAAATTTTATAATTTCGCTCTAGAGGTGTTTTAAGTCTCTACTTAGACTATTTGATTGACTTATACGAAATTTTACCACTTGTTTTTTTTAATTAAATAATGCATTTAAATAATTACATACCGTTTATATGAAGTCAGGAATATATTAATATATGTTACACATTTTAGATTAATGCTTATTCGGATAAACGTTGATTGTGATGTGATATTAATAGCTTATAAAAAATTTATGCTTTACCCACGAATCGAAATCTACATAAAAAGAAAAAGTGTTAAAAGAAATGTGATCCAATTAAATAATTTTTAATTAAATTTTTTTTGTATCTTAGATTTGTTAGCTCTCTTTATTTAACATTAGTCCTTGCTACAAAAAATTCTCTGTAAACACATAATTTTTCAAATGAATGTTATAGATGTTTTAGATAAGGGAAAAAATGTCGCAGCCCGAAGCTACGCGGTAATATCCCATTGGATTTCAAGTCTATCGCCTTAACCACTCGGTCACGACTGCCTCTAACGTAGGGTGTAAGAAACAAAAGTGTTAAAAGAAATAAGACCGCTGGTTGTCGATATGTATAATTCAGTATGAAAAACGTTTTCCTTGAGGAGGAATTACATTGAAGCATATTGTTATAATTACATATTTAGCTACTAATTTCGATAAATTAAAAAATTTCTTTCACTATTTTCATAACACTTTTATCATTTCATGGTTACTTGGTGGCATTCGGAATTGGAAAACTTTCAATAAATTGCATCCTGCTTTAACATAAAGAATTCTGCTAAATCTTTATGAAAATTATTTTTAGGTTTTTTAATATACTCTGTTGAATTTGTTTATCGTGCACTTTATTAGTTATGTTTTTCATTATTTGACTTTGTAGTGGCTACTGCAAAAATTACTGTGTAAATATACAATTTTTCAGAGGAATGTTCAAGACTAGTTTGATGATGGGAAAAAGAAACGCAGCCTGTAGGTTTAGAACCTACGCGGGAATATCTATTTCGTAAATCTATTTCTTTAAGCTTTATTAAGAATAAAGCTTAAAGAAATAGATTTTATAATTTTTTTTTAGATAATATGGTTTTAAAGAATTTCAGAGCAATTTGTTTCCTACTGCTGTTGATAGCACTTAATTGTAAATTGTGTAATGTGTTAAATTAGGCTGTAAGCATGACGTAAAAAATAAGTTTTAAAAAAAGATTAATAAACTATCAGCAACTGCTGTTAAGTGGAAAAAAATTTTCATAATCAAGTGTAAAGTATAACATTTTAAATCTTACCGAAACATTAAATAAGAAACGGAAAGTTGAATTTGTCCAGAAAAAAGCTGAGAAATTTCGATGAAGGGGTGTATTTGTAGTGACGTGAATTGTATCACATCATTATGATAAAAATACACATATTCAATCATATTCTTATCTCATTTCCTGAATTACTAACTGCACAACTTTGAAGATAAATTTCTTCACATTTTATCTTTAGAGCATGAATTAGCTTTTATTCTATCTCTTACATAAAATAAAAATTACATTATAGTTCATTATACATTTTTTTGAATAAATTCATTTACAAACAAAAAGAACATGTGATTACAATTTATATTTATGTATGTGCGTACCTATTTAAATAATTCATTTCTTTTAGAAACTTAAATCAAATTAATTTATTTTTATAATGCTTAATACATTTTTGTTTAAAGCATACGTAAATGGAAGTTTAGAAAATTATTATTTTTATTTAGCTACATTTGTTAGTAAACCTATACTATTTTTATGGAAAAGTAAATTTAATACCAGTAAATAATAAGAAAGCAAAATATGTGGTATAAAACATTGGTGTTCTTGTCCTAAAACATATTTCCTGCCGAAAATAAAAATTATGACAAAATCAGTTTAAAAAGATATTACTAAGATGCGAAAATACTTTTTAAAAAATGTATAAAATGCCATAATTGAACTCAGTATAATAGCACTTGTAATTTTCGGAACAGATACACTTATGATTTTCAGAACAGATAATTTCCGAAAATTAGAAAAGGATAAAAATAAAAGGGTAACTGCCTTTTCGTTTCCTGGGTGCGAACAGGAAAAGAAATCAGCTACCAAGAAAATAGGGCCTGCATATGGGATTTACTAACAGCCATGAAAAAGAGAAAAGTTTGCTAATTGTGCATATACTTTCCCACCTTGACCCCAGAGTAATAGTGTAACGTCTTAAGGAATAAACTGGGATTGCTCTTTTCTCCTTCAGTTTGCTTTGCAATATATATATGTATATATATTAGAAAAATCAGAGTTCATATTTGAGGCTTTAAATATATTTTGATAAATAGTAGTACTGAAAAATTATAAAAAGTAGATTATTATGTGCTGAAAATGGTTTGAAATTGAAATCCTCTAAAAAATGATTAGTTCAAGTGTGAAAATGATTAAGAAGTTAAAATGAAACGAAGAAAATATTTTTAAATGAAGCACAAAAATTAAAAACTGTAATATAAAATACTTAATAAGAAAATATAAATTTGAGAGTGATGGAGAAGAATAATTTATTTACTTATATACCTAAAGATGAGAAAATTATATAGCTAAATTGTCGCTTGACACTTTAAAATGAACACTATAAGGTCATTGTATTCAAAAATTTTTGATTTTTGACTAGTTAAAATGAGAATGATTACGCTAAGAATCATAAAAATAATATTTAAAGATGATGTTATAAATTTGGCTGCAAGCCTGGAGCTCTGATGTTGGATAGCTGGAGTTCTGATATTTTGTTATAGATGAAGAAAATTTAAGAAATTTGAGAATGTAATATACACAGAATTTAGATGGAATGTGAGACCTTAATCTATTTTACGACATTTCGAGGAGTGAAATATTTAGAATATTTTGTAATGTTTATGATTTTATCTAGAAACATATAGTATTTTAATTTGTTAAGAGGCTAAGCCTTACTCACACACAAACACAAATCATTTGCTTATTCCCAAAGGGAAGATTATTTAATTCCTAAATTAATGTTCTATTTTTCTTGAATTGAATTCACTTCTTCAGATACGAATGATGATATCGCCATATTTGCACTACAAAGTGCGGATTATGTAATAGGTTATATTTCTTTTAAAGTTTGCTTAGAAATATATCAAGAAACAATGACGAGATGCCTGATCTAAGCAAATAGAGAGGTAGACTTTCCATTACTACAAAAAATCATTGATAGAAATTATAAGCGAAATAAATGGAATTTTTCGTAAATTTTGTAACGAAATATTTTATAACGCAAGAAAAACTACCTTATTTTCTTTCTTTATTTAGGAGATAAGATATTCGACATTTTTTTCTGTTTGAAAATATTTATACTTAGAGACAAGAGCAACTGTTGCTTCCTCATAAGGCGCTTTAAAAATTAATCAAATCTCATAAGATTAAAGCAAATGGAAATTATATCAAGAAAAATAAAATAAGTATATTTTATAATTTTGTTTTGATTTGAATATTGATATTAAGTTTTTATCATTTAATGAATCATAATAACAAAATTGTGTTAAATATTTTATGCATCTGTATATTTTTCTGCAAAACAGTAAATCGAATTATATTACTTTTAAAAATCTCCGAGCAGAGCTTTTTCTCTCTCATTGCTAGATTAAAAGCTCACAACGGATATTTCCGGTGTCGAATTCGAGAAGCATTTGAGGCAGCCCTACTTTTCCCTCACCCATGAGATTTACAGTAATTTAGTTCCCGGAAGAAATACCCCGAGTCTGTAATGAGGGCAGTTGACAGGGGACAGTCTTCAAGGCAAATTGGCCACATATGCGAAGAAAATCTGTATGGGAACATGCTAATGAAAACTAGGAGGCGGGGGAGGGGTTATATTGTCCTCTTTACCCCTATTGCGGTTAAGTGGTCCTCTCATTCCCCTCTTAAACTTCTGCCCCTCCATTGAGTTAAGAATTCTTTTTTCTTTGTAAACAGGTGCTGTGGCGTGGTTTATGAGTTTTAATTCACCAATCAGTTCTTTCGGTCTTTGTAAGAGGGACTGCCCCCAAGCAAGTGGGCTAGGTGGCGCTGAAGCTCATTTCTAACTTTATTTTGAGAAAGGATTCTCCTTAACCACTTGGGAACGACTTTCCCTATCGTAGGATATAAGAAACAAAAGTGTTAAAAGAAATATGATCGATGATTATCGATATGTTTACTTCAATATGAAAAAAAACATTTTACTCTTGAGGAGGAGTTACATTGAAGCATATTGTTATAATAACCTATTAAGCCACTGATAACGATAGTTTAAAAAATTTCATTTTCATCCAATTTCGTAACACTTTTATCATTTCATTCTTACTTGTTGGCATTCGGAATTAGAAATCTTTCAAGAAATTGCATTCTGCTATAACATAAGCAATTATATTCTGCGAAATCTTTATGACAATTAAATTTTTAGGATTTTTTAACATACTCTGATGAGATTCTTTATCATGCACTTCATTAGTTTCGTTTTTCTTTGTTTGATTTAATAGTGGCTACAGCAAATATATACAATTTTTCAGGTGAACGTCAGAGACTAGTTTGATGATGGGAAAGAAAAACGCAGTTTGTAGGATTCGATCTTACGCGGGAATATAAGAATGGATTTCTAATTTATCGCCATAACCACTCGGCCACTTCTCTCGGGGCTGTTAAAATGCAACAAAAAACTTACCTGAAATTTGATCTATTATTTCGATAACTGTACTGGTATATGAAAAACGTTTTCCAGAAGCAGAAATTACTTTGCAGCTAATTTATGAAATGTATCTCAACTGTAAAGAAGCATTAATGAATTTTCTCATTCATTTTTTATTGTTTCGTGGCAAATTTGGATTTAGAATGATTTAAAGAAATTGCACGAAATTTTTCCTCAACAGTATTTTTTCAAAACACTGGTTGAAAATAAAAATTTTAAATTATAACATACTTTTGTATTGAGTGTTAGAGAATTTAACGATAATGGAAATATAACGCTGTGCCGGCAGGATTCGAACCTCCGCGGGAATATCCCAAAGATCGGAAAGTCCATCGCTTTAAGTTCTCGGCCACGACAGTTTGTGATGCTTGCTAACAGAAATTAAAATGTTGAAAGAAATGGGACTAAAAGTTTTGATAAATATGTTTGAATATGAGAAACGATTCAAAGAAGAATGATTGATTTTGGGCTTATTACTAGAATAAAAATTCTTGACTAATAAAAAGGCTATAATTTTAAATACTCTTTTTCATTAATGAACTTAATATTTCATTGTTTCCTGGCGACATTCTACTCACAATGATTTGAATAAATTGCATCAGGTTTAACCTCATCAATTATATTTTTCAAACAAATTGATGAAGCAAAAAATTAATTTCGGAATTAATAAGAGTTTCTCTGAATAAAATATACTTTGAAATTTATATTCTTCAAACAAATTGATGAATATAATCAGACAAACTGTGATTAATTCAAAAATTAATTTTTTTTATCTTGCATTTATTAGCTCTCTCTTTCTTAGTTTAACATTAGCACTTAATAAAAAAAAATCTCTGTAAACACATAATTTTTCAAATGAATGTTTTCGACGTTTTAGATCGGAGCAGAAATATCGCAGACGGTAGGCTTCAAAACCTTCGCGGGAATATCCCAATGGATTTCAAGTCCATCGCCTTAACCTATCGGCCACGACAGCTCCTTGCGTAAGGTGTAAGAAAAAGTGTTAAAAGAAATAAGACCGATGATTGTCGATTTGTCTATTTCAATATAAAGTTTTCCTTGAGGACTAATTACTTTAAAGCTTACTGTTATAATAACATATTTAGCAACTATAATGATAGTTTAAAAATTTCTCTTTCAGATATTTTCCCAACATTTTTATCAGTTCATTGTTACTTGGTGACATAGGGAATTAGAAAACTTTCCACAAATTGTATCATGCTTTAACATAAGCAATTATATTCTGCGAAATCTTTAAGAATGTTAAATTTTTAGGAGTCTTTAATATACTCTTTTATTTTGTTTATTGTGCTCTTAATTAGTTACGTTTTTCATTCTTCGACTTAATATTGGCTACTGAAAAATATTTTTGTGTACACATACAACTTTTCAGAGGAATGATTGTGACTAGTTTGATGATGGGAAAATAGAATCAGTCGGTAGTATTCGAAGCTATGCGGGGAAAATCCCAAAAGAACTCTAGTCCATGGCCTTAACCAATGGGCAACGACTGCTCGTGAGGCTGTTTAAATGTGACAAAAACTTACCAGAAATGGTATCTGTTATTTTAATAACTGTATTTGAATATTGAAAACGTTTTCCAGAAGCAGAAATTACTTTGAAGTTTATTTATAAAATCTATCTCGACTAAGGAATAATCAAATTTCTCATTCATTTTTTTACTGTAACATTTTCTTTGTTTCTTGGCGTCTTCTTATTTAGAGGGATTTTAATAAATTGCACGACGTTATTATTTTACAATTATTTCTTCAAAATACTTATGTTATTTTATGAAAATTATAAAATAACATAATTTAAAATTTAAAATGTTATTTTATAATTTTTTTTCAAATGAATGTTATATATTTCAATGATTATTTGAAAAAAATACGTAGCTAGCAGGATTGAAGCATAAACAAGAATATCTTAATGGAGTTCGAGTCCATCACCTTAACCATGATTGCTTGTAAGGTTCGGTAAAAGGAACAAAAATGTTGAAAGAAATGTGAGTAAAAATGTTCATAAATATTTTAGTTGTATATGGGGAGGGGGGGAAAGGCTTGAGGACAATCAAAAAATGCAATATTTTTTGCAAAATAAGACCTATTTTGCATGTTTTATAGCTGTTTTTTGATAAAAATTTGCAAAAAGAGAGCATTTTTGATTTTTAAAATTTAAACAAAAAGTGTGTTTTTCACTAAAAAATGTCGCCTTTTTCACTAAAATATATAGTATTTTTATATATAGTGTTTTTAAGTTGTGTTTGATGAAAAATAGAGCTTTTTTTCACTTTCAAAATTTACAAAAAATTTTACCTTCCATTGAAAAATTGAATACTAAAAAATGTATTATTTTTATGTTTTTAAGCTGTTTTTTGATAAAAATTGAGTTTTTTTAAGTTGTTTTAGTATAAAAATTTGTGTTTTTTTGGATATTTCAAAGTATGTTTTTTATAAGAAATGCAAGATTTTTTGTAAGTTTTTAAAACGATAAGATAAAAGTCATTGTATGTGTTTTTTTTAAAGAAAATCTATTTTTTCTATATGCAAGAAAAAGGTTTTAATTTATTTGATTGTCTATCACTACCAATTGATAATTTAACACGATCGTTTCTTTTACCATATGCAAAACATGTAACAGATTCGGTATCAGTTGTTAAAGGTCTAGTAAATATAAATTCTTCTCCAATTTGTAATTGTACTAAAGGATTATGTGTACGATTTTGAGATTTCAAAAAAATTGTAATTTTCATATGCATATTAGTTACTAGTTTTAAATCGGGTTCTAGTAGTTCAGAGCTCATTAAATTGAATTCTACAGGTGTAAAACCTCCTGTATGATATGATGCATATTTCTCTTTAATAGTAGCATAGAAAATTTGAGAATCGACATATTCTTTTGTTGAGGCATCTTTATTTATAACAGGAATTGCAACGTTTGAAAGTCTTACGTTTCCAAAAGTATATTCACCATTTTTAATTAAAGAAGTTACATATAATCCATCATTATCTCTTATTAATATATTATCTCTATTTTTATTATTGATGAGTGTTTTTCTGTCTACATAATATTTATTACACACATCGTATTTATCAGTAGGAGTAGGAATATTAATTATTTTTGTTATTAGCATCAAAAGCATTTTCTTTCAAAACTAAAGCATTGTTTTCAAAGTAACGTTTATTAATAGAATTTTTTTCCTTTACAGGATCTTTTATATTGCCAATTATTTTATCTTTAGCATCAAAACTACCTTGAGCTGAATGTATTAAACTTTTCTGTTCTAATTCTTTCACGATTTTATTCACATAATTCATATTAGCTGTATCATGTAAATCTTTTGGATCTGATATATTTGAAATTCTTTTATGTTTTGCTTTATAGTTATCATTTTGTGAATGAATAAGAGAAGCATCTGATAAATTTCTAACATCATTTTTAAAATGTTCATGAATTCTATCCACATAAGATTTTGTAGCTGAATTGTTCAATAATTTTGGTTCATTTACATTTCTTAAATTCTTTTTTTCTATATCGTAATTTCCATCGTTTGTTAATTTAAATCCTACACCTGGAGGACTTGGAGGTCCTTCTTTTATTTCATCATCAAACAAAGGATAATAAGTTGTCATTTATTAATGTAATAAACTCATTATGCTTTCAATGTTTTAATCATAGTGATTTCTTCAGATTTCATATTCATAGAGCATTTGTTTCTTTCTTTCAAAATGAAGTAGAAAAAGTATTTTTTGGTAGTATTATTTTTTAACCTCCACTTGAATTCGATCATTAAATTATTCAGGTTTGTGTAATTTTCATGGTTTTCTAGATTGAAACAGATTATAGGATATTTACTAAAATTTGAATAATCTATCATGCAACCTGTTTCTGCATTTATATTGTTCATTCCGTTATCAAACATCATGTTGTTTTGGTTCATATTTTCATTTCTTTCATCATGTTGCGGAATGACGTATAAACTTAAAACTTCATCAGATGTTGCAGGAATATTATAAGATCCATTAGCATTTTTATTAAATAAATTTGATTTGATAATATTATAATGATCCCAATTTATTTCTATTGGAGTATCAGATAGTTTTAGTTGATTGAATTTTACAGCAGCTGAATTTTTAAATCTAACATATGGTAACCAGAGAGATAGGTCTTTAACAACTGCTTTGAAATCAGGATTTTGAATATCTGTATATAACATATTTTTACTATCATTTCTTTGAATTTCTATTTTAATTTGAAATCCTGTAAGTACTTTTCTATATTCTCTGAAAAAAATCAAATATATATTTTAATGGTATCCATATTCTTACAGTTTGACTACCTTTAGTGAATTTCCATCTCTTTGCAAATCCATCATTATATTTTTCATTCCTTTTGAAGTTATTATAAAAATCAGTAATTTTAGTTGCATCAACCAAAGTTCCATTATATTTGAAATTATCTCTGTCAGCATATTCAGAAGTATCCATATAGAAAAACATATTAGTGGCTTCCGATGTTTAATAATCAGGTGTGAAATTTATTAATCCTAATACTTGATTCATGATTGCTTTATAATTAATGTTTAGATTAATTATTAGATTCAATTTCAGTATTTCCTATTGTTAACTTGCTCGAATTAATTAAACCACCACCATTTACAAAAGTAATATTTTCATTATTTATATTGCTTCCATCACCTTTTACAATTTTAATTTCTTGTTGCAGATAACCTTCAGAATATAATATATTAGCATTTTTATCATTTATGAAGAAACTATATGTAGCATTTTCATATGGATTGTTTTTATCTCTATTCTCATGTTTAATTTCTCTATATTCAAAGCTTTAAATTTCGTTATTATAATAATAAATGGTATCACTCAAATCATAAATTTTGTTCATTTATTTAGGATAAAAATTTTTCAATCCTGCACCATGTTTTTTCTTTTTTGATAAAATCTCATTTAATTTACCTATTATGAAATATTTAGATTTTTCTTCTATAATAGGTTTAGCTTTTTCTATTAAATCAGAAAAGAAACCTCTTCCTTCTATTTTCTTACTCTTTCTGTACAATCTTTGTTTATTCATTTATTTAGCTATAAATCTATACTGTACTTCTTGTCTATTTAAATCAATTAGTTCACCTCGATGATTTGTAATTTTCATTCTAATTCTATTTATGGAATCAGATTTAACTGCAAAAAATATAGGTTTTTCAAATTCTTTAGAATATAAACTTCCAGGAGGATTTGTGGTTGTAAATGAGTAAATCACATCAGATTGAAAGTGATTTATATAAGCACCATTTACTATATCACAATGAATATAAATATTATCATTTCCATTGGCTACATCTGCTATATATTTACTTTCTTGTTCTGCATCTTCATATATTTTTGCTTCAAATCCTAAAATTTTGTACAATTCACTTTTGGATAAATCAATTTTATAATGATCTTTCAATTTAATTGCAAATCTTTGTCTTTCTTCTATAATTCCAAATAATATTGGAGGATCATTTCCAAAGTATTTAACCATGTAGAGATTCAAACCTTTTATACTGTAATGACCATTTGGAATAGTGAAATCTATTTCTTACCATCAAAATATGAAAATTTATTATTTTTGTCAGTAATATTATTCCAAGAAATGTACATAGAAAATGACTGAAGAGCTATTTCCTTAAAATTAAAAGGGTTGGAATATTCAATTGTAAAATCTTCTGATTTACTAGCATTTTTAGAATCTAAAATAAGGTTCTTCATTTATTTATAAGTAACAATTTTCTCATTGGAAATACTAGGTTCTTGAGTAAATCAATATACTATATCTATAGGGGATTTACCTTTATTTCTTTCAGTTATATATTTCATACAATATAAACCACATTTTACAGATGTAGGTTGTTGTAAAAAACTTGAATTATGACGAATATCTTTTCCTGAAGATTTTAAATAATTGACTATATTTTTAGGAAGAAAATCATTTTTTATTTTCATTTTTTCAAATTCATATTCTCCAAAGGGATCAAAATATTCTACAAAATCATATATTGGATCATTATAATAACAAACCCAGTGAGTTCCACTACCTGTAGATACATCTAAATTAATAATTCTGTTTTCAAATTTTCTCATACTTTTAGGTTGCATATCTATAGTAAATGTACCTCTAAATCCCTTTTCGTTTTTCATATTTTCTTCTATTATTTTGTTGGATATTCCGAGGAAAGATAAACCCCCTTTCCACAACGTATTTTTTTTTTAATTCCAGATCCTGAAATTTTATCTGATATTTTTTTAGTGCCCCATCCTGCTGCACCACTAGCAGCTCCAAGACCTAAAGATGTTAGAATAGGAATCAGGAATGGTAAATTCCTCCAGTTTTTTGTAACTGAGTTTTACTAATTGTAATTCTTTTACCTTTTGCAATTTGATTGATTTGTGTATTAATAAGATGTAAATCATAATTAGGAGTTTTACTTTTATCAATTTGCAAGGAAACTTCTTCTCCTTTTTTTATATCCAGATTTTAATTTTGAAATTTGATTTTTTTTTTTTTTTTTTTTATCACTCAAATAAACTTTTTTTGTTACATACATTTATTTAAAGTAAAAATTTTTTATAATATTCTTTTACATAATCATTTGCTCCTTCTTTTAAAAATTTATCTAAAATAATAATTATTTGATTATATAATTTTTTAGGCTTATAGCATTTGCATATTTTATTTGTTAATTCATCTAATTTGTTTATACCACTGCCTATATATTCATTTCCTGCTTTAAGAGTATTCAATGCTTTTATATACGTTTTTAATCCATTAATGTTAGAATCGGCTTCTTTTATTTTATCTTGTATATTTCGTTTTTTCTTCTCACTAGTTTCATAATTTCTGTTTTTAGGTAAATTTCCTTTAAGTCTTTTATAATCATCTCGTTTAGATTTTGCTATACTAATTATTTCATCCAACTCTTCGTCTGTTTTATTAATAGCTCAGAAGGCAATTCTAATCCTTCATTTTTAAGTAAATCAAAATCTAAACCTTTATTAAAATTCAATCTTATCATTCCTTCAGCTTTATCTATTAAATTTCCAGCATCTGAAGAATAGTCCAAATGTTTAGATGATTCATGTTGAGGTGAAAAAGATATATTATCTGTTAAATCTTTTATAGCATATTGAATACTTTCAAGATTTTGTTTTCTTGAAATTTCCTGGTCTTGTAATTTTTTAATTACTGGCTTATGAAATTCTCTTAATGATTTTTTCAATACCTAAATCGGATTCAAGTTTAACTTCATTATTTTTTCTTTTTTCAGATTGTAATTTTATTAATTCTAACTCATTTCTAATACGTTGTTTTAATTTTTTATTTCTTTCACGTTCAATAATATCCATTTATTTATCAGTAAATAATTTTCTACTCCGAGTAGATTATTTTTTACAACGAGTAGATTATTTTTTACTCCGAGTAGATATTATAAAAGTAAATAAGTGATAAAAATAAAAGATTATATGGAACCTGAAGAATTTACAGATGAAAATCAAAATCCTTCATTACCAAAACATCCTTTTAGACTTTTAATTGTAGGCAGTTCAGGATCAGGAAAAACTAATTTGATTGTTAATTTAATATATGATTATTTGAAATTTGATGGTTTGTTTGTATGTGCTAAAAATATTTATGAACCAAAATATTGCAAGAATATTGCACTGCAAGAAAATTTTACAATGTTTGATGACATAGAAAGAGAAGATATCGTAAATTGTAAAAACATAAAGAGAAAAGAATTATTGTTGGAATTGTTTAATAAGTAGAAAAAAGAACAAGTATTATTTTCTTCTGATTCCAAAGAATTCATAAAAGTAGATGATTTAAATCCATGTATGAAAAATCTAGTAATTTTTGATGATTGTATAACTGAAAAAGATCAAAGCGATATAGCTGAATTGTTTATCAGAGGGAGAAAGAAAAATGCATCCATTATTTATCTGAGTCAATCATATTATTCTACTCCTATTAATATAAGAAAGAATTGCAACTATTTTATTTTCTTTAGTTTACAACCAAGAGAAATCCAACAGATAATTAGAGAAATTGATGGAAATCTTACTAATGAAGAATTTAAGAAATTATACAGGAAAGCAATTCAAAAACGTTTTGATTTCTTTATGTTGGATTTAATAAATATAAATATGAAATATCGAAGAAATTTTGAACCTTTATAAATGGAAGAATATTTGGAAAAGAGAGTTTATATCTATCGAAAGTCTTATCAATTGATGAATAAATTGAGTGTTTCATTATCAGTTAGTAAGTTTTTATTCATCGCATCTGGTTTATCTGGATTCGTTTTTCTTCCCTTATCAGCATTGAGTGTAACAGCAGGCGTCATTATAATAATTGATAAGTCTTTAAATATCTCTGCTAAAAAGAGTGAGTACAAACAAGCTTATAAATTTTATAAGCAGTTATTAAATTTATTAAAATCAAATAGTTTGACTGAACAAGAAGTGTATATGAGAAAAGATGAATATATTCAAAATTTACAATATTTTTCTATAGAAAAATATATAAAGAAAACTCAATTAAATGGTTATAAGTATGTTGATAAATAATTTTATATCTAAATAAATGTGTAATAAAAAGAATTGCAAATGTAAAAATGGAAAAGGTGTTATTAATAAATCTATTAATAATTTACCATTTGAAATGCAATTACCTGGACATTCATTTACGGGACTTGGAACTCAATTACTACATGGAAAAACAAGATTAAATCCAGATTTATCATATAAAGAATGGAGCAAACCAATTAACATAGTTGATGAAACTGTATATAGACATGATATTTGTTATTTAAAAAATAAAGATACTAAAACAAGAAATGGAATCTGTGATACAAATATGTTAAAAGAATTAGATGAAATTCTAAATCCTACAATTCGTGAAAGATTAGAAGGAGGAATTGTTAAACCAATCATTAAAGCAAAAAAGACATTTGGAATGGGTTCACTCATTTACTGCTTAAAATGTAAAATTCGTACAGATAGTAAAGATGTTATAACTACTACATCTAAAAATGGAAAACCTATGATGAAAGGAATTTGTGTCAATTGTATTTCAAAGAAAAGTGTTTCTTTAAAAAAACAAATTACACTTTAAAATATGTATATTATGATCCTTTAACAGGTTATTGTGGTATCAATGAGTTAAAAAGAAAAACGAAATTTACTCAAAAAGATATTACTGATTTTCTTCATACTCAAGATGTATTTACAAGATATAAACCAATTAGTAGAAAATTCAAAAGAAGAAGGGTTTATGTATCTCATATTGATGATCAATGGCAAGCAGATTTATTATTCATAAAACCATTTAGTAAATACAATGATGGTATCAATTACATATTAACTGTTATAGATATATTTAGTAAATATGCATGGGTTGTTCCAATTAAAAGAAAAACAGGTGAAGAGGTATCAGATGCTTTTAAAAAGATATTCAAAGAAAGAAAACCGTTAAATATTCAATCTGATTATAGTTTGGAGTTCTTATCTTCTTTAACACAAAAATTGTTTTCAGAAAAAAATATTCAGTGGTTTAGTACTAATAATACAGAAATTAAATGCTCAGTAGTTGAACGATTAAATAGAACTTTAAATTTAAAAATAAGAAAATATTTTGCAGCTAATAATACAAGACGATATATAGATGTATTAGATAAATTAGTTTACAGTTATAATAATTCTTATCATAGATCTATTAAAATGAAACCAACAGAAGCAAGTAAAAAAGAAAATGAAAATATTATATATAATAATTTGTATGTTAAAAAGATAATCACAAAACCATAATTTAAAGAAGGTGATAAAGTAAGAATATCTAAATATAAAGAAACGTTTACAAGAGGTTATCATCCTACATTTACAGATGAAATTTTTATATTATCTGAAGTGTTAAAAACAGATCCAATTACTTATAGAATAAGAGATTTAAACAACGAAGAAATCAAAGGCACTTATTATGAGAATGAATTAGTTAAATATGATAAAAAAGATAATATATATAAAATTTAAAAAATAATAAAAAAGAAAGGAAACAAGTTATTTATAAAGTAGTTAAATTATCCAAAAGAATATAATAGTTGGATAGATAAAAAAAAGATTTAATTCAAGGTGGGTAAATCATCCACCCCTTTAAAATGATAATTTTAGGTAGGGTGAATTCTCATCCCCCAAGAATTGTTATTAAAAGATAAAAAAAAAAATCATTCTAATTTCATAAAATATTTCTTCTGACAACCAACCAAATTCGGGGTGTTGTGAAATCACTTAAAAATACAAACCTTTTGATTAGTTTTTATTTTATTTAGTTTTTGGATATTTTGCATTTTTATTATTAATTTTTTAAGAGGATACTATTTTATATTTAAATAAATATGTTTGAAAAAAATATTAAAAATTATTACTATTGAATATCAATCTATTTACATTTAGAATAGAATTAGAATATGATAGTTTAAGACATAGAAATCATCACATAGTCGTATTTTTTGGAAGACCATATTTTAAATTAGATAGTTATGATAATATGAGGATAATGGAATTACATATAAAAAGAATATTAAAATTACATTATTTCAAACGATTAATATTTAAAGATGTATTTGAAGAATTTGAAGATAATTGTGATTTGTTAGATGTTTGGGTTTATAGATTAAGAGAAACTCTACGAATTAAAAAAATTATAAGAAAGGAAAAAGATTTATATATATTTATATTTTAATTACTTTAAAAATTATTTAATGAATATATTAATAATTTAAAATTAATTACTTGAAAAATATATTAAATAAATAAATATTAATTATTAAATATATTAATAAAAATAAATAAATATTAATATTCAATTAAAAAATAAATTTAGAAAAAATAGCAAAACGGCCCTTTCAGTGTGGTGGACTTTAACTTAAAATTATAACATTTATTTTAAGGGGTGCCAGCAGGGGCCATACAGTCCACCTCACTTTTTACATCTCGGTTCCAGTTTCTTTATTTCCTGGTTCTAGGTTAAGAGCCCTATCTTAAGTGCATCAACTCACTCTAACTTTTTTTTTTCTAGAAGAGCGAGCAGGACTCGAATACAGGACTAATTCATGCTATTTAGTTACTCTAACCACTATACTAACTGGAACCTGTGAGGCTTACTTTTTTTTGGATTTATCTAATAACTTTATCCAATAAACTTTGTTCTCACAACTGATAACAGTCTTTCAATGAATAGTGTTTCCATCTATATTTTAAAATTAGGAAATATATAAATGGATGATTTTATTCAAGCTGAAAAAATATATATTATTCTAGTGATGAAGAAAATAATATTTCTGTACCAAATGAATATTTAAAAGTTTTTAAAAATATTCAAAAGAAAGATATTACTTATGACAGCTCAGAAGATGAAAATTATTATAATATAAATATTCAATCATTTTTGAAACAGAGATATGTAATCAGGATATATTTTTTCAAACAATTAAAAAGAAAACATAATTTAAATTTTACATTGCAAGCTGATGAAACAAATATTTAGATTTTAACTATTACAAAAAATCTATAAAATATTTGTATATCATGAAAAAGATTTGTGAATATATTGGAATAGAAAATAATTTAAAAGTTAAAGAAAATAAAAATGAATGGAATGAGTTTTTAGCATTTTTAAATAATTAGAAATTTCTTATTTTATAGATAGCTCCAAACTAGGGCTGCTTAAAAATTATTCAAAACAAAATTATTATAAAGTATTTCTACTTAAGAAGAAAAAATAAAATAACAATAATTTTAAAATTAATAACTTTAATATCATTAAAATTAATGTTATTATCTGAATTACAATTTCCATTTAAAAAATGAACCATAATAAATGGATATGATTTGTAGAGATTGTAAAATAAAAAAGAATGAAGAAGAATTTTATATGCATATAAAGAAAAGAATGACTCGTTGTATTTCATGTACTAAAGCAGAATATTCACAACGTGTGTTGTGTGAATGTGGAGTCTATTGCATTAAATGGCATAAAGCTAGACATCAAAAATAAAATAAACATAAAAGATTATTAGCAGCTGTTATAGCTACTAATGAACTCTTAAATATTAAATTTTAATATCCTTAAAATTATTTTATCTTTTTCAAAAGCCTTTATAAAAGTACTTTCTAAATAAATTGATAGCTCTAGTTGTCAATTTTTTAAAATTCTATTTTTAAAATCCCTTTATAAAAATTACTTTCTTATAAATAGAAATAAAAACTCTTCCATTTTTATTTCTATTGAATTATGGCTTTTGTTCATATTGAAAATGCTTTGAATATTTTGAGTATTCAAAAGTTGAAAAATGTTATAAAAGATTTAAAAATAAAAAGCAAAAGTTAATCTCAGAATGATATTATTAAATCTATTTTATTAGTAAAACTGGAAATTATAAGCAAGTGTTAACAAATATATGAGATTTAGATACTTCTGATTATTTAGATCGTAAAAAGAAAATATTTATTAAATATCCAAAGAGAAGAGAAAATTAAAAAAAAAATTATTTGATTCATATAATTTAAAATTTAATAAAGATACTAAAGATTTTGAACCTGTGAAAAATAAAAAAATTAAAAGAGAAGTAAAACTGAATAAATTATTTAAACCCGATTATGAAATTGTAGAAATTAAAGGTAAATATATAAAGAAATATATGACTCATAGAAAATCTTATAAGATTGTAGAGATTAATAAAATTAAACCTGTACAATATTTTAATATTTTATCAGATTTATTTAGAAAAGCTATAAGAAATATAAATGGTAAAGTTGATATACTTTTGCATAATCCAAAATTAAGTGCTCCTTTCCATCCTAAAATGATGTGTACTAAAGATGCTTATGAAGTATATTTAGAAGCATTAAATAGTAAGATTGAATACAAGGAACTTGATATTACTGAATGTATTTTTGATTTTCATGTAATTGAACTACCAGAAGGAGGTAGACATAAATCATTAAGAATGTATTCAAAAACAGATCCTTCAAAGAAGAGAAGTATTTGTCAAATAAAAAATAATGATAATGTATGTTTAGCTAGATCTATTGTCACTGTCACAGCTGTTCAAAATCCAAAATTATTATGTGATAAATTAAATCATCAAAAACTAACAGAAAATGATATAACATATATTAGAAAAGGTCGTTTATTACAAAAATCCTTAGCTGTAAAATTACATAATTTATGTAATATTCCTTTAGAAATATGCAGTTTAGAAGAGGTTAAAATATTTGAACAATTCTTAGATATTCAAATTAATATTTACTGTAGAGAAAACTGTAATCAAAGTTAATATTCTGGAGAATATAAATCTACATGTATTTATTTATACAAGATTCAAAATCATTTTAATGTCATTACTTCTATTACAGGATTTTTAGGTAAAGATCATTATTGTAATTACAGTAAAATAGGATATAAGAAAACTAATCGTCACAAATGTCGTTTGAAATGTAATAGATGTTTTGTTCAAAATTCTGATTGTAAAGGAGATGAAATATTTTGCAATAAATGCAATAGAAAATTTATAGGTAAAGAATGTTTTGAAAATCACAAAACGAAAGATGATAAAGGTTATAGTGTTTGTAAAATATTATGGAAATGTTTAAAGTGTAAAAGAAATATAAGTAGCTTAAAAAGAAAACGTAAGGATCATAAAAGTGGTGAATTGAGATGTAAAAATTGTTGGAGATGGGTAATGAATGATCATAAATGTTTTATGAAACAAAAGATTTCAAAAGGAGGTATGTGTAAACAGAAGTGTCTTACTTTCATACGAGATCAAAAAGATTGGTGTGAAAAATGTAAATTTGATTACACTGAAAAATATGTATTCTTTGATCTTGAAACAATTCAAAAAACTGGAATTCATGAAGTTAATCTATTAATATGTCGCGATTATAAAGGTAAAGAGAAAATATTTAAAGATGAAAATGAATTTTGCAGTTGGTTATTTATAGATAATCATTATGGATATACCTGTTTAGCTCATTATGGAAAAGGATTTGATTTTCAATTTTTAGCTAAATATTGTTTCAAAAATAACATCAAAGTATTTACTATATACCAAGGTAATAAATTAACTTATATGCATTCGCCTGCTTACAATATAAGATTTATTGATTCTATGAATTTCACAATGATACAACTTAAAAAATTTCCAAAAACGTTTGGATTAACTGAATTAGCTAAAGGATACTTTCCACATCTTTTTAATACCAAAAATAATCAAAATTATGTTGGTAAATATCCTGATAAATATTACTATGGATATGACACAATGGTTACTAATGAAAGAAATAATTTTAATAAATGGTATAACTCTGCTAAAAATGAAACATTTGATTTTCAAAAAGAATTTATAAAATATTGTAGATCAGATGTAGATATTTTAAGAAAAGGATACTTGGAATTCAGAAGATTGTTTTTAGAAACTGTTAATGTAGATCCTTTTAAATATGTAGTAGTAGCAGGTTTATGCATGGGTATTTACAGAGATAAATTCTTGAAAAAAAGATACTATAGCTATTGATAATGATACAATTCATAAAGATCAATATAGTAAAAAATCAATTGCTTGGTTAGATTATATTTCAAAGAAGGAAAATATTAAAATTCAACATGCTTTGAATGGAGGAGAGAAAAAATTGAAATTAGGAAATAAAACTTATAAAGTTGATGGATTTCATGAAAATACAGTTTTTCAATTCTATGGCTATTATTGGCATGCATGTAAAAATTGCTTTTCTGGTACACAAATAAATCTTAAAAATCAAATGTTGATGAAAGATTTATATGAAAAAACTAAAAAGATTAATAAGAAAGTAATGAAAGAAGGATATGAATTAATAACTATATGGGAATGTACTTTTGGACAGTAATAAAGGTATGAAAAAATACATGAAAAAAGAATGGAGAAGAGATTGCATCGAACGTTTGAATCCTAGAGATGCTTTTTATAGTGGTAGATGTGAACCTACTAAATTAAAATATGAATTTAAAACGAATGAAAAAGGAAGATACCTAGATTTAACTTCTTTATATCCAACAGTTAATTACTTTCATTATTATCCAGTTGGTCATCCTGATAAAATATTTAACCCTGAAAAATATAATAAAAATTGGTATGGGTTAATAAAATGTAAAGTACTACCTCCTCGGAAATTATATAATCCTGTACTACCTTATAAAGGAGAAAAACTGTTGTTTTCACTATGTAGATCATGTTCTGAAACCCTTCATTGTAAATACTTCAAATCGTCTCTTGGTAAGAAGAAATGTAAAGATTGTTACGTTATCAGAAATTCAGAATGTAAGCGCAGCGATAACGAAAGATGTTTTATTGGTACTTGGACTACAGATGAAATGAAATTAGCTATTAAAAAAGGATATTAAATAATGAATATTTATGAAGTTTGGAATGTTGAAAATAAATCAAATGAATTATTCAAAGAGTACGTAAAACTATTTTTAAAAATTAAACTCGAAACATGCGATAAATGGAAAAATAATTTTAAAAATGAAAAGGAATATAAAAAGTTAGTTAAAGAGAAATTAGGTATAAAATTGGAAAACATAGAAGAAAATCCAGGTTTGAGATTTATAGCTAAAATATGTTTGAACTCCTTATGGGGAAAATTTGGACAGCGAAAAAACTGAATACGTAATGGAGATTGAAGATTTCTATAGAATTATACTAGATGATACAATAAAAGATTTAAACATGGTATTTATGAATGATGATTGCGTAGAAATGAGTTACACAATGAAAGAACAATATGAGAGAAAAAAAATAACTTTAACACAAATATTTATATCGCAGCATTTACAACCAGTTCTGCTAGAATACGATTATATAAAATGTTAAATAAATTAAAAGAAAAAGTTATATATTACGATACAGATAGCGTTGTTTATATAGATGATGGAACCAAAGATATTGAAACAGGATGTATGTTAGGAGATTAGACAGATGAACTTGGAAATGATAAATATATGAAATATTGGATATCTGGAGCTAGTAAAGATTATGGATAAATACTAAATGATGGATCCGCACATGGAAAAGTAAAAGGATTTAAAATGTCTTATCAGAGTGAAACAATGTTAGATTATGATAACCGAATGAAAATAATTACAAGTGAAACTGATTGTATAGATGTTGAAATTAACCAATTTAAAATACAAAAAAATAGAGATATTTCAAGTACTAAATCAAATAAGAGATATGTTATATGTTTGGATTTGATAAACGTAGAATCTTGGATGATTATAACACAGTTCCCTTTGGATATTAATATCTTCAATATTTTATATCTTCAGTATTTTATATCTTTAATATTATATATCTTCAGTATTTTATATTCTTAATATTTTATATCTTCAATATTTTATATCTTTAATATTTTATATCTTCAATACTTTATATCTTTTTTTATTCTCAATTTTTAAAATTATTTATAAAAATGCATTTAAAATAAAATGACTGATATATCATGGATATTCAATATTCAAGGATTTATCCTTCCAGATAAAAAAATCATCAGAGAAATTAGTTGGACACATTTAACAGAACCAATTGCTGAAACAATTTAAGTATTTACACCCAATTGTGAATTAAAAGAACAAGAAATGAAAATTGTAAATGCACTCATGAAATTCACGGTCTAAGATTTAAAAGATATTCAGATGATAAAAGTTTATGGATTAGTAATGAAAATGTTAAAAATTATATTCAATATTTATATGACGAATATGGTGGTAGATTTGCTTATAAAGGTGGAACAATTGAAAAAGAAATATTTGAAGAATTAAATATACCAGCTGTTGATATTGATGTTCCTAAATGTCCTGGAATATTAGGTCCTATGTGCACTCTATATAAATGATGTCAGTATAAGAAATCCATTCAAGAAATAGTTTGTAATAAATGGAAGAAATAAAACACTTAGATATCAGTGAAGAAATAATAGAGAATTCAAAATTAATTAACGAGCTAATTGAAATCAATAAAATACATGACAGATATGGAATTGATGATTTAATAATGAGATATATTGACCAAATAAGAGAATTAATTTTAAAAGTGGAAAATAACGATATAAGAGAAAAAGCACTTGATCTAGTAGATGAAACATCTTATTACATTATAAATAAATATCTTCAGAAAATATTTTTGAAAACGTAAAATCATTTTAAAAAAATATCATAAAGGGAAGAATTCAACAACATCAAAAAGAATATATATCCTGAAGCGAAAAAAAGAGTTTTAGAAGTTGGAAAATACAATTTAATATCGTTGAAAAAAATTGAAACAAAATTTTGATCTTCATTAGTTGCAAAACTAGAAGTAAACGATAATGAAAAAGAATTTTACTTAAGTTCTTGCCATGCTGATTTATCTAAAAGAGTAATTACAAAAATAAATAAAAATAATTATCTATTCAATTATAAAGGTAAAATAAATGATAAATATTATGATTACGAGTTGGAAGAAGTTTAAATCTTTATCTTTTTAAAAAAAAGCACATGCAATATCTTTTATCTTATATTTTCAAGAAACTTCCAAAAACCTTGCATTTCTTATAAAAAAAAAAAAAACATTCGTTTAAATATCAAAAAAACAAAACACAAATTTTTATAATAAAACAGCTTAAAAAACACAATTTTTATAAAAAAAAAAAAAAAAAAAAAAAGAGCTTAAAAACGAAAATAATGCACTTTTTAGTGCTCATTTTTTCAATGGAAGGTCAAATTTATTTCTTGAAATTTTGAAAGTAAAAAAAAAGCTCTATTTTTCATCAAAAACCGCTTAAAAACATAAAAATACTGTATATTTTAGTGAAAAAGACGTCATTTTTTTTAGTGAAAAACACATTTTTTTGTTTAAATTTTAAAAATCAAAAATGCTCTAATTTTGCAAATTTTTATCAAAAAACAGCTATAAAACTTGCAAAATAGGTCTTATTTTGCAAAAAATATTGCATTTTTAGACTGTCCTCAAGCCCCCTCATATACTACTTATTTTTGTATATTAAAAACGTTTGAAAAAAATATTAATTGTTTTGGGGCAAATTGATTTTAATTGATTTGGGAAACTTGAATATGAAAAACGTTTTCCAGAAACAGAAATTACTTTGAAGTTTATTTATAAAATCTATCTCAAAAAGCAATAATCAAATTTCACTTTCATTTATTTACATTAACATTTTTCTTGTTTTTTGGCGTCATCTTATTTGGAGTTATTTTAATAAATTGCCAGAGTAGTTATTAATTTACAATCATTTCTCCAAAATGCTGGTTTAAAATTGAAATTTTTAATTATGTTATTTTAAAATTATTATTCAAATGAATCTCATATATTTCAGTGATCATGGAAAAAAATAAGCAGCCGGCATAATTGGAGTATAAGCGGGAATATCTTAAATGCTTTCGAGTCCATCGCCTTAACCACTCGTTTGCGATTTTTGTAAGGTTCTGTAAAAGGAACAAAAAAGTTGAAAGAAATGTGACTACATATTTTCATAAATATGTTTGCATATTAAAAACGTTTGAAAGAAGTATTAATTGTTTTTGGGCTTATTGATACAGTAATCAATTCTTGACTAATTAGAAAGGCTATAATGCTATATACACTTTTTCAATAATTAACTTAATTTTTTTTAGTATTTTATTGTTTCCTGTCGACATTCGTATTCACAAAGATTTGAATAAATTGCACCATGTTTAAGCTCATCAATTATATTTTTCAAATAATTTGATGATTATAAATTTCAAAATATATTTTATTCAAACAAACTCTGATTAATTCTAAAAATATTTTTTTTATCTTGCATTTATTAACTCTCTCTTTATTAGTTTAACATTAGTACTTCCTAAATAAAAGTCTTTTTAAAAACGTAATTTTTCAAATGAATGTTTTCGTCGTTTTATATAGAAGGAGAAACGTCGCAGCCAGTAGGTTTCGAACGTACACGGGAATATCCCAATGAATTTCGACTCCATCGCCTTAACCACTCAGGAACGACCGCCCCTTTTTTCAGGATATAAGAAGCAAAAGTGTTAAAAGAAATATAATCAATAATTGTCGATATGTATACATCTAAATGAAAAACGTTTTCCTCGTGAGGAGGAATCACTTTGAAGCTTATTGGTAAAATAACGTATATAGCAACGATAACGATAGTTTGAAAAATTTCTTTTTCAGCTATGTTCGTAACACTTTTATCGGTTCATTGTTACTTGGTAACATTGGGAATTAGAAAACTTTTAACAAATTGCATCCTGCTTTAACATAAGCAATTATATTCTGCAAAATCTTATGAAAATTAAAATTTTTGGTTTTTTAAATATACTTTTTTTATGTGTTTATCGTGTTCTTAATTTTTTATGATTTTCATTGTTTGATTTAATAGTGGCTATTGCAAATATTTCTGTGTACACAGACAATTTTGAGAGGAATGTTAGAGTCTAGTTTGATGATGGTAAGAAAAAAAACGCCGACAGCAGGATTCGAACATAAGCGGGAATACCCCCAATGGATTTCTAGTCCATCACCTTAACCACTCGGCCACAACTGCTCGTGAGTCTGTTTAAATGCAACAAAAAACTTACTATACGTATAATAATTTATTAATTTATCACAAAAATAAATTTTATTTCTTATGTTATAAACATCTGAGAGAGAGAGAGAGATTGAATATTAGAGCTATGAATATTATTGAGCTTTAATATTAGAATTAAGTCAATGAACTTTATTTTCGAAAATATAATATTCTGTTTAAAGAAGTTGAAAGTATATCTTTAGTGCAAAGCTGTTAGATATTGAAATATATGGGAAAAAAGCTTAATACTTAAGATGTAATCACTAAATTAGTAAATGAAAATATTTCTTTTCTCTGATAAAGAAAATTTCATATTTTCCAGTATTTGTAAGTAACTTTAACTTTAATTTAATGATTTTAAATTATTCTTACCAAATATTAGTTTAAAATATCCTTAATTTTACAAAAAAATATTGAAATAATTTGAAAACGCACAATAAAGACATTAAATAATTTAACATGTTCTCCGCTGTTTTCCTTTTACGGAAAAAGTTTTGTGATTACTAAAGTCAAACATTTTTTAAATATTTAAATTTGATCATTTGTTTATGATGAACTCATATTATAATGTTTTTGAAACAGAAATGCATTTCTTAAATATTTAAGGGAAAATTTTCAGTAATTTTTCTGAAATTAGCTGTTCTTGATGTATTTTAATATCATTTGCCAGTCCTATACCAAAATGTAAATTTAGTGAAAGTATTAATCAAAATTAAAATTTTCTTGCTAAAAATAACATCTTCCTTGTAAAGTTTTAGATCTTAATCATAACAAAATAATATAATTTTATGTGGAATAATGAGTAACATAAGTTCCATTCTAAAGTTAAAAAATTGTTATGTAGGAGCATTTATTCCTTTCTATTTTTCAATTACCTTTATCTTGGTATTTAAGCCACTTCTTGAAATATATGTACTGAAAATTTGAATAGTGAAATTTCAAAACATGTTTAGTCAAATTCTCGAGTAAACAGAAAATTAATGCACATATAGTTAATTTTAAATTGTTTACAAGTAGAAAAAGATAGCAGAATGATAGATTGGTGTTTCTGATTATATCAATTTGACAACAGGAATGACAAATGCCTAACTAGTGGAACTTGGGAATTTTTTTGAATTCCGTGGGAAACCGATAAATGTAAATTCAAATCAAATGTAGAACTGGTGTAGTGGATACACATTTCAAATCGAATTATCTTGGAAACATCTGTTTCATGATGTATTCCAGGTGAGCGTGTCAATAAATTGCCTTCGGTTGGCCAGAACAAATTATTGAAAAGCCATATTGCCACTTCCCTATCCTTGTTTGTATATATATAAATATATATATATATATGTGTGTATAGTTTATATATAATATAATATATATATATATATATATATATATATATATATATATATATATATATATATATATATATATATATATATATATATATATATATAGATATATATATATATATAGATATAAATATATATATATGAGTGCCGTTTGACTCTCATAAGTTATTCTAGTAGCTAATTGTATATGTGAAAATATAACCGGCTTACGAATATTATTACTGATTCAAACAGTGAAGAGAATTTTATTTTTATTTTGAAGTTAACGTTTCGGACACTGATTGTAAATTCTTTGCTCTTTCTGGGGCTCGCATTAGGTACCCAGTCAACAGTTAAGCAGTTCCGATTTTTTGACACTGTTTTATAAATTAGGTAAGCATTTAAAATGAGATAATTAGTAGCAAGTTAATCAATTTATAAGCTAAAATTAGGTACTTTGTAAAATTAAATAATACCCGAAATATTACAAAGATGAATTATTCGGAGAAGAAAATATATAATTTAATTTTAACAAAATGTAACTCTGAAAAGTGAAAGAATTTCTCATAGTTGCATTTTATTAAAATTAGGTTACATATTTTGTACAAAAATCATTGCAGAATTGTTTAAAATACTAAATTCATTCAAAAGTTAAAAAAAAAATAAGCATCTAATTTATTTCTTATTTTATACCTTATAATTTTAAATAAAATTTTTAACATTTTAAAATTTCATATTTTTGAACAAATTAAGTAAAAAGATTTCTAATATTTTAACCTTGTCGCCAAGTCACATATTTTTATACAAAACTAAAAAATATTATTTAAAAACTTGATAAAAAAAAGTGAAAATTAGTATTGTATACGTTACTTATAAATTTCAATTGTTAGATAGGCTTTAATTACTATAACTAAATGCGAATAAATAAAGAAAAGTAAAACGTAAATAGCTGTTCCTTCCTTGAAACTCTTTCGTTTTTCGCTCTCCATTAGTTAAATCAACCGTGACCGTTCAGTAAATAAATTCCCCAGCTACGATTTCACGGTAGTCCGTCATTTCTGGGGGTTGAATTTGAAGCATTGCAGTGAAGCCAGTTGCACCTACCAAGGGGCTCGGGATAGCCGGAAAACGCACAGAATTGTTAGCCCGAGTTACCTCGGGATAGGCGGTTAAGGGGTTAATATACTCTTTTAATTTTTTATCGTGCTCTTAATTAGTTACGTTTTCTTAACTGATTAAGAGCACGATAATCTAGTTTAACTAAATAGTGGCCAATGCAAAAATTTCTGTGTACACATACAATATTTAAGAGTAACGTTTAAGACGAGTTTGATAATGGGAAAATAAAACGCAGTCGGTAGGATTCCAACCTACGCAGGAATATCCGAATGGATTTCTAATCCTTCGCCTTAACGAATCGGCCATGATTGCTCGTGAGTCATCAAATGCAACAAAAAACTTACAAGAAATGGGATCTATTATTTTGATAACTGTACATGTATATGAAAAACGCTTTCCAGAAGCAGAAATTATTTTGCAGCTTATTTATGAAATGTATCTAAACTGTAGGAAAGAATTAATCAATTTTCTCATTCATTTTTTTATTGTAACATTTTTATTTTTTCGTGGCGATTATGGATTTAGAATGATTTAAAGAAAATGCTCGAAATTTTTCCATAACAGTATTTTTTCAAAACACTGGCTGAAAATTAAAATTTTAAATTATGTGTAAGTATATTATATTTTTCTATTGAGTGTTATAAAAATTAATGATCATGGGGAAAAAAACGCAGCTGGCCGGACTAGAACCTACGTGGGAATATCGAAATGCATATTAAATTCATCGCCTTAACCACTCAGCCACGATTGCCCCTTGCGCGATGCGTAAGAAACAAAAGTGTTAAAAGAAATAAGACCGATGATTGTCGATTTGTTTTTTCAATATAACGTTTTCCTTGAGGACAAATTACTTAGGAGCTTATTGTTATAATAACATATTTAGCAACTATTACGATAGTTTAGATCATTCCTTTCTCAGTTATATTCGTAACACTTTTATGAGTTCATTTTTTTTGGTGATATTGGGAATTAGAAAAAATTTCCACAAATTGTAACCTGCTTTAACATAAGCAATTATATTCTCAGAAACCTTTAAGAAAATTAAATTTTCAATTTCTTTTAATATAAACTTTTAATTTGTTTATCGTGCTCTTAATTAGTTACGTTTACGTTGTTTCACTAAATAGTGGCTACTGCAAAAATTTCTGTGTACAAATACAATTTTTAAGAGTAATGTTTATAACGAGTTTGATGATGGGAAAATAGAACCCAGTCGATAGGATTCGAACCTATGTGGGAATATCCCAATGGATTTTCAGTCCGTCGCCTTAACCATTTGGCCACGACTGCTCGTGAATATAACTTAAATGCAATAAAAAGCTTACAACAAATGGGTTCTGTTATTTTGATAGCTGTAATTGCATATAAAACGCTTTCCAGAAGCAAAAATTACTTTGAAGCTTATTTATGAAATGTATCTCAACTGTAAGAAAGAATTAATCAATTTTCTCATTCATTTTTTTATAGTAATATTTTTATTTTTTCGTGGGGAATTTGGATTTAGAATGATTTAAAGAAATTGCACGAAATTTTTCCTCAACAGTATATTTTAGAATACTGGTTGAAAATTAAAATTTTAAATTACGTGTAAATATATTACTTTTTTCTATCGAGTGTTATATAAGTAAATGATCATGGGAAAAAAACGCAGCCGGAAGGATTCGAACATACGCGGGAATATCCCAATGAATTTCAAGTCCATCGCCTTAACCTCTCGGCCACGTCTGCTCCTTGCAGTTGTTGGAAGAAACAAGTGTTAAAAAAAATAAAACCGACTACTTTCGATTTGTCTATTTCAATATGTGGTTTCTTTTAAAAACTAATTTATTTGAAGCTTATTGTTAAAATAATATATTTAGCAACTATTACTATAGTTTAAAAAATATCTCTTTTAGATATTTTCTTAACACTTTATCTGTTTATTCTTATTTGGCAACATTAGGAATTAGAAAAATTTCCACAAATTGTATCCTGCTTTAACATAAGCAATAATATTCTGATAAACCTTTAAGAAAATTAAATTTTTAATTTCTTTTAATATACTCTTTTAATTTGTTTATCGTGCCCTTCATTAGTTATATATTTCATTGTTTGAATTAATAGTGGCTACTGCAAAAATTACTGCGTACACATACAATTTTTTAGAGTATTGCTTATGACTAGTTTGAGGATGGGAAAAAAGAACGCAGTCGGTAGGATTGGAACTCACGCGGGTAAAACCCAATTGTTTTCTAGTCCATCGCCTTAACCACTCGGCCACCACAGCCGCTTGCATAGAGCGTAAGAAACAAAAGTGTTAAAATAAAAAAGACCGATGATTGTTGATTTGTCTTTTTCAATATAAGGTTTTCCTTGAGGACTAATTACTTTCAAGCTTGATGTTATAATAATATATTTAGCAACTATTACGATAATTTAGAGCATTCCTCTTTCAGCTATATTCGCAATATTTTTATAAGTTCATTTTTTTTTTGGAAACATTGGGTATTAGAAAACTTTTCACAAATTGTATCCTGCTTTATCATAAACAATTGTATTCTGAGAAATTTTTAAATTTTTTATTTTTTTTAATATACACTATTAATTTGTTTATCGTGCTGGTAATTAGTTACAATTTCGTAGATTAACTAAATAGTGGCTAATGCAAAATTTTCTGTATACCAAGCAATTTTTAAGAGTAATGTTTATGACGAGTTTGGTGATGGGAAAATAGAACACATTCGGTAGGATTCTAACCTAGGCGGGAATATCCCAATGGATTTCTAGTCCATTGCCTTAAATACTCGGCCACGACTGCTTGTGAGTCTGTTTAAATGCAACTAAAACTTACAAGAAATGGGATCTATTATTTTGATAACTACTTTTATATGAAAAACGCTTTCCAGAAGCAGAAATTATTTTGCAGCTTATTTATGAAATATATCTAAACTGTAAGAAAGAATTAATCAATTTTCTCATTCATTTTTTTATTGTAGCATTTTTATTTTTTCGTTGCAATTATGAATTTAGATAGATTTGAAGAAAATGCTCGAAATTTTTCCATAACAGTATTTTTTCAAAACACTGGCTGAAAATTAAAAGTTTAAATTATGTGTAAATATATTATATTTTTCTATTGAGTGTTATAAAAATTAATGTGATCATGGTAAAAAAAACGCAGCTTGCCGGATTTGAACCTACGAGGGAATATCGCAATGGATATTAAGTTCTTCGCCTTAACCCCTCAGCCACGACTGCCCTTTGCGTTATGCATAAGAAACAAAAGTGTAAAAAGAAATAAGACCGATGATTGTCGATTTGTTTTTTCAATATAAGGTTTTCCTTGAGGACTAATTGCTTTGGAGCTTATTGTTATAATAACATATTTAGCAACTATTACGATAGTCTAGAACATTCCTTTTTCAGTTATATTCGTAACACTTTTATGAGTTCATTTTTTTGGGTGATATTGGGAATTAGAAAAATTTTCCACAAATTGTATCCTGCTTTATCATAAGGAATTATATTCTGCGAAATCTTTAAGAAAATAAAATTTTTAATTTCTTTTAATGTACTTTTTTAATTTGTTTATCGTGCTCTTAATTAGATGTGTTTACCTTGTTTGACTAAATAGTGGCTACTGCAAAAATTTCTGTGAACACATACAATTTTTAAGAGTAATGTTTATAACGAGTTCGATAATGGGAAATTAGAACGCAACCGGTAGGATTCGAACCTACGCGGGAAATTCCCAATGGATTTCTAATCCATCGCCTTATCCACTTGGCCACGACTGCTCGTTAGTCTATTTAAATGCAAGAAAAAACTTACAAGAAACGGGATCTATTTTGATAACTAATTGTATATGAAAAACGCTTTTCAATAGCAGAAATTACTTTGAAGCTTATTTATGAAATGTATCTCAACTGTAAAAAAGCTTTAATCAATTTTCTCATTCATTGTATTTTAGTAACATTTTTATTTTTACGAGGCGATTTTGGATTTAGAATGATTTAAAGAAAATATTCGAAATTTTTCCTCAACAGTATTTTTTGAAAACCCTCGCCGAAAGTTAAAATTTTAAATTATGTCATATGTCAAATATAAATTATGTCAAAGTATATCATATTTTTCAATTAAGTGTTCTAGAATTTAATGATCATGGGAAAAAAACGCAGGCAGCAGGATTCAAACCCACGCCGGAATATACAAATGAAATGAATTTCAAACCCATCGCCTTAACCAGTCGGCCACGACTATCCATTTCGCAGGGTGTAAGAAACAAAAGTGTTAAAAGAAATAAAACCGATAATTGTCGATTTGTCTATTTTAATATAAAGTTTCTTTTAAGGACTAATTAATTTGAAGCTTTTTATTATAATAACATATTTAGAAACTATTACGATAGTTTAAAAAATATCTCTATCAGCTATTTTCATAACACTTTATCAGTTCATGCTTACTTGGAAACATTGGGAATTAGAAAACTTTCCTCAAGTTGTATCTTCTTTTAACATATGCAATTATATTCTGAGAAATCTTTAAGAAAATTTAATTTTTAATTTCTTTTAATATTGTCTTTTAATTTGTTTATCGTGCTCTTAATTAATTACGTTTACTTTGTTTGAATTAGTAGTGGCTAGTGCAAAAATTTCTGGGTATACATACAATTTTTAAGAGTATTGTTTATGACTAGTTTGATCATGGGAAAATAGAACGCAGTTGATAGGATTCGAACCTAAGCGGGAATACCCCAATGGATTTCTAGTCCATCGCCTTAACCACTCGGCCACTACTGCTCATTAGTCTATTTAAATGCAACAAAAAATTTACAAGAAATGGGATCTAATATTTTGATAACTAATTGTATATCAAAACGCTTTCCAGAAGCAGAAATTACTCTGAAGCTTATTTATGAAATGTATCTCAACTGTAAGAAAGAATTAATCAATTTTCTTATTCATTTTTTATAGTAACATTTTTATTTTTTCGTGGTGATTTTGGAGTTAGAATAATTTAAAGAAAATATTCGAAATTTTTCGTCAATAATATTTTTTTAAAACACTGGCTGAAAGTTAAATTATGTGATATGTCAAATGTAAATTATGTCTAAGTATATCATATTTTTCAATTAAGTGTTATAGAACTTAATTGTCATGGGAAAAAAACGCAGTCGGCAGGATTCGCATCTCCGCCGGAATATCTCAACGGATTTCAAGTCCAGCGCCTTAACCACTCAGCCACTACTTACCCTTGCGCATGTTGTAAGAAACAAGTGTTAAAAGAAATAAAACCGATGATTGTCGATTTTTCTATTTCAATATAAGGTTTCTTTTAAGGAATAATTAATTTGAAGCTTATTGTTAAAATAATATATTTAGCAACTATTATCGTAACACTTTATCTGTTCATTGTTACTTGGTAACATTGGGAATTAGAAAAATTTCCACAAATTGTATCATGTTTTAACATAAGCAATTACATTCTGAGAAACATTTAAGAGAGTTAAATTTTTAATTTCTTTTAATATACTCTTTTATAATTTGTTTATCGTGCTCTTAATTATTTACATAGTTCATTGTTTGAATTAATAGTGGCTACTGCAAAAATTTCTGTGAAAACATACAATTTTTAAGAGAAATGTTTATAACGAGTTTGATGATGGGAAAATATAACGCAGTCGGTAGGATTTGAACCTATGCGGGAATATCCCAATGGATTTCTAGTTAATCGGCTTAAAGACTCACCTACGACTGCACGTGAGTATGTTTAAATGCAACAAAAATCTTTCAAGAAATGGGATCTATTATTTTGATAACTGTAATTGTATATGAAAAACGCTTTCCAATAGCAGAAATTACTTTGAAGCTTATTTATGAAATGTACCTCAAATGTAAGAAAGAATTGATCAATTTTCTCATTCATATTTTTTAGTAACATTTTTATTTTTTCGTGACGATTTTGGAGTTAGAATGATTTAAAGAAATTGCACGAAATTTTTCCTCAAAAGTATTTTTTAAAATACAAGTTGAAAATTAAAATTTTAAGTTATGTTTAAATATATTATATTTTTCTATTAAGTGTCATATAATTTAGTGATCATGGGAAAAAACGCAACCGGCAGGATTCGAACCTACGGGGGAATATCCAAATGGATTTCAAGTCCATCGCCTTAACCACTCAGCCACGACAGCCAATTTCGTTGGATGAAAGAATAAAAAGTTTTATAAGAAACAAAACCGATGATTGTCGATTTGTCCATTTCAATATAAGGTTTCTTTTAAGGACTTATTAATATGATGCTTATTATTATAATAACATATTTAGCAACTATTACGATAAAAAATATCTCTTTCAAATATTTTCGTATCACTTTATCTGTTCATGGTTACTTGGTAACATTGGAAATAAGAAAACTTTCCAAAAATTGTATCCTGCTTTAACATAAGCAATTATATTCTGAGAAACCTTTAAAAAAATTAAATTTTTAATTTCTTTTTATATATGTTTTTAATTTGTTTATCGTGCTCTTGTATTAGTTACGTTTACGTTGTTTGACTGAATAGTGTCTACTGCAAAACTTTCTGAGTACAAATACAATTAAGAGTAATATTTATAAAATGTTTGATGATGGGAAAATAGAAAGCAGTCGATAGGATTCGAACATACGCGGGAATATCCTAATGGAGTTCCAGTCCATCGCCTTAACCACACGGACCCTATTGCTCGTGGGTCTACTTAAATGCAACAAAGAACTTAAATGAATTGGGATCTATTATTTTGTTAACTAATTGCATATCAAAATTGCTTTCCAGAAATAGAAATTACTTTGGAGCTTATTTATGAAATATATCTCAACTGTAAGAAAGAATTAATCAATTTTTATTTTTTCGTGGCGAATTTGGATTTAGAATGATTTAAAGAAATTGCATGAAGTTTTTCCTCAACAGTATTTTTTAAAGTACTGGTTGAAAATTAAAATTTTAAATCATGTGTAAATATATTAAATTTTTCTATTGAGTGTTATATAAGTTAATGATCATGGGGAAAAACGCAGCCGGCAAGATTCGAACCTACGCGGGAATATCCCAATGGATTTCAAGTCCAACGCCTTAACAACTCGGCCGAAAGTTAAAATTCAAAATTATGTCTAAGTATATTATAATTTTCAAATAATTGGTATAGAATTTAATGTGATCATGGGAAAAAAACGCAACCGGGAGGATAAGAACCTAAGCGGCAAACTACCAATGGATTTCCAATCCATCGCCTTAACCACTCTCGCACGACTGCCCCTTTCGCAGGGTGTAAGAAACAAAAGTGTTAAAAGAAATAAAACCGATGATTATCGATTTTTCTATTTCAATATAAGGATCTTTTAATAACTAATTACTTTGAAGCTTATTATTATATTAACATATTTAGCAACTATTACGATAAAAAAATATCTCTTTCAGCTATTTTTGTAACTCTTTATGTGTTCATTGTTACTTGGAAACATTGGACATTAGAAAACTTTCCGAAATTGTATCCTGCTTTAACATAAGCAATTATATTCTGAGAAACCTTTAAAAAAATTAAATTTTTAATTCCTTTTAATATACTCTTTTAATTTGTTTATCTTGCTCTTAATTAGTTACGTTTACGTTGTTTGACTGAATAGTGTCTATTGCCAAAATTTCTGTGTAGAAATACAATTTTTAAGAGTAATGTTTATAACAAGTTTGATTATGGGAAAATAGAACCCAGTCGATAGGATTCGAACCTATGTGGGAATATCGCAATGGATTTCTAGTCTATCGCCTTAACCACTCGGCCACGACTGCTCGTGAAAATACTTAAATGCAACAAAAAACTTACAACAAATGGGATCTATTATTTTAATAACTGTAATTGTTCATGAAAAACGCTTTCCAATAACAGAAATTGCTTTGAAGCTTATTTAGGAAATGTATCTCAACTGTAAGAAAGAAGGAATCAATTTTCTCATTCATTTTTTATGGTAACATTTTTAATTTTTCGTGGTGATTTTGGAGTTAGAAAGATTTAAAGAAATTGCACGAAATTTTTCCTCAAAAGTATTTTTTAAAATACTAGTTGAAAATTAAAATTTTAAGTTATGTTTAAATATATTATATCTTTCTATTATGTGTTATAGAAGTTAATGATCATGGGAAAAAACGCATCCGGCAGGATTTAAACCTACGCGGGAATATCCCAATGGACATCAAGTCCATCGCCTTAACCACTCGACCACGACTGCCTATATCGTTTGGTGAAAGAAACAATAGTGTTAAAAGAAATAAAACCGATGTTTGTCGATTTGTTTACTTCAATATAAGGTTTCTTTTAAGTACTAATTAGTTTGAAGCTTATTGTTATAATAACATATTTAGCAAATATTACTATAGTTTAAAAAATATCTCTTTCAGCTATTTTCATAACACTTTATCAGTTCATTGTTACTTGGAAACATTGAGAATTAGAAAACTTGCCACAAATTGTATCCTGCTTTATTACAAGCAATTATATTCTGAGAAACCTTTTAGAAAATTAAGTTTTCAATTTCTTTTAATATACACTTTTAATTATTTTATTTGCTCTTAATTAGTTACGTTTACGTTGTTTCACTAAATAGTGGCTACTGCAAAAATCTCTGTGTACAAATACAATTTTTAAGAGTTATGTTTATAACGAGTTTCGTGGTGGGAAAATAGAACGCAGTCGGTAGGATTCGAACCTACGCGGCAATATCCCAATGGATTTCTAGTCCATCGCTTTAACCACTGGGCCACGACTGCTCCCGGGTCTACTTAAATGCAACAAAAAACTTCAAGAAATGCGATCTATTATTTTGATAACTAATTGTACATGAAAAACGCTTTCCAATAGCAGAAATTACTTTAAAGCTTATTTATGAAACTTATCTCAACTGTAAGAAATAAATAATCAATTTTCTCATTCATTTTTTATAGTAACATTTTTATTTTTTCGTGGGGAATTTGCATTTAGAATGATTTAAAGAAATTGCACAAAATTTTTCCTCAAAATAATTTTTTAAAAAACTTGTTGAAAATTAAAATTTTAAATTATGTGTAAATATATTATATTTTTCTATTGAGTGTTATATAAGTTAATGATCATGGGAAAAAAACACAGCCGGCAGGATTCGAACCTACACGGGATTATCCCAAAGGATTTCAAGTCCATCGCCTTAACCACACGGCCACGACTGCCCCTATCGCGAGGTGTAAGAAACAAAAGTGTTAAAAGAAATAAAACCGATGATTGTCGATTTGTCTATTTTAATGTAAGGTTTCTTTTAAGCACTATTTAATTTGAAGCTTATTATTATATTAACATATTTAACAACTATTACGATAAAAAATATCTCTTTTAGCTATATTCGTAATATTTTATCTTTTCATTGTTACTTGGAAACATTGAAAAATAGAAAACTTTCCGCAAATTGTATCCTGCTTTGAAATAAGCAATTATATTCTGAGAAACCTTTAAGAAAATTAAATTTTTAATTTTTTTTATATACTCTTTTAATTTATTTTTCTTGTTCTTAATTAGTTACGTTTACGTTGATTGACTGAATAGTGGCTACTGCAAAAATTTCTGTCAACACATTCAATTTTTAAGAGTAATGTTTATAACGAATTTGATGATGGGAAAATAGAACGCAGTCGGTAGGATTGGAACCTACGCGGGAATATCCGAATGTATTTCGGGTCCATTGCCTTAACTACTCGGCCTCGAATTCTCCTTGCGCTTGTTGGAAGAAATAAGTGTTAAAAGAAATACTTTCGGATATTGTATTTCAATATGAGATTTCTTTTAAGGACTAATTAATTTGAAGCTTATTGTTAAAATAATATACTTAGCAATTATTACTATAGTTTAAAAAATATCGCTTTCAGAGATTTTCGTAACACTTTATCTTTTCATTCTTACTTGGTAACATTGGGAATTAGAAAAATTTCCACAAATTGTATTCTGTTTTAACATAAGCTATTACATTCTGAGAAACCTTTAAGAGAATTAAATTTTTAAATTATTTTATATACTCTTTTAATTCGTTATCGTGCTCTTAATTAGTTGCATATTTCATTGTTTGATTTAATAGTGGCTACTGCAAAAATTTCTGTGAAAACATACAAATTTTAAGAGTAATGTTTATAACGAGTTCGATGATTTGAAAATAGAACGCAATCGGTAGGATTTGAAGCTACGCGGGAATATCCCAATGGATTTCAAGTCCATCGACTTAACCACTCGGTCTCGACTGCCACTTTCGTTGGGTGAAAGAAACAAAAGTGTTATAAGAAATAAAACCGATGATTGTCGATTTGTCTATTTTAATATAAGGTTTCTTTTAAGGACTAATTAATTTGAAGCTTATTAATATATTAGCATATTTAACAACTATTACGATAAAAAATATCTCTTTCAGATATATTCGTAATACTTTATTTGTTCATTGTTACTTGGAAACATTGGAAATTAGAAAACTTTCCGAAATTGTATCTTGCTTTAAAATAAGCAATTATATTCTGAGAAACCTTTAAGAAAATCAAATTTTTAATTCTTTTTAATATCCTCTTTTAATTTGTTTATCTTGCTCTTAATTAGTTACTTTTACGTGTTTTGACTGAATAGTGTCTGTTGCCAAAATTTCTGTGTAGAAATTCAATTTTTAAGAGTTATGTTTATAACGAATTTGAAATTTTCAATTTCTTTTAATATACTTTTTTAATTTGTTTATCGTTCTCTTGTTCATCTATTTTCCCATCATCAAACTCGTTATAAACATTACTCTTAAAAATTGAATTTCTACACAGAAATTTTGGCAACAGACACTATTCAGTCAAAACACGTAAAAGTAACTAATTAAGAGCAAGATAAACAAATTAAAAGAGGATATTAAAAGGAACTAAAAATTTAATTTTTTTAAAGGTTTCTCAGAATATAATTGCTTATGTTAAAGCAGGATACAATTTCGGAAAGTTTTCTAATTTCCAATGTTTCCAAGTAACAATGTACAGATAAAGAGTTACGAAAATAGCTGAAAGAGATATTTTTTTATCGTAATAGTTGCTAAATATGTTAATATAATAATAAGCTTCAAATTAATTAGTCCTTAAAAGAAACTTATAATAAAATAGACAAATCGACAATCATCGGTTTTATTTCTTTTAACACTTTTGTTTCTTACACCTCGTTAAAAGGGCAGTCGTGGCCGAGTGGTTAAGGCGATGGACTCGAAATTCATTGGGATATTCCCGCGTAGATTCGAATCCTACCTATTGCGTTCTATTTTCCCATCATCAAACTCGTTATAAACATTACTCTTAAAAATTGTATTTGTACACAGAAATATTTGCAGTAGCCACTATTTAGTCAAACAACGTTAAACGCAACTAATTAAGAGCACGATAAACAAATTAAAAAGTGTATATTAAAAGAAATTGAAAATTTAATTTTCTTAAAGGTTTCTCAGAATATAATTGCTTATGTTAAAGCAGGATACAATTTGTGGAAATTTTTCTAATTCCCAATGTTACCAAGTAAGAATGAACAGATAAAGTGTTAAGAAAATCTCTGAAAGAGATATGTTTTAAACTATTGTAATAGTTGCTAAATATGTTATTTTAAAATAAGCTTCAAATTAATTAGTCCTTAAAAGAAATCTCATATTGAAATAGAAAAATCGAGTCATCGGTTTTATTTCTTTTAACACTTGTTTCTTCCAACAAGCGCAAGGGGCAGTCGTGGCCGAGTGGTTAAGGCGATGGACTTGAAATCCATTGGGATATTCCCGCGTAGGTTCGAATCCTGCCGGCTGCGTTTTTTTCCCCATGAATGCTAGCTTATGTAACACTCAATAGAAAAAGATAAATATATTTACACATAATTTAAAATTTTAATTTTCAACCAGTATTTTAAAAAATACTATTGAGGATAAATTTCGTGCAATTTCTTCAAATCATTCTAAATCCAAATTCCCCACGTAAAAATAAAAATGTTACTATAAAAAATGAATGAGAAAATTGATTAATTCTTTCTTACAGTTGAGATACATTTCATTAATAAGTTTCAAAGTAAATTCTGCTTCTGGAAAGCGTTTTTGATATACAATTAGTTATCAAAATAATAGATCCCATTTCTTTTAAGTTTTTTGTCGCATTTAAATAGACGCACGACCAGTCATGGCCGAGTGGTTAAGGCGAAGGACTAGAAATCTATTAGGATATTTCCGGGTAGGATCGATACCAACCGACTGCCTTCTATTTTCCCATCTTCAAACTCGTCATAAACATGAATCTTAAAAATTGTATTTACACACAGAAATTTTTGCAGTAGCCACTATTTAGTCAAACAACGTTAAACGCAACTAATTAAGAGCACGAGAAACAAATTAAAAAGTGTATATTAAAAGAAATTGAAAATTTAATTTTCTTAAAGTTTTCTCAGAATATAATTGCTTATTTTAAAGAAGGAAACAATTTGCGGAAAGTTTTCTAATTTCCAATGTTTCCAAGTAACAATGAACAGACAAAGTATTACGAATATAGCTGAAAGAGATATTTTTTATCGTAATAGTTGTTAAATATGTTAATATAATAATAAGCTTCAAATTAATTAGTCATTAAAAGAAACCTTATATTAAAATAGACAAATCGACAATCATCGGTTTTCTTTCTTTTAACACTTTTGTTTCTTACACCTCTATAAAAGGGCAGTCGTGGCCGAGTGGTTAAGGCGATGGACTAGAAATCCATTGCGATATTCCCGCGTAGGTTCGAATCCTACCGATTGCGTTTTATTTTCCCATCATCAAACTCGTTATAAACATTACTCTTAAAAATTGTATGTTTTCACAGAAATTTTTGCAGTAGCCACTATTAAATCAAACAATGAAATATGCAACTAATTAAGAGCACGATAAACAAATTAAAAGAGAATATAAAAATAATTTAAAAATTTAATTCTCTTAAAGGTTTCTCAGAATGTAATTGCTTATGTTAAAACAGAATACAATTTGTGGAAATGTTTCTAATTCCCAATGTTACCAAGTAAGAATGAACAGATAAAGTGTTAAGAAAATCTCTGAAAGAGATATGTTTTAAACTATTTTAATAGTTACTAAGTATATTATTTTAACAATAAGCTTCAAATTAATTTGTCCTTAAAAAAATCTCATATTGAAATAGACAAATTGACAGTCATCGGTTTTATTTCTTTTAACACTTGTTTCTTCCAACAAGCGCAAGGAGCAGTCGTGGCCGAGTGGTTAAGGCGATGGACTTGAAATCCATTGAGATAATACCGTGTAGGTTCGAATCCTGCCGGCTGCGTTTTTTTCCTATGATCATTAATTTATATAACACTCAATAGAAAAATATAATATATTTACATATAATTTAAAATTTTTATTTTCAACCAGTATTTTAAAAAAATATTTTGAGGAAACATTTTGTGCAATTTCTTTAAATCATTCTAAATCCAAATTCCCCACGTAAAAATAAAAATGTTACTATAAAAAATGAATGAGAAAATTCTTTATTTCTTTCTTACAGTTGAGATAAGTTTCATAAATAAGCTTCAAAGTAATTTCTGCTATTGGAAAGCGTTTTTCATATACAATTACAGTTATCAAAATAAGAGATCCCATTTCTTGTAAGTTTTTTGTTGCATTTAAGTAGACCCATGAGCAGTCGTGGCCGAGTGGTTAAGGCGATGGACTAGAAATCCATTGGGATATTCCAGCGTAGGTTCGAATCCTACCGTCTGCGTTCTATTTTCAAATCATGAAACTCGTTATAAACATTACACTTAAAAATTGTATTTGTACACAGAAATTTTTGCAGTAGCAACTATTTAGTGAAACAACGTAAACGTAACTTATTAAGAGCAAATTAACAAATTAAAAGTGTATATTAAAAGAAATTGAAAACTTAATTTTCTTAAAGGTTTTTCAGAATATCATTGCGTATTTTAAAGCAGGATACAATTTGTGGAAAGTTTTCTAATTGTCAATGTTTCCAAGTAACAATGAACTGATAAAGTGTTATGAAAATAGCTGAAAGAGTTATTTTTTAAACTATAGTAATAGTTGCTAAATATGTTATTATAACAATAAGCTTCAAAGTAATTAGTCCTTAAAAGAAACCTTATATTGAAATAGACAAATCGACAATCATCGGTTTTACTTCTTTTAACACTTTTGTTTCTTACACCCTGATAAAGGGGCAGTCGTGGCCGAGTGGTTAAGGCGATGGACTTGAAATCCATTGGGAGATTGCGGCTTAGGTTCGAATCCTGCCGGTTGCGTTTTTTCTAATGACCATTAAATTCTATAACACTTAATTGAAAATTATAATATACTTAGACATAATTTAAAATTTTAACTTTCAGCGAGTGTTTTGAAAAAATACTGTTGAGGAAAAATTTCGAATATTTTCTTTAAATCATTCTAACTCCAAAATCACCACGAAAAAATAAAAATGTTACCATAAAAAGAATGAATGAGAAAATTGATTAATTCTTCCTTACAGTTGAGATACATTTCATAAATAAGATTTAAAGTAATTTCTGCTATTGGAAAGCGTTTTTCATATAGTTATCAAAATATTAGATCCCATGTCTTGTAAGTTTTTTGTGGCATTTAAGTAGACCCACGAGCAGTCTTGGAAGAGTGGTTAAGGCGATGGACTAGAAATCCATTGGGATATTCCCTGAGAAGGTTCGAATCCTATCGACTGTGTTCTATTTTCCCATCATCAAACTCGTTATAAGCATTACTCTTAAAAATTGTATTTGTACACAGAAATTATTGCATTAGACACTATTCAGTCAATCAACGTAAACGTAACTAATTAAGAGCAAGATAAACAAATTAAAACAGTATAATAAAAGAAATTTAAAATTTAATTCTTAAAGGTTTCTCAGAAAATAATTGCTTATTTTAAAGCAGGATACAATTTGCGGAAAGTTTTCTAATTTCCAATATTTTCAAGCAACAATGAACAGATAAATTATTACGAATATAGCTGAAAGAGATATTTTTTATCGTAATAGTGTTGTTAAATATGTTAATATAATAATAAGCTTCTAATTAATTAGTCCTTAAAAGAAACCTTATATTAAAATAGACAAATCGACAATCATCGGTTTTATTTCTTTTAACACTTTTGTTTCTTACACCTCGTTTAAAGTGCAGTCGTGGCCGAGTGGTTAAGGCGATGGACTAGAAATCCATTGGGATATTCCCGCGTAGGTTCGAATCCTACCGATTGCGTTCTATTTTCCCATCATCAAACTCGTTATAAACATTACTCTTAAAAATTGTATGTGTTCACAGAAATTTTTGCAGTAGCCTCTATTCAGTCAATCAACGTAAGCGTACCTAATTAAGAGCAAGATAAACAAATTAAAACGGTATAATAAAAGAAATTAAAAATTTAATAATCTTAAAGGTTTCTCAGAATGTAATTGCTTATGTTAAAACAGAATACAATTTGTGGAAATGTTTCTAATTCCCAATGTTACCAAGTAAGAATGAACAGATAAAGTGTTACGAAAATCTCTGAAAGAGATATGTTTTAAACTATAGTAATAGTTGCTAAGTATATTATTTTAACAATAAGCTTCAAATTAATTTGTCCTTAAAAGAAATCTCATATTGCGATAGACAAATCGACAGTCATCGGGTTTATTTCTTTTAACACTTGTTTCTTCCAACACGTGCAAGGGGCAGTCATGGCCAAGTAGTTAATGCGATGGACTTGAAATCCATTGGGATAATCCCGTGTAGGTTCGCATCCTGAAGGCTGCGTTTTTTTCCCATGATCATTAATTTATATAACACTCAATAGAAAAATATAATATATTTACACATAATTTAAAATTTTTATTTTCAACCAGTATTTTAAAAAAATATTTTGAGGAAAAATTCTGTGCAATTTCTTTAAATCATTCTAAATCCAAATTCCCCACGAAAAAATAAAAATGTTACTATAAAAAATGAATGAGAAAATTCATTATTTCTTTCTTACAGTTGAGATAAGTTTCATAAATAAGCTTCAAAGTAATTTCTGCTATTGGAAAGCGTTTTTGATATACAATTAGTTATCAAAATAAGAGATCCCATTTCTTGTAAGTTTCTTATTGCATTTAAGTATATTCACGAGCAGTCGTGGCCGAGTGGTTAAGGCGATGGACTAGAAATCTATTGGGATATTCCCGCGTAGGTTCGAATCCTACCGACTGCGTTCTATTTTCAAATCAAGAAACTCGTTATAAACATTACACTTAAAAATTGTATTTGTACACGGAAATTTTTGCAGTAGCAACTATTTAGTGAAACAACGTAAACGTAACTAATTAAGAGCACGATAAACAAATTAAAAAGTGTATATTAAAAGAAATTGAAAACTTAATTTTCTTAAAGTTTTCTCAGAATATAATTGCTTATTTTAAAGAAGGAAACAATTTGCGGAAAGTTTTCTAATTGTCAATGTTTCCAAGTAACAATGAACTGATAAAGTTTTATGAAAATAGCTGAAAGAGTTATTTTTTAAACTATAGTAATAGTTGCTAAATATGTTATTATAACAATAAGCTTCAAAGTAATTAGTCCTTAAAAGAAAGCTTAAAATGAAATAGACAAATCGACAATCATCGGTTTTACTTCTTTTAACACTTTTGTTTTCTTACACCCTGATGAAGGGGCAGTCGTGGCCGAGTGGTTAAGGCGATGGACTTGAAATCCATTGGGATATTCCCGCGTAGGTTCGAATCCTGCCGGCTGCGTTTTTCTAATGATCATTAAATGATATAAATCTTTATTAAAAATTATAATATAATTAGACATATTTTAAAATTTTAATTTTCAACCAGTATTTGAAAAAATACTGTTGAGGAAAAATTTCGCATATTTTCTTGAAATCATTCTAACCCCAAAATCACCACGAAAAAATAAAAATGTTACCATAAAAGAATGAATGAGAAAATCGAATAATTCTTTCTTACATTTGAGATACATTTCATAAATAAGCTTCAAAGTAATTTCTGCTATTAGAAAGCGTTTTTCGTAAACAATGTTATCAAAATAATTGATCCCATTTCTTGTAAGTTTTTTGTTGCATTTAATTAGAACCACGAGCAGTCTTGGAAGAGTGGTTAAGGCGATGGACTAGAAATTCATTGGGATATTCCCGCGTAGGTTCGAATCCTACCGATTGCGTTCTATTTTCCCATCATCAAACTCGTTATAAGCATTACTCTTAAAAATTGTATGTGTTCACAGAAATTTTTGCAGTAGCCTCTATTCAGTCAATCAACGTAAGCGTACCTAATTAAGAGCAAGATAAACAAATTAAAAGAGTATATTAAAAGAAATTAAAAATTTAATTTTCTTTAAGCTTTCTCAGAATGTAATTGCTTATGTTAAAGCAGGATACAATTTCGGAAAGTTTTCTAATTTCCAATGTTTCCAAGTAACAATGAACAGATAAAGAGTTACGAAAATAGCTGAAAGAGATATTTTTTATCGTAATAGTTGTTAAATATGTTAATATAATAATAAGCTTCAAATTAATTAGTCCTTAAAAGAAACCTTATATTAAAATAGACAAATCGACAATCATCGGTTTTATTTCTTTTAACACTTTTGTTTCTTACACCTCGTTTAAAGTGCAGTCGTGGCCGAGTGGTTAAGGCGATGGACTAGAAATCCATTGGGATATTCCCGCGTAGGTTCGAATCCTACCGATTGCGTTCTATTTTCCCATCATCAAACTCGTTATAAACATTACTCTTAAAAAATGTATTTGTACACAGAAATTTTTGCAGTAGCCACTATTAAATCAAACAAAGAAATATGCAACTAATTAAGAGCACGATAAACAAATTAAAAGAGAATATAAAAATAATTTAAAAATTTAATTCTCTTAAAGGTTTCTCAGAATGTAATTGCTTATGTTAAAACAGAATACAATTTGTGGAAATGTTTCTAATTCCCAATGTTACCAAGTAAGAATGAACAGATAAAGTGTTACGAAAATCTCTGAAAGAGATGTTTTAAACTATAGTAATAGTTGCTAAATATGTTATTTTAACAATAAGCTTCAAATTAATTAGTCCTTAAAAGAAATCTCATATTGAAATAGAAAAATCGAGTCATCGGTTTTATTTCTTTTAACACTTGTTTCTTCCAACAAGCGCAAGGGGCAGTCGTGGCCGAGTGGTTAAGGCGATGGACTTGAAATCCATTGGGATATTCCCGCGTAGGTTCGAATCCTGCCGGCTGCGTTTTTTCCCCATGAATGTTAGCTTATGTAACACTCAATAGAAAAAGATAATATATTTACACACAATTTAAAATTTTAATTTTCAACCAGTATTTTAAAAAATACTATTGAGGATAAATTTCGTGCAATTTCTTCAAATCATTCTAAATCCAAATTCGCTACGAAAAAAATAATTTTACTATAAAAAAATGAATGAGAAAATTGATTAATTCTTTCTTACAGTTGAGATACATTTCATTAATAAGCTTCAAAGTAAATTCTGCTTCTGGAAAGCGTTTTTGATATACAATTAGTTATCAAAATAATAGATCCCATTTCTTTTAAGTTTTTTGTCGCATTTAAATAGACGCACGACCAGTCATGGCCGAGTGGTTAAGGCGAAGGATTAGAAATCTATTGGGATATTTCCGGGTAGGATCGATACCAACCGACTGCCTTCTATTTTCCCATCTTCAAACTCGTCATAAACATGAATTTTAAAAATTGTATTTACACACAGAAATTTTTGCAGTAGCCACTATTTAGTCAAACAACGTTAAACGCAACTAATTAAGAGCACGATAAACAAATTAAAAAGTGTATATTAAAAGAAATTGAAAATTTAATTTTCTTAAAGTTTTCTCAGAATATAATTGCTTATTTTAAAGAAGGAAACAATTTGCGGAAAGTTTTCTAATTTCCAATGTTTCCAAGTAACAATGAACAGACAAAGTATTACGAATATAGCTGAAAGAGATATTTTTTATCGTAATAGTTGTTAAATATGTTAATATAATAATAAGCTTCAAATTAATTAGTCATTAAAAGAAACCTTATATTAAAATAGACAAATCGACAATCATCGGTTTTCTTTCTTTTAACACTTTTGTTTCTTACACCTCTATAAAAGGGCAGTCGTGGCCGAGTGGTTAAGGCGATGGACTAGAAATCCATTGCGATATTCCCGCGTAGGTTCGAATCCTACCGATTGCGTTTTATTTTCCCATCATCAAACTCGTTATAAACATTACTCTTAAAAATTGTATGTTTTCACAGAAATTTTTGCAGTAGCCACTATTAAATCAAACAATGAAATATGCAACTAATTAAGAGCACGATAAACAAATTAAAAGAGAATATAAAAATAATTTAAAAATTTAATTCTCTTAAAGGTTTCTCAGAATGTAATTGCTTATGTTAAAACAGAATACAATTTGTGGAAATGTTTCTAATTCCCAATGTTACCAAGTAAGAATGAACAGATAAAGTGTTAAGAAAATCTCTGAAAGAGATATGTTTTAAACTATTGTAATAATTGCTAAGTATATTATTTTAACAATAAGCTTCAAATTAATTTGTCCTTAAAAAAATCTCATATTGAAATAGACAAATTGAGTCATCGGTTTTATTTCTTTTAACACTTGTTTCTTCCAACAAGCGCAAGGAGCAGTCGTGGCCGAGTGGTTAAGGCGATGGACTTGAAATCCATTGAGATAATACCGTGTAGGTTCGAATCCTGCCGGCTGCGTTTTTTTCCTATGATCATTAATTTATATAACACTCAATAGAAAAATATAATATATTTACATATAATTTAAAATTTTTATTTTCAACCAGTATTTTAAAAAAATATTTTGAGGAAACATTTTGTGCAATTTCTTTAAATCATTCTAAATCCAAATTCCCCACGTAAAAATAAAAATGTTACTATAAAAAATGAATGAGAAAATTCTTTATTTCTTTCTTACAGTTGAGATAAGTTTCATAAATAAGCTTCAAAGTAATTTCTGCTATTGGAAAGCGTTTTTCATATACAATTACAGTTATCAAAATAAGAGATCCCATTTCTTGTAAGTTTTTTGTTGCATTTAAGTAGACCCATGAGCAGTCGTGGCCGAGTGGTTAAGGCGATGGACTAGAAATCCATTGGGATATTCCCGCGTAGGTTCGAATCCTACCGACTGCGTTCTATTTTCAAATCATGAAACTCGTTATAAACATTACACTTAAAAATTGTATCTGTACACAGAAATTTTTACAGTAGCCACTATTTAGTCAAACAACGTAAACGTAACTTATTAAGAGCAAATTAACAAATTAAAAGTGTATATTAAAAGAAATTGAAAACTTAATTTTCTTAAAGGTTTTTCAGAATATAATTGCTTATGTTAAAGCAGGATACAATTTCGGAAAGTTTTCTAATTTCCAATGTTTCCAAGTAACAATGTACAGATAAATAGTTACGAAAATAGCTGAAAGAGATATTTTTTATCGTAATAGTTGCTAAATATGTTATTATAAAAATAAGCTTCAAAGTAATTAGTCCTTAAAAGAAACCTTATATTGAAATAGACAAATCGACAGTTATCGGTTTTATTTCTTTTAACACTTGTTTCTTCCAACAAGCGCAAGGAGCAGTCGTGGCCGAGTGGTTAAGGCGATGGACTTGAAATCCATTGGGATAATCCCGTGTAGGTTCGAATCCTGCCGGCTGCGTTTGTTTCCATTATAATTAACTTATATGACACTCAATAGAAAAATATAATATATTTACACATAATTTAATATTTTAATTTTCAACCAGTATTTTAAAAAATTATTTTGAGGAAAAATTTCGTGCAATTTATTTAAATCATTCTAAATCCAAATACCCCACGAAAAAATAAAAATGTTACCATAAAAAAATGAATGAGAAAATTGATTAATTCTTTCTTACAGTTGAGATACATTTCATAAATAAGCTTCAAAGTAATTTCTGCTTCTGGAAAGCGTTTTTGATATGCAATAACAGTTATCAAAATAACAGATCCCATTTCTTGTAAGTTTTTTGTTACATTTAAATCTGTCCACGAGAAGTTGTGGCCAAATGGTTAAGGCGATGGACTAGAAATCCATTGGGATATTCCCTGGGTAGGTTCGAATCGTATCGACTGCGTTCTATTTTCCCATCATCAAACTCGTTATAAGCATTACTCTTAAAAATTGTATTTGTACACAGAAATTTTTGCAGTAGACACTATTCAGTCAAACAACGTAAGCGTAACTAATTGAGAACAAATAAACAAATTAAAAGAATATATTAAAAGAAATTAAAAATTTAATTTTTTTAAAGGTTTCTCAGAATATAATTGCTTATGTTAAAGCAGGATACAATTTGTGGAAAGTTTTCTAATTCCCAATGTTTGCAAGTAACAATGAACTGATAAAATGTTATGAAAATAGCTGAAAGAGATATTTTTTAAACTCTAGTAATATGTGCTAAATATGTTATTATAACAATAAGCTTCAAACTAATTAGTACTTAAAAGAAACCTTATATTGAAATAAACAAATCGAGAATCATCGGTTTTATTTCTTTTAAAACTTTTGTTTCTTTCACCAAACGAAATAGGCAGTCGTGGCCGAGTGGTTAAGGCGATGGACTTGAAATCCATTGGGATATTCCCGCGTAGGTTCGAATCCAGCCGGATGTGTTTTTTCCCATGATCACTAAATTATATAACACTTAATAGAAAAATATAATATATTTAAACATAACTTAAAATTTTAATTTTCAACTTGTATTTTAAAAAATACTTTTGAGGAAAAATTTCGTGCAATTTCTTTAAATCATTCTAACTCCAAAATCATCACGAAAAATTAAAAATGTTACCATAAAAAATGAATGAGAAAATTGATTAATTCTTTCTTACAGTTGAGATACATTTCATAAATAAGCTTCAAAGCAATTTCTGTTATTGGAAAGCGTTTTTCATATACAATTACAGTTATCAAAATAATAGATCCCATTTGTTGTAAGCTTTTTATTGCATTTAAGTTATACTCACGAGCAGTCGTGGCCAAATGGTTAAGGCGATGGACTAAAAATCCATTGGGATATTCCCACATAGGTTCGAATCCTATCGACTGGGTTCTATTTTCCCATCATCAAACTCGTTATAAACATTACTCTTAAAAATTGAATTTCTACACAGAAATTTTGGATATAGACACTATTCAGTCAAAACACGTAAAAGTAACTAATTAAGAGCAAGATAAACAAATTAAAAGAGGATATTAAAAGGAACTAAAAATTTAATTTTTTTAAAGGTTTCTCAGAATATAATTGCTTATGTTAAAGCAGGATACAATTTCGGAAAGTTTTCTAATTTCCAATGTTTCCAAGTAACAATGTACAGATAAAGAGTTACGAAAATAGCTGAAAGAGATATTTTTTATCGTAATAGTTGCTAAATATGTTAATATAATAATAAGCTTCAAATTAATTAGTCCTTAAAACAAACTTATAATAAAATAGACAAATCGACAATCATCGGTTTTATTTCTTTTAACACTTTTGTTTCTTACACTTCGTTAAAAGGGCAGTCGTGGCCGAGTGGTAAAGGCGATGGACTAGAAATCCATTGGGATATTCCCGCGTAGGTTCGAATCCTACCGATTGCGTTCTTTTTTCCCATCATCAAACTCGTTATAAACATTACTCTTAAAAATTGTATGTTTTCACAGAAATTTTTGCAGTAGCCACTATTAAATCAAACAATGAAATATGCAACTAATTAAGAGCACGATAAACAAATTAAAAAGTGTATATTAAAAGAAATTGAAAATTTAATTTTCTTAAAGGTTTCTCAGAATGTAATTGCTTATGTTAAAACAGAATACAATTTGTGGAAATTTTTCTAATTCCCAATGTTACCAAGTAAGAGTGAACAGATAAAGTGTTACGAAAATCTCTGAAAGAGATGTTTTAAACTATAGTAATAGTTGCTAAGTATATTATTTTAACAATAAGCTTCAAATTAATTAGTCCTTAAAAGAAATCTCATATTGAAATAGAAAAATCGAGTCATCGGTTTTATTTCTTTTAACACTTTTGTTTCTTACACCTCTATAAAAGGGCAGTCGTGGCCGAGTGGTTAAGGCGATGGACTAGAAATCCATTGCGATATTCCCACGTAGGTTCGAATCCTACCGATTGCGTTTTATTTTCCCATCATCAAACTCGTTATAAACATTACTCTTAAAAATTGTATGTTTTCACAGAAATTTTTGCAGTAGCCACTATTAAATCAAACAATGAAATATGCAACTAATTAAGAGCACGATAAACAAATTAAAAGAGAATATAAAAATAATTTAAAAATTTAATTCTCTTAAAGGTTTCTCAGAATGTAATTGCTTATGTTAAAACAGAATACAATTTGTGGAAATGTTTCTAATTCCCAATGTTACCAAGTAAGAATGAACAGATAAAGTGTTAAGAAAATCTCTGAAAGAAATATGTTTTAAACTATTTTAATAGTTGCTAAGTATATTATTTTAACATTAAGCTTCAAATTAATTTGTCCTTAAAAAAATCTCATATTGAAATAGACAAATTGACAGTCATCGGTTTTATTTCTTTTAACACTTGTTTCTTCCAACAAGCGCAAGGGGCAGTCGTGGCCGAGTGGTTAAGGCGATGGACTTGAAATCCATTGGGATATTCCCGCGTAGGTTCGAATCCTGCCGGCTGCGTTTTTTCCCCATGATCATTAAGTTATGTAACACTCAATAGAAAAAGATAAATATATTTACACATAATTTAAAATTTTAATTTTCAACCAGTATTTTAAAAAATACTATTGAGGATAAATTTCGTGCAATTTCTTCAAATCATTTTAAATCCAAATTCCCCACGTAAAAATAAAAATGTTACCATAAAAAATGAATGAGAAAATTGATTAATTCTTTCTTACAGTTGAGATACATTTCATAAATAAGCTTCAAAGCAATTTCTGTTATTGGAAAGCGTTTTTCATATACAATTACAGTTATCAAAATAATAGATCCCATTTGTTGTAAGCTTTTTATTGCATTTAAGTTATACTCACGAGCAGTCGTGGCCAAATGGTTAAGGCGATGGACTAAAAATCCATTGGGATATTCCCACATAGGTTCGAATCCTATCGACTGGGTTCTATTTTCCCATCATCAAACTCGTTATAAACATTACTCTTAAAAATTGAATTTCTACACAGAAATTTTGGCAACAGACACTATTCAGTCAAAACACGTAAAAGTAACTAATTAAGAGCAAGATAAACAAATTAAAAGAGGATATTAAAAGGAACTAAAAATTTAATTTTTTTAAAGGTTTCTCAGAATATAATTGCTTATGTTAAAGCAGGATACAATTTCGGAAAGTTTTCTAATTTCCAATGTTTCCAAGTAACAATGTACAGATAAAGAGTTACGAAAATAGCTGAAAGAGATATTTTTTTATCGTAATAGTTGCTAAATATGTTAATATAATAATAAGCTTCAAATTAATTAGTCCTTAAAAGAAACTTATAATAAAATAGACAAATCGACAATCATCGGTTTTATTTCTTTTAACACTTTTGTTTCTTACACCTCGTTAAAAGGGCAGTCGTGGCCGAGTGGTTAAGGCGATGGACTCGAAATTCATTGGGATATTCCCGCGTAGATTCGAATCCTACCTATTGCGTTCTATTTTCCCATCATCAAACTCGTTATAAACATTACTCTTAAAAATTGTATTTGTACACAGAAATTTTTGCAGTAGCCACTATTTAGTAAAACAACGTAAACGTAACTAATTAAGAGCACGATAAACAAATTAAAAAGTGTATATTAAAAGAAATTGAAAATTTAATTTTCTTAAAGGTTTCTCAGAATATAATTGCTTATGTTAAAGCAGGATACAATTTGTGGAAATTTTTCTAATTCCCAATGTTACCAAGTAAGAATGAACAGATAAAGTGTTACGAAAATCTCTGAAAGAGATGTTTTAAACTATAGTAATAGTTGCTAAGTATATTATTTTAACAATAAGCTTCAAATTAATTAGTCCTTAAAAGAAATCTCATATTGAAATAGAAAAATCGAGTCATCGGTTTTATTTCTTTTAACACTTGTTTCTTCCAACAAGCGCAAGGGGCAGTCGTGGCCGAGTGGTTAAGGCGATGGACTTGAAATCCATTGGGATATTCCCGCGTAGGTTCGAATCCTGCCGGCTGCGTTTTTTCCCCATGAATGTTAGCTTATGTAACACTCAATAGAAAAAGATAATATATTTACACACAATTTAAAATTTTAATTTTCAACCAGTATTTTAAAAAATACTATTGAGGATAAATTTCGTGCAATTTCTTCAAATCATTCTAAATCCAAATTCGCTACGAAAAAAATAATTTTACTATAAAAAAATGAATGAGAAAATTGATTAATTCTTTCTTACAGTTGAGATACATTTCATTAATAAGCTTCAAAGTAAATTCTGCTTCTGGAAAGCGTTTTTGATATACAATTAGTTATCAAAATAATAGATCCCATTTCTTTTAAGTTTTTTGTCGCATTTAAATAGACGCACGACCAGTCATGGCCGAGTGGTTAAGGCGAAGGACTAGAAATCTATTGGAATATTTCCGGGTAGGATCGATACCAACCGACTGCCTTCTATTTTCCCATCTTCAAACTCGTCATAAACATGAATTTTAAAAATTGTATTTACACACAGAAATTTTTGCAGTAGCCACTATTTAGTCAAACAACGTTAAACGCAACTAATTAAGAGCACGATAAACAAATTAAAAAGTGTATATTAAAAGAAATTGAAAATTTAATTTTCTTAAAGTTTTCTCAGAATATAATTGCTTATTTTAAAGAAGGAAACAATTTGCGGAAAGTTTTCTAATTTCCAATGTTTCCAAGTAACAATGAACAGACAAAGTATTACGAATATAGCTGAAAGAGATATTTTTTATCGTAATAGTTGTTAAATATGTTAATATAATAATAAGCTTCAAATTAATTAGTCATTAAAAGAAACCTTATATTAAAATAGACAAATCGACAATCATCGGTTTTCTTTCTTTTAACACTTTTGTTTCTTACACCTCTATAAACGGGCAGTCGTGGCCGAGTGGTTAAGGCGATGGACTAGAAATCCATTGGGATATTCCCGCGTAGGTTCGAATCCTACCGATTGCGTTCTTTTTTCCCATCATCAAACTCGTTATAAACATTACTCTTAAAAATTGTATGTTTTCACAGAAATTTTTGCAGTAGCCACTATTAAATCAAACAATGAAATATGCAACTAATTAAGAGCACGATAAACAAATTAAAAGAGAATATAAAAATAATTTAAAAATTTAATTCTCTTAAAGGTTTCTCAGAATGTAATTGCTTATGTTAAAACAGAATACAATTTGTGGAAATGTTTCTAATTCCCAATGTTACCAAGTAAGAATGAACAGATAAAGTGTTAAGAAAATCTCTGAAAGAGATATGTTTTAAACTATAGTAATAGTTGCTAAGTATATTATTTTAACAATAAGCTTCAAATTAATTTGTCCTTAAAAGAAATCTCATATTGAAATAGACAAATTGACAGTCATCGGTTTTATTTCTTTTAACACTTGTTTCTTCCAACAAGCGCAAGGAGCAGTCGTGGCCGAGTGGTTAAGGCGATGGACTTGAAATCCATTGAGATAATACCGTGTAGGTTCGAATCCTGCCGGCTGCGTTTTTTTCCTATGATCATTAATTTATATAACACTCAATAGAAAAATATAATATATTTACACATAATTTAAAATTTTTATTTTCAACCAGTATTTTAAAAAAATATTTTGAGGAAAAATTTTGTGCAATTTCTTTAAATCATTCTAAATCCAAATTCCCCACGTAAAAATAAAAATGTTACTATAAAAAATGAATGAGAAAATTCATTATTTCTTTCTTACAGTTGAGATAAGTTTCATAAATAAGCTTCAAAGTAATTTCTGCTATTGGAAAGCGTTTTTCATATACAATTACAGTTATCAAAATAAGAGATCCCATTTCTTGTAAGTTTTTTGTTGCATTTAAGTAGACCCATGAGCAGTCGTGGCCGAGTGGTTAAGGCGATGGACTAGAAATCCATTGGGATATTCCCGCGTAGGTTCGAATCCTACCGATTGCGTTCTATTTTCCCATCATCAAACTCGTTATAAACATTACTCTTAAAAATTGTATTTGTACACAGAAATTTTTGCAGTAGCCACTATTTAGTAAAACAACGTAAACGTAACTAATTAAGAGCACGATAAACAAATTAAAAAGTGTATATTAAAAGAAATTGAAAATTTAATTTTCTTAAAGGTTTCTCAGAATATAATTGCTTATGTTAAAGCAGGATACAATTTGTGGAAATTTTTCTAATTCCCAATGTTACCAAGTAACAATGAACTGATAAAGTTTTATGAAAATAGCTGAAAGAGTTATTTTTTAAACTATAGTAATAGTTGCTAAATATGTTATTATAACAATAAGCTTCAAATTAATTAGTCATTAAAAGAAACCTTATATTAAAATAGACAAATCGACAATCATCGGTTTTCTTTCTTTTAACACTTGTTTCTTCCAACAAGCGCAAGGGGCAATCGTGGCCGAGTGGTTAAGGCGATGGACTTGAAATCCTTTGGGATATTCACGCGTAGGTTCGAATCCTGCCGGCTGCGTTTTTTCCCCATGAATGTTAGCTTATGTAACACTCAATAGAAAAAGATAATAAATTTACACACAATTTAAAATTTTAATTTTCAACCAGTATTTTAAAAAATACTATTGAGAATAAATTTCGTGCAATTTCTTTAAATCATTCTAACTCCAAAATCACCACGAAAAAATAAAAATGTTACCATAAAAAGAATGAATGAGAGAATTGATTAATTCTTTCTAACAGTTGAGATACATTTCATAAATAAGCTTCAAAGTAATTTCTGCTTCTGGAAAGCGTTTTTGATATGCAATAACAGTTATCAAAATAACAGATCCCATTTCTTGTAAGTTTTTGTCGCATTTAAATAGACGCACGAGCAGTCATGGCCGAGTGGTTAAGGCGATGGACTAGAAATCCATTGGGATATTTCCGGGTAGGATCGATACCAATCGACTGCCTTCTATTTTCCCATCATCAAACTCGTTATAAACATTACTCTTAAAAATTGTATTTGGACACAGAAATTTTTGCAGTAGCCACTATTTAGTAAAACAACGTAAACGTAACTAATTAAGAGCACGATAAACAAATTAAAAAGTGTATATTAAAAGAAATTGAAAATTTAATTTTCTTAAAGGGGGTTTCTCAGAATATAATTTCTTATGTTAAAGCAGGATATAATTTGCGGAATGTTTTCTAATTTCCAATGTTTCCAATTAACAATGAACAAATAAAGAGTTACGAAAATATCTGAAAGAGATATTTTTTATCGTAAGAGTGGGTAAATATGTTAATATAATAATAAGCTTCAAATTAATTAGTCATTAAAAGAAACCTTATATTAAAATAGACAAATCGACAATCATCGGTTTTCTTTCTTTTAACACTTTTGTTTCTTACACCTCTATAAAAGGGCAGTCGTGGCCCAGTGGTTAAGGCGATGGACTAGAAATCCATTGCGATATTCCCGCGTAGGTTCGAATCCTACCGACTGCGTTCTATTTTCAAATCATGAAACTCGTTATAAACATTACACTTTAAAATTGTATGTTTTCACAGAAATTTTTGCAGTAGCCACTATTAAATCAAACAATGAAATATGCAACTAATTAAGAGCACGATAAACAAATTAAAAGAGAATATAAAAATAATTTAAAAATTTAATTCTCTTAAAGGTTTCTCAGAATGTAATTGCTTATGTTAAAACAGAATACAATTTGTGGAAATGTTTCTAATTCCCAATGTTACCAAGTAAGAATGAACAGATAAAGTGTTAAGAAAATCTCTGAAAGAGATATGTTTTAAACTATAGTAATAGTTGCTAAGTATATTATTTTAACAATAAGCTTCAAATTAATTTGTCCTTAAAAAAATCTCATATTGAAATAGACAAATTGACAGTCATCGGTTTTATTTCTTTTAACACTTGTTTCTTCCAACAAGCGCAAGGAGCAGTCGTGGCCGAGTGGTTAAGGCGATGGACTTGAAATCCATTGGGATAATACCGTGTAGGTTCGAATCCTGCCGGCTGCGTTTTTTTCCTATGATCATTAATTTATATAACACTCAATAGAAAAATATAATATATTTACATATAATTTAAAATTTTTATTTTCAACCAGTATTTTAAAAAAATATTTTGAGGAAAAATTTTGTGCAATTTCTTTAAATCATTCTAAATCCAAATTCCCCACGTAAAAATAAAAATGTTACTATAAAAAATGAATGAGAAAATTCTTTATTTCTTTCTTACAGTTGAGATAAGTTTCATAAATAAGCTTCAAAGTAATTTCTGCTATTGGAAAGCGTTTTTCATATACAATTACAGTTATCAAAATAAGAGATCCCATTTCTTGTAAGTTTTTTGTTGCATTTAAGTAGACCCATGAGCAGTCGTGGCCGAGTGGTTAAGGCGATGGACTAGAAATCCATTGGGATATTCCCGCGTAGGTTCGAATCCTACCGACTGCGTTCTATTTTCAAATCACGAAACTCGTTATAAACATTACACTTAAAAATTGTATTTGTACACGGAAATTTTTGCAGTAGCAACTATTTAGTGAAACAACGTAAACGTAACTTATTAAGAGCAAATAAACAAATTAAAAGAGTATATTAAAAGAAATTGAAAACGAAATTTTCTTAAAGGTTTTTCAGAATATAATTGCGTATTTTAAAGCAGGATACAATTTGTTGAAAGTTTTCTAATTGTCAATGTTTCCAAGTAACAATGAACTGATAAAGTTTTATGAAAATAGCTGAAAGAATTATTTTTTAAACTATAGTAATAGTTGCTAAATATGTTATTATAAAAATAAGCTTCAAAGTAATTAGTCCTTAAAAGAAACCTTATATTGAAATAGACAAATCGACAATCATTCGTTTTACTTCTTTTAACACTTTTGTTTTCTTTAACTTTGATAAAGGGGCAGTCGTGGCCGAGTGGTTAAGGCGATTGACTTGAAATCCATTGGGAGATTGCGGCTTAGGTTCGAATCCTGCCTGTTGCGTTTTTTCTAATGACCATTAAATTCTATAACACTTAATTGAAAATTATAATATACTTAGACATAATTTAAAATTTTAACTTTCAGCGAGTGTTTTGAAAAAATACTGTTGAGGAAAAATTTTCGAAAATATTTTCTTTAAATCATTCTAACTCCAAAATCACCACGAAAAAATAAAAATGTTACCATAAAAAGAATGAATGAGAAAATTGATTAATTCTTCCTTACAGTTGAGATACATTTCATAAATAAGATTTAAAGTAATTTCTGCTATTGGAAAGCGTTTTTCATATAGTTATCAAAATATTAGATCCCATGTCTTGTAAGTTTTTTGTGGCATTTAAGTAGACCCACGAGCAGTCTTGGAAGAGTGGTTAAGGCGATGGACTAGAAATCCATTGGGATATTCCCTGAGAAGGTTCGAATCCTATCGACTGTGTTCTATTTTCCCATCATCAAACTCGTTATAAGCATTACTCTTAAAAATTGTATTTGTACACAGAAATTATTGCATTAGACACTATTCAGTCAATCAACGTAAACGTAACTAATTAAGAGCAAGATAAACAAATTAAAACAGTATAATAAAAGAAATTTAAAATTTAATTCTTAAAGGTTTCTCAGAAAATAATTGCTTATTTTAAAGCAGGATACAATTTGCGGAAAGTTTTCTAATTTCCAATATTTCCAAGCAACAATGAACAGATAAATTATTACGAATATAGCTGAAAGAGATATTTTTTATCGTAATACTTGTTAAATATGTTAATATAATAATAAAATTCAAATTAATTAGTCCTTAAAAGAAACCTTATATTAAAATAGACAAATCGACAATCATCGGTTTTATTTTTTTTAACACTTTTGTTTCTTACACCTCGTTTAAAGGGCAGTCGTGGCCGAGTGGTTAAGGCGATGGACTTGAAATCCATTGGGATATTCCCGCGTAGGTTCGAATCCTACCGATTGCGTTCTATTTTCCCATCATCAAACTCGTTATAAACATTACTCTTAAAAAATGTATGTGTACACAGAAATTTTTGCAGTAGCCACTATTAAATCAAACAAAGAAATATGCAACTAATTAAGAGCACGACAAACAAATTAAAGGAGTATATAAAAATAATTTAAAAATTTAATTATCTTAAAGGTTTCTCAGAATGTAATTGCTTATGTTAAAACAGAATACAATTTGTGGAAATGTTTCTAATTCCCAATGTTACCAAGTAAGAATGAACAGATAAAGTGTTACGAAAATCTCTGAAAGAGATGTTTTAAACTATAGTAATAGTTGCTAAGTATATTATTTTAACAATAAGCTTCAAATTAATTTGTCCTTAAAAGAAATCTCATATTGAAATAGACAAATCGACAGTTATCGGTTTTATTTCTTTTAACACTTGTTTCTTCCAACAAGCGCAAGGGGCAGTCAAGGCCGAGTAGTTAAGGCGATGGACTTAAAATCCATTGGGATAATCCCGTGTAGTTTCGAATCCTGCCGGCTGCGTTTGTTTCTATTATCATTAACTTATATGACACTCAATAGAAAAATATAATATATTTACACATAATTTAATATTTTAATTTCCAACCATTATTTTAAAAAATTATTTTGAGAAAAAATTTCGTGCAATTTATTTAAATCATTCTAAATCCAAATACCCCACCAAAAAATAAAAATGTTACCATAAAAAAATGAATGAGAAAATTCATTAATTCTTTCTTACAGTTGAGATACATTTCATAAATAAGCTTCAAAGTAATTTCTGCTTCTGGAAAGCGTTTTTGATATGCAATAACAGTTATCAAAATAACAGATCCCATTTCTTGTAAGTTTTTTGTTACATTTAAATGGGTCCACGAGAAGTTGTGGCCAAATGGTTAAGGCGATGGTCTAGAAATCCATTGGGATATTCCCTGGGTAGGTTCGAATCGTAACGACTGCGTTCTATTTTCCCATCATCAAACTCGTTAAAAGCATTACTCTTAAAAATTGTATTTGTACACAGAAATTTTTGCAGTAGACACTATTCAGTCAAACAACGTAAACGTAACTAACTAAGAACACTATAAACAAATTAAAAGTGTATAGTAAAAGAAATTGGAAATTTAATTTTCTTAAAGTTTTCTCAGAATATAATTGCTTATGTTAAAGCAAGATAGAATTTGTGGAAAGTTTTCTAATTCCCAATGTTTGCAAGTAACAATGAACTGATAAAGTGTTATGAAAATAGCTGAAAGAGATATTTTTTAAACTCTAGTAATATGTGCTAAATATGTTATTATAACAATAAGCTTCAAACTAATTAGTACTTAAAAGAAACCTTATATTGAAATAAACAAATCGAGAATCATCGGTTTTATTTCTTTTAAAACTTTTGTTTCTTTCACCAAACGAAATAGGCAGTCGTGGCCGAGTGGTTAAGGCGATGGACTTGAAATCCATTGGGATATTCCCGCGTAGGTTCGAATCCAGCCGGATGTGTTTTTTCCCATGATCACTAAATTATATAACACTTAATAGAAAAATATAATATATTTAAACATAACTAAAAATTTTAATTTTCAACTTGTATTTTAAAAATACTTTTGAGGAAAAATTTCGTGCAATTTCTTTAAATCATTCTAACTCCAAAATCATCACGAGAAATTAAAAATGTTACCATAAAAAATGAATGAGAAAATTGATTAATTCTTTCTTACAGTTGAGATACATTTCATAAATAAGGTTCAAAGCAATTTCTGTTATTGGAAAGCGTTTTTCATATACAATTACAGTTATCAAAATAATAGATCCCATTTGTTGTAAGCTTTTTATTGCATTTAAGTTATACTCACGAGCAGTCGTGGCCAAATGGTTAAGGCGATGGACTAAAAATCCATTGGGATATTCCCACATAGGTTCGAATCCTATCGACTGGGTTCTATTTTCCCATCATCAAACTCGTTATAAACATTACTCTTAAAAATTTAATTTCTACACAGAAATTTTGGCAACAGACACTATTCAGTCAAAACCCGTAAAAGTAACTAATTAAGAGCAAGATAAACAAATTAAAAGAGGATATTAAAAGGAATTAAAAATTTAATTTTCTTAAAGGTTTCTCAGAATATAATTGCTTATGTTAAAGCAGGATACAATTTCGGAAAGTTTTCTAATTTCCAATGTTTCCAAGTAACAATGTACAGATAAAGAGTTACGAAAATAGCTGAAAGAGATATTTTTTATCGTAATAGTTGCTAAATATGTTAATATAATAATAAGCTTCAAATTAATTAGTCCTTAAAACAAACTTATAATAAAATAGACAAATCGACAATCATCGGTTTTATTTCTTTTAACACTTTTGTTTCTTACACCTCGTTAAAAGGGCAGTCGTGGCCGAGTGGTTAAGGCGATGGACTAGAAATCCATTGGGATATTCCCGCGTAGGTTCGAATCCTACCGATTGCGTTCTTTTTTCCCATCATCAAACTCGTTATAAACATTACTCTTAAAAATTGTATGTTTTCACAGAAATTTTTGCAGTAGCCACTATTAAATCAAACAATGAAATATGCAACTAATTAAGAGCACGATAAACAAATTAAAAGAGAATATAAAAATAATTTAAAAATTTAATTCTCTTAAAGGTTTCTCAGAATGTAATTGCTTATGTTAAAACAGAATACAATTTGTGGAAATTTTTCTAATTCCCAATGTTACCAAGTAAGAGTGAACAGATAAAGTGTTACGAAAATCTCTGAAAGAGATGTTTTAAACTATAGTAATAGTTGCTAAGTATATTATTTTAACAATAAGCTTCAAATTAATTAGTCCTTAAAAGAAATCTCATATTGAAATAGAAAAATCGAGTCATCGGTTTTATTTCTTTTAACACTTTTGTTTCTTACACCTCTATAAAAGGGCAGTCGTGGCCGAGTGGTTAAGGCGATGGACTTGAAATCCATTGCGATATTCCCGCGTAGGTTCGAATCCTACCGATTGCGTTCTATTTTCCCATCATCAAACTCGTTATAAACATTACTCTTAAAAATTGTATTTGTACACAGAAATTTTGCAGTAGCCACTATTTAGTCAAACAAAGAAATATGCAACTAATTAGGAGCACGATAAACAAATTAAAGGAGTATATAAAAATAATTTAAAAATTTAATAATCTTAAAAGTTTCTCAGAATGTATTTGCTTATGTTAAAACAGAATACAATTTGTGGAAATGTTTCTAATTTCCAATGTTTCCAAGTAACAATGAACACATGCGGAGTTACGAAAATAGCTGAAAGAGATATTTTAAACTATAGTAATAGTTGCTAAGTATATTATTTTAACAATAAGCTTCTAATTAATTAGTCCTTAAAAGAAACCTTACATTAAAATAGACAAATCGACAATCATCGGTTTTCTTTCTTTTAACACTTTTGTTTCTTACACCTCTATAAACGGGCAGTCGTGGCCGAGTGGTTAAGGCGATGGACTAGAAATCCATTGGGATATTCCCGCGTAGGTTCGAATCCTACCGATTGCGTTCTATTTTCCCATCATCAAACTCGTTATAAACATTACTCTTAAAAAATGTATTTGTACACAGAAATTTTTGCAGTAGCCACTATTAAATCAAACAAAGAAATATGCAACTAATTAAGAGCACGATAAACAAATTAAAGGAGTATATAAAAATAATTTAAAAATTTAATTCTCTTAAAGGTTTCTCAGAATATAATTGCTTATGTTAAAACAGAATACAATTTGTGGAAATGTTTCTAATTCCCAATGTTACCAAGTAAGAATGAACAGATAAAGTGTTAAGAAAATCTCTGAAAGAGATATGTTTTAAACTATTGTAATAGTTGCTAAATATGTTATTTTAAAATAAGCTTCAAATTAATTAGTCCTTAAAAGAAATCTCATATTGAAATAGAAAAATTGAGTCATCGGTTTTATTTCTTTTAACACTTGTTTCTTCCAACAAGCGCAAGGGGCAGTCGTGGCCGAGTGGTTAAGGCGATGGACTTGAAATCCATTGGAATATTCCCGCGTAGGTTCGAATCCTGCCGGCTGCGTTTTTTTCCTATGATCATTAATTTATATAACACTCAATAGAAAAATATCATATATTTACATTTAAAATTTTTATTTTCAACCAGTATTTAAAAAAAATATTGAGGAAACATTTCGTGCAATTTCTTTAAATCATTCTAAATCCAAATTCACTACGAAAAAATAATGTTACTATAAAAATGAATGAGAAAATTGATTAATTCTTTCTTACAGTTGAGATACATTTCATTAATAAGCTTCAAAGTAAATTCTGCTTCTGGAAAGCGTTTTTGATATACAATTACAGTTATCAAAATAAGAGATCCCATTTCTTGTAAGTTTTTTGTTGCATTTTAGTAGACCCATGAGCAGTCGTGGCCGAGTGGTTAAGGCGATGGACTAGAAATCCATTGGGATATTTCCGGGTAGGTTCGAATCCTACCGACTGCGTTCTATTTTCCCATCATCAAACTCGTTATAAGCATTACTCTTAAAAATTGTATTTACACACAGAAATTTTTGCAGTAGCCACTATTTAGTCAAACATTGTTAAACGCAACTAATTAAGAGCACGATAAACACATTAAAAAGTGTATATTAAAAGAAATTGAAAATTTAATTTTCTTAAAGGTTTCTCAGAATATAATTGCATATTTTAAAAGCAGGATACAATTTGCGGAAAGTTTTCTAATTTCCAATGTTTCCAAGTAACAATGAACAGATAAAGTATTACGAAAATAGCTGAAAGAGATATTTTTAAACTATAGTAATAGTTGCTAAATATGTTAATATAATAATAAGCTTCAAATTAATTAGTCCTTAAAAGAAACCTTACATTAAAATAGACAAATCGACAATCATCGGTTTTATTTCTTTTAACACTTTTGTTTCTTACACCTCGTCTAAAATGCAGTCGTGGCCGAGTGGTTAAGGCGATGGACTAGAAATGCATTGGGATATTACCGCGTAGGTTCGAATCCTACCGATTGCGTTCTTTTTCCCATCATCAAACTCGTTGTAAACATTACTCTTAAAAATTGTATGTTTTCACAGAAATGTTTGCAGTAGCCACTATTAAATCAAACAATGAAATATGCAACTAATTAAGAGCACGATAAACAAATTAAAAGAGAATATAAAAATAATTTAAAAATTTAATTCTCTTAAAGGTTTCTCAGAATGTAATTGCTTATGTTAAAACAGAATACAATTTGTGGAAATGTTTCTAATTCCCAATGTTACCAAGTAAGAATGAACAGATAAAGTGTTACGAAAATCTCTGAAAGAGATATGTTTTAAACTATAGTAATAGTTGCTAAGTATATTATTTTAACAATAAGCTTCAAATTAATTAGTCCTTAAAAGAAATCTCATATTGAAATAGAAAAATTGAGTCATCGGTTTTATTTCTTTTAACACTTGTTTCTTCCAACAAGCGCAAGGGGCAGTCGTGGCCGAGTGGTTAAGGCGATGGACTTGAAATCCATTGGGATAATACCGTGTAGGTTCGAATCCTGCCGGCTGCGTATTTTCCCTAATGATAATTAATTTATATATCACTTAATAGATAAATATAATATATTTACATATAATTTAAAAATTTCATTTTCAACCAGTATTTTAAAAAAATACTGTTGAGGAAAAACTTCGTGCAATTTCTTTAAATCATTCTAAATCCAAATTCACCACGAAAAAATAAAAATTTTACTATAAAATAATGAATGAGAAAATTGATTAATTCTTTCTTACAGTTGAGATATATTTCATAAATAAGCTTCAAAGTAATTTCTGCTATTGGAAAGCGTTTTTCATATACAATTACAGTTATCAAAATAAGAGATCCCATTTCTTGTAAGTTTTTTGTTGCATTTAAGTAGACCCACGAGCAGTCGTGGCCGAGTGGTTAAGGCTATGGACTAGAAATCCTTTGGGATATTTCCACATAGGTTCGAATCCTATCGACTGGGTTCCATTTTCCCATCATCAAACTCGTTATAAACATTACTCTTAAAAATTGTATGTGTTAACAGAAATTTTTGCAGTAGCCTCTATTCAGTCAATCAACGTAAGCGTACCTAATTAAGAGCAAGATAAACAAATTAAAAGAGTATATTAAAAGAAATTAAAAATTTAATTTTCTTTAAACTTTCTCAGAATGTAATTGCTTATGTTAAAACAGGATACAATTTGTGGAAAGTTTTCTAATTTCCAATGTTTTCAAGTAACAATGAACAGATAAAGTATTACGAATATAGCTGAAAGAGATATTTTTTATCGTAATAGTGTTGTTAAATATGTTAATATAATAATAAGCTTCTAATTAATTAGTCCTTAAAAGAAACCTTACATTAAAATAGACAAATCGACAATCATCGGTTTTATTTCTTTTAACACTTTTGTTTCTTACACCTCGTCTAAAATGCAGTCGTGGCCGAGTGGTTAAGGCGATGGACTAGAAATGCATTGGGATATTCCCGCGTAGGTTCGAATCCTACCGATTGCGTTCTATTTTCCCATCATCAAACTCGTTATAAACATTACTCTTAAAAAATGTATTTGTACACAGAAATTTTTGCAGTAGCCACTATTAAATCAAACAACGTAATACGTAACTAATTAAGAGCACTATACACAAATTAAATAGTGTATATTTATAGAAATTAAAAATTTAATTTTCTTAAAGGTTTCTCAGAATATAATTGCTTATGTTAAAACAGAATACAATTTGTGGAAATTTTTCTAATTCCCAATGTTACCAAGTAAGAATGAACAGATAAAGTGTTATGAAAATAGCTGAAAGAGATATTTTTTAAACTATAGTAATAGTTGCTAAATATATTATTTTAACAATAAGCTTCAAATTAATTAGTCCTTAAAAGAAATTTCATATTGAAATAGAAAAATCGAGTCATCGGTTTTATTTCTTTTAACACATGTTTCTTCCAACAAGCGCAAGGGGCAGTCGTGGCCGAGTGGTTAAGGCGATGGACTTGAAATCCATTGCGATAATCCCGTGTAGGTTCGAATCCTGCCGGCTGCGTTTTTTTCCTATGATCATTGATTTATATAACAGTCAATAGAAAAATATAATATATTTACACATAATTTAAAATTTTTATTTTCAACCATTATTTTAAAAAAATATTTTGAGGAAAAATTCTGTGCAATTTCTTTAAATCATTCTAAATCCAAATTCCCCACGAAAAAATAAAAATGTTACTATAAAAAATGAATGAGAAAATTCATTATTTCTTTCTTACAGTTGAGATAAGTTTCATAAATAAGCTTCAAAGTAATTTCTGCTATTGGAAAGCGTTTTTGATATACAATTAGTTATCAAAATAAGAGATCCCATTTCTTGTAAGTTTTTTATTGCATTTAAGTATATTCACGAGCAGTCGTGGCCGAGTGGTTAAGGCGATGGACTAGAAATCCATTGGGATATTCCCGCGTAGGTTCGAATCCTACCGACTGCGTTCTATTTTCAAATCAAGAAACTCGTTATAAACATTACACTTAAAAATTGTATTTGTACACGGAAATTTTTGCAGTAGCAACTATTTAGTGAAACAACGTAAACGTAACTAATTAAGAGCACGATAAACAAATTAAAAAGTGTATATTAAAAGAAATTGAAAATTTAATTTTCTTAAAGTTTTCTCAGAATATAATTGCTTATTTTAAAGAAGGAAACAATTTGCGGAAAGTTTTCTAATTGTCAATGTTTCCAAGTAACAATGAACTGATAAAGTTTTATGAAAATAGCTGAAAGAGTTATTTTTTAAACTATAGTAATAGTTGCTAAATATGTTATTATAACAATAAGCTTCAAAGTAATTAGTCCTTAAAAGAAACCTTATATTGAAATAGACAAATCGACAATCATCGGTTTTACTTCTTTTAACACTTTTGTTTCTTACACCCTGATAAAGGGGCAGTCGTGGCCGAGTGGTTAAGGCGATGGACTTGAAATCCATTGGGAGATTGCGGCTTAGGTTCGAATCCTGCCGGTTGCGTTTTTTCTAATGACCATTAAATTCTATAACACTTAATTGAAAATTATAATATACTTAGACATAATTTAAAATTTTAACTTTCAGCGAGTGTTTTGAAAAAATACTGTTGAGGAAAAATTTTCGAAAATATTTTCTTTAAATCATTCTAACTCCAAAATCACCACGAAAAAATAAAAATGTTACCATAAAAGAATGAATGAGAAAATTGATTAATTCTTCCTTACAGTTGAGATACATTTCATAAATAAGATTTAAAGTAATTTCTGCTATTGGAAAGCGTTTTTCATATACAGTTATCAAAATATTAGATCCCATTTCTTGTAAGTTTTTTGTGGCATTTAAGTAGACCCTCGAGCAGTCTTGGAAGAATGGTTAAGGCGATGGACTAGAAATCCATTGGGATATTCCCTGAGAAGGTTCGAATCCTATCGACTGTGTTCTATTTTCCCATAATCAAACTCGTTATAAGCATTACTCTTAAAAATTGTATTTGTACACAAAAATTATTGCTTTAGACACTATTCAGTCAATCAACGTAAACGTAACTAATTAAGAGCAAGATAAACAAATTAAAACAGTATAATAAAAGAAATTTAAAATTTAATTCTTAAAGGTTTCTCAGAAAATAATTGCTTATTTTAAAGCAGGATACAATTTGCGGAAAGTTTTCTAATTTCCAATATTTCCAAGCAACAATGAACAGATAAATTATTACGAATATAGCTGAAAGAGATATTTTTTATCGTAATACTTGTTAAATATGTTAATATAATAATAAAATTCAAATTAATTAGTCCTTAAAAGAAACCTTATATTAAAATAGACAAATCGACAATCATCGGTTTTATTTTTTTTAACACTTTTGTTTCTTACACCTCGTTTAAAGGGCAGTCGTGGCCGAGTGGTTAAGGCGATGGACTTGAAATCCATTGGGATATTCCCGCGTAGGTTCGAATCCTGCCGGCTGCGTTTTTTCCCCATGAATGTTAGCTTATGTAACACTCAATAGAAAAAGATAATATATTTACACACAATTTAAAATTTTACTTTTCAACCAGTATTTTAAAAAATACTATTGAGAATAAATTTCGTGCAATTTCTTCAAATCATTCTAAATCCAAAATCATCACGAAAAATTAAAAATGTTACCATAAAAAATGAATGAGAAAATTGATTAATTCTTTCTTACAGTTGAGATACATTTCATTAATAAGCTTCAAAGTAAATTCTGCTTCTGGAAAGCGTTTTTGATATACAATTAGTTATCAAAATAATAGATCCCATTTCTTTTAAGTTTTTTGTCGCATTTAAATAGACGCACGACCAGTCATGGCCGAGTGGTTAAGGCGAAGGACTAGAAATCTATTGGGATATTTCCGCGTAGGATCGAAACCAACCGACTGCCTTCTATTTTCCCATCATCAAACTCGTAATAAACATTACTCTTAAAGATTGTATTTTGTCACTGGTATTTTTGCAGTAGCCACTATTTAGTAAAACAACGTAAACGTAACTAATTAAGAGCACGATAAACAAATTAAAAAGTGTATATTAAAAGAAATTGAAAATTTAATTTTCTTAAAGGTTTCTCAGAATATAATTTCTTATGTTAAAGCAGGATATAATTTGCGGAATGTTTTCTAATTTCCAATGTTTCCAATTAACAATGAACAAATAAAGAGTTACGAATATAGCTGAAAGAGATATTTTTTATCGTAATAGTTGTTAAATATGTTAATATAATAATAAGCTTCAAATTAATTAGTCATTAAAAGAAACCTTATATTAAAATAGACAAATCGACAATCATCGGTTTTCTTTCTTTTAACACTTTTGTTTCTTACACCTCTATAGAATGGCAGTCGTGGCCCAGTGGTTAAGGCGATGGACTAGAAATCCATTGCGATATTCCCGCGTAGGTTCGAATCCTACCGACTGCGTTCTATTTTCAAATCATGAAACTCGTTATAAACATTACACTTTAAAATTGTATGTTTTCACAGAAATTTTTGCAGTAGCCACTATTAAATCAAACAATGAAATATGCAACTAATTAAGAGCACGATAAACAAATTAAAAGAGAATATAAAAATAATTTAAAAATTTAATTCTCTTAAAGGTTTCTCAGAATGTAATTGCTTATGTTAAAACAGAATACAATTTGTGGAAATGTTTCTAATTCCCAATGTTACCAAGTAAGAATGAACAGATAAAGTGTTAAGAAAATCTCTGAAAGAGATATGTTTTAAACTATAGTAATAGTTGCTAAGTATATTATTTTAACAATAAGCTTCAAATTAATTTGTCCTTAAAAAAATCTCATATTGAAATAGACAAATTGAGTCATCGGTTTTATTTCTTTTAACACTTGTTTCTTCCAACAAGCGCAAGGAGCAGTCGTGGCCGAGTGGTTAAGGCGATGGACTTGAAATCCATTGGGATAATACCGTGTAGGTTCGAATCCTGCCGGCTGCGTTTTTTTCCTATGATCATTAATTTATATAACACTCAATAGAAAAATATAATATATTTACATATAATTTAAAATTTTTATTTTCAACCAGTATTTTAAAAAAATATTTTGAGGAAAAATTTTGTGCAATTTCTTTAAATCATTCTAAATCCAAATTCCCCACGTAAAAATAAAAATGTTACTATAAAAAATGAATGAGAAAATTCTTTATTTCTTTCTTACAGTTGAGATAAGTTTCATAAATAAGCTTCAAAGTAATTTCTGCTATTGGAAAGCGTTTTTGATATACAATTACAGTTATCAAAATAAGAGATCCCATTTCTTGTAAGTTTTTTGTTGCATTTAAGTAGACCCATGAGCAGTCGTGGCCGAGTGGTTAAGGCGATGGACTAGAAATCCATTGGGATATTCCCGCGTAGGTTCGAATCCTACCGACTGCGTTCTATTTTCAAATCATGAAACTCGTTATAAACATTACACTTAAAAATTGTATTTGTACACAGAAATTTTTGCAGTAGCAACTATTTAGTGAAACAACGTAAACGTAACTTATTAAGAGCAAATTAACAAATTAAAAGTGTATATTAAAAGAAATTGAAAACTTAATTTTCTTAAAGGTTTTTCAGAATATCATTGCGTATTTTAAAGCAGGATACAATTTGTGGAAATTTTTCTAATTCCCAATGTTACCAAGTAAGAATGAACAGATAAAGTTTTATGAAAATAGCTGAAAGAATTATTTTTTAAACTATAGTAATAGTTGCTAAATATGTTATTATAAAAATAAGCTTCAAAGTAATTAGTCCTTAAAAGAAACCTTATATTGAAATAGACAAATCGACAGTTATCGGTTTTATTTCTTTTAACACTTGTTTCTTCCAACAAGCGCAAGGGGCAGTCGTGGCCGAGTGGTTAAGGCGATGGACTTGAAATCCATTGGGATATTCCCGCGTAGGTTCGAATCCTGCCGGCTGCGTTTTTTCCCCATGAATGCTAGCTTATGTAACACTCAATAGAAAAAGATAATATATTTACACATAATTTAAAATTTTAATTTTCAACCAGTATTTTAAAAAATACTTTTGAGGAAAAATTTCGTGCAATTTCTTTAAATCATTCTAAATCCAAAGTCATCACGAAAAATTAAAAATGTTACCATAAAAATGAATGAGAAAATTGATTAATTCTTTCTTACAGTTGAGATACATTTCATAAATAAGCTTCAAAGTAATTTCTGCTATTAGAAAGCGTTTTTCGTAAACAATGTTATCAAAATAATTGATCCCATTTCTTGTAAGATTTTTGTGGCATTTAAGTAGACCCACGAGCAGTCTTGGAAAAGTGGTTAAGGCGATGGACTAGAAATCCATTGGGATATTCCCTGAGAAGGTTCGAATCCTATCGACTGTGTTCTATTTTCCCATCATCAAACTCGTTATAAACATTACTCTTAAAAAATGTATTTGTACACAGAAATTTTTGCAGTAGCCACTATTAAATCAATCAAACGTAAACGTAACTAATTAAGAGCAAGATAAACAAATTAAAACAGTGTATATTAAAAGAAATTAAAATTTAATTTTCTTAAAGGTTTCTCAGAAAATAATTGCTTATTTTAAAGCAGGATATACAATTTGCGGAAAGTTTTCTAATTTCCAATATTTCCAAGTAACAATGAACAGACAAAGTATTACGAATATAGCTGAAAGAGATATTTTTTATCGTAATACTTGTTAAATATGTTAATATATTAATAAGCTCAAATTAATTAGTCATTAAGAAACCTTTTATTTAGAAATATTTAATTTTTTAGATTATCTATATTTAAAAATATTTCATCATATAGAAAATTTATTACTAATAACATTAAAATTACATGTAAAAATACAAAATATTTTTAAATTAAATTTGTTCTTTTAAAAATTTTTAGTTTTTTTTAAAAAAATAAGACAGCGGAGAACATAAATTTTAATGTCTTTTTATTTTTTATTATACTTTTGTAAAATTTAAATTGTAAATATTTAAAATCATTAAATATTTTAATTATTATGAAAATATATTTTCTTTATCAGAGAAAGAAATATTTTCATTTATTTAGTGATTACATCTTAATTATTAACAGCTCATAAACAATATCTAATTGCACTAAAGATATACTTTTTCTAGTATATTTTATATTTTAATTCAGTATTAAATCAATTTGATCTACAATGATTTTTAAAATTAAAAATAAAATTTATTTTTTGATAAATATATTATTATTTTTATTTTAAACATGTGTAATTAAACAAAAAAATATATAATATAGATAATTTAAAATAATTAATTTATTAAATATTTAATAAAAATTAATATTGTTAAAATATTATTTCATTTTATTTAAAAAAATATTTTATTATTTTCATTCTTTAAGCATTAAAGCAATTTGATGTGATATTTTGATTTTCTTTCTAAAATATTATTTTTAATGTAAGAATTTTTTTTTTAAATATTCTGTCAAAAACAATTTCAAATTAATATTTTATTTAAAAAATTTATTAAAAATTTAATAAATCTGTATTTATACAAATTCATAAACAAAATTTTTATTAAAATTTAAAGATTTAATTTCTTAAAATATTTTTTATTAAAGAATTTTAAATTTTATTTAAAATTTTTATATTTTTAGATTTTTTAAAATATACATTAGTGTTCTCATATATATATTTTCTTATTGTAAGATTTAAATTTTGAAAATTATTGAATTTAAAAATCTGCAATGATTTAAAATTCTCATAACTATTATATTTTCAATACATTTAACTATCTCTATTAAATTTTTTTATATTTTAATTTTAATTTATAATATATTGTATATATATATATATATATATATATATATATATATATATATATATATATATATATATATATATATATATATATATATATATATATATATATATATATATACATATATATATATATACATATATATATATATATATATATATATATATATATATATATATATATATATATATATATATATTTTAAGAATTATAAATATTAATTCAATTTCTTAAAATTTTTGATTTTTTTTAAAGATTTTATTTATTGAAAATTAATTAAATTTTCTGTTAATAATTGAAAATAATTAAATAAAATTTCTTTTTTAATAAAAATTATAATAAAGACTTTTATTTATATAGCAAATTTTACATATTTTATGCATTTGATGATGAAATTAGAATGTGAGGTTGAGACGTGCCATTAACATTAGAGATGTATTTGTCTTGACAAAAAGGGGAAAATTGCATTGCAGTGAAAGCAAAACAATACAGAAGCAATGATTTTTTTTTCTTTGTAAGACGGTTAAAAATCATATTTTAATTTGCTTATCGTAATTTGAATTATTTTGCTTTAATTATTGTTTGACTTAAGTGGCTACTGCAAAATTTCTGTGTATACATACAATTTTCAGAGGAATGTTAGAGACTAGTTTGATGATGGGGAAAAGAGAACGCAGTCGGTAGTCTTCGAACCTACGCGGAATATCCCAATGGATCTCTAGTCCATCGCCATATTGAAAATTTAAATGCAACAAAAACTTACCAGAAATGGGATCTATTATTTTGGTAACTTCTGAAAACGTTTTCAGAAGCAGAAATTACTTTGAAATTTCTTTATAAAATCTATCCGACTAAGCAATAATCAAATTCCTCATTCATTTTTTTACTGTAAAAATTTTGTTGCTTTTTGCGTCTTATTTAGAGTGATTTTATTATAAATTATTTCTTTAAAATACTTGTTTAAAATTAAAATTTTGAATTATGTTATTTTATAATTATTTTTCAAATGAATGTTATATATTTAAATGATCTTGGGAAAAAATTTGCCGGCAGAATTCGAGCATAAGCAGCAATATCCCAAAGGATTTGGAGTCCATCGCCTTAACCACTTTCCGGGTGTCAGAAACAAAGTGTTAAAAGAAATAAGACTGATGATTGTCGATTTGTCTTTTTCAATATAAGGTTTGAGGACTAATTACTTGAAGCTTATTGTTAACATATTTAGCATTCAATAGTTAAATATTAAACTATATCGTCATTGTTATAAAATATGTATGACATACAATATTAAGTGAAAAATTAAATTATCTAATATACTTTTAATTTTGTTTATTTTATATTTCTTTAAATATACTAATTTTTAATTTGTTTATCAATATTAATTAGTTTGCTCTTATTTTTTTTTGTTACTAAATGTACTGAAATATCTCTTATTTGTAATGTTTATGACGACAGATTATTGGAAATGTAACACAGAAGGAATAATCAATATAATGTTTTCAGAATTTATTAAATCTTCTTAAATAAATTTTTAAAACTGGTTAAATAAACTTAAAGAAATGATCTGTTATTTTGATAACTGTTCAATATGCTAACAGCAAAAACGATTTATCTTTCAATATAAAATTTTTGAAGCTTATTGTTAAAATTATATCTCTATTAATTTTAAAATTAACATTTTATTTTCATCCTTTTATTAAGAATGATTTAAATTTTCCCAAAATAAAAAAATACTGGTTGAAATTAAATTATGTGTTTGTTTATCATTTATTAGTTTCTATTAATTTTATCTGCAATATCTTCGAGAACGCATTTGTGTAACATCAAATTCAGTCCATCGCCTTAACCTTTTTCACGAGGTGTAAGAAAAAGTATTAAAAGAAAACCGATGATTTCGATAGAGTTTCTTTTAATGTCTAATTAATTTGAAGCTTATGTATATTATTTAACAACTATTACGATAAAAATATCTCTTTCATATTTCTTTATCTGTTCATTCTTACTTTCAAAATCCAAAATAAGCAATAATATTCTGAGAAACTTTAAAATTAAATTTTCAATTTCTTTTACTCTTTTTTTTGTTTCTTAATTACTTACGTTTACTAAATTAGTGGCTAAAAAATTTCAGTGTACAAATACAATTTTTAATGTTTATAACGAGTTGATGATGGAAAATGAATACAAGTCTCAGACTCTATTCTCCTTATAAAAACAATGGATTTCAAGGATTTTAACAGCTTAGAACAGTGTTAAGAAATTAAAACTACAATTGCTATTATATAAATCTATTTATTTGAAGTATTTAAACTATTCAAATATAAAATATTTTGAATTTATAATAATTCTATATGTTCTCAACTGAAACATTGAAAATTATCATTTTCTCAATTTACATTTTTGGAAAAAAGTATTTAAAAATATCCCAAAAATTTTTTTTAATAATTTTATATCTGGTTAAGAAAATTAAAATTTTTATAATTTATTGTAAAACAATATACCTTAATTATTCTGAGTGAAAAATTACTAATACTTTAATGTTTTCTCATTGGTTTAACTACATTTAGCAATTTATTTTCTTTTAACCACAATGTAAAAAACTTAAGAAAACCGATGATTTTGATAACTGTTATTACATATCAAAAACGCTTTCAGAAGTAGAAATTATTGAATATATTTATACGATGTAAAAGAATATTCAATTTTTCGCATTCATTTTCGTTTATTTAACATTTTATTTAATTCTGAAGAAAGCACATGAAATTTTCCTCAAAATAATTTTTAAAATACTTGAAATTAAATTTTTTTATGTGTAAATATATTATATCTTTCTTGTTATATAACTTATGATCATCAACAATGAACCGAACATTTAAGTCCATCGCCTTAACTACTCTTGCGCTTTGAGAAACAATTAAAAGAAAAAAACATTTCAAATGAGACTTTTAGGACAAATTAATTTGAAGCTTATTGTTAAAATAATGTTTTCTATTACTATAGAACATTTTATTTATTTTAAATTATCTACTGTAATAACATTTCCACAAATTGTATTTTTTAACAATTTTAAAATAGATAATTAAATTAAATTTTATATATTATGTTTATTTTATAGTTGCATATTTCTTTATATTTGCATTTTCAGACAGTAATTTTTAAGAATAATGATCAATTTTTCTAAATATGATTTCTAGTCCATAATTTGAAGCTTTTAGCAATATTACAGTTTAAAACATATGAAAAGATTTTCCTTAACACAGTTACTTATTAGAAAAAACACGCTGAAGAATTAATCAATTCTCATTCATATGGTAACATTTATATTTTCTTTTCGTGATTTTGGAGTTAGAATTTGTATTTTCAACAGTATTTCAAAACACTAGTTAAAATTTTAATTACAAGTATATTTAAAATGTTATAAAATTTAATGGTCATTAGAAAAAAACGCAACCGGTAAGATCATCTCCCAATGGATTTCAAGTCCATCGCCTAAACCACTGGCCACGACTGCCCTTTATCAGGGTGTAAGAAACAAAGAGGTTAAAAGAATTAAAACCGATGATTGTCGATTTGTC